>JAGVSL010000074.1:0-1200000 GCA_022494535.1 Himalopsyche phryganea | reverse complement strand
ACTCAGGTATCAGTGTGGATCCTAGAATTATTATATTTTATCTCGTAAATAATATTCGTCGTATTTGTATCTTCCATATAAACATTAGGCACTGGTTTACTGTCTGCCAGTTCAAGTCCATTCGTGCACTCGAATGCCTGAAGGTGACGAAATACATGGAAGTGTACAGTATCTCGATAATTCAAATTTTATATATAAACGTTAGACACTACTGTATGTCAATTCGAGTCCATTCCTGTGCTCTAATGTCTAAAGTTGCCGAAAGACGAAGCCCGGGTCGTTAGTAAAAAAAATACATGGAAATGTACAAAACCTCAACAATTCATATTTGATATTGAAATTCCATCAAGCACCCTCAGTCGATGTCTTAAATTATATATATGAAGAGTTTGCTTACGACTCTTATTAAATAATGTTTTTTATTCATTTGTATTGAACTTCGTTTATAGTATCTTTGTGGATATTCATTTTTTATATTAAATTAAAGTTGTTAACTTTATAATTCCACTGGCTGTATTAGTAAATGAGGCACGCGTTTCGCTTCTTTAAGAAGCAACTTCAGATTAGCTATATCGAAAGGTTATTTATTTATAATGTAAACAATGATACTAATTCCTTAAAAATAAAGAATGCGATGGGAATATTTCCTTCTACTGGACGTGGGAAAGGAGTAAGACACAACGATAGAACTAATAATCACCATAACACTGCTAATTACGAATATAATTAGCAATGTTTGGAGATGAAAAATTTCCACAAATTAACTTCGTTTAAACCATTTACTGTATGTTTAAAAACCTTAATTACCTATTTTATTTCTTTAGTGTGTTCGTAAACAAACTTAGTATATTTGACTTGTATTAACAATTATTTACAAATATTATTACAATTTGGTATTTCTCACCTACAAAATCCACATATTTATAAAACAAGGAATACAGTATAAAGTAAATAATAGCCAAAGTGCAAGACATTTTAAGAAAATCGCATGATGTTAACATGATGATAAATTTGAATGTCACTATATACCAAATTAATTTTGAGCAAAGAATCTCAAATATAAAATTGAAAAAATCTAAATTTTATATTGACATTGACGGGATTTGGACCCAGAACGAGAGCGCTAGGTTAAAACTATGACAACGTAAACACAGACCCCTTTAAGCTTTTATAAATAATTAAGATATCCGAAATATTATTACAAATTAAGACATATAACGACAATTAAAATTTAATCTTACGTAAAGTTTATACCTTGGCAGATAATTATTTATATAATAAGTGGGTTTTGGAATGTATGATGCTACAGTGTAAAGGCTCTAAATAGTAGAGAAGGCTACAGCGTCAGTTTATAACTCCATCAGGGCTGTTTAGTGTTCAGTCATAAAATTTTAGAAATTAATTTGCACAAGCCATTTGCCATATCTAAACTGTATGGGAGACTAATGGAACACGGCCGTACTTTACGGTGTTACCACAGCTCTACGACATTGATTATTAATTATTTATAAAGCTACGTCTCACGCCTAATATTTTTTATTAATGAGTAAATTTTAAATGAATAGATACAAGTATTATAAAATATAAAGGCTAGCAGTAAAATATTATCAGCTTTCAAAAGCAAGTAAGTGTGGTATTACGGGAAATTAAATATCAAATTTAGATGTTTTGTAGTTTTGTTGAAATTTTTCTTGAGTTTATTTACGAATAGCTTTTCTTTAAATAGCTGAAGTTGCCATAAGTCAGAGATTAGATTAAAAATAAATCCATGTCTGCTCCCCACATGGAGCATATGGTCTCTTAATTCTGTTATCTGTATCTTAACAGAATTTTTCTATGAGAACTGCTTGCTACTCAGTTGCTCAACTTCACTTTTTTCGAAGTAGGGAAAGAAGAATAGAGTTAGGACAGGACTAGTAGTTAGCTAATCGCTCTCGCTACGCCCCGTGAGGATCGGATGGGTGGGAAAGGGCTTTTAGACATCGCAAACACTCAGACTACGAACAGAAATCCATAAATCGATTGAAAGACCAAATTATGGAAACCGTCCTCATCGGGAATCGAGCCCAAGACATCCGTAACCATAACCAACGATGCTATCAACTGCGCACCGGAGCCGACAATTTAAAATATAGTGTTTTTTTTATATTATTGTTTTTTTTATATTATTGAGTTATAATATATTTTAACATAAAAAGCAATAGGTAACTATTCTAGGTTCTACCGAAATAGCTATCTGCAAACTGATAAAATTGGAAATATTTTGCTATCTTTACCTTATTATAATTAAATTTTAAATAGATGACAATTCAATCAAAAAAAAACAAGTTGGTTTTCTGACAAAAATCATCAACGAAAAGTTCCTATGTGAAATGAATTTTATATCAAGAATCACTTGAAAAGAATGTGGTGAAATCGCAATTACATGAATGTATCTAGATCAGGGTTTCACAAAATATGTTCTGTAGAACGGCAGTTGGTGTTCCACAAAAACCTCTTATGGTTTTATTTGCTGCTACAGCTACAAAAAATTTATACATATTTGAATTTATATTGATATTAGCTACTTAACACAATAAATAAGGTGTTCAGCTACAATTTATGGATTTGCGAAGAGTTCCATCGCAGTAAAAGTTTGGGAAGCCCTGATCTAGATATTTGATTTTACCATATGACCACTGAATGATTATAGTATCGTTTTAACATAGTCCGAATTGGATACATAATATCACATTTAGATAATTTGATTTTCAGTAATTGTTAATTTGAATATCTACTGAATAATTTTTGTCTTTTGCTGTTATTAAGTTTATCTTATAATTTATTATTTAAAAAAGTCATGATTATTGCAGCATTTTCAAAGCTCTCCCACCATAAATTCTACATATTGTCACGGTAAAATTTTTTTACAAGTTAACCTAACATAAAGGGATAAAATAACTGCGATATGCTATCAAATACTCCCCATTGCCATTGTTTAGACTGAAGTCGAGTATTGAGTAGAACTAAATCAATAATTTTGAACCAATAATAACAACCGCTATCAGCCCTTACTTCGATTAGAGAATACAGGAAGGGTTCAAAGTATAACAGAAATTCAATTTCGTGTATTTATTCATAATACAACTATATGTCATAGTGTTTGTTGATACACTGCACAAAGAAGGCTTCCGTTCCATACTGAACATATTTGTTACCACGCATTGCTCCGTCACGTTTTTACGCAAAAGCTCTTTATTTCGTTGATTCAGTGAAAACAATGTATAGATTTTCCAACAACTATCATCCACTACGATCTGTAGCCAAATGTTTAACGTCGTCTTCTTTGGTTGCGGTATCTACAGCCTCAAACCCCAGTAAGAACACTTTCACTTTTAAGGTGTTAACTGTCAATTCTTGGTGGAAAGACATTATATTTTAAAAAATAAAACACAATTCATTTGTACTACTACCACATATTTATAATGATCAGAACCATTTTGCTCATCACGAGCATTATCAACTGATAAAAATACAAACATAACAGGCCTATTTATATAAAATTGAGTGTAAAAATGAAGGTTTAAAAAAAAGTTCACTTTCATTAATTATTTTTTTAAAACATTTATGGGCTAGTGTTGAAAAGCAAGGATATCTGTTGATTGTATATTCCCTTTCGCCTATTTGATACCGAAAACGAGGCGTAGGGAGAGTGATTAGATAACTACTAATCCATGCTGAACCCTATCCTTACACCAGTATGCCTTCCGAAAATGAGAAATCGAGTGACTGTATTTCAATCATTAATTATTGTAAAACAACTTTTGCACAATAAGAACACTATATGCTCTATGTTGAGAGCGTACATGATTGAACAAAACACTCTTTTATTTTCAACACATCACAAAATACAAGTTACCAATATTGCGCAATCATATTATATGACTTCGTATTTTATTAAAATTGTGCTCTTTTTTTAACTCGTTTCAAAAAACAATATAGATACAGACAGTAATAGGACTCTTTTGTAACCTGTTCGTATATAATTTATGTAAGCGATAATATTTAACTACACAAAGAGAAAAATTGCTGTCATTCGAAGCTTTTATAATAATAAAAAAAATACTGATTTATTAACTTAGCAACTCAACTGAGAACATGTTTGGTTTCTAAGCTATTGAGAGCATATTAAAATGATTAAAATTCTCGGAAATCTCTATTTTCAATTTTATTGAACTATTAGTAAACTTAAAAATTCCCATAAAAGTGACTATTCACCAAAATAAATCTTTAATATAAAAAAATGATGAATAAGCTCTAAATCTCTTGACATAAATATTAAAATTACCACTGACTTTAAAAGAAGATTGATTGATTAGATTAATTCATTCATTTACAAAGTTAGCTCTCAATATAAAATATGTTACTATTTAAAATTAGTTCAGGTTTTGAGAAAATTGCTGAAATTATTTTGCCATTAGGTAAGAATATCGCTGAAAGAACACTTTTTCAATGTTTTGTATTATGTTTAAATGATATTACGTCTACATTTATACGTTTCTCTGTTTTAGAAGAAGGTGCTTTATATTTTCATCCATATCAGTAAAATTAAAAAAATTGGAATGTTTAACGCGTTGATAGATTGCCGGAAGGATTGCCAGAAAGAAAATGAAATAACATATTTTTAAATTAATTAAGCTCCCAATTGCTTGAAGTTCTTAGCAATGTCGATAATGCAGACTGTGAAAATAATATTTTTTAGTTACTATAAAAAATTAAAATAGCAAACGACTTCTGTATATAAATATATTATTTTATTAAATTATGCAAAGCCCCAAATGAAGATTCAATCACCAGAACGTATAATGGAAATACAAAGGAACGGAGGTAGTTTTAATACAATATATCAATATTGTCACTTGCATTTTAGGTCAGCATTGTATGTATTCTTTTAGTTTCGTTGTCAAATTGAATATTTATATAGGTACGTAAAAAATTCTTTCCAATTCTGATATGGAAAACTATTTAGGATATGACTTATTTGCAATGATTTTTTACAGAAGAAAAAGAATAACTTCTTTGTGTAGAGAAATGTGCTCAAACCCCAAAACCCTGAGCGATATAAAAATGAGATATGGAAGGCGTACATTTTTTTAAATTAGTAAAAGTTTTCTGCCGACGCCTTAGCGTTCCACTTTTGCAATAAACTTTAATTAAAAACACAAAATGGCTTCTCGCTTTTTACGCCACTGGATATTTATGCCTGGGACCGGGATTTTTATGTTTTACAGCCAATTTGGCTCGGCTAAATCTTAAATCACATCGCGTTCTTGTAGGCCTCTTCTCCTAGCGACAACTATACTAATCATAATTAAATATTAAATTGTCACTTTGAAATTTTGAGTTATTTTATTGTCAAGTTTTAATTTCTTTTACAAAATTATAATTAATCACTGAAAAAACTGTTAAATAATCTCATAATTTTATTTCTAAAGTTGGCGATTATAAGATTTTTTATATAATATCGTCGTTGTCCCACCCATTCCATCCTCACGGGGCGTAGCAAGAGCGATTAGCTAACCACTAGTCCTGTCCAGCCTTATCTTTCTATCCTACTCTCTTCGAAAAAAGAGAGGTTGAACAACTGAGTAACAATCAGTTCTCATAGAAAAATTCTGTTAAAATACATCCATTAGGAAACCATATGCTCCTCATTGGGAGCAGACATGAAAAAAAAAAGAATTAGGAAAATCGTTATCACCATCAACAGTTGGTCTAGTGGTAAAAGTTTTACTCAAGCGATCATATTGATGTAAGTTCAGGTCTAGGTAAAGTCAATATAGAATTTAGATTTTTTCATCCTAACATATGATATCTTCGACATAGAAGTATTTTATCCACGAGTTGATCTCGATGGACATACAAAATTTTCATATAGTTATCTTATGTGATTTGAAAAAATCTAATTGTCTTGGGCCTTGGCTGCTATTAGATATTTTTACGAAAAACGCGTTTTTTCTATTTTGAATTGGCAACAAATCCTCAAAAAATCACGGTTTTAAAGCAGTCTAATAATATTATTTTAATGTATGCAATCCGCGCAAATCGCTACCATTTTTACGAGAAAAATATCAAATTTGAATTTCATTTTGCATTCCCAAAATTATAATTAAATTATTCTTCCTTTGTTCAAATTCAAATGATAACAAAAACACAGATTCCAATTATTACAATATTAAAAAAGGTGTACTAAAATTTTGCATAAAAAAAACGAATTCTTAATTAGAATTTTAAAACGTAACATTTTTTTAAAGCAAAACCCTCCGGCTGTATCACGAAGTATTTATTATACCCTCGCTTTTCGTTTAGGTACAATTAATTTGACAATTTTTATGTTTAAAAAAAACATTCGTAATAATTATTTCGAAAAAAATATACCTTGTCTCGTTCACAAATTATGCATACAGTTCTGTTCATAGAATAAATTTTATTTGCCATAATAAGAACTAGAGAGCAAGAGATAATTACTAACAAGTTTAATAAATACAATTGTATGCTTCAACGGATGACACTGCATTACGATCTTTGAACTTTAATATTAAATTGTAAGTACATATTATATTATATGAGCAATAATTGAAAAGACATGCCTTATTTCTTCGTCAGTGATATTACAAATTTGCTCGGTGTTTCATTACAACCCTTGAGGAAATGGTTTGAAAACGTCGCTTAGTTACCAATCATAACAATACATGGTGTCTTTGCAGAGTTGACACAGATGTCTCAATTTTAATTTCTCTAATATATATAGAAAAAATCTCTATCTCTACAAAATATATGCAGAGATCTGTATGTTTGTATGTCTGTCGGTCACAAGAACTCACCCAAACAGCGCACATTAATGACGTGATATTTTTACATGTAATTTTGGCTGCAATTGTTAGTTCAACTGTGCTATTTTCAAGTTTCAATTCTCAACATTTAACATTTAACCTAAAACTGAAGACGATGTATTTTTGACGTTTACGATTCGGGATAAAAAAATTAATGAAAGTCGAAGAAGATCGCCTAGCAACGGATTCATACCGAATATTCCGTGGTTTTACACGACTTATCATCATGTCACCTAGCAACTATAAATGTGTTATAAATTTCACAAATAATAATTGTGTGTGCTTGAATCATAATTTTTGTAAGAAATTGTTATTATTTATCAAAAATGAACCAAAAGAAGTTGCGTGTCGATAAATATATTCATTTGAAAGGTGCTGTTATACATTGTACAGATACAGCTCACCATAGAATATTGGTAATTTTACGTTCAACTGTTAAAATGAAAATGAAATCTGATAATGTTCGGTATTGATAATCGGTGGATCATCCTTTGCAATCCTTTGCTTTCGAAGATGTTGAATGCTCTGTCTACACTGTGCATTTCAGAAACTTTAATTGTTTTACAGACGAATGTTTTTGAAAAAGTCAAAGGTCCAACACGTCTCAAAGATCTCCGAACCGTCGACGGAATTGAATGTAAAACGTAGCATGGTAAATTCGTACATCTTGATGTGCATCTGGGATCGGTCTGGCTAATCCTAATAGTAAACATTTCATTTATGTCTTGCGTTGAGAGAATCTTCACGTTACCTTGAATATACTAAACCGATGGCATCTACAACGAGGCACTCATCAAGAGTAAAGGTGGGGAAATTTTTATCTTTTATTATTGGTATTTTTAACTTTTAACATTATTATTAATTGATCGACTATATTTTACGGGAGATACAAGAGTTACGGTCCACGGCGATATTTTCAAGTATCAAAAAAATTCAACATTAACTAATTTTAATTTCTAATGACCTTATATTAACGTTCTCTCTCTTGGGCGAAGCCGGGTAAAAAGTACAAATAGATATATAAATCTGTATCTGTTTGTCTGTTACAAGAACTCCTCGCAAACGGTATACACTAGCGACGTAAAATTTACACACGTCATTCTGATTGCCATTTCTAGGCCAACTGTGCTATTTTCAACGTTCAACTTTTAACATTATTATAATAAGTTGTGCGAAAGGAAATGGTAGTAATATGGAGGCAATTGAAAACAAGTTAAATATTCTAAAATAACTACAATACATATAAGATAAAAGGGACGAGTTGAATCAATGCCGCTGAATTAGTAAAATTCACATTTAGACATCACATTTTTCATCAAATTTCATACAAATGAAAATATTGTTTTGGTAAAAATTAAAAATTTTAGACTGCACCATTTTCATTTGGCGTACAGTATTTATTTATTGTAAATTTAAAAAATTGTATTAATCCATGGTCTTTAATGTGTGGGTGTTGGTGCATGAGGTAAGGTCTACGGTCTACGGTGATATTTTTAACTTTCAATATTAACTGACACCAAAATAACGCCAACGTCTAAATGACCTAATGCGAACGCCATGTTTGTCGTACGAAGTCGGGTAGTATATATATTTATAAATTTCATTTATCCACTTACTTTTTTTAATTTTAATAATATTTAGCGAAAGATTTTGTAGTAAATAATATAATTACTAATTTAAAATATCAACTACTTGTTGCTAATATATTCGTGTTCATATTTTCAGTGTTTTTCCATACCGTTCTTTTTTGAACGTATATCTGTCAAAACCGAACTTTGTCAGCTACTAAGAATGGTGTTTTGTTAATTCAACTGTTTTATATAAATTCGATGTGTTTAGCAAACAAATCCAAAGAAAATAACTCTTACATTCTGAAATATTGGATAATCCATTTGCTGGGAGAGTGACAGGTATTTAGATTTATAACTTATTGCTAGTTTTTAATATTTTTGAGACGATGTCCACAGCGTGAAGTAAGCGATTATTGGTGCAGTGCAACGGTGCAATATCATACACTTACAAGTAGGTGATAAATCATTGGCAATCAATGAAACACGGCAAATAACAAACTTTTAAGCTGTATAAATATAGGGTATTTCGTTTCTATCAACTAATCGTTTGAAATCACCTGACTGTACATTTGTTTGATTATTACTGTAAAAATTCAGAAAATTAAAAACCAACATGAAATATAAATCTTTTTTCTAGCCCGGCAGTGCTAAATAGTTATGCCATTTCTATCAAAGTTTGTGCCGTAAATGACGGCTAAGTTGGCACTCAATCTGTAAATTCGCGGGGACATTGTGCCACCTCCCTCCAACTTTACGCAAAAATTAATTCAACTCCGGAGCTAATTTTTCACAACAGTAATTCTCTTGGAAAGTACAACAGTACCGTAGTTAACGTGTTAATTTAACACGTTCACCGAGTATAGGGTAACGGCGAACTAAATACAACTGAACGCTGTCGATAATAATTAATTTTTAATATAATAGGTACATTCAAATTGTCAATTTTTTTTTTTTTTTTTTAAGTATATGCTACTAGTTTTTATTACTCGGCTTCGCCCGGGATAGATTCAAACTTATTCATTATTCATTATATACAGTACATACCACGCTCACTTTCTACCAAATTACAAACATGTATCTCTTTTCTAGATTACGGCAGTTTACATACCACGCTTCTAACGTTTGTTCTCGATAAATAAAATAGGTAGATGGACTGCCCGGCTTTATCCTGGTTGTATTGAACTTCTACTGTCTGCGACACCAGAAATAAAATATTTGAGTCTGCGTTATTATGCCGTTATTTTGGTGCTAGCTAATATTGAAAGTTGAAAATATCACCGTGGAAATCTTATGAAGCACCCACAAATTAATATAGTCCAAAAATTGATAATACTATTAAAAGTTAAAAATGGCACAGTTGATCTATAAATAACAGCCAAAATAACATGAGCAAATGTCACGTCGCTACTGTTCACTATTCAGTTCTTGTGACAGATATAAAAACAGAAACATGTGTTTTCTTTTTAATATTATAGATAAATACGACAGTCATAAGTCGTATAATATTTTCTGACGTTACTTTGTGAAAATTCAAATTTATGATATATAATTGAATAAATACTCTCATTTATATGTTTTTAAACCTGATTAATCACACACTTATTCGAGATAATTTGAAAAAAAAATAATCAAAAAATCTGACACAATATCTTGAAAACATTTTGGAATTATCATTTCATAAATAAAAATCAGAAGAAATTGCAATTATTGGTTTGGTATTTCAATTATTTAAAAAATCAAGTAACGTCTTCGGACTGTTTTCTTGGACAGATCACATATATGTGTTTTAAGCTTTCAGCTATAGATATTATAAATACTTATTGAACCTGCAGTTTATAAACCTTGATCTAAGAAAGAGTGAAAAATACAAACTACAAAAGTGAGTCCATGTTCCACTTATGGTGGAGTCATTTACTAAGAAAAAATTTCGGCTATTGATTCCAAGCCCAAAACTCCTCATGGAAGCAAAGACAGTCACCACTAGGCTGCGGTAGTTAGCCAAATATCAAAGTATTCTTAATTAAATTGTTGAATAGCTTTACAATTTCGCTAATTTCTAATTGGTACATTAACATGTATTCAAAATGTCATAATGGGTCCAGCGCTCAACCGAGGGTAGGGGTGATAAAGGCCCGTACCCTTGCCTGTGTTCATTTTCCCGCTCGTTTTTAACCCTTCGCGGCACAAGGGGAATTAAAACGGCTGAGCAATTAGTTGTTAGCAGGATCATAGATATTAATTTAGCTACGGTACCGGCAGATCGAGGGTTATGGCTATTTGGATGGTTTAATAAAAGGCAGGATGCGTTGATGTAAAGAGACTCATCTTCCTTTAATAACGTTCAATAGTGACAGTATGGAATATTTTTTTTTAATCTTACTATCATCATTATTTTTTCTTCAAGATTCGTATTCATTTCAAAGCGCTTTATTTAAGGTGTTGGCAACTACCATTTTAAGTGCTCTGGGAAAATAGATATTCGGATAGACCAGTACGTCGCAAACTGGGGTCCGTAGGTTTTTTGCGGGGGTCCGTGAAAATTTTCAGGAGAAAGTACAAATATTTATTTATGAACATTTTTACATTTTTACAGAGCTCTCTTCTTTCTTTCGTGATCAGAAGTGGATCTGTTTTGCATCTTATTTGACAGAAGTCAATGAATCAAATTTTCCACTTCAGGGAAAAGAAAGCAACACTTTGATCATGAATATGAAACTTCAGGCTTTCTGACATAAACTTACTTCGTGGTCAAAAGGTATAATTAATTAAAGATTCACGGAGATGTTTTCATGTTGAATGAGTTTGTCACAACAAATGAAATATCACTCTCGACCTCAATAAAAAAGGTTATGCTTGATCACATGGTGGAATCAATACTATTTTTGGAAAAATATTTTCTAAACTTGAATGACGATCAAAAGTACAACTGAATAAGAACGGCATTTGCATACTCATTAAAATATGATCACATTACATATCAGATAAGATAATTTGTTTGGTGTGGAATTTAATGAAAAAGTATTTCAGAATGTCGGATAAAACAACAGCAAGAATATTTTTCATTTTTTGTGATAAAATATAAACATGTATGTATTCAAAGTAATAATTACCGTCAAATGAAAAGAATTACGACCAAAATATGTTCACTATTTTTTCAGATTTAGGTGGGGGGGGCGTGACGTGAAAAATTTTGGGAAGGACTCGGTTAGACCGTGTGTCAGCAAACTAACTTTCGAGCCACTTCCGATTCTTTTGCTGGTGTTTGACCTTTCAAAAATATTGTAAGCTTAAATAAATCTTATATTTTTTTCTATCACTTAAACATTGGTATGTTAGCAATCATTTTTTACGTATGAATCATATAAAGAGTTTAATAAGAAGCCAAATAGACGTCGAGTGTATTAAATTATAAATGATATTTTACTTACGAAACATAATGAAGCTTTCAAACGAAATGTTATGTCATTGTTCAGATAATTTTTTTTCATTAAATAATATATATTCACTTTGTAGTCAACAATAGCAAGAAGCGTATATAAATATATTCATTATTTATTTTATAACTTACAAGTGAGTACCCGGCATGCGTTGCAGTGCCACCCAAAGAAAGAAAGTATTTGTGTTTTAATTCTGTTTATTGAAGTGCTTTTGGACGCACAATATTTTTTGGCTTCCTGTCTGGTGCGTACATGAATAAATCAGAAGGTTTTCGAGATGTCGCTATTTGTAGGAATTTAATTCTTTATTTTAGATTTTAGATATATCTGGATTGTGAGATTGATTTTTATGTATGATAAGATATACTGTAAGTTACAAATTAAAAAGTTGAGAGTCGGGTTCGGGCCGGGCCTAATTGTACTATGCCTATATCCTTTGCGCAAGTTCAAACGATAACTTGACAAAGTTTTATCGGAATCGGATGAACGGTATGGCAGTGCATAAGATACAAACAAACCAACATTGTTAAATTTATATAATTATAGTTCATTTATAACTTTTTATGAGACACTTTATCCACTCTAAAACGTGTAATAATTTCATTTAGATTAAATTTGTCCTTGTGTTAAAAATGTATGTATTTATGACTCTCCAAGAAATGTTATTTTATGTTAAAACTTGCAGAAGAATCGACTTGATTCTAAGCGTTTCTAATTTATTTATTTATCAGGTGCTGTGGATGATTCCGGAAACTCTCAATCCTGTTTGCCTCTTCTTCCGACCTGTGAGATTCCAGCGTCCTGGTCGACCGTCGAGTACTATCCACAGGATGTATTTACTCGTCGGTTCTGACGGACTCTGGTATATCATGTGAGGAAGCAAAGCGAATTGCGGCTAACAGGGAATTATGGAGAAGCTGCGTGATGGCCATGTGCTCCACATAGAAAGAGAATATGGTCAAAGAAGAAGAAGACGATTTATTGAGATACAATACCGGTAAATATATCTTATAAATAACTACAAATTATAAATCAAACTTTTTATTCTAGTTTCAATTATAGAAAAAAATATGACAGATTTACAGAGCATTAAGTGGGTCACTAAAAATGTCCATATCCATTAGGAGCAAATTGGGAAGCAATATTATAACAGTAAGAAACAAAGCTGGAAATCCCAGACCTTATATACTGCGTTTAATATAAATCAAACTACCTCTAATTTGTTAGTGAGCCTCTTTTATATTTAAGTATTATGTATTCTTCCTTTATTTACTATCTGAATATGAACGTACTTAAAAAGAAAAACATGATTTTTTTGGTAACCAATTGAAGAAATTCGAATTTCTTTATGTTTTGTGAAGTGAATCGGTTGACCGAATCTGTATAGCGACACTTGACTTATCTAGTTGGATATCCTCTTATATTTATATGTTCGGGATTACTTGATACAGGGCTATCAAAAATGTTAAAAGAATAAATTTATTCACACGTGCGAAATACACTATGCAATAATTTACTTAAATTATGGCTGTTTTATAAATATATATTTCGTGTAAATAGATAGTAACAATATAATTACTGATTCTGTTTAAATACATAGTTTTGGAAATGTTATAAATAATATATGTGTGGCAGACTAATCAATACGGATGGCAACCCAGGCAAGATGGCAATAAGCATAGACACGGGTAGAACGCGTCATACCGTCAGCAGAAACGAACGACAATATTGGCCATCGGCCGCTCTATTCTTAAATTAAATCTCTATAATATTTAAAATTAGGATCATGATTCCTAAAAGATTAAATTGCGTCACAACCAGTGGAATAACAGTGTTATCAACGTTAGTTGTATATTAAAAATTAATTTACTCAAAGTTACTTCGAGTACATTAAAAATATGGACAATTAGTTATTAAAATATAATATCCTATCAAAACCTTTGAAATGATTCAATAATCGCGATCAATTTCTGGTAAGGTTAAAAACAAATGTATATTTTTAAATTTAGATTTTGAAAACAAGGGCGTCCGTCATACCATTCTATATATATAATGAAAAATATAATTCCCATGCATTGGCAAAGCAGTACCGTAAAAAAATATTTTATAACTAATAATTTGTAAGCAAGTTATACATTTACTTATAACACTAGTATTTTAAAAAATAAAACACTAGTCATTTGTACTATCGCTCATTCCGAGTATTATCAACGCATTATCACCCACAAAATATAGTCTGCCAATTAATAATAATGCTGAAAGCTGAATGTTGAAAATAGCAGTTGTCCTAAAAATGGTAGCCAGAGTGACATGTGCAAATTACACGACGCTACTGTTCACCGTCTTACTATTCACCGAGGTATTCATATGTATAATATATATATGAGTGGTCTAGTATCGAAACTCATAATTTCCAGCAAAACCAAAAGAATGGTTGTGAATGCAGCACTGTTCTTCATGTTCACACCTACCATTTAAATTCTAAAATATCTTTCTAAACTTACAAACTTCCATTAAAAATAAATGTAAAAGTGTTGTTCATTTTCTAAACTGGTAATCTCCATTCCAGCCAATGAAAGTGCAGCATCGTACTGTCATGGACAGCAGTGTTTGTTTACATATCATTTTTATTTTCATTATTGTTTTTATAAGTAGTATTGTTTTCAATAATTATTATTATTGTTGTTATTATGTTTGTGAAATGCATGGCGCATTGGCGTCAGCTGTAATGCCATGCATTTAATTTTTTTTAATTTACAATAAATAAACAAATAAATATCATGGTGTAAGGGTCTGTTCCACAGTTTTATTTTCATCAAACTATGCATTTGTAAAAGTAGCATGAAAATAGTTGTTCTTGATTTCCCATAAACAAACATTGACGGAGATTATGAGTTATGATTCTTTTTTTTTTCCATGTCCGCTCCCAATGTGGAGCATATGGTCTCCTAATGGAGGTATCTTAGGGCTTTGACAGGACTAGTGGTTAGCTAATCGCTCCCGCTACGCCCCGTGAGGATGAAAAGTTGGGAGGGAGGACTTAGACTACGAACAAAAATCCATAAATCGATTGAAAGATGAATCTATGAAAACCGTCCGCACCGGGAATTGAACCCGAGACATCCGTAGCCGTAGCCAGCGACTCTACCAACTGCACCACGGACGCTGACAATGATTCTAAAGATCTCATATTTGTTATATAAGAACATATTTCTCGTGATTTTTTCTTTGAGGCGATTGTAGAATGCAGGTATATGTATGTATTATGTATATATATAATGTCAAATAAAGCTTTCGAAAGCTATTTTAATTTAATTTGAGGGGTAGATGGCCGTGGTTTATTTCTTCAAATTTGTGACCGTGGAATGAAAAGTTTTGGGAATAACGGGTATAGATAAAAAGATTAGAATTAGATTAAATATATTGATATTCTTATTTGTTCTAATTTCAAAATATAACAGTGCGGATCAGTCGTGTAATAGGTTTTTCTAATTATCTTCCCATCATCACCAGTCCCAATATTTTTCCATTACACCTCTGATCAAAGGGGTTTTACACACCTTAAGCCAGGAAAGGGTTTTTCGCAATATTGAATTTCGGTTCCCTTCCTACGGCTTCATTAAAAATTCTAAATAATAAACACAGGGATCAAACGCAAGCTCGGACCCTCCCTCGAAAAGTAAAGATTCAATTTCGTTAAAAAACCGTTCTCATTTTGAATCCAGTGTATACATTATTTTTGTAAATGGCTTTAATACCACTTCTCGAACAAGGGTACTCTTCCCATAAAAGTTTAATGTCCGAAATTCTAGCACGAGATGCTACGCAAAGTATAATACTTTTACATTTTCTTTTAATAATAATCTATGAATGATATTATTAAAAAGACATTTATCGAAAAAGTATTTTTTACATTAAATGTGAGGGAAAATCTCTGATTCTATGACAGTCACATCGTGTAATGAAAAAGAATGGTGAAATTGATGAACACGTCTTAGTTGATGATGGTATTCTTTACACTTTCATTCTAGCTACCATTTATTGCAGTGAAGGCGAACCTATGACACGCGTGTCTAATGTAACACGCCAAGTCATTTAGGGTGACACGCATCGTTTATAGACGATCTTTACCAAAAAACAGTCAACGTACACTGCACCTACTAGCATCTTGAAAAATCTAGCGATGACTTTACTAACAATTTTTCCTTCTACGTACCTTTGTGAGACCTTATTCATGGCATCAAATAATATTAAAACCAATAAAAGAAAGCGGCTTGCAGATGAAGTTAGCGGCGCTTGCTAAGGATTTATTTATTTACAGTAAATTTAAAAAATTGAAACGCATGGCATTACAGCCGACGCCACTGCGCCATGCATTACACAAACATAACAACAGTAACAATAATAATAATGAAAACAATGATACTAATAAAAACAATAATGAAAATGAAATCATTTTTTTAAATTATGAAATACAAAAAAAAAACAATACATTATTAATTTACAAGGAACAAATATTTATATAATTTAAGACATCGACTAAGGGTGCTTGATGGAATTTCAATATCAGATTTGGATTATTGAGATTTTGTAGACTTCCATGTATTTTGTATTTCCAGGCATTCGAGCACACGAATGGACTCGAACTGACATCGAGTCCATTCGTGTGCTCGAATGCCTGAAGATGCCGAAAGGCGAAACCTGGGCCGTTAGTGACAAAATACATGGAAGTGTACAAAATCTCAATAATCCAAATTTGAACAAATATTTGGTGAACAATACCCAGAGTTTAGTGCTGAAAATATCCAGCTCTCTAGACAGTGCATTAATTATCCGAACGGCTCTTGCAACTGGTGACTCAAATGACCGAATTTAGTGAGTTTAGGATTGAAGTGCACGAAATACCAACCTTCAATTGAAATTTTAGCAAATGTAATTCATCAACGAAATAGTCACTAATATAAATAATGTTTTGTTTTTTGCTTTATTAACAAAATAAATATAACGCTTTTTTACCAGGGCTCCAAATATCATAAAATTATCGATATTTTTAGATGTAGCACGGCACCCGAATTAAACTAGGTTTTTTCCAAAATTTTGACACACTAAAAAATGTTTGCCTTCACTTGTTTGTTGTATAGAGCGGATAAAGAACAATTGACGCTTTTTACAGTGAAATATTTTTTATTCCAGTTAAATTATTTAATCTTTGCTAAAACGTGATATTTTGTTTTAAACGTTAAATTAAGTATCAAAGAAAAAAATAATACCACATTGAACACAGTCGATTCTTTCAATTCTATTCTCTGTTGACTTTGAAACGTATTAAACTTCTCGCCATTATTTGTTTATAGCAGGCGATGGGCCAATTATTCGAGCAATTAATTGTTTTTAATCAGATAATCATTTATTATTTCATGTTGTAATTCCTTTTCCACGATAGTAAATGTAATATTGTATAAATGAAAATAGTATTTTACTTGCGGCCAGGCGTTTATTTTCAATTTTTAATGTACCCCTTCGACTACAATTTATGCCAATACCTAGTTAATAGCATGTTATTTCCTAATGAAACATCTCAATATTAGTTTATTTTTACAGAAACTGTTTGTAATTTAGTCGCTCAGAAGTTAACTTATCGTTCTCTCAATGCCTCATGGAATTGTTTAACAGGTGAATGTGAACCAATGTTAACATCACACACATCCGTACTAGGGCATCCAATCCCGGATCATTTTTTGATTCCGCGATCCCAGGATTGATCAATAAGTCTAGTTTCATGCATTAAATTGAACATTTAAAATTTAATTTGTGTCCATTCTTGCTTCGATTGGAATATATGATTTGATATTTTTTTTGGGCATTGGAGTATTTTTTTCTTTTATTGCGAATTAGACAGTCAGTCGAAAAAAATGAGCATAATAATCAAAATAGTTTTAATAGAGAATTCAAAATAGAAAATTGTTTTACGTAATGTATTAAACTCTTCTTAACAAGCGAACAACCCATTGTTCATATTGCTTCCTTCTGTCCGTGAGTTTTCTAAAAACGTGATCAATTGGTTAATTCACAACCCGTCTTGTTTAAAATGTGAAATTTTAAAAGATACTCGATGAAAAGTCTTGTGATACATATTGTGATGGAATGAATTCTCTTCTACTGAAAGACGACATATCTATGGACGTATGATCGTTGATTTGAAATGTTTCTTACATTTTGTATTCAATTTCGAGCTCAGAGTTTCCCAAAGAAACTAGTAGATTTATTTTAAAAAAAAGGGATTAAAGCAATTTTTTTCTACAAAACAAACGATCAATAAATAACTTTCGGATTCCACTAGTGTTAAGTTATATAATTTCAGTTAGGCTATATAAATACTGACCGCATTGCATATATTACTGACCACTTAGTTTGATAACTGAATAATTATAGGACACTTGAAGTTATTTTATTTTTAACAGAAAAAAACAGCTTTTATTGAAAACGTTTATAAATAAATCACCGAGAAGTAAAACTCGCCTTAAGTAATTGTCAAATAATATTACATTTATTTTTAAAGAAACGATGTTTAAAAATGTCTATAAATATAATTATCAACCTGCAAGTTTTAGGTGGTAATGATAGTAAATTGATTAAGAACGTCATTGCTTCATAATGATTTCTTTATGTTAACAAATATAAATGTTTATTACAGAAATCAGATATACTATTTGGCTTGAATATTTTCATAGCCGTGTTTAAACCTCAAAAGATGGATAAATATATATATATATAATTATATGTATTTTTATTGTATCAGAAATATGGTATTTAAAAGGATAAAGGATGCAAAAGAAATATCACAGATGGTTGGGGTAGCTTCTTTTGACTTTAATCATTTGTCAAATAAAAATAACATAAAATATCGCAAATGTGTTCCTTCAATCTCAGGCCTCTGCATTTTTCTACTATTAATAAAACTATTAAAAAAATGTTGAAAATGAAAGATTACTAATGGGGCTTCAAAATGATACTAACCACGACGTGTTAACTTAACGGCAACCGATGGCAAACTAATTTCAAAGTGACGCACCAAAAAAATGACATTTCTTTCCGTTTTACCTAATATTATGTAACCCGTTACATTGAAGTGTATGTTTTTACTAAATATTTTAATTTAGTACTTTACCGTGAAATATTAAATGAAAAACATTTATTAGAATCAATTTCCTCGATTTTTATGCCCAATATTTATTTATTGATAATATTTTAGAAATACCCAAACGGAAACTTCATATGCGTGGGTGTATTCGGAGTGTGTCGAAAAAGGAGTGTAATTTAAATAAATCATAATTGAAAAGGTTGACAACCATCTGCAACTATAGGACGGATCCTAGCCCTGGCCAACTGATACTTATATCGGATAGACGCAGCTTGCAAAATGTAAATAGAATAGGTGCTGGCGTGTTTGTTGATATTTGCCGCATGCCATTGCCATAGAGACCGGATGATCACACCCCGTTTGTTGACAGAACGTGGTAAAAGGCAAACACCGACCAAGAAGCGATTTTACATTGATGAAAAGTATAAATTGTCAATAGTGTAATAGAATTCTATGATGAAATTATTTCATTTTCCACCACGTCCATTCCTAATGAAGCATCTCGTCTGGACGGCCAAACGCACAAACTGGAGCTCTGAATCCAGGATAGACTCTCTGGCATTTATACAAGACGGCTACACGGCTTTTTTGGTGACATCAATCGCAAATGTACCGACAATTTTGAGAGACTCGTCGTCACAGGAAAGGTCAAAAGCAGAAAAGGACGCGGAAAGGTACCAAGTGAAAGACGCCACAGACCTCTCCTTAGCGATGGCCCCAGAGCAGCGGAGTGTAGGAGCGTGTCACGAAGGATAGTCAAAGGAAATGGAGTTGTTGTGATAGATTGCTGATATATTATATTATATTAATAGTATTATGATGGCATCAGATATTAAATATTAACAAACATTAAATTACCCACTTTAACTGACTTGTGGGTTGATCTACGTACCTCTTACACCTTGGGTTGCTACTAAAAGTGAAGACTAATAAATTAATTTGAATAATCTAATTAACTGTTTAATACTAATAACTATTACCATATATTGAGAAATATTTAGACATTCATGTTCTAATTTGAATTGATAGAACTGGAATTCTCCAATGCAATAATGCAACATGAAACCCTTCACCGCACTAACTGCTGTACACAGCAACGCTTTCCATACAACTTCGGTTTCAATTCAAATTCCTAGCAATATAATTAAATCTGTTAGCATCGGTCCAAACCGGATTTCGGTTAGACGACAATGCGAGAAAATATTTTAATTTTGGTTAATTTACTATGCCACAACATAATTAAAATGCATGGCAAATGACAACCACAAGCAAAACGCAAACATTTTTTTTAAAACCATTTTCGATCATCAACATTAGGCTCATAAATAAAACAGTAAACTGAAACCGTAATAAAATTGAATTATACAACGTAAATATATTTAAATGCAATCAACACAGTTAAAATATTTTTTTAAAAGTCTATTCATAGTTAAAAGAGTTGAATTAAAACAAAGGTTCCCGGTAATATAAACTTTTTAATACTGTAAATATAAACATGTTTGTAAATAAAAATTATTTTTAATAGAATATACGGGCGATTAGTCTAAATTAAATAAACGAATCCAATAAATATCTGTGACTGTCAGATCTGAATGAGTCCCATAGGAATGCAAACGTTTTATGTTTATATTAGGTATATCTGCTAAAACTCAGTGGCGTATCGTCAAAATTCATAATAAATAAAATATATACAATAGTTGTTGTTATTTTTTAAATTTGCATCGCTCATACATCAACCTTAATTAAATCTCCATGTTAAATTGCTATGATCACACCGGAATGTTTATTTTTCGATATTGACGGTGCTGCTCAAACTGTTAACATTAAATACAAAATATCAATATTTATGTAAAAAAAAAAATTCGAATGCTGTTGAAAGTTATTATTTTAATAGCTGTAGACGAAATGATATTTTTTAGAGGAGATAGACTATTATACTTGGTTTATTTTATCCAATTTAACTACTAAATTCTTGATGAACTACGAATATTATTTGACTTGCATTTATCGAATCAGTATAATAAATAGTCGGTATTCACGTGGTCAGTTGGTAAAATAAACGGTTAGTTATATGTGTAAAATGGTCAGTGACTAAACATAATTATCAACTGACCATTTGTCGAATTAGTTACAGACCATTTATTAATTAGTTGCAGTATTACTATAATACTATTATTTTGATATAAAAAAGGATTTCTACCAATTAAATCAATAAACATGACGCTTTCTTTAAAAAACATTTGACACGTCTGATCATTTCAAATTGTGGAAATTAAAATGAGTTGGATGAGAAAGAACTTCAAATACATCATTTAGAACGTTGACATTTATTTTAAATCTGCTTACCTAAGATATATTTTAAAATACCGCTCGAGAAAAGTTTCACAACAATCTGTTCTAATTTATCATATTTGGCTAGGCTTTTCTCTGTGTGGATTGCTGTTAGATTTCTCATAACTTTGGTTGTTTGTTTGATAATTTATCTATTCAACTACTTTTAGCAAAAACGTTCTCAAAAATAAAACCATTCTTATATACTATATTCTCATTAAAAATAGTGCGTTTCAGATATTTTCAGAACAAAAAATATATCTGACCAAAAAGAAATACACTTTTTTCGATTAACCTTTTGTAGTTACATCGTATCGAAGATAAATGATGCTCCTTATAATAAACTAATACTGGACAGTAATAGACTATAAACAATTTTAAATTATTCTTTTGAAACTAAATAATATATAATACATTACTGTTGTTGCGTTTTTACTTTACATTCGACATTACGGTTGTGGTGGAGATAAAATCATATAGGACACTTTCAAAACTTCATTTATCAGTCGAGTTATGTATTTGTGCTCAAAATAGATGACTTAGAAATCGACCGTCCAGTTCATTAGACATACAATACAAAAAAAACAAATATCAGTTATATTTGCTCGGTCTGATTTAGTACTCAGATACTCAAAAATGCCACCAAAGAATGGTAAGACAGATAACCTTTTAAAGAATTAAACAAAATTTTGATATTATCTGAGTCAGTAAAAGAATATTTCTAAATATCCTTCTACTGAATATACTCGTAAAGTACTAAATTATTAAACACCTGTTTATAAAATGTATAGAACTCGGGTACAATTCAATAATATTTGATTTATGTTGAATATTTGAATATGGTTTTTCACATTATGTCAATATGGAATAGTTGGAAATGTATGTATAAACTGGATGATCGATATATATATTCCCTACCACATATTCCACCCTACAAACAGACCGAAGGCTTGTTATTAGCTATCTACTAGTAAAAAAAGAGAGTGACTGAATAACAATTAGGTGTCGTGTTCTATGTAAATTGCAAGCGGTGTTTTCCAATCATTTTTTGACAACAACAAAAAAAGAAGCAGATGTATTAATGTTACAAATTTACTGGAAATATAAATCCAATTTATTAATACAGGATGTACCTATTATTAATTCGAAATACTTTTTCCGCCGTCCAATTACTGCAGCATTAAGCCAAGGTTATGCCACTGGTTTTATCGCGTTCCAGTGGCGTAACGGGCATTATTTCAAGTGCGGTTTGTGCGATTCGCGCGAGGCATTTGCGGTTTAAGCCCTGATTGCATTTAGAGAACGATTTCACGAGCCAGCAATGCAGTAATTAATATTCACGATAACAGTTATACCCCTAACTGGACACAATGAATCGCCCGCCGATCCGATGGAAACAAAAGAGTCACCCTCCAGTCGGAACTATTGACCACAACACAAGTGCAATGGATCTGATTCGAATAAGTGGCTGGTGAATCAGTTAATCAATATAACCTAAGAAATATACGCACAGAATCATGACACGAATAGATTGCAACTCATATAAGCTTTTCAACAATATTTTTCATTAGTACATAGCAAAAAATTCATAGCTAACTGCTCCCAAATACTTAGCTAAAGCGATTAACTTGAATGTGTTACGGAATACGGTTGGTAACGGCTTTAAACGGAGTTCTGGTGGGTACAAATCAGAGTGCCCTAAGAAGACTGACACTCAGTAAAAGCATCATATAATTACATTGTGTTAAAACTCTTATTTTCCACGATTTATTCTAATTTATAAGGAAAACATTTCAAAAAAATCGTATCTGAACGGTTGTTACTACATATTTTTTAATTTTTTTTTTCTAGCATCCCAGCGTTCCCAATATGGAGCATATTAACTCCTAATTAAGGTATCTAAACAGAAGTTTTTCTACTATAACTGCCATAAAAAATCAGCATTTCACTTCCTCTTAAAGTAAACTTGATTAACGTGGAAATCTTCAAGAAGCTATGACAAAATAGTTTTCTATTTCGATTTATAATTTTGATATCAATTAAGTTCAATACACACGTTAAATTCATTAACCCGTTATAGAAGTGTGACTTGGAAATCCAGCCAATTTAAGTAGGATAAAACAGTACCATCAATTTGGGTAAGTTTGCCAATCGGTCTAATATTGGCTCATGATAATACTAACGCTATACGAATATTTTTTTAATCACTTTTAAGGTGTTAACTGTTAACTCTTGGTGGAAAGATTTTATATTTTAAAAAATAAAACACAATTCATTTGTACCACTTCCACATATTTATAATGATCAGGACCGGTTTTGCTCATCGTTATAAATATGTGGAAGTAGTACAAATGAATTGTGTTATTAGCTAAGCAAAGGTATTGAGTAGCCCTTGGTGGTATAAATATGAATTAATGTGCAATATATTTTGTTTTATTGTTGAATTTGTAAGCTGTCAGCTTGGAATGATAAAACGCTATTTAAAAACATTTCTTTAAATAAATTGGATTAGTGATATTTGCAATTTGTAATACTTATCTGTAAACCAAATGCTGTATATTTTTTCCCATCTCAATTATGTAAAGAATATATGAAAGCATAAAGGAAAATTGCCAAAACTTTAAAATCACTGAATTTATAGTAATTACAGTGATTATTTGTATCATGGGGCAAAATTACCCGAATTGGATGAAGATTTGGCCTACCTTGTTTTATCTATATTTATATATCAATTATAACAATAAATCTATTTATGTTTGATCAAATTTTTTCTTAAGACATTAATTCGTTTCTATGTAGAACAATACAACACATAAATGCAATGGCGAACCATAAAAACGCTCAGAATTTACCGTTAACTAGATTGACTGTACCTGTGTTTGTTTTTTTAATATTTACGAACGTGCAATTTTTTTATGTTTATCTTTTTTCCAAAAAAAAGACATATTCAGAATACGTTTAAAATAAGAACTCTATCAAAAACCGAGGTCACCTTGGAAAGGTGAAGTGAAAGCCGTAAACCTGTACAGATTGAATTTTCCAATTTTTATTACGCAAAGCAGTAGCTTAACAACTCTTGCCTTTATTCCTGAAGTTTTACGGTCTCATAAAATCCTTAAATACCGGAACGTATTTATTCCGTATCGAAGTTTATGTAACGATTTGTCGCTGTTCCGGTTTACGACGCCAATAGGGATGCTGCGCGGCAAAGTACAATTAGGAAATATTCCCTTGATATATTTAAAATTATAACTAATCGTGATGAATTTTTTCATTAAAATATTTTTCAGAACTATCATTATTATAGCTTGCGTTTTTATGGTTGAAAAAAATAGTAAAAAAATATATCTCAATTAAATCGATAAAAAAAACAAAGAATCCTAAGGCCTAATCGTATTTATTTTTAAACTAGTCCGCTCACTGTGACAATCATATTGACACTCCCTGTGTAAAATATGTGATTATAATATCGTTGTTGTTCTAAATCAAGACGCTAACTGAAAAATATTAGTTTTCAGTAATTGGACTTTAAAGTTTGTCAAATTTTATTTTATTTGTTTGAAAAAAAGTAAAAGTTTCTCTACTATATAGCACAAAATACATGTAGGAATAAATATGTTTGTATGTGTGTCGGTCACAAGAACTCGTCCGAAACGGTGCACATTAGCGGCGTGAAATTTTCACACGTCAATTTAGCTGCAATTGTTAGTTCAACTGCACTGTTTTCAACCTTCAACTCTCAACGTTTAACTTTTAACCTAAAACTGAAAACGCGATATTTTTGACGTTTCAACGTGGGATGAAAAAAGTAAAAAAAAATAGTCGCCTAGCAACAGCTCAATACTAATATATTCTGGAAGTGACAGTTGAGATAATAATGTGAACGCAGATATTTGTGTTAAATATTGAGTTTCATGTTTGTGATTTGGTAGAAAGTGAGTGGTAAATTCGTACAACTTGGTGTGCATGTAATTGACTGACGAGTGTTTCTCGCATGGACCGCTGTATGTGGATATGTCAAGGGCGATGGATCGCTCAACATTGTTTATCATTGCCGATGATCAACAATACACTCAACATATTGTATATAGCCAAGTATTGCAATAACCGGATAAATACAATTAATTATAATGAATAAAAAATGAGTTTGAGTCTATCCCGGAAGAAGCCAGGTAATAAATACTGTATATATACTATATAGCAGAAAATCCTTGTATCCATCTGATTGTGTGTCACAAACGGCTTACAGTAGCGAAATAAAATTTGTATTTTCATTTTCATGCTATTTTCAATTTTTAACATTATTATTAACGCATGGACTATATTTTGTGGGTGTTACACAAGGTGTGGTCCACAGTGATATTTTCAACATTAATTATCGCCAAAATAACCCTAGCGGCCTAAATTAGAAAACATAAGTGATATCTATTTCGGACGAAGCCGGGTAATAAATATTAGTAATTTATAAAAATAAGTGTGTTCTTTCATACGATTGAATTTAAATAAGGAACGTTTCGTTGCAACTAAATCAATATATCATTTTTTTCGATTTAGTGTTTTCTTCCAGGACAGTGTTGTCGTACACTATGTCAAATAATTCCAGTTTTAAGAAATGCAACGAGTAATATTTTTTAATGATAATTAGTATATTTTCAATTACACCCATTCTAATTTAAAATATACTAATTATCCACAGTAAAGAATCCACTTCTCCGGTTTGTATACATATAATGGCAATGCATTACTAATACCGAATGGAAGAATCGATAATTTCTTTTGTTTTCACATCTCTAGACGTGACTGTTAGCCCTGGCAATCGGCCCAGAGAAATGTTGCACGAGTCAAATATTTTTGCGGCCAAACTCGGAAACTTTTGGGGATATTTTATTTGACGATTGTGTTTTTGCAACAAGGAGCCTAATGGTTCCCGATAGAATATGTTTTGGTATAAATAAAGAAGGCTGTTTAGCAATGTTTTTTTTTTATTTAGGTTGGAAAAATTTTCAAAGCAATAATTAAGATATAAACACTTTTGCGGTTAATCGATCTATTTTGTTATATCGAATGACAAAACGATTAAAGTAGAATTAAATGGACGATATATTTATAATCTTCTTGCTGGAAGTAATTTTATAATTTCAAAAAATATATTACAAGTATAGCAAAACAAAACAAAAAAAAAATACACCGAAAGTTAATACAGTTGGTAAGTCTGATTTTTAGCTTCATTTTCTATAGTTGGACGACTAATGAGAAGATTTTAAAATTAGAAAATAAGCCAACAGATGTCAGAGCAAATATCAATCACAGAAAAGCTGCAAGCAAATTTTCTCAAACAAAAAATATGAACTATTTTCACTTATAATACACAGACGTAAGCTTAAAGGTATTCTCTTAAATATAAAGTTACGTAAGTGACTCAATAGGGGGCTCTACATCCTAGCGCTTCCTGGCGTAATTGGGCGATTTGTATGCTTCAAATCGAAAATTCGCTTCAAAAAGAATTTTCTCGTTTTAAATCAAAACAAACAAATCTCCTAATCGCAGGCATAAGCGTCAGTATGTAATGCCGACTTATGTCCAAGGCATTGGCAGTCCAGCCCAACTGTCTCAGGATAAGACGTATTAAAATTTGGTCAAAAACCTTTAATAGAAGACGGCACCAAGAACATAAGAAGAATTTGTAAATCAAAACCATTAAATGCTTTTATATAAATTCCCGTTCAAATAATGACAAATGAGAGGCTAAATCTTGACAATAATATTATAATATAATCATTTTATGTGTGTCATAGATTTATGTAATAATGTTTATTCCTAACGTAGAGCATATTTTTTTCTAATATAATAATAGTACAAAATATATATATGTTGATATTACCATATTAATAAATTCATCTCATGGTCACCCAACAGAACCCACTAAATGTGGAATGAGTATATATATATATATATATATATATATATATGTATATATATATCCTTTCTTTGAATTGCATTTTAAAACCCACAATGCCATTATAATTGTAAAATCTCTGGCAATTCTAATACTTTTTGGAAAGCGGCAATTCGCCACTCTGGTAATGCGTTTGTTTACACAACAAGGATTAAGGCTATTCTCGGAATTTTTAACTCAGGTATCAGTGTGGATGCTAGACTTATAATATTTTATCTCGTAAATAATATTTGTCGTGTTTGTATCTTGTATATAAACGTTAGACACTGTGTACTGTCTGTCGATTCGAGTCCATTCGTGCGCTCGAATGCCCGAATATACCGAAAGGCGAATCCCGGGTCGTTAGTGAAAAAATATATGGAAGTGTTCAAAATCTCAATAATTAGAATTTGATATTGAAGTTCCATCAAGCACCCTCAGTCAATGTCTTAAATTATATTAAAAGTACTCTTTGTTAACCAATCGAGCGAACCTCCCTTTTTCGTAGTGATTAAAAATGGGAGGATAGCATTAGGAAACTTGAAGTTTAATTCTGCCAGCTATGTAATGTAGTCTCATACATATATTTGTATCCATGTCTGCTTTCAATGTAGAGTATATGGACTCCTAATGAAGCTTATCTAAGCCGATGTTGATCTAAGAGTATTCATATTACCCAATATCCCAATCTCTCTCGGAAAGTGAGTAAGGATAAGAGACTAAATATAGTTAGGATAGAATTAGTGAATATCATTCAAATGGGTGGAGAGGCAGTGGAGAAAATTTAGACATACATCCATAATACATAAAAATACAATAAATTGTTTACAAAATCAATTTATGAATTTCTCCTTACTAGGACTACGTGAGCAACGCAACTGAAGCCAACGATGATGACTACTCGGCTGCAGGCTTGACAAATATAATTTCAAGTTATCAAATAACGTATCATTCCAAATAAGTAACTTTCCATAAAATACTGAATTAGTGTATAAATAAATTTCTCAAATATATCAAGGTAATAAAACCCTGAAATTCTATTTACTAATGAAAATAATTGGCGGCGTATTAAAATATCATTTTCAACTCATAATGCTCAACCAAAACTTTATGTAATATGCCACCAATCTGAATGCAATCATTCCCCACTAAAATAACTTCAATTAATACGGTGGTGCAACATTAATGGTGTCTAGTCTCAAAGCTATCCCGTTGTGATTTATACGAATTCGATATTACTTAGTGTCGAGTCAGACAATGCGACCGAACTTTACATTCACGAAACTATAATATAAGGTGCAGTTACATTATTGCAGCTTTTGCTATTTTCAATTGGTTTGCTTACACCGAAGCAATTATTTTCAAACTTTATATCGACTGTTTTGGTCAATTGATGTAACCCTTAAAAAAATACGAATGTGATTGGATCTCATTTTAAAGACACCAGAGCAGGTCTCGGCCAAATTATGTAAATTTACCACTTTTTGAAAGAGAAGAATCATTTTACAATGGTTTTAGGTTTAAAAATTCTGACCCGACCACTTGATGTAAGCAACTATAATACCGACACTCTCTACGTATAATCACGTAACTGCCAACATAAGAATTTAAATGAGTGCATTTCGAAGATTCATAACGCAACTCATCATATAATGTTTCCAATAAAAGCAGTTTTTACTCTCTCCTGAACAATTTCAATTTTGACAGTTACATCAATTGGGCAAAACAACGTCGAATTATTTTAGCGTGTACTTTATTCACATTTAAAATGCCAAATATCAATTCTTGGTAGAAAGGCATTACATTTTAACAATAAAACACGATTTGTTTTATACTAATTCTACATTTATTGGGTCAGTAAGTATTTCAATTTATGGTCATTAAGAAATAATAAATGGTCCATAATAATCAAAATGATAGGTAACTAATTCGATGAATGGTCAGTTAATAAATTAACGGTTATTAATTTATATAAAATTGTCAGTTATTAAATTAAACGGTCAGTTTTTTAATTAAAATTAGCCCAACCTAACCTTACCTTTATTTATTTGGAAATTATTTACTGACCAAACATGATTATTAACTGACCATTTTTGGAATTATTTACTGGTCATTTTTCGAATTAGTTACTGGTTAAATAATTAGTTGCCATTTTCTTCGGTTCCACGACAAATGATGTAAAGACATATGGTCTAAAGACAAAATGTGCACGACAAAATGTCTACGCGACAAATAGTTTACAGACAAATGGTTTACCGACAAAATTTTTACTATTAAAATTTTCTGATAGTGTTTATAATGTCCGGGGAAAATCGGAAACCTGAAATATGTAAATTTAAGACAAATGTAAAATTACTTCGTCGTCTCTGGATTACATTTTTACAAACTTTCTTTCGGAATGAGGTAAAATTCTAAAAATAAAAAATTACGTCGTCTCCGGTCACAGATGACTTGGTAAAAAAATTAAAGTATTAGTTTTGGAAATAGCCCAAAAAAAGGTTTTAATATATGAAAAGTTTATCATTAGAAGACGTGTTTCTGCAGTCACCTGTTCAAAAGTGCAATAGTGTAAACAAATATTTTGAGAGTGCAATTATTAAAAGAAAAAAGATATTTCGACGTTTCATATTTTTTAGGCGACGGAAAATTTTCGATTCGATTTTCGCGAAATGACAAGCAAACCGACTTATTCGCCTTAAGAGCAACTGCCCAAGACTTATAGAAATAAAATCAATTCATCTACATTAAGGAAAAACTTCTGTGAGTTGAGTTATACTCGCTTTCCATACGACGCCGAAAATTGTTTAAAAGCCCGGTAATATGTCTTATTCGCCACCCAATTAGCGTGACCGATTGATCCAATGGAAAATTTGTCAGACCCACACAGCTCTTCAGTTTCTTCATGCATTAAATGACACATCGATAGGATTTGTTCATCATCCTGCTTTATACCACCACATTTGCCTGTTGGCCTATCCACTATTTGGCCAAGCTCAAAGGGCTCGGCATCGCAACTACCGTGGTCAGTAATGAATTGGCTCTTCCTGTGATTTGAGTCAAGACTACGGGTATCTCCATTTACCGATTTAAATTTGGGCAAAAGAGGAGGTTTGGCGGTCTTTGGTGGAGGTGTCCCACTGGTGTGTCGACAAATTGTCTAAAGACAAAATTTCCAATTGAAGAAAAAAATGCAGATTTAAGTTTGTTACGCAACCCGATACTGGCGTATAAAAATAGCTGATCGGAATCCAGTGGTGGTTGGAGGAGGGCAAGTAGTGCCCATTGCATCAATAAATCCAGTGTGTTCTTCTTTATTTCAGATTCAAACTACCACCCATCACCTTCCAGATTCTGTTGAACTATCATCGACGAACTCGTCTCAGAAACAATTTCGTCGTTTGCCGTTTGTTAACGAACGATACATAATAGCAAAAATCTTACAACGTGAAGTGGTCGCGGTGGTGACTCTGGAAAATGGTTTGTTTCATAAGATAAATTTCGTGTGTTGTGTTTGTTTTGATATATTCTCATCATGACGTCAACTTGTGCAACACAAAACTGTTTATAAATCAAAAATGAATGTGAATAAATCATAGATGTACAGATGCGATTTAAAATCATCCAATTCAAATAAATTTAAAAGAACATAAAATGCTTAATACTGGCGACAAGGTACTCAAATGTGACCAATGCGACTTCAAATCAAATCATTTTAAATGTTTAAAATAGCATAAAATGCTACATACTGGCGAGAAGCCATTCAAATGTTTTAAATGCCCCCTTTCTGATTACTTATTAACACATAAAATTATACACACTAGCGAGAATCTATTCCAATGTGACCAATGCGAATATAAATGCAACCAGTCTCGATTCTTAAAAATACATAAAATGTTACATACTGGCGAGAAGCCATTCAAATGAGACCAATGTGATTTTAAATGCAACCACTCTAATGCCTTAAAAATACATACTACGGGAGAAAGATGCCCGTGCGAATGGAGACGAATACTGAACTTTGACATGGACTCGTCGGCTAATTCAACGTTTCAATTTACCCCGCCACCCAGTAAACTTCAGGCGCGGTATCCCGTCACCCCGAATATGTTTGATTTCGGAGTCAGAAACAAAATATTTCAACCGCGACAAGAAGAGTGCCACAAAAAAAGCGGAAAGCGTCTCGTTGGTCCCCGGCAGCAGGAGATCCAGGCTCTTCAACAGCATGAGCACCAACTCGATCGAAAGCAACAGCTGCATCTTGGAAATGGAAGACTGCATGCTGCTCGATATGGACACCAACAATTGCATGGACGATATCGGAGACGATGGAGTGGACGTCAATTACGCAATGCCGTCGAGTTTGGGCGCGTTGATTTCGTCTGAGATCAAAACTTGGGACTCCGACGAGAAGAAGGATGGCATGCCGTGCAGAGAGAGCGCCCACACACCGATGAAGAGGCCACTGTTTAGGAGGTGAGGTGAAACATCCTTGTAATTAGCCGTTTTACGCTTTTTTAGTAGAAGAGTTAAACTCTGGGGTTATCGGAAAAAAAACAGCGGCCAAAATATACTCGTTTGGCGGAAAGAATGTGCTATGCAACACATAATTGGAATAATATGCTAATAAGTCTAATAAGTTATTTAAGAGGAATATCCCATTTATGTTAATTTTTGTTTTTGTTCATCTATTTATTATGTTTTTGCTTTGTTGAAATATTTCAAATTTTCAAGCTTTATGCGTATTTTATTTGTTTTTGATCTGGTTTTAACCCTTAAATGCATTCAAGACTATGCAAAGCTCAAACTTTTGTTATTTTTTTTTGCAAAACTGAAATAGATTTTACAAATTTTTTTCATATTTAATAGTATAATAAATACTAATATTCCATTTTTTAATCAGATTTTGTGGTAATATGTGGTTGTTGGCTTTGATTTGCAATCAAACAAAGCCTTTCGGAGTTTTTGAAATTCTTGATTTTAGGACATGTTCAAATTCAATTTTAATTTAAAAAATATAAGACAATTCGAAAACTTAGCAAATTTGGATTATATGGAATACTTAGCATTTTTTTTATCAGGTCATCTGTGACCCGGAGACGATGTAATTTTTTTTTAGTATTATACCTCATTCCTAAAGAAAGTTTGTAAAAATGTAATCCAGAGACGACGTAATTTAACATTTGTCTTCAATTTACATATTTAAGTTTTCCGATTTTTCCCGGACATTATAAAGACTATCAGAAAATTTTAAAAGTAAAAATTTTGTCGATACACCATTTGTCTGTAAACCATTTGTAGCGTAGACATTTTGTCTTTAGACCATTTGTCGGTCACCATTTTCTTCCACAAAAAAATGTGAAAGTTTTACAAAAAAAAGTGTTTCGACCAAGAATTGAGATGGGACCCACTAAAAATTAGTTAATAGTAAATGTAAATTTTAATAATAAATTATAAAGAAATGTTTGTCAAGAATCTAACAAAACTGAAAATGCTTATCAAAGAGGCGAAACATGTGACACACCACCAAAAGAGTAAACAAATTTGAATTTTGAAATAGAAATTTAAAAGTATTTAAACATATTTTACATTATTTTAAAGTCACGTATTGATGACTTTTTGAGAGAGACTTTGATTCAAAAAAAGTCTTCCAATAATTCTACTGATTATATAAAGCTAAAAATATTGTGGGAAACTGAATCAATACTCTGACACCGTAAGAATTTGACTCGTCCACCCGATGGTGACGTGTAATACTCTAGGCACAATACGGCTAAAGCTCTTGGGCAATTTGCCAAGAAAAATAGGTGAGAGAATATTCCCAGAGGTATCCGCGAATGAGGGCGAGCAATCAGGTGAAATATTGTAAGGCACCCGCTACACTTAAATACCTTCAAGACTATCAGACGAAGTATTGTTCTGCAATATTGTAGAATAATCACACATCTAATTCACAAAGAATCTTTCTACGTCTTCACTATATTTCTAGTTTAATTTTCAAACCTCTCGCTCTTATTTTAAATCATATTTAAGTGAAATTACATTACGATTGAATCGATAAAATCCATTACTTTGCAGCAACTTAGACGTTCAGATTGTGAATATAGAATTTTAACAATTCCGTGTCTATCTTTCACACCCATTTGTTTAGTTTCATGGCTTGGACATGTACTGCTTCATGGAAGCAATTAAATGACTTGAGATAAAATAATTAAGTTATTTATTAACTATTTCAGAACGTATCATCTTGCAAGAACTAATCTATGTTGCCTGAGCGGTAATATAAAATTAGGACTAAGCCCTGTGTCTGGATAGCGGGTGGGAGAAACTTTGAAACATTTTATCGATTGCACCATTCAACTATCGCGGAACAATAATAATTTATAAGCAGAAGCAAGTTGTGGAATTCTCATATTACGAATTATTGCATCGTTATTCCTTACGAGATACTTGAACAGGGATTTAGTTTGGCGTAGGTATCTCAATTTATGAAAGCGCCGTGGCACGTTCTGCGATGCAATTGACTTTGCTTGTTCGTGTACAATGTAAAATATTCGCATAGTAATAATATTTATATTAAAATCGTAATGAGTATTTTGTGTTATATATTGTATTAACATATTAACATATTTTAAGGGTACGAGGGAAGAATACCTCATATCACTTTTAAAAGAACTTTCAACGCAGTCTTGTAGATGGAAATGAGTACTACAAGACTGCATTACCAGATTTTTTGGCATTACATGTTGTTCGTTAATAAAATAATTAATTAATACTTTTTAGGAATCGTGTTTCTAGCTTGTATTATTACAGAGATTTAATTTAATGATGGTGTGGACGTCAACCTACCGCGGTCGATGGCCAGTGAGAAATTATTGTCGTCCGTTTCTGCTGACGGTATCGCGCGTTCTGCCCGTGTCTATGCTTCCATCTCGTCTGTGTTGCCATCCGTACTGATTCGTCCTCCACACTTTCAAATAAGTATACAGAAACTTTTAACTTCCAATTTGACTCCAGATTGCATTCATACTATGTTAGAATGTTGTTCTCTATTGGTGCTTATTCCAGGAGAGGAGTCGAACCGAAATGAATTTTTTTACGCTCAATATTATATGGCTACAGATTTATTTCCAAATATTAAACATCTTATATATTTTTTTGTACATTTGAAACTAATATCAGCCAAAAATTGCTGATAGATGGTACACACATCTATATCTGAAGAAATAATCCTAGAATAGATAGACGCTATATCGTCTTGCTTCCTCTAACTAATTAAATTTTATTCAATATAATTTTTTCAATGTCATAATTTCAATAACAGTTGTTCTAGCAAATTTGAATCAGCATCTTATCGAATTATAAATGCCGGTGTCCGTGGACTAGTTGGTAGCGTCGTTGGCTACGGCTACGGATGTCTCGGGGTCTCGGGTTCAGTTTCATAAATCAATCTTTCAATCGATTTATGGATTTCTGTTCGTAGTCTGAGTGTTTGTGATGTCTAAAACTCTCCCTCCTCACCCTTCCATCAGACTCTCACAGGTCATAGCGAGAGCTATAAGTTAACCACTAGTCCTGTCATGGCCCTATCTTTCTATGCCTACTCTCTTAAAAAAAAGAGAGGTTGAGCAACTGAGTAACAAACAGTTATCATAGAAAAATTTCGTTCATATACCTCCATTAGGAGACCATATGCTCTACGTTGGGAGTGGACATGGAAAAAATTTCATTCACCATACATCAATGTACAACGGCAAAACAGTGAATGAAAAGTGAAATAATAATATTAGAATACATATTTATTGATTAAATTGAAAAAAAATATTTGTTAGAACTTCATTATAATAGGATAAAATATCAAAGATAGTTCTGACGATGGTGTGAAGCTGAAACAGCTATAAACAAACTAATAAAATTTTATAGAACTGAATACTTTGATATTTTATCGTATTAAAATATTATTTCTTTAAAAATAATGTATGTGGATACCCTTTTAGAATAATATGAGCAATTAAAGTGTGTTTTATTTGATATTTTATCTTCAATAATCCGTGAGATTTGTTAGTTTGATGTTATGAGGTTCATAAACCGATAATACCTGCCCAAAAGATATCATGATCCAAGACACGAGTCGATTGGGCCACTCTGATAAAAACGTTATTTTTTTAAATGTCTCGATTTTTTTGATTTTATTATGTTCGTAAAATTTTACGCGGACCCCGGATAACCTTGTTCCACCATACACTGTTTTTATAACTTTCAAAATTGTACATCATTGAAAGAGTTTTCCTAAATAGTGCTGTTATTAACCTTCTCAGATACAATAAAGTTTAGTGCTCACTGGATCGATCCAATTCGTTTAAAAAGTTTTTTCATTAAATTAAAATAGTATCTGTTTTACATCATTTATGAAATTAACTAAATTATAAATTTAATTGAACGAGGAAAATGCAACACACAAAGAATTGATGTTCGCATGGACAGTTAACTGTGTGGAAAATTTATCGAGGTACAATTCATCGCGAAGTCAAATTAAGTCACACCGAAATGATAAAATTTTGATCATAATAGAGTAATACTATTCTATGTTTTTCGTTTTACGATAAATTGTCCTCGAGGGCAATAATTTATGTTATGATAATTTTATCAAAACAAATAACTTTTGTCTGTCTAATTTTATGAAAAAGTGAATTTAAAAATGTATATATATCAATAACCTTAGTTCTGAATTGTAACAACTCAAAAAACATAGTTCTGAGATAATAAGGAAACAAAATATTCTATTGTGCATGTAATATTTGTAAATTTTAATGAAATTCTAGGATTACCTAAAAGATGTATTTATTTTTATAGTATTTATTTTTTTCTAATAATTAAAAGAGTTTTCGGAGGCTTTCACATGATTTTCTTAGTTATTACATGTTGGATTTGTCATTCTAAAATAACCACAGATTACCACTTGTTACATTTTGGATTTGGTAAATATCGATATTTTAAGCATTTCCTCATACTTTACTAAAAATATTTTTAAGATATGGGACAGTCCCGGGCTTAGATTTTGTCATTGACTGAACTTGTAACAGTTTTAGAAAATTTGCTGAATGTTGTTTCATTGATGTAAATCTGCACTTATTATACCTAACCTAACATGACCTAACCTAGCGCACGATGCAAATCGCGAAAATACCAAATAATAAAATTCGTAGGTCGTCACATTGTAGTTCTAGATTTTTCGGGTATCACAAATGGAAATGAACTTCAGTGTAGTTATTGATTGATACATTTTTATATAATCACTGACATTTTGTGTAGTTGCAAAAGGCACCACCGGATCACTACTGTCTATTTTGGTCAATGCGTGAAATAGGCAGTAAAATTCATGCCGAATTCACGAACTCGGCAGATTAATTCTTAATTCATGAATGAGGTTATGGGCTTGCACTTTTCATGGATTAGGTAAACTTTTGACCATTTTATGTAATAAGCAATTTCGCACACTCGATGTAATTAAATATGTTATTATGTATTGAATGAGACACGCAAACCGCAGGAAAAAAGGACATACGAAGTTGATTCAGAAAATTTTTAGATGGCTTAATAAAATTGTTGCTTACGTTTTTTCCAAGTAGATAGATCCCTTGTAAGATTTTCCTTTGTAAGACGCAGTAATGCTGGATCATCATTGCGTTAAAAAGCAAAGGGTTACTTTGATAAGAGATCGTTGGTCTTTATTACAACCGGACAGATGGGCTTTTGGCTTACCCTTGCTTGGCCATTTTTTATGTTTATATTTTAATCGAGACTTCCATGTAAGATTTTTTCAATATTATATTATGACTTTGAGGGTTTTTCAATAAATATCGTACTTTCCTTTCGAATATTGAAACAAAAAGTGCTGGTGCGGTATGGCAAGAACAATTCCACTTAAAATGTAATGTTCCTACCATTGTGACATTTTTTTATTGAAAAATTTTAATGATGAAGGAATATCTTCAATACTTGTGACACTGACACAGTTATTAATGAGAAAGATTGAAAAAAGAGATTTCAGTAGTTCGTTTCCATTGAAAAAATTAACTACCTTGCCCTCCACCACTGCTTTCCCATCCGTTAATTTTATACTGTAGTATTCAGTGGCGTAAAAAACGTTAAGCGCATTTGCAGTTTTTTCCCTTGATTGGGAGTGTTTTTGGAGTTGGTAGGGTGCACTTAAGTGTGAAGAAAATAAATCCCTCCAGATAAATGAAAAGCTTAAGCAATGATTTGAGGTATACTCGCTCTCCGTATGAATTTTTAAAACACCTGGTAATTTACGTTATTCGCCACCAAGTCAGCGTGAACAATAGATCCAATGGAAGGTTGGACTGACAGTTCTTCGTGCATTAGATGACACTCCTATTGGATGTGTTCAGCATCCTGATTTATAACATCACATTTTCATTTTGATCTAACCACTAACTGGCCAAGCTCGAAGAGCTTGGCAGCGAAACCCCCGTGACCAGTAATGAATTGACTCATCCAGTGATTTGGTGTCAGGGCTTTCGTTTTCTTCATTCGCCACTTTATATTTGGAAGATAAGATAGGTAGGCTAGGCGGCTCATGGTGGAGGTGTCCCACCGTCTCTGCTAGACCCACAAAGCAGCGCCCATTTCTAGGCCCCTGACGATAACCCTGCGATGAAGCTGCCCAATAAATTTAATTAGCTAGAACTGTGAAAACGTCTCAGTCAATCAGAGTAAATAATCTTTATAGTATGGTCTCTTAAGAAGTATATGAAATCTTTCCAGGATGCCGAGATTCCACTGATAGGGCTTAGGCACAGATCATGTTACGCAAGTGCCAGTACCGTCAGAATAAAAATGCTCAATCTGGCTGAAAAAACTCAAAAGAGATATTAAATGAAATATTAAATATAGTCCATATAATTTTTTATTTATTTGATGGTACACAATATATACAATGTTGTTTTTCAAGAAAATTGCAATTTTATTCTATCTAATAAAACATATAAGTTTTCCATTCCGAAGTTGGATAGAAAATAATATATTATTTGAATTGAACTCAAATAGATTTGATACAAAGAAACCATCTCGCCGCGAATCTTCGACGAATTTTCATATTAGATATGCAGTTTCTACAGGCTGTTTTGTAAATTAAATAAACAAACAAATAAAAATTTTGTGGTGTGATACGACGAGCAAAAAGATAAGAAGATTCTAAGCTAGGGACAATCATCACGCTAAAGCGCAAACCGCCGAGTCTAGGGCAGCTGCTACTGAGACAATCCCAACACAAAAACTATTTTGTAAATAAATAACAAAAACTAAAATAACAACAACACGTTTCCTACGCCAAGGGAACGTTTGTTAAAACCAGAACCTACGGCCTTGGCGGGTGGTGATAGGGACTGCAATGATTAATACGGCTCACGATAATATGGAAAGTATTTTGGTCAATTGATGTAACCCTGAAAATTGAAATTGTTCAGAGGAGAGTGGAAACTGTTTTTATGGAAAACATTATATGGTTAGTTGCGTAATGAATCTTTGAAATGCACATGTTTGCAGGTACGGAATTATAAATAGGAAATTCCGATATAATAATAGCTTACATCAAGTGGCCGTGTCAGAAATTTTAAACCTAAAACGAATGTAAAATGATTTTTCTCTTTCAAAAAGTGATCGATTTATTTTTCTAATCTACACCATTTGGCAGAGACCTGCTCTGTTATCTTTAAAATGAGATTCAGCCATTAATTATCCGTTTTTGTAAATTGGTTGGTCAAAACACAGTCGATATTATGACCATGAATAATCACAAAACGATTGCAGATAAATATGACTTGAATCGAAAATATTGAAAACAAGTCAAGTTTATTTTATTTTTATTATATTCAAAGTAATAATAGATGATAAATATTGAAACAGATAAATATGACACCCGGACTGTCGAGTCGTTTGAAAACCTACCGACTCCAATTTACCCTACCCCTTATTCTACCCCTACTATGACATTTTTTTTTCTTATTTAAAAAATAGATACGACTAAAATATGACGTATTTTATCTTTCCCCTGTGCTGTTTTATCATGTTCTGATTTTCCACCGAACCCTTATATTAATTTTTAATTACAGAATTAAATATCACGTTGTTGGATGTTATCAAATTCGCACGTTATCAAGTTGGTTTTGAAAAAGCTACTTTTGTCCACTAGTTTACATAATATCACCCATTCTATGTCCCAATTTGATGTTAAAATACTTTCTACACCATGTATATGACCAGTGTATATAACTTCGATAGAATATGAAAAGCTTTTGACCGAATATGTAAGGCCTTTCGAGCTCAATACAGGGTGTTTGCACTCGCATAAAGAAAGTTTTCTTCGGTCACAGATGGCGGTAGTGTTCCTTTTATATTGTTTTCGTCAAATGCGCAGAGATCACAAAGAAAGTTAGAATCTTCCACGTATCTTCAAACTCATTGTTTATTACTCTGCGTTTGTGTTTATTAAAATTTTATGACTGCCATACTGTGTATATCATTATAAATCATTCAGATCATTAAGCTTGGAGATTTTATAAAAGTTATACTTTATTAACAACTCATAAAAAACGATGCTTAGTTTTTAAGCACACTTTTTTCAAAATAAAACACAATTTTTTGTACTGCTTTCTCATTTCTATAGCGATCCACTGATGAAATGTAAATCTTAACAAGACTATTGATATAAAACCGAGTTTTAATAATTTTCAGCTCTATAAAACAATTGCTTCAAGAACTGTGATAAGAATTTACAAATAATCAATGATAAAATTATGTAATAACACTAAACTTCGATGCAGTTTTTAAGTAACAAAACTTATCGCTTGCAGAACGAACACGTAATATATATATATATAAAATGATAAAAACACTAATATTAAACCTTTTAAAAATAAACCATAAATTCAATTACACTAAACTAATTATAAATTGGAATAACCCATCTTACAGAAGAAACAAAATATAAACTATTTTTAAGTCACCGTGACAAACTAGTCCAAGAGCGTTACCACTTCGCTACATGATCAAATATATTTTAAGAAAAACATTATTTAAAAAAAGTGTTGCAGCTGGAATATAAACTCACTGCAATGTACTCCAATTCACTGCCAATCATGGCTTCTAATCTGGAAGTCCCCGATGACATGTATGAATTTATGTTAGATGATCATGTTGCTTTTTATAAGGAACTGTTAAGTGAAGCAGAATAAATAAAAAACATTTTGTGGAATAATGTTATCTGTGAAATTTTCCTATGCAACATTTTCCACTAATTCACTGTATTTTTTATATATTAAATCCAAATTGAAACGCCTCTCTTCACTATTTTAAATTTAAAACTCGTAGGAACTGTATGTACATTTTATTAAAAACTAGTGAGTACTCGGCATGCGTTTCAATTCCACTCAAAGAAAGAAAGTGTGTGTTTTAATTATGTTTATCTAAGTACTTCTCGATACACAATACTTTTTGTTTTCCATCTATTGCGTACACGAATAAATCAAAAGGTTTTCCAATGCGTGAGCAGGCCACACAGCTGTTCATGTGAGAAGCATGGATTTTCCAAATTTAGTCCACACACTTGTAGCGATTGCCCCGTGCTTTGTTGATGGTCATTGCAAATGCGAGTCGCACCGGAAACTGCAGACGTTTGAATTCGACTGGCATATCTGTCGGAATCATTGGGATGCGTTGCACCAGTACATTTTCTCCTTTAAATTTTTCATTTAAGACCGACAGTTGGAATTCAACAATTAACACTACTTCCTATGTCACACACAAACTGAAATATTGATTTAGATTATTGAGATTTTGGACACTTCCATGTATTTTGTCACTAACGACCCGGGTTTCGCCTTTCGGCATCTTCAGGCATTCGAGCACACGAATGGACTCGAACTGACAGACAGTAAACAGTGTCTAACGTTTATATAGAAGATACAAATACGACAAATATTATTAACGAGGTAAGATATTATACGTCTGAGAGCCACACTGATACCTGAGTTAAAATTTCGAGAATTGCTTTAATCCTTATTTTGTAAACACCACATTTACAGAGTGGCGAATTGTCGCTTTCCAACTTCTTATGGAATTACCAGTGATTTTACAATTATAATAGTATTGTGGGTTTCGACGGGATGCAATTCGACGAAAGGGTAAATATATACAATCATTCCTAACTCAGGTATCAGTGTGGCTCTCAGACGTATAATATCTTACCTCGTTAATAATATTTGTCGTATTTGTATCTTCTATATAAACGTTAGACACTGTTTACTGTCTGTCAGTTCGAGTCCATTCGTGTGCTCGAATGCCTGAAGATGCCGAAAGGCGAAACCCGGGTCGTTAGTGACAAAATACATGGAAGTGTACAAAATCTCAATAATCCAAATTTGATATTGAAATTCCATCAAGCACCCTCAGTCGATATCTTAAATTATATGAAATATTGATGTTTGTACCCATTTGATTCTTTTTTAGATTTTGTTTTAGATTTTAGATTTTCTTTCAGAAACCTTCACGTGTGCACATTACAACTCACTAAAGTTTCATCGCAATTGGATGAATATTATAGTAACGCACACGGGACAAACATACAAATATCAATTTTTATATAAATATATAGATAAAAAATGTAAAAAAAAATAACCGGATTCGTTTTTTTTTTCATTTTTCCCAAAATAAGAATATCGTTGGATACAACAATATTCCGACAAGGGCTAGAATAATAAATTTTAACACTTAAATCTTTCAAATAAAATATAGTTTAAGTATAAGATCATTACTGAATGACTTAAAGGAAAAATCGAAGAAGATTTTACGAAAGTTTTATTCATTTCTCACGTTGATGAAAACTTCTGATGATGATATTAAAGTAACGACAAATAAATCCATCACTTGCTTACATTTTGCTCAAGTTTCCACCTCGCACCTCCACTATATTATATAAGTAAGTGATGAAAATAAATTGATTTTCTTTTTCATTTTCGCTAAGTGATTTTATGATGATTGAATTTTCGCATAACATACCTTCGTTCATCGCATTCATCAGATAGCAATTGCTCACTTTTCTTGAATATATTTTCTTTTTCTATGCGATTCCATCATCATCAGGAAATCTTTATATTTTATACGTAGATAATAAATATATATATATATATCGATTCCTCAGTTCTAGAGTGTAACAAGAAGAAGAAAAGATTTGAGTTTGAGGAAATGTTTAGAATACCGATTTTTACCAGTTCCAAAATGTAACAAGTGGTAATCTGTAGTTATTTTAAAATAACACTGGTTAAATTTGAATTATTGAGATTTTGTTCATTTCTATGTATTTTATCACTAACGACCCAGGTTTCGCCTTTCGGCATCTTCAGGTATTCGAGCGCACGAGTGAACTTAAACTAACAGACAGTTTATAACGATTATATACAAAATAAAATAGGACAAATCTTATCACTGTGTCTAAGAAATTAACAACTGGACTAGTGACCATCTTACGACTGAACTGTACTGGAGGGGTACTGAACTGAGAACTTTTTTTTATAACCATAGACTCCTAAAGACGCTTATCTATATATAATAGAAGCTCTTCTATAAGAACCAGTCCCGGGTTTCACCTTTCAGTATCTTTAGGCATTCGATCACACGAATGAACTCGAATTGACATTCGTGTGCTCGAATGCCTGAAGATACCGAAAGGCGAAACCCGGGTCGTTAGTGACAAAATACATGGAAATGTACAAAACATGAACATATGAAGTATGCATATATAATGCTTAGCCATGGTAGTACATATAATAAATTGCTACAGGTGAAAACTTTCGAAATGTGCATACTGCAGTAAAATCACGTAGAAGAAGTGCGACGTCACAACTCACAACCAAAGAGCTTTGCCATGTAGTCATATTTCACTCAACTTGCGCAAACAAACAATACGCTGCGGGAAGGGATTTCAATACCGGAATAACCGTATCTGGGATCCCGGTTTTCTGGTTTTTTCAATACCGAAATAGCGGTATTGAAAAAGTAAAATACCGGTATTAATGCCTTGCGTTTAGTCAGGCGTTGGTCCTTTCAAAAGTCCCACCTATTATCGAATTCGCTATTAGAGTTGTTGTTTCATTCCTTGAATATGTTGATTAGATATTCAATAAATTTAGTTTATGACGTATTGAGATCCAAAATGAGCGTAATTATTTTCGCTACTTTAATGCATTTTTGCAATACAATAAACCCCCCTATTAGATCCCCCCTATAAGAAATTAGGTATAGTAATACAATACTACGTTGTAGGGAAATAGGCACATATACAAAATTTGAAGCTAAACTCTTTCAATTTTGTTAATTAAACGAAATCAGCAAATCAAATACTTTTCCGATTTTTTTTTATTAAAATACGCTACGCTATCGAAGGGTTTACTGTACTTGTATTTGATATAATATACCAAAACCGGTATTAAAATATTCGTTCAATATTGCTACCCCTAGTTGCGAGTGTACTAACATTTCAACTACCCAGACTTAAGGCAGAATAAGCTTTTAGATGTCATGCTTAATACTCACTTGTATAATATTAATTTCTACATATTCTTAAAGCCATTACTTAGTGCTATAATAGAAGACTAAATATTATATACTTAGTATTAACCTGTCCTAAGACGTCGTGTATGTAATATGATATGTGATATATGTATAAAATAATATTTTAAATTGGAAATCATTGCACTATAAAATTCCACAGATTAATCAGATTTGTTGTTGTAACGAACATCCGTTATGTTGTGCATTTATTTGCATACTCTTAAAGTGCTTCAGCCTTGTGGGTATATTTTTTTAAATATCAACTTTTTGTCAGACCATAGACCATGTTACTTAATTTAGATTTGTTTAGGGGCTATCCGTATAAAAAAAGAGGGGGTACAGTGAATGGCTAGAAATCTGACACCAAAGAATCAATAAAATTCAAAATCAAAAGTTTTGTGATATTGGCTGTTTTTATGCCAAGGTTTTCATTTAGCAACTGTCTTATACATAATAGCCCAGACCGCTCTGTAGACGTTTTATTATTTATCACATATCACATGTAGGTATAAAATTCTCCCATAACCTAAGCGTTCGCGGTGATAATAAAATAAAATGATATGAAATGCACACACAATTCCGACATACTAGTTACTTAAGACATTCAGTTTTTAAATTTCAATACCGTCATCTATTATGGGTACGGTTATACAAGTATTATAATAATTCAGCAAGAAAAAATTCAGGAGCATGGTGTCAGCGTCCGTGGCCCAGTTTTGTAGCGTCGTTGGCTACGGTTACGGATGTCTCGGGTTCAATGCTCTTTCATTGATCTTGATAAATTGATCTTTCAATCGATTTATGGATTTCTGTTCGTAGTCTGAGTGTGATGTCTAAAACCCCCTCCCACCCATCCGATCCTCACTGGGCGTAGCGAGAGCGATTAGCAAACTACTAGTCCTGTCCTAACCCTAACCATACCTACTCTCTACGAAAAAAGAGAGGTTGAGCATCTGAGTAACAAGCAGTTCTCATACAAAAAAATCTGTTAAGATATATAGACCATATGCTCCCCATTGGGAGCGGACATGGAAAAAAATCTTATGGAACTAAACACGCTGATATTAATAACTTCATTATATTGAGAATAATAATGTATCTAGTAGATGAAAAATAAATAAATACTACAAGTTGCGTAACTTTGAAAATTAAAACAATACATACATCAAAAGTATTCCAAGCAATCTCGTCTTGCATTATAAGCGTTTGCAGGTATTTTAATATCACATATAGGTCGTTGCATTATCCTATTGTTGAGTATGCGATGATTGAAATGCATGGTGTCCTGATTTCGAATGCAGATATGAAAAGTCGTCCACTAGGATGCACCTGAGATATGAGCTCATTTGCTATTTATTTCGCGATATTGCATTCCAATGGATGCACTTTTGTGCTGCGCAGATGAAAGTCTCATGTCGATACGACAGAGATGATATTATTAAAATGCAGTTCTCTTTCGCATTGCATCACTATAATATTTTTGCAATATTATTGATTTGTTGAACTGTCTTAACTGAATGTGAATTCTAAAAGTAACAACATTTGTATGGGACATTTCCACATCCTGAAGTTCACTGAATACCACTAAGGTAAGAACAATATAATGCTGTATAACTCTACAATAACTATCAATACGATTACATTGGAACCCCGATCCGGTCTCGCTTGAATCGTTTTCCCACATGTATCGTTCATTTTTTATAGTCTCGCCAAACACCGATAAGAACAATGTTAAATAATCTCGCACTAACCGTTCCCCGATCTATCGATGTCTTCGATGCACCGTCTAAATAGCATGGTCCCTTCCTTCACAAATGTTATCCCGATTGATCGTTTTTGTTGAATATTTCTCATTTCGCTCTTACGTGCTTATGCACGTAAACAGAGACTGCAAGCGGCCAAGCTTCGTAGAATTGTTTATGATTCATGGTCATAATGTTTCGTCTTATGACTGCTTGCACCTGTGTACATAAAGTCTTCAGTCGCGTCGCCGAGTATGCACTTCAGTTCAGTCTTGCCTTGCATCTGGCATTGCGAATTTTTTGCCGCATAAGTCGCTACTAAAATGCCCCTCATAAAGAAAACTACAACTCTAGCCGAGAAACCCAAAATAATTTAAGACGTCATGAAAAACCAGGAGATAAAATCATTTTTCTATTCCACATATATATTAGATAAATCTATTGTTAGACGAGTACGTGGGTTGAGGGGTATTTGTTAAAATTGAAGTGCCAAACTGCAGAGGAAATTAAATATTAAGGACTTTTAAAAAAAATTATGTTTTATAGTAAAAAGTCTTTTAAAATTTTATTTTTTTTCTTTTTTTTTTATTTGAAGCTTTCCCGAATTCATCGTTTTTTTAACGGTCCCTTGGAAAGCGTATAATTGAGGTTTCACTGTATTAAAATTATCAAATCTCATATCTGTGCTTAACAGTGCTGTGAATAATATTTTAATTCCCTTATTCTTTTTAATATGGCCACCTAATGGAGATGTCTCAAGAGTGAAAAGCTTTCACTTAGCCCCGTTTTTAAGATCGGATAGGTGGAATAGAATTTTAGACATCAAATGCATCCATGCTCCCGGACAGAAATCTATAAATCGATTTAAAAATCCTTGTATGAACCTATCCGTACTGGTAAACCGTAAAGCCAATAGCGTTAACCATTCCATCACGGACCCCGTAACATTATATTATGATATATAGAGTTGATATTAAAATCAGATCTATTTAACAAGTATAAATATTATTTTAAATATTAAAAAAACTATGATTTGTGAAATTATAAAATTTTCTGATAATATGAAAGAAGTTTAGCAACTTCCCTCGTTTTGAAGTATCCCAGAATCTTTTGTCACATAAAAGATCTTGAGATAGAGTATTGAGTGATCAACTGCAACACTCAAATCAGCCGAGAACCAAATATTTGAGCACACAGGTGAAAACATAATAAGCTGATATCACATTGAAGTGCAAAATATTTCAGCATCTGCCGTAAAACTTTTGTATTTTGTTTAAACCATTAACGGCATAACTGCTTTAAATAACACTTCAAAGTAATATTTATTTCAATCGTGTTTTAATATTTTATAGGAGTTTGATAATAAAATGAATACCTTCATATTATTTCAAAGAGGGAATTTTACATTTAAATTTCGTAAGAATGAATTATTAAATATGTAGGTACGAGTGTCTGCTATACAGTTTTATAATAAGAATTCGTATTATATTTGTTTATTAATATTTATTACACTTTTGTATTGTGTTAAAACAAATCTTATTTAATACGAAATCATTTTAGAATTTTGAATATGTACCAACATCATATCCCAAACATTAATTTACCATATATTCATAAATTAATTATCTAATCGACTGAGAACATCCTGTCTTAATCTGATCAAATACAATATTTAGTATCCCTAACGGGTGAATATGGATTGTGAAGTATTTCATTTCAAAATACAAAACAACCTTTAAAATATGTTCTATAAGCACAAAAATAAAAATCTTCGATTTTTTAAATGGCAATATAAGAAAACACATGTCCACATCCATGAAGAATACAAACATAAAAACCGTTCAGTGTACCTACTATAATAAACCAATTTTCGGATCCGTGGTGCAGTGGTAAACGTCGTTGGCTTCGGTTACGGATCTCCCGGATTCAAACTCCGATACGGCCAGTTTCATAACATGATTTTCATAATAGATTTACGAGTTTCTGTTTGTTGGTATGGATGTTTCAGATGTCTAGAATTGCCTCGCACCCATCTGATCCTAAAAATGGAGCGTAACGAGAGTGATAGGCTAACCTCTACTCCTACTCTAACCATATCCTTCTATTCCTACTCTCTTCAAGAAAAAGACTTTGACCAACCGAGAAACAAGCAGTTATTGTAGAAAAAGTGTTGAGTTACCTCCAAGTGTTCATATGCTCCACATTGAGAACGGAAATGGTTAAGAAAATCGATTTAATATTTAAGAATTAGAATAAGAAGAAATAGCCAATCTATTACTGTTTTTACTTGCTTGATACTTGGATCAATTATCCAGTCTTTCGGTGATATTTTCATGTTCTGTTTTTTTTAATACGTTATAAATAATTGCACTTTGTGTTAGATAGTACTAACTTAGTACACTCAAACTTTGATTTTAATAGTTTCCACTTATTCATGGATTCTTTTAACAAAGTGAGTTAAGTTGTAGTAGTGTTATGTTAGGGTTGATCCGTTTTGGTTTGTATAATACATTCTAAAGCGCGGAGTAAAGACAATATAGGCGGACTAATATAGGGCAGAAGAATAAGTGACATTTCTACTACTGCAACTATCGATTTTTTCATGTGTAATATATTTCTTCAATGTTAAAATATATTTTGCATGTGGGACCACTTTATTTTTAATGAAAGAATTTGTTGTTTGTGGAATGTATTTGTTATAAATGAAAACTATTTTTATAAAAGTGAATATGGTCTATTCAAAAGTGCATTTATTTGAATGCCTTTTTTATATCGATAATACCGAAATCTCTTATTCCTTTTATAACGCTAAGAATTTTCAATTTAATGTTGGTGTCATAATAAGCTTAATATAAATCGGACAATACTTTACAAAGTACGGTACATAAAAATAGTCCTTTGATAGACTATTGTCCAGTATTTCTTTAGCAAAACTATGCTTAAGTAAAATTCCATATGGTTAAGCCGAATAAATTATTTTATGCACCGTTCCTACAAAAAATGTATTTGGAAACATATTTTCGTGTTCAAAGTAAATTTTATGCACAGGTAATAAAAATGTTTTTTTTGCTAGCTAAGAACTCAGTGAAAATACTTGAAGCGTATTCTTCAGAATATATCAAAAGAGGAATTTTTAATTTAAACAACTTTCCTTGGCTAAAATTCTTAACATCAGTTGACTTCAAAATGTTGTTTAAAAGTGTACGAATGTATGTAGCGTTATTGTTATTAAATAAACCAACTTTAAGATGAAAGTTGTAATTTCGTAGCAAATATTTACAAAACATCTTTTTTTTTGACGATGTATTTATTATTAAAATCTTTTTATTGTGATATAAAAGTAACTGAAATAAAATGGCAACGTTTATTCGGTTAGTAACTAATTGCATAAGTGGTCAGTTAATAATTATGTTTGGTGAGTAAATAATTGAAAAAAAAAACTAAAGTTACTTTAGGTTTAATTAAAAAACTGACCACATATTTTATTAATTGACCATTTACCGATTTAGTTACTCACCATTTATTGTTTCTTACTGAACAATTATTAATATAGACTCTGACCCAATAAATTCAGGCGTTTACAAAATATCTTTTTTTTGATTTATTTAATATTAAAATCTTTTTATTGTGATATAAAAGTACAACTGAAATAAAATTTCACTTAATATAAATAAATTTCCAAAACTAGTATCTAAGTCGGATCTTAATCAGCTTCCAACTATACTACATTTTATATTCTCAAATACAAGTGTAAATATCTAGAAATAGTTTTTTTTAAATGTCCCTTAGGGAAAATGCCAATCCATCATCTATATAAATATATAAAAATGAATGTTTGTTTTTTTGTCCTCTATGCGTTCCTTTGCTATTCATTCGATTTCGATCAAACTTTAGTGAGTTGTTGTGCTCACACACGTAAAGGTTTCTGAAGAAAAAAATTTAAATCTAAAAATAAATCAAATACGTACAGTCAGCGACATCTTGGAAAAACCTTCTGATTTATTCGTATACGCACCAGACGGACAAAAACATTGTGTATCCAAAAGCACTTCAATAAAGGGAATTTAAACACAAACCCTTCCTTTCTTTTAGTCGCATTGCAACGCATGCCGAGTACTTCTCTGGTTAAAAATATAAACTGGGTTTATTCTTGATAAAGTTTGAACTAAAATATTTAAATTGAAAAAGTAGCTGTGCTGGTAACCAATAATAATTGTCTTTTGTAATTTTAAAGTTTTTTTAACGCTTCTTCTTAACTACTTCTTGATTAGTTTATTTATTATATTACATTTATAAATAAACCACTAACACAAGTAAGGATTGTTCGTTATTTTGTATTAAAGAATTTAGATTGCTACAATTAAACTTTAAAACACTTTATTTGAAAGCAACATTCGTTGATTGGTGAAATACAATATTATAAAGTGGATAGCAGCGATTTTCCAATACTTCTGAACGGAGTATAAAAAATAAAACAGAGAAATATTGCAGTAGTGTTTATTTAAAAATTGACTACATGCGCATATTAAGCAATGTTCAATATGCAAAAGTGCTTAAAATTGAAATGAATACTTGGTTAGAGAGCAATTTGAAATAACTTTATTTTTCTACCGCTTTCTAAAAACAAAATTCAATATCCGTTTACTATAAATGCATCGATTTAACATTTTTTATAATTCAATTATTCCAAGAATGAGAATGCGAAATATTATGGATTTATTAAAACATTCTTTTCACTTGACGTTCCAAAATGGAAACATACTATTTAATACTCGTAATATAGCTGGGCCTTTAGCCGAATGGTCAACGTCTTCATCTTTGGTCGAGCTGTCCGTGGGCTTGAATCCTTAATAATAATTGATTATTGAATTTGTCAGCATGGATGTCTTTTGTTAACCAAATACTTTTTCACTCATCTAATCAAAACACGACAAAGCTAGAGCGATACACTAACCATTAACCCTGCCCTAGCCTCATAATTATATCCCGCGTGCCAATAAATATTTCTCTAAAAAACAAGCTAGCGTTTTCTTCTCGAGTTTTTTTTTCAATGAACTCGGTTATTATTATTATTGTGTCAAGTTAAAGTGTCTTATTTTTTTCAACACGTGACAACATTGACATCAACAAACATTTATTACACTTAATATAATATATATTGTTATTATGGAATCTAATTGTGTGCATTGTATTATCCAATATAACATATTAAATTCCCGTCAAATATTTTCACTAAGCAATTAAAGATTTACATACCTGGCTCATAAGGATGAAAGTAGCATAACACTTGCATACTATTACTCAGGACTTTTTTGTCATATAACACGGTGGAACGGCGTTCCGGCACCTTTTTTCAGGGTATTTTGATTATAATGATGCATACATTTAAATTCAATTTAAAAAAAAAATCAAAAATTCACAAAATCATTTGGCTAAATGAAATTTCTTGTGAGTTTAATACATAATCGAATTTTGTACTAACATTATCATTCTAACGAGTGCTTACACTGAGACAAAGTGAAATTACCAATAATAATAAAAGTATTATAACAAATAAAGGTTTACATAATTTATTTCTATTCGATAAATTTTTATTTAGCATCATGTTGAAGATCAAATCTCGTTCATAATATTTTTTTGAGTATATTTATGCTATAAATTCAATCAAAATAAAGAATATTAGAAAACAACAGTATGTTATAAAGTGATCAAAAACGGTTATCTTAAATATACAATAAAGCAATCACAATAAGCTTGCAGATTGAATGGTAAGGGAGAGAGTATGCAAACTTTTTCTCCAAAAGAAGTTGCAATTCTTTTGAAATAGAAGTTTTTTGTAGATATACTTTGATATCCCATCCTTCCATCTTTATCATTTTTACATGAAAAAAACAAGATATCTCCTTTGCTACACATAATTCATCATTCATTAGTATTCATTGATCACAAAAAACCGTAGAATCTTATGCTGTTTGTAAACCATTGTTTAATTAACATTAGAAGTCATTATTTCAAAACAATTGAAATACTCACAATGAATATGAGTCGCTGAGTCGCTAAACACGCTCCTGACAATTGTTCAATGAATAAGTTTTTGATGGACGTATGTATTCTATCGATAGATCTATCAATTTTTCTAATTGCAAGTCGAAAATGTCGTTTTTTTACACGACCTCGATTTTCGTTTTAAACGGTCGACGTGATACGACAAAACGACAGCGTAAAAGAGTATTTTGCTTTTTATTATATACTGAAAGACACAAAATAACTTAAATTATACTTAAAACTATCACACTGCTTATAACAGTTTTTCGTGATTTATTCAAAACTCTAAAAACCTTCGAGAGCGTGTTTAGCAACTCTGTCACTCATATCTGCTTCAAGAATTGAATCAATCAAAAAGAATACTTAATATAAGAGTGTCTTAATGTCATACTGTGCATAAAGATACTTAAATAGAACTACACAGCCATTTTCTTACAAAACGCTTTATGTAGGAAATATGTGGTTTGGGTAAATCAATGACGTTAATTAAATGATGTATTCTTCAATTTTTTAAGCAATCAATGAGTTTAAATTTAAATCAATTAAAACGTGACTAAATTGATATACAGTAGATAATTGATGAGCACTTTGCCAGAACAAGGTAAAATAAGCCATATTTACACTCATGTTATCTATTTATAAACATTTTTTAACGCTTTAAAAAATATTTCTGAGCAAAATATCACAACAATTACAATATAGAGCAGCGCTACAGATAACAAAATATTCATATAAAACGATATAAAATATTTATCATAATTTTTAAGCAAACTATTTTTATGGCTATATTCAGATAAATGACTTAGCACGTTAAAATTAGTTAGATTATTACGTACAGAATACTCAACTATTCCACATTCCCGTAACCTGTCAACTATTACTATCATTTGCCTAGTAATACTGTCATTAAAACAACCGTGAATGTGAACAGGATATTCCTTGATAATATCGTTTATGTAAAAGAAATCACCGTGCGATATTTTTTGCAAGATATATGCTGATAAACCATAATCCATTAAAATTCCATATGGCTGTCCAGATTGAATTGTGGATTCCACTACATTGGTAAACGCTATATCTTTCATTGGTGTGTCATTTCTGTAGTACAATGTATACTCTGGCGTTTCATGAATCTTATTATCAGATGTATATTTAGAAAACGCGTCAAAAGCGTATTCTTCAGAGTACACAAGAAGCGGAATTTTTGATTGAATTAACATTTCTTGGTTGAAGTTTTTCTCAAATGAATTTTGCAAGTACACTGTTATAAAACGGTTATAGTAATAATCCAGAACTCCATAACTCAAGATTAGTTTTAATATTACATTAATAATAAACAATAAAGATTTTATAATATAAATAACTACTGGTGACTTTGACAAACCGTTTAATATTTTCTTTTGTGTCTTATTGAAAATTTCAATTATTACCGCATAAATTATACAACTTATATTGACAGTAAAATACGTAAATACATCTGAAATATTTATCGATTTTTCGTTATAATTTACAACTAACCACACTGATTTTTCAGTGGTCACAAATACTTTTAAAATTCCATCGTATGATTTTATTTCATTGTTTAATCTCGGAGCATAATCTTTATCTTCGTAAAGAAAAACCGAATATCTTCCAAAGTAAGCAGGCTTAAAAGCTACTTTATGAAGCACTCTTATCAAACTTACATCTAAATCTAAGCGTTTTGCAACGATTTTTATTATTTCAACTACATAATTTAAACTGTTGATTTTAAAATTAAGATACTTGTAATCATTTCCGTGCTGATTCAATTTAAATATCAGTTTTGCTTTACAATACTTTTTTGAGTAACATTTATCAATAACAGTTTCTTTAATTTGATCTGTGTACTTATACCAGAAGTAATACTTTTCAAATATAAAATTTCCGCATGAATCAGGGCTTGTTTCATACACTGTTAATTTACTAGGCTCATCAAGTAGTACAACAGAAGTTTTATGAGAAAATATTTCAAATGTATTTATCCGAGCAGCGATAAGTGCAAAAATCATCACATCTTCACGAAACGTAAGCTCACCCCGCTAAAGCTTGTATTAACAATGTCAACGATTAAAAATATATCACAACCATAAAAGATACTATCAAAAACTCTTCTGTCGTGATATAGTTTGGTAAAAGTTTCATATTCGTATCGGAATACTTGACGTTCTGGTGGTAACATAAAATCTTTCGTGTACAAAAAACGATTGAGACCATTATCCATCCGGATATTTTCAGAGTAAAGAGTAATTATAAATAAGCCAGGATTTTTGGAATTGTTATTAATAATATTCTTCACGAATGATTCTATCATTTTTTTAGTGACAAATTGCGAAGAAGTAAACGTACAAACACACACAGTTAGTAAAAACAAGCAACACAATAAACCCATGTTTCAACAAATTTACAATCGATTTCGGATTTAGCACTGTTCTAATTGTCGCTTTTAAAACAAGTCAACAGTAACTGAGAATCGTAAATACGAAATTAAGTAACTCATTCGAGAATTAAAATTGAATATATCAACGGTATCAGTGTCGGCGTCCGTGGTGCAGTTGGTGGTGTCGTTGGCTACGGATACGGATGTCTCGGGTTCAATTCCCGGTGCGGAAATTGATCATTCAATCGATTTATGGATTTCTGATCGAAGTCTGAGTGTTTGTGGAACGTAACGAGAACGATTAGATAACCACTAGTCCTGTCCTAGCTCTATCCCTATTCTCTTATTATCCCTTTCTTGATTGAGATTGCACTTCTGAATACATTATTTTTAAGTCTTTGAAAACATCATTCGATTAGATTTGCATGCAGCAGCAAACATCATAATTCATAATGTATGATCCTAAATTTTTGCAGTGTAACATTAGATTTTATTTTATAGTTAGTTTTAAAAGATTTTCCTAAGAGTTTCAGAATACTGTAATGCTCAATCAAAAAATAAATCCAATTCTAATGCCGTATGTTATATGTATTTTTTCTCACTGAGATTATTTTTCATTTAGATACTATGGTAAATAATTTTTTTCATGAATTATATCGACGTTTTTTTCCAATCACTTTGAAGCTCGGAGTTTTACTTTAATTCGCCTTATTTATCCTGCGCATATAGGTGATAGGAAAATCGTTTCCAATTATACTTCGTACGTTTGAAAGAGTTATATAAGGTATTGGTAATCTAGAATTGAAAACAAGTTTGCTCTCGCGATACTACAGGTGTTCAATGTAGCCTTTGGGAAATTTGGCGTAGCAAGTTACCGGCAAACACAGTGAGTTGTTGAGGATCCCACTCCAATTCAATTCGCTCAAAGCAAGTAGTATTAATTTAGTTTTCAATGGCAGCAGTATGTGAAGGTGGGCGTTCAAATTGAAGCAGGATTTGTTTTCGTTAAAAGGTTGAGAGTAATATAAATTGTTGAACTGATATGCATCATTTTAAATTCAATACTACACATTCTCCACCAATATTTTATTTTGATTTTATTATTTTACTGTCAAAGAGCGGACGAACCAGCCACTTATTACGTCCAAAATAAAAAAAATGACGATGGACCTGGTTTAGACAAATGCTGCGTATGGCCAAAGGGAGCCTGAATCCTGCCTGTATCGTATACCAACCGGATGGACTCCGTCGCTCTGGAAGGCCGCTGATGACCATCCATATGATGTATTTGGTAAAACTACGAGACGCTGGAATGACTTGGGAGAAAGCAAAGAGACCGGCGGGGTACAGAGAAGCTTGGAAAAACCGCGTAATTGCCATATACTCCGAGTAAGGAGCGGATATGGTTAAATAAAAGGAATCTTAAAAACTAATTATTTGTCAATTTCAATAATATGAAATCTATATGCGACCTATAAATCCTAACGCAATCATATTTCTTTCGCAAATGGAGGATTTTAATAACTGTATCCTTATGTTACAAACAATCAAACATTTATGTACAATATACTATGATTATAGATATGGGAAATGAATCATTTAGGAACGAACCGAACCCTTCGAGTCAATTATTGCTTTCTCCGACTCGCTCATGCTGGTTCGGTCATTCGTAACTTAATGATTTATAACCAATTACCATAGTAAAATATTAGTAACTTGTTTTCTTTCTATTCTTGTTATAGACAGAGCAATGCTATAATTCGCGAAGATTATAATATTTTCATTTAGACAGATGAGTGACTCTAATTTACAACAAACTCTACGTTAATGTCAGTATAATATGTTCTTTGGATTGAAAAGTATCATACGAATTTAAATCAATATTTTTTGTACTGTTGGTAAATGCTGATTTAAAAGATTCCTGTTTTAGTTTTTCAGGTTCCAGTTAAAAATGTTTGACATTTGAAAAGTTTATTTATAAAAGAAATCTTTTATTAAACACTTTTAAGGTGTTAACTCAATTATATTTTAAAAATAAAAAACAGTTTTTTTGTACTATTTCCACATGTTTATAATGATCAAGACCAGTTTCGCTCATCACGAGCATTATCAACAGATGAACCTCTTATTGAAAACTGTTTCCGTGTGAACTTAATATTGTATTTTGTTCTCTATTTTTACTTAAAAATACAGATAAAAATATATATATATTATCATATTATTAACAATAAAAATGTAAGGCGAAAACAGAAATTCAATGAAAAAATTCAAATAACATTAAATAATAACTATCTTGAACAGCCCCTTTCATGAATATTTCTGTCGAGTATTTTAAAACGGCCACACATTTCCGCTGAATATTATACTTTTGAATCGTATGTTTTGTAGATCAATCCCCCACTATAATAAATTGTTTTTTCCTTTTCTTTTCAGTACCCACACACAATGCTAATTTAAATATATGGATTATATCACATCATTTCAATTGAACCATTTTTTGCACTTCAATGAACTTTATTAAAATATTCACAGAATTCATACCATAAAATAATTTTACTAATCACCGAGACCGAAATGTAAACTTTCGTGTTTCCGTTGAGAACTCATATATATAAAAAGGAAATTCGTATACTTATTGCACATCAATTTTAAGATTTATACAAAAAAAAAGTAATTATAATAGAGCAGATTATCCTACAAACTTTTTATTAATTATCAACTCTTTATGATTTAACATTTACAGTGAATTTTGAAATCCCAGGATTGTCTAAATATCAATTATTACTAGAATGACTAATTGACCGAAATGTGGACATTTTATATTAATTTACTGACGGATTTTTTTATTAATTGACCACCTGTATACTGACCATTCGTCGAATTAGTTACTGAACGTTTATTATTTTTTACTGAAATAGTTACTGACCCAATAAGTAACGTGTAATAAAACTACTACTTACAAATTTATAAATAAATGTAATATGACTATTTAAAATGGATTGCTATTCAAGTGAAATAAATGCAGTAGGCACTATTTAACATTCAGCAATTAAAAATAATATGTGTTCTGAATCAAATTCAATGGCAATTACTTTTCAAAAGCTGCATAATTATTTTCCTATCAACAGGAAATTGTGCTGATTGCTATGTTTAAGTTATTCATTCTATACTGCAGCATAATATTTATCACCCACCTTTAGTATCTTATACTGTGGGCACTTAATAAATATTTAGACCTTTCATTAAATCGATTTTATTTGCATGTTTATGTCCACTCATGAATGTGTAGGATATGAAAGGTTTGACACAATAAAAACATTCGTAATAAAAATGCACTGTTTTATAGAAGATACAAAACAATTAAAGGGCAAATTGCCAAAACAAAATAAATATACAAAATTTGAATTGTTGAAATTGTGTACATTTCCATGTATTTCGTCACTTACGGCATCTGCAGGCATTCGAGTACACGTATGAACTCGAACTGATAGTTAGTAAGTAGTTAAAGCGGGTGAATAAAAGATAAATTAATTTAAACATTCTCGCTAATTCTAGCAACTGTGCTGATATTTTAATTAAATTTAATACTGATTTGATAATAATAACTTTAAACCGAATTGGGAAAATAGTCCCATACAGTGTTATAGGACTTAGCAATTGCAAGCAAACAAATTAAAAAAAACAATTTGAAGATAATACAACATAGTGGTACCTACTGATTTTAAATTGGTGGGTTTTGTTAGAGTGAATATCAAATGACGTGTTATTATAGGAATTTCATTATTTCAATCGCAGGGGTAATTTAAGATTACTCATATTACGTAAAAGATACAATAAAATGGATTTAGCGAGATTAAGTTGTTCTATTGTATAAAACATCTTAAGAGAAGATTGTATGACGTTTCTTTGCTTGCCTGTAAAATTTTCAGTTTTGATATAATATGTTGTTTCCGTAATCTAGCTGTAAATTTTATAATTTAGCAAGCTATTTGTGGTCAAACTATTTACTATTCCAGATTCAGACTGAACGCATATATTTATTGAACGTTCACCGTCAGTATTTCTAAGGATTATTCTCATTTGTTTTTTCTCATTCAACTCTGGTAGAATTTTTAATTAAACAGTACCAAATTAGAATAAATATCGCCCATTCAGTATAAAACTAATTCAGTATAGTTTTGAAAAAATCGCATTTGAAGTTGTTCATCTATTTAAAATACTCTTTTCAGATCAATTATCTCTGCTATGAAGATTTTTTTGTTTCCACAGTAAAGTAGTGTGTTATAAACTGATTTAAACAAAAATATCTGAAAATATCGAGACATGTGTTGTTTTTTAATTGTAAATATTTAAAATTTGTTAAATATACTCAGCATCAAAAATAAATAAAAGTGACTAACAGTAGTAATGTTTTTACACCACAATTATGTAAATCCTAAGGAAATTTTTGCATTTAAAACAGAAAATCACAATTTTAGCAGTTACGGTTGTTTTATACTGGATGGGCGACATATGAAAAAAGCATAAAAACGTCAAACACCATCAAAAAAATAAGTCAAAAAGTGTATCGGAGATATGCACTTATTCTCGCAAGTTCAACAAATTAACACTTTCCAAGCGAAGGATAATCTTATTTAACGCTTTTAAATTTGTTGCTGTGTTTTCCCCAATATTCACGATTTTAAAAAAGTCAATTTGACTTGAGAAAATTTTGTCAGAGTACGAAAAAAGAAAGATACAGATATTTTACTTTGTCTCGCAGATCTGTATAGATTAATTCTCTTCACCATCAAAGGAATCCTACACAATCATTGTTTATACAATACACACTTACACTATTTTTATTTATTTTTAGTTATTATTTAAGACATCGACTGAGGGTGCTTGATGGAATTTCAATATTAAATTTGGATTATTGAGATTTTGTACACTTCCATGTATTTTGTCACTAACGACCCGGGTTTCGCCTTACATTAGATATAAGGGTATCAGAACATTTAGCTGCCTTTAGATTAAAAAAAGAAACTTCGACATTCGCAAATCACTTGCTAATGGAGAACCATACGTTTAATGCGGATGATGGGGTTAAACTGTTGCATAAAAACATGGGGGATCATAAATTATTTTATCAGGAAATTTTAGAAATTAATAGAGCCCAGTTAAACTCATTACCAATCTTGAATGAGCAGCTGAACCTTCCTAATTCTCCGCTATTATATCCGATACGTTGAAACACCTAACAGATGTCACCAAATGTGGAATGATTGTATATATTTACCCATTCGTCGAATTACATCCCGTCAAAACCCACAATACTATTATAATTGTAAAATCACTGGTATTTCTAAAAGAAGTTGAAAAGCGGCAATTCGCATTCGGCAATCGCCACTCTGTTAATATGGTGTTTACAAAATAAGGATTAGGGCGATTTCCGAAATTTTAACTCAGGTATCGGTGTGGCTCTCAGACGTATAATGTATTGCCTCGTAAATGATATTTGTCGCATTTTTATCTTCTATATAAGCGTTAGACACTGTTTACTGTCTCTCAGTTCGAGTCCATTCGTGTGCTCGAATGCCTGAAGATGCCGAAAGGCGAAACCCGGGTCGTTAGTGACAAAATACATGGAAGTGTACAAAATCTCAATAATCCAAATTTATTTTTAGTTAGTAAAAAATGATAGATGAAAAAAGAAATTGTATTTCTGAATTGATTTTTTACAACTCCGTCTCTACAACCCTGGTGAAAATACAAGGTCTGATCAATAGATTTCCTTTTACGACACGGCCGATACGATACGTTGTCGTGCTCCTGCGTTACACAAGTTGACGAAAGGGAATGTTGTCAATCGAGCCTTTGGGTTAAAGGAATTTTATGATGCAGGTAATACATTACCCTGTTACTTATTTGAATAGTGGAAATTGAAAGAAGATGGATGCCTCGGTAGCAAAATTTTTAGATGTGTTAAATAATTTTGGTTTACCTCCCAATTGAGGTGTATAATCAGAATTTTTTTCTACGGTAACTGTGTGTTACTCAGTTGTTCAACCTCTATTTTTTGAAGAGAGTATGGATAGAAGAATAGGGCTAGGACAGGACTTGTGTGAGTAGGTAATCGCTCTCGCTACGCCCCATTTTTAGGATATGGTGCGTGGGAGCGGAATTGTAGATATCATAAACATCTATACCTACCACCGGAAGTCTATAAATCTATTTATAAACAACGGGATAGTCATTATTTATCTCGAATGTGATCAAATCTCAAATTTTCATTCAAATTAACCATTAAGTCATGTAAAAAAACAAAGGATCGTCAAACAAAGATGATGATGCTATTAAACACGATGTCTTTAGGCGAGATAAGGGACATGGAATCTCTTTGAGTTACCCCCTCACCCCGACAGCTCAACTTTTTCCTTCTTTTCCACAGTCCGTCCACCCCTATTTGGACGGTGTGTTAAACCCCTGCGAAACCACCCGAGGGTAGTTCAAATATTTGGTCTCGTTAATGGCCTCCCTTGTCTACGTAAAGGTTGTTTAATTAGATCTTATTCAAGAAGTTTGTTAGGCGTGTCCATGTTTCTAATCGTGAGAGCAGGGGTGAGGAACTGATTACAAATTCAGTTTGCATTATTTATTATTGGATTATGAAATAAGTCAGGTCCCAGCAAAACTTTGACCTATAGACAGTTATAACGCCACGGAATTTATTTCCGGCCCACAATATTTCAATCATTCAATTTGTCAGTCGACCCCTGGACTTCCGTGCTACGCGGGGATAAGCAACTAATACAGATACTTCGATTTTTAATTAAAACAGTATTACTTTGTGATTCATAAAACGATCAAAGCTTGATACTTTTTCTTTGAAATCTGAGAAATAATTTGAAAATAAAAATATTGTCATGATTCACTTATTTATTCTGTGACTTAAAAATACTGCCAAATTTCTTACATGGCTTAGATTAATATAATATTATACAAAAAAAAAATAGAGATGAAGAAACATATTCGAAATATCACTTAGCAGATTCCCTTGACAACATATAAATCTAGTAGTGTAATATAATAACTATTTTAAAGATTCAGTCAAAATGGTCGAAAATATAATTTGACAGTGTTTTGTCCAATTCATGTAACCTTCAAAATTGAAATTGTTCAGGAGATAGTAAAACTGTTTTTATCGAAAACTTAATGTGAGTTGTGTTATGAATCTTTTAAATGCACCTCGTAAATTCTCATGTTTACAGATTATACCCAGGAAGTGTCGATATAATAGTGACTTACATCAAGTGGCTGGGTCAGAAAATTTAAATTTAAAACTAATGTAAAATGATGTTTCCCTTCCAAAAACTAATGATCGATTTATTTTTCTAATTTACATCATTTGGCCGAGACCTGTTCTGTTGTCTTTAAAATGACATCCAATCATTAACTCATTTTCGTATTTTTTGAGGGTTACGTCAATTGGCCAAAACACAGTCGATATGTTACATTTATCGACATTGTATGAAGTATTATGTATTTTTTATAATTAACTATGTATGAAGCAAGCAAAACAATATGAAATATTAGACCAATAGATTGTTAATTGAACCCCAATCGCCTCTCCTGTGGTTCATTTGATGCAGTAATTGCTTACAATAAAGCTCCTCAACCAACAAATAATTTCTCTTGTCCAATTAATGATGAATTAAAATCAAAAAATTGTACTTGGAAGTATTTTTTATTGCATTTTTATTAAACGACTGTTTGTCCATCGCACATTTAATTGGAGAGAGCTTCTTGTTCTACAGCCGGACTTGTTTCTCATATTTTAATTCAAAGAAAAAATTAAGTCAGCGTTTTAATGAAAATCAGATTATTACAGTTTTTAAATTCCGGTATAGCAGAAAATACATATGTAAAATCTGTCTGTCTGTCACAAAAACTCCTCCCAAACGGTGAACAGTAGCGATGTGAAATTAGCACATGTCATTCTGGTTTCCATTTCTAAGTCATCTGGGCTGTTTCTAACTTTCAAATTTTAGCATTATCATCAACTAATGGACATATATTTATTTTGTGGGTGCTACATAAGGTACGGTCTACGGCGATGTTTTTAACTTTCAACTTTCAACATTATTAATAATTTAAGATTATGTTTTGTGGGTGTTACATGATGTGTCCACGGTGATATTTTCAACATTCAACTTCCAGCATTCAACATTAGCTTGCACTAAAATAACGTCAAAATAATGGTAATGTCCAAAAATTGACACCCTCAATCCGGGCAAAGCCTGGTAATAAATACTAGTTTACTACAAAAATCAAAAAAACATTGTTGATTTATTCATGGGTTATTGCGATGCCAATTAGCCATAATTTTTTTTGTGATTTTGATTGACCGATTCTTTTAATTCCCTATCTACTGTACCTTCAATGAAAGAGACTCTTCATTTTTTATACTATAGATTTTTAACGTATCCACTGCCAATGTGGTGCATATGGACTGCTAATGAAGGTATCTTAACAGAATTATCCCCTTTTCAAAGAGAGAAGGATAGGGGTAAACAAGACTAGTGGTCTGCTAATCGGTGTTGCTACTACCCGTTTTTAGGATTAATTAGGACACATAACAAATAGCCATACCTACGATCGATTGAAAAATCAATTTATGAAAATTTCCGTAAAAATTATAGCCACTATTTGGTGAAAATTTCCCTGACGAAGAGACACAAAAATGATTATTTGTTTTAAAAATATAGGGAAATATTTTTAAAAACGGAACACAGGTAAGTATAATAATTTTGTAATGTTCTAAATCCCTGGCTGAATTAGAACGTATAAACCTGTATTGCCCAATCAACAGCCCGGGGTCACCAAAGAAACTATGATTTAGTTGAGTGGTTCTCAAATGTTTTAAGCAATCTTTGGGCACCACAACCATGCGGGTATTGACTTGTTATTGATACAATTCGTAGAATTTCTCTAGCCGGCAGATGTGGTTTGTAGGAGTAACTATTCGTTCACTGTATACGCTAGACTGAGTAAGCTTAAAGAGGTTTATAACGCAATAAAATAGTTGACATTGGATATAAATAGAAGTCGAATCTATATATCATCGTTGTTTCTGAAGACACTAACTGAAAAATACTAGTTTTGAGTAATTGAACTCTGAAGATTGTCAAATGTTTGAAATCCTATACCTTTTTCATTTTGTTTGTACAAAACTGTTTTAAAGTAAAAGCTTAATTTATAAAAAAAAAGTGTGTTTTTTCATACTGTAGAGTTTAAAATAAGAAAGATTTTGGTATAACTAACTCAATATGTCATTTTTTTCAATTTAGTGTTTACTTCCAGAACAACGACGACATGTTCACAGTCTTAGTCTTAAAAAAGAATGATGTTAAAATTAAAAATATAAAGTTGATTTACTTTACACTGATCTTAGCAATTTATAATAACATTTTTTTGTTACAGATGTGTACTTGGTGATTTATTTTTAAAACATTTTAAATATGCTAACTGTAAATAACTTAATTTCATTGATTTACATATAATTTGTTTGATTATCTGTAAATTCTTGTCATAATCCTAATATCTTAAAAAAGCAAAACACGCATTGTTTTGTACTGCTTTCACATTTCTTATAATGATCATGATGGGCTTTGCTCATCGCGAGTATTATCAACTAATGAATAGACAGTTAACACTTTTAAAACGATAATCTTTTTAGCAATTGTCATACATATTATATTAATTGCCCTGCTCGAATTTATTTTTTCTCAGTTGAAAACGTTTCTCGTCTTGAGCATTACAAAACCTATGGAATTAATACAATTTTTTTTTATATTTATCAATATAACGCCTTTTTAGTAAGAATTGACAGTTCATTCTTAAAAGCATATGAAAAATTCTTTATAAAGATTTTACTAAAGTACTTTCAAATGTTATAAAATTTCATACATTATCCGAGGTTGCACGTTATCTGCAAAATTGACGAGATGAATTAATGTATAAAATAAATGCCATGTATCTAAAGCACCTAATAAAAAAAAACATAAGCTTATTCAGTTTTCAACGCTTTCATTGATAGCTAATTAATGTAACTCCTAATCGAGCATTCCTGCAGAAAGTGTTTATTGAGAACTATTAATCGATCGGTCTCGTTATTTTTTCAGATATAGTAGGGATATATTGATTAGTTAAGGAAAGAACTCGTGGTCAACTAATCACTCTCTTTGTGCTGATTATCAGTGTGATAGATGATACAATATATAATAGAAAAAGAATCTGCAGTGGTCAAGGCAATATAAGGTGCTTTATAAAAAATGAATGGAATTATCTTTGAAGTTGCTTATTCATTCAAGAACACAAGAAACACGGCTACGACTACTAAGATTACTCAATTATATAATCAATATAATTCGATTGACATGTAGCTTAAACTGATTGAGAAACAGTGCTTTTGACTTCACCTAAAATAATATATATTTAAGCGGTACTATCCGTTTCCATAGCAGCGGTAGTTAATAATCATTTGATGAGAAATGTTTTAATTAAAAAATAAAAATACTTAGTCCGATAAAACAGAAAATATAAAATATTACACGAACGTTTGTTGTATTACTTTTTTGCGTTCGGTACTGATTTAGATTCCGTGAGTAATTTTTGATGAAGTAATTAATACTTTACCGAGCTTAAAGCAGATTTCTTCATTATCCACCCCAAGAACTTGCCAAAATTATTTTTGCTTAGTTAAATGAAGTGTTTCTCAAATATTTTAGCATCTTAATTGAAAAATATTTACCTTTGCCAATTTCATAATTTGACATATTTGACAATGTACACTTAGCTACGGTAACATGGTATGAAAAAATAAGTATAAAAAAGGTTGCGATGATAAAAAAGGAAAGTGTACATACATATCGTCGACTTAACTAGCAAACTGCATATCTACATTTCAGCAAAATTTTTAGAAGAGTTTTAAGAATAAGTAAAATCAGTTTTAACCAATTCTATTCTGCCAATTTTACATATGCAAAATTGTGTATCTGCAAAATCATTTTTCTTTGGGAGAGCGCAGAAATAAATTTATCGAAAATTATTTTTCAAAAACAACATTGCTTAAAACTGAATGTATTATGATTAAAAACTCTGCTGAATATTTTTCTGAATTTTAGATATGCAGTTTGCTAGTTAAGACGACGATATATATAATATGAGAAGACCCCGGATCGAAGAGAGGCGAGCGGCTGGTTATCCGGAGTCCTGGAAGGGCTGTGATCTCAGACAAACACCATTTCAAATCCGGTTCAAAACTTATTTATTTTCCATCCAAGATGCAGTGGTTTACATTACACAAATATGTAATTCCTAACACATAAAATTGATTCTACATTTACATTTACTTAGCAACTGAATTTACTTTAAGTTATAATACAAATGACACTACAAATAATTTTAAATTAAGTCCAATGCAAATCAAAAAAAAACAAACAATTCACATCGTCACGTCACCTCCGCCGCGACGAGACCTCACTCGTCCGGCTCGTCAGATCGTAATCGACTGTCTACAAATACAATTAAAAAAACTCCCTGCACCGTCGGAGCTACCCCTTTCTGTAAAAATGGACTCGTCCAGCGGACATACCCGGAGGCTATTGAACGGCATGGTAACAAGCTTTGGGCCGATTCTGCGAATTATTGCTGTTGCCGCTGGGTGATTTCAGTTCTGGACACTAATGACATTTATACTTAACAAAAAACCAGGGTGTGTCAAATAATATATACAATATGCGTATCTTATACTCCATTTGGTGAAAAATAAGAAATAGAAAAACGACATTTTTGAAAATTAATATCGACTGTGGAAAGGTAAAAGGAGGTAACCCAAACACAAAAAATATTGTGTACAGACCAAACAAAACGTGTATTAAACTTTATATATTGTGATTATCGAAAAAAAATATTTTTAAAAGACGGAGGGAGAAGTCCTTTTGCCTTTCTTCAGTCGATATATTATATATGTGTTTATAAATATAGTGTATTAGCACGTTTTGTGTGAGTTATAGACAATATTCTTTGGTGTGGGTTACGTCCTTTTTCCTTTCCACAATTGATATTGATTACTATGTTACTCGATTTGTTGTGTAGTATGAAGAAGCATCTGAAAGAAGTCAAACACGTTACACTTGGTCATACAAAAAATAGTGAAATTGTCAATTTTTATTTTATACTGCAAATGTATTAACAAGAAGAAGAATCGACAAATCCATCGAAACTTGGTGTTTGCAAAAAGTAATTAGAACTAAGTTCCCGCTGGGCTATAGAAACCCCCCTTTTTTTACTCACCAATTCAAAATTATCTAACTGAGCGCTGTCTTTACTGTTTGATTGGTTTTCATCTAATACGGTTCTACGGATTCAAGCCTTCTTCAATTGCTACGAGAATCAAATTCACTCATATTCTTCGCTTTATGTTTTACTGTGTGTTTCTACTTTGCTTAAACTCATAAAATGTGATAAAAACTTTGCAAAAACGATTATCGTTTGAGACTTCTTATTTTAATTGTGAAATTTATAATGTAACTGGTTCTCCCTCAACTAACGGGGTCTGTTTACCAAAGTATTCTATAAGAGTCATTATTTTCGGTTGTCTGACAATGATTACCAAGAATTGATATTTTTTTCTTGAATATACTAGGAATATTCAAAAAAAGATTTAGAGCCACTGGTCTTGATTTGTTGTAACATGGTGTTTGAGCAACACTGCTTTTCTTAATTTCCTTTGAATCTCCAGCTATAAGATATCGTTTTAATTAAATTACTACGCCAAGCCTACTCAATTAATTTTGTAAGAAAATATCAATATTCATATTTTCTCCAGTTTGACTTTTAAAAAGTAATTAATTAATCGGTTATCATTAATAATTTACGGTTAATTAGTTATTATCCCAACCGTGGTTCATTCCAAAATTAGCCAATTTTAAGAAGCCTTATGCCTGAAACTATAAAGGCCAAAGTTTATGACGATCATACCTAGATAATCAACAAATCCGCTACCAAAGTGCATTATACTTACTCAAATGTGAATAACTTCAACATTATTATTCAATGTGAGATACTCTCTATAAACTATATGGAGACTTTTTTCTGTACACTTAATGCATATGGATTCGTATTTGGTAGCGTATTTTTATCATGAGGTATATTAAGTAACACATCTTGTAGCGTATTAAGCGTTATAAATTATTGAATTGATATTCTATAACAGCGATGGCAAATAAATCGTATGCGTTTCAGACTTGTCACTAGTGAAGATTTCAACATCACGCCATAAAAAACATTCTCTTATTTTTTTTAAATATTTTAGCGTTAAAACGAAATCTTGTGAAGCCTTGTTAGATTGAAAATTTTTAGAACCAAAACATACCTTCAAATAGCATTTTTATTTATTGTTCGAAATATTTAGAGCTTAGTAATCAAGAGTGATAAATAAATATGAAAACAGTTGGTGAGATATCTATTACTATTACAGAATGAATTTCCTCTCCTATCCTCCTTAAAAAACATGGCAACACTAATAAATTTACAACTCATAAACGTTAAATCACAAATTTTATTCACATGTATGAAAAACCAACATAACACGGTATGCTACAAACATTGGACAATCTACATCGTTTATCTTTAGTAATTGTATCTAAAGCAAAAATATTATTTATATTTGTTATGTGTAGTTTGAAAAGTAATTTTTAATATATTTTTATAATATATGCTATGTTTTATAAAATCCAATACTTTTAATTTATTCGAACAAAACAGCCTGTTAAGGAGTAGAGACTCAATTATTATTTTATATACATTCAAAATAGTTTCGACATCTTTATAAAGTATTGTAAATTCAGTAATAGATGAAAGCGCGTTCGATCTCCTTTTTAACATTTCCAGATATTTAATATTTCGATACAGTAAATCATAGTATATACATTAAAGCTTTGAGACTCATCTAGATTAGTAAATTGTTATACGATGCCTTTTTTCTTATTTCTTGAGAGATACCTAATTAAAATAAATAATTATATCGACGTTTGTGATTTTAGTTATAACAAAATGTTTGTATTAGTTTCAAAAAACGATCTTCTTCGTCTTTTTTTATCTGGGAACTTTAGACATCTGTATATATTATGTTTGATATGAAATACACGAAAAGATTGCAAGCTTTTGTTAGGACAAGCAACTCAAAGAGTAAAATACGAAAATTACCACTGGTAGGGCAGATAATATTGTGTTATTTATGGCCAAAACTGATTATAATATGCGAAATTAAATATTTTAGATAATGGCGTTTGAAAGTTTCAATTGGAAAATGTTTACATATTTGAAGTTAAATATCAATAAGAATTCATTGAAAATTCAACATAAACAAATTAAAAATTCTTATGGCTGAACATATTCTTCTTCTTGTAACATATTTTCTCTCTATAATTCACTGTCACCCGCTAATTGCTTTGGTTCCTCCCATGACATGCCAGCACACCTTGTGAATAGTAGTCGACGTTCTTTCATGACGCCGTAATCCCATTGGTCGAAAGAAGAGGCAAACAGGGTTGAGGCTCTCCGGAGGCTTCAGCAGCTTGTGACCCAGCCAATTCCAACGTCTCCATGACCACTGACGTAGCAAAGCATTGCTAGTAAGGTTGCCTATTGCCTTTTTGTTTCTGAAATATCGTCGATAATGCTGCATACTTCACACTGGTTTCAAATTTAGCGATATTATGATTAGACACCTTTCAATATTGAGTGGTATCTTAGATACATTTACTGAGTATTCTAATATATGAATTATTTAAAATTATGTGGAAATGCTATGAAAAAAGAAAATTGTTGGAGGGAGAATAATAAGGTTCACAATCTACAGCGAATCGATAATAGTTTCTGCTTATATAAATACATGACATTTTCCACGATAAAAAATACTAAACTTATAGCGTATACACTTACAAGTAAACCAAACGCTTTATATATATATTTCAAGTATAAATCAGAATATTGGATGTTATTAAAATACGAATATTTCTTCATTTTAAGTGGATCAAATTTGCTATCTTTAATATGATTGATTAGCCCAAAATCTCTTATAGAGTTGACAATTTTTAAGAACTTTAGTGAGAACTCATCATTATAAAAAGAGTAAAGACACAGCGAATATTGTGTAACAACTTCGGGTATTAAGAAATACTTTAAATTCGGATGAGTCTTAAAAATTTGCGAAGCTTTTGCGTAGTCTAATAAAATTCCACGTGGATCTCCAGAAGTAATAGATTGTTCTGCTACTTGTAAAAATGATAGTCCTTGGTTAGTGTTATTTTGTGTATAATAAACTGTGTAATAAGGAATTTCAAAATTATAGTTTTTAGGCTTATACTTTGAGATAACGGTTGACGCGTAGTCTTCGTTAAGGATTAATAACGATATACCTGAATGAAAAAGTTTATTTTGATTAAAATTTTCAACGTTTTGTCCAAAAGAATTAAACATACTGTTATTATGACTGACAGCTAATAAAATCACTATAACTTTTGTGACAACTATAAAAAGGTATTTTAAAAAATCTGTAATTAGACATACTTTTTCTGTTATAAATGTGTAATAATTTGATGTAATATTTTCAAAAAAAATAATCAATAACCATGTGCAAATGATAAAAGTATTGATAAAAACGTGCACTATTAATTCTTTTATATTAATTGTAAATCTTTTCAGGTTTATTATCAACCATACTACGTTCTCATTGGACAAACAAGTCCTCAAGCTTCCCGAATATAGCCTCAAATTACTTGTCTCTGAAGGTATAGCAATATTTTCAAAAAGAAAATGAGCACTTTCCGATGCTGGGCCAACATTTATAACCTGATCGGGCTTCGGAATGAAAAATTTACTGTTCATTTTCAGATTTACAGCGACCATATCTAAAACATCGAAAATGAAATGATCTCTTAGGTTTGGTCCATAAGGAGCCTCATAAAAACCATAATAAAACCTTACATATATTACATATCTACAAAGTGTATAATCCAAGCTCTTGTCAGTATTGTCAGCCGGTTTCTTTAATTCGAATTTAACAAATAGAGTCTTTTTATCTAACTTTAGAACAGTTCTAAAATAACTATCACCACAATTTTCATCAACAGAGAATCCATAGATAGTCATTGTCGTTTCTCTATCATGCATAATAATGGCTGACCTATAACTTGGAATATTATACACAACAATTCTCGGGGCAATTAATATGAATATCATTACATCGCTTCTTTGCGATAGAATATTCTTCAGTGATATTTCTTCTAAAGTATCAACTATTAAAAATATATCGCAAACGTAAAAGAACACACCAGGTAATGTTCCTTTGTTTCTTATTTTGAAATAAGAATTGTATTCGTAGTTTATGGTTTGAACATCAACTGTCATTTTAAAATCCGATGTATATTTATTGTAAGACGACATTTTGTCGTTCTTATCAGTTGTGCGTAACACTGTAATACATGGATTAAGGCCGTTATTTTGAACCAGGTGATTTGCAAAGCCAAAACTTTCTTTTTCGTATGAATATTCTTTCACATGTATGACAGATTGTGTATAAAATATTGAAATACACACTATACACAAGACAACAAATAGTCGAGACATTTTTGACGTATAATACTACCAGAAAACGTTTGTTATATTCCCGTATTACACAATCCGTAATGTGTCAATGTTTTTATACCTTCACAAAAAGCTTTTAAAGGCTTTATTGCTTTAATAAAATAGCAATAATAACACTTTTAAGTTTGCAAACACATTTGAGTAAACGCCTAGTGGTTTTCATTTACAAAAATACATTTCAGTTTGCATTTTAAAGTTATTAAATTGTCTGTATTCATGTGGAAACGAGTGGTAAAGAACATAAAAAGCAATGTTTACATCGACTGTGGAACGGAAAAGAAGGTAACCCACACACAAAAAATATTGTGTATAGCCCACACAAAACGTGTATTAAATATTATAATATATTGTGATTATCGAGAAAAAATATTTTAAAAAGACGGAGGAATACGTCCTTTTGCCTTTCTATATTCGATATATTATACATATCGACTGTGAAAAGGAAAAAGACATATCCGTTCGTCTTTTAAAAATACTTTTTCTTCGACAATCACAATGCATACAATTTAATTAATAAACGTTTTGTGTCAGTTATACACAATATTTTTTGGCGTGGATTACGTCCTTTTTACTTTTGTCAGTCGATACTATTGTTACTTTCTTGTTTTATAAAATACTGTAAATCGGTAAAGAGTAAAATTTTTTTTGTAACAGTACACAGATATTTATAACGACACATCAGTGACAATCTTTTCTCACGAATTAAAAAAATGTATATTTTGAGTATACACAGTAATTTAATGATATAATAATCATGAAAGGCATCTAACACCCGCATAAAAAATAGCATACTTTACGAATACCTCAATTATGCTGCGTTTCATTATTTTTGAAATTTTCGGTGGACGCGCAAGACATATTCCGTAATGAGCCTGAATGGCATGTATCTCTTCTTCTAACCGTTCAGTTCTGTCATTATGGAAAGCCATTGATAACCATTTAAAGAATGCACCGAATATACCTATGTATCTCTGAAATGACGAATGACAGTTAATGTTGGAGGAACCGTGCCTTTTTACCCCGAATGGATAAAAAAAGTCAAAGAAAAAACAAATTTATATAAAAAAAAACATAAACACTGCAGTGCGGATTTGGAAGAATTGATGAGATGCGTCGGCCAAACAAAGCTATTCCCGAACACCAAATGGTGAATAGGGATTACCAAAGTTATGAAATTTGACTTCTAAACCAGCCAATTCGTAAATAACTGGTCATTGTCACTTTGCTATCAAGCTCTTTATATTATAATTTCTAAAATGCATATGCGGCAATATGATTCATTGTGCTGATTACACCCTTTAGAAATATTCAGATATGGAAAATGCACAGGGGAAAAAAGTGCTTAAGGTGATACGACTATCATTCGAATCTGTCGGCCCAGGCATGCATGAAACTTTAAAAACTATATCAATACTAGTATCACCGTACCCGACATAGATGACGGAATTGAAATTGTCTAAACTGGCTACTACGTCGGAACTGTGGGTGCATTGCATAACATTTTATTTTAAATATATACCGCGAACCCTTAGTTCATGAGAAAATTTGATACCTACATGTAATATGTGCTAATAATAAAACGTCTAGAGAGCGATCTGAGCTATTATATATAGGACTAGTGAGTACCCGGCATGCGTTGCAATGCCACTCAAAGAAAGAAAGGATTTGTGTTTTAATTCTGTTTATTAAACTGCTTTTGGATTAGAGGTCTGCACAGGCCGAAATTTCATAGACTTACCCGGTTCGAGCCCATCATCTTCAGGTCTGGCCCGACCCGAACCCGAGTTTCAATATCACACTTGTTATAACACAATATTTTTGTTTTTCGTCTGGTGCGTACACGAATAAATCAGAAGGTCGCTGTATATACGTATTTGATTCTTTTTTTCAATTTTAGATTTCAATTTTTTTTCTTCAAAACCCTTCACGGGTGTGTGCACAACAACTCACCGAAGTTTCATCGAAATCGTATGAATGGTAAAGGAACGCGTAAAGGACAAACAAACATTTATTTTATATAATATTTCCCGGCATGATCACAATAAGTCCTTCCTGAAAGCTTCGCCGCGATCGGTTGAGTAATTTAGGAGCCTATAAGATCCGGACAAACCAACAAACAGACATTCATTTTTATATATATAGATTCAACGAGTTCACATCTATTTATGAACAGTGAGTGGATCTCTTTTCATAACAGCTCTTTCATTATCCAAATGCTATTTTACTGTTTGCTCACTAAAGTGCAGTGGTCCGCAACCGGTGTGCCACGTGTGAGACGATCCCAGGTGTGCCGCTGTGCAGTGCATCAAAAATCAGACAAAATCAAGTATTTTTATATCGGATAAAAATTAAAGATCCGATTAAAATACAAAAGAAGTGTCTCAGCAGAAGTAAATGGGTTTAATTGGCTTTTATTAAAAAATATATAATCTACTACTTCAAATTCATCACATAAAAATAAATTAATTTATTGTTTGTTTTTTTTTATGAAATTTATATACTTTTGGCTTGTGGTGTTTCGTGAAATACTAATGAGTGCCTAGGTGTGCCGTGGGTGATAAAAGGTTGAGGAGCACTGCTATAGTGCTTGCAAAAACAATAAAGACTAATAAGGTTCTTATGCTGCCGAATAAACCCTGAAAGAAGTCGTTGTGGGTGGTCATCACAACTTACCTTAGAGAACGTAGTATCAATTATATGTTTTTTTATAAGTGACCGATTCACCACAAATATACAAAATCTGCAATAAAAAGCTTGCTACATTTTAATAAAAAATACCTCACGAGTCCATAGATGGACGCCTGTTGGTATTTTTGCCGTTCAATCTAGCTTATCGTTGCACTTTGCTCTTTAATGATACAAAGTTGCGTTTATTTGCACGTTTGAGTGCAAATAAACCGTACAAATAGATCTTTACTCAATGCTTTGTCTCATAAAGATTTAACTCACCTATACAATACTGTTTATTTGTAACTTTGTAATACGCATTGAAATCACACAACATATACATTTTTAAATATCCAGTTTTGTTTATAGCATAACGCTTGTGAAATAAAGTAATAATTGAATATCATGAAAGAATTTTTCGATCCTGCCAGATGCTCATTTATAACAAATAAATCAAGGTTATTCGCAAGGTGTTCGAGCCGTATCTAGCTCCGTCGCTAGGTCGGACGCTTTGCGGCGGGCGCAAGAACCGGGTCCTTACTTCCGCAAGAGAGAGTTTTGTATTTTCAAAAGTTAGAATAATTCAACTGTGACCTGTATATTTATATACAGCAACTAAACTGCAAATAAAGATTTCCGCAGCTGAGACTGAGGTGAGAATTGTGAACCGGACTGGACAGTTTATCCTGCTACTTTGAAAATAACCGCGGAGTGTTTTCTTCGGGTTATCCGCCCCCCACCTAGCGGGGAGTCTCTAATATTTAAAAAAAATCGTCAGTTTAAAATGCTTGCGATGAGCGAAACTGTTTATGTCTGCTGATCATTATAAAAAAAATTGCAATTAGTAAAGAAAGTTGTGTTTTATTTTTATAAATATCATGCTCTTTCCACCAAAAATTCACTGTTTTTTTCTCCATGTCCACTCCCAATGTGGAGCATATGGTCTCCTGATGGAGGTATCTTGACAGATTTTTTCTACGAAAACTGCTTGCTACTCAGTTGCTCAACCTCTCTTTTTTCGAAGAGTGTTGGGATAGAAGGATAGGGTTAGGACAGGACTAGAAGTTAGCTAATCGCTCTCACTACGCCCCGTGAGGATGAGATGGGTGGGAGGGAGGACACAGACTACGAACAGAAATCCATAAATCGACTGAAAACCGTCCCCACCGGGAATTGAACCCGAGACATCCGTAACCGTAGCCCGTGTTGCTACCAACTGCGCCACAGACGAGGACAGTTAACAGGTAACATATAAAAAGATGCTTCTTTATTTCATACCAAAATGTTTTAGAACTAAGAAGAACAAAAAATACACTTAATTCGACTTTCTCACTAGATTGATAGTTTTCCTTTATGTTATGTTTTCATATAATTTAAGAAATCAACTGAGGGTGTTTAATGGAATTTCAATGTCAAATTTGGATTATTGAGATTTTGTACACTTCAGCCTGAAGATGCCGAAAGACGAAACCCGGGGCGTTAGTGACAAAATACATGGAAGTGTACAAAATTTCAATGATCCAAATTTTGTTATGTTTTCATTTTTATGGGTACTGAAAACAGATGTAAGAATTTCAATTGATTTACTTTAAGCCTTGCATTTCAACAAAACGTTGGTGAGATTTTATTGAAGTTTTCAACACAAAATTCTTTATGCGAAATAAATATCACTACGGCCATGTAATTTTTAAGTCTTATAAAAATAATCATTATGACGAAAAACACCTCAATCTAATGACGTAATGAGAATTAAGGGTGGCGTGTTACCTTTCACCGCAAATCACGAGTGATTTAATGTTTTGAAATACTTGACTTATAGAAAATTATTATTCTTAAGTCAAACATATTTTTCATCATATGAAAGAATAGCTTCGATGTTGTAATGATAATAAAATAGCAAATTAAATTTACATTCAAAGGTGAAAAAAAAATCAAACCAAAACAATGCGGTAATTTGTTTCCCTTTTGTAATAATAACCTTGGCGCAAATGGAGCACACAAGCATAAAAAAAGGTCAAATAGACTTCCTAATTTGACCCACTCTTCCCAAAATGCGTGCCTCGCTTTCAAATGTGATAAAATATACATTCGGAAATGACTGTATTTTATTTTATACTAAAAAAAGACTGTCAATTTTAGCAAGAAAATGGTCACATTTAAATTGGACCAACGGAATTGTTTTGACGTCGTAAAATTATGAGAATATATCCATAATCACCATGTTCATTTTTAATTTTATATTTCATAAAAAAAAATTCAAATGACAAACTAAATAATATAAAAATATTATACTTTCATATTAGAGTTATTTGCAGGCGGCAAAATTCGATGAATCTATCTTGAAATCGATTCCAGTTCTGGCTTGTGTGATTAAATCCAGCGTTTTTATAATTTATATTTAATTGAGTCATTCAATATTACTATATTAAATTAAATGTCATTTTTTTATCGCTTGCATACTACCGGGGATGTTTTATAGTAGCGAATAGTTACATTAATGAAAATTCAAAAAATATCCAGATACTGAGCTCCGAGAAAAGATGTTTGCGTCAAATATTGGAGATCAGGTGGTTTCACTTTGTGAGGTGAATGTATATTGTCTAAGGGACCAGCTTACATCAGTTTTCATGGAGTGACGTTCGATCTGGCTGGGGCACGTACTACGGATATCTCCATAGAGCCTCATCCCTGCTTGCCTTTTCTTCCGACCGGAAGGATTCTGTCATCTAGGATTGAATATCTATGGGGTATACTAGATGGAACTAAAGGATACTAGAATGCAGAGGCGGATGAAGCGCGCGCTTAGGGCCTTTGAATATTGGAGGTATTAAAAATAACTTATTTCATTTATACACTCGGTTTTTTTGGCCTCAACGCCAGCAAGCCTACCGAAAATCTTCAGAAGCACGTCGTCACAGAAAAATTCTAAAACAAAAAGAGACGCGGAAGGATCCCAACTTGCTGGAGTGACCATATGAAGAACGCTGCTCTCAGAGCAGCTGAATACATGGAGAAGATGCGAAGGAATTTCGAGCGACATGGAGTTGTGGCGATAAGTGGAGGTCGCAACCCTCACGACTGAATAAAACGGCCATGAAGAAGAACATTTGACCCACATACCTTTAATTCAACACTACCCACAATATGGCCCACATATCTTTTTTCCACACTGATTATTATTTTAGATGTAATCCATATAATATCGCAACAATTGTTTTTGTTAAATAAATGCAATTAAAATTTTTCAATTTACACTTTCATCTGAACGCCATAGACGTTGATAGTGAGATTTTTATGATTTGAGGAAATAAAAAACTGAAAAAAAAATATTTATATATGAAATATGAAAATGTTGAATAATTTTTAAGACAATTTTTTGTTATCTGAAAAAATGGGATATCCAAATTATATTACCCTTGGGCCTCCATAGAGCTTAATCTGTCACTGCTAGAATGCCATGAGAAGAAGTGAAGCAATTGGTAGATGAAAGGGAATCTTGTTGGTACAAGCGTGGTGAGCATATTATGCTCCACAGTGATATGCTTCTAGGAGGCAAAAAAGAGAATTAGGATTTCTTTATTCCTTAATTGACAATTTATTAGTATTCGTGTTACGTCGAAATTTTCAAGTACCGTCAACATAAACATTGTCTCTAATACATTTTTTCCCAGAAATATTGAAAGGAAATATAATATATTCTAGTCGCTTAAATATGGGTAAATCTAATATGTAATGAAGGTAAATATGTGTAAATATTTTTAATTAAATTGTTAGAGGTCGTTCATACGTCAAATATTTTAAACAGTTGAAAAGTTGTAGAAACTTTGATTTAACCTTTCGCAGTCCTGCTGTGCCATCAGCCAATAAAGAAAACAAACTATATATTGTAAATACTTCTGACCAGGTAGGATAGTAGAAAGGGTATGTATGTTGCGGGAAATACCCCAGGGCGTAGGTGTTTTCCATGACAGGGGTTGCCATCTTTAGCATCTTCGGGGCAGACCTCCTATAAACAAGAGACATATGGATTTTTGAGGAGGGTCCAGCCAAGCCAAAAGTTTTTTTTTATCTTAATAACGGGAATACATTGTAGTAATAAAAGCAACAACAATACGGATAACCGTATTTGTTTTGATTTCTTTAGTAAGTTTGTTAGAATCCATGTCTTTAGTTTTGTCATAAACATAAAACTAGGTATATGACGTGTTAATATAACATTACAATAATATGGCAGCTAACGAAACATTAAATTTAATCATTTAAAATCTATATACCGAGGGCTTTAGGTGTATATCTGTACATGAGAGGCTAATAGTCCTATGTCCATTTTATCAACTTTACAAGAGGAGCGAAAACGTGTTTCTAAAACGGTTTTTATTTTAAATCAATTAGTGTTCTCTTATCCCTTTCGTTCTTTTGCAATTGAATAGACAAGGAGTATGAAAAGTTTCATTTACAGGTGAAATCATGAATGTTTTATCATTTAATGGACATAAGATTGTTTACCCCATAAATGAATTGCGACATAGGACTGATTTCGGATACGGTTTTTGGTAACCAGTCCACATACGTCAATGTTTTATTTACCCATTTATAGATCTTAAAATTCCAAATAATGTGACATTTATAACACAATTCCCTATTTTTGGACATTGGACTATTAGCCTCTGAGGTACAAACAATTATTGAAGAATATATGATTTTCTTAGTTCTTTCTACGTCTGTATAATGCTGGTATTGTTTTTTTATTTTAGCGTAATTTTCATAAAAGTCGATTATTTGTATATGAAAATAACAATACATGGCATAACAGCTGAAACAAATGCACCATGCATTAAGAAGGTACATATTCATAATAAATATTAATATTAATAATAAAAACATTTTGTCTATATCGACGGAGTTTTGGCCAATTGATGTATCCCTCAAAAAATACGAAAATAAGTAAATGATTGGATCTCATTTTAAATACAACAGAGCAGATCTCGGCCAAATGATGTAAATAAAAAAAATATATTGATCACTTTTTGGAAGGGAAACATCATTTTACGTTTGTTTTAGGTTTAAAAATTCTGACCCGGCCACTTGATGTAAGCCACCATTATATCAACACTCCCTACTTATAATCCTGTATCTGCAAATATGAGAATTTACAGGAGTGCGTTTGAAATATTCATAACGCAACTCACCATAACAATGTTTTCGATAAAAACAGTCGTTACTCTCTCCTGAACAATTTAAATTTTGAGGGCTACATCAATTGGCCAAAACATCGTCAATATGAAATATAAATGAAACAAAATGTCTACAAATTATACCGATGAAAAAAATGCGTAAGCATTATCAACTAAAAAAATATAAATCTTAACAAGGTAATTTAAATTAAACGTAGTGTTAATAAATACAAGGTTTATCTAACAATTAGTTTAAGAACTATAACAAGAATTGATAGATAATCATACAATTTATAAATAAACGAAATTAAACACTCTACAATTAAAATGTTAAGGACCCCTTAAAAATACCTTACAAATAAATAACTTCTACCTGTAATCAAAGATTAAACCACATTTAAGGTCAACTATGTATAAAAATACATAATGAATTTAAAAATAACTAATAAGTATTCATTATCGTTAAATTTTAAGCTTATAGGTGTTAAATATTTATAGATTAATGGAACGGATACATCAAAGCGGACACGAAAAGATAATTTGTTCATTCAATAAATTTTGAATTGGACAAAAATGTGTATTTATTCTAATATTACCTGTTGTTTAGTTTTTGAAACTTATTATTTACGTACATGTTTTTCGATTGGAAGAATTGATTGAAAGGAAAATTTAATAAAGAAAGTATTGTAAGTCTTGTATTTTCAAATTTTCAGCTGGAAGGTCGAGCCTCAGGTCGCAGAAAAACTCCAAATCTCCACATCCTGTCCATAAGAATGGAAAAAATGGTTTCTTTAGTGTTATCTATTTTTTTTTGTACTTTGTTTCTGTAAACAAATCGCTCTTTTACGTGGAACACAAATAGATATAAAGTGAATATTGTAGAAATAATATTAATATCAAAGGTATATGCGCGGAAAGAAAAGCTGCTTTCCATAAAAGTAATATAAGTATTCGAACTTAAGCCAAAAAAGAAAATATTAAAGAAATTGATAGCCTTAGAAGGCAGCAAGGGTATCTTTACATAAGTTTTTGCTTGTCTATCATAAGTTGTTGTCACGGCAATAATAACACATTATTATACATTAAAAAACTACAGCGTCAACTAAAAAGAATTATTGATACCTCCTTCTAGTCTCTGAAAACGGTTAATTTTTTTTAAACTGGTGCTGATCAGTAGACATATGCATTTAAAATAGATGTTCAGATAATAAATATATGATAGTAAAGGCATTATTTAAGACATCGACCGAGGGTGCTTGTTGGAATTTCAATATCAAATTTGAACTGTTGATATTTTGTACATTTCCATGTATTTTGTCACTAACGACCCGAGTTCGGAGTTCATTCGTGTGCTCGAATGTCTGAAGATGCCAAAAGGCAAAACCCGGGTAGTTAAATCTTAACAATTCAAATTTGGTAAAGGCATTATATTTTAAAAAATAAATCACAATTTGTTTGTACTACTTCCACATGTTAAAGGTAAAAAGAATAAATAAAGAAGTGCTGCGACGCTAAGCTCTGTTTTAATTTGTATTTTTTATATAAGACAATAAGCTTAGCCATACCCGCTTCGCTAATCACTTTTAAGTTGTTAAATGTCAGTTCTTGTTGGAAAGGCATCATATTTAAAAAAATCTATTAAATTGTTCATACCACTCACACCCAAAACAGGAAGCCCGCGAAAATTTCAAGATTTATTAATTTATCATTATTATCATTTATTATCCAGCCATTTTTTTTACAGCTAAAATATTTTCGGGTTAATGGTGCAGTGGTCAACGGTCAAATCCGGTACGGAACGTTTCATAAATTCAGGTTTTCAATCGATTTACGGATTATTGATCGTAGGCATTGATGTGAGTGATTAGCTTACCTCTAGTTCTATTTTAGCCCTATTCTTCTATCCATACTGTCTTCTAAAAACAAGAAAGGAAAATTTCTTTTTCTCCTAGAAAAACTTCTATTTAAACACCTCTATTAAGAATCCATATTATGCTTCACATTGGGAACGGGCATTGTAAAAAAAATAATATTAAGAATAATGTATTTAAGTATAGAATTTGATTAACTTCACACTGTGAAAAAAGTGTTTTAAATATTTTTTGAGTTGTTAGTATAAGTTTTTTCAGTTGCAAGTCTAAATTTTTTCCAAACTCAAAAATGTCGTGTTTTACACAATCTCAGAAAATAACTACGAAGACACAAAATAATTTAAATTATACTTAAAACTATCATACTGCTCAAACAGTTTTTCGTGATTTGTACTAAAAACATTCAAGAGCTTGTTTAGCGACTCAGTAACTCACATCAAATCTAAACCTGAGTTAGCGAGATGCAAGTGACTGGACTAATATGTAGTTGAAAGAGACTTGCTTCCAGCAGAAGATGAAGAAATTTTAAAGAAGAAAATTCTCAAATTTTGTGTAAGGTATACGTCTAAATATACTAAATTATTCGACATACTGTCAACATACTAAAAAATAAAATAAAATTTGATCAATCGTGTCATATAGAGCGGATATGTAATCAAAAAACTAGTAATAATTTTCTAACATTGCGTCCATCTAAGTATAGCTCTGTTAACCAATGTTCAATGACAATGGTTGTTCACGCTCCAAGAATGTAGATTTTTTCTTGTTATCAGAATCAACAAGTTGGAAATTTTCTTTATTCAGATTTATTACGATTTTTGTACAATACGCTACTTATTCAAAAGTACACAGTATTATATATTATATTTTTTTCAGTGATATGCCTGGAACATTACTAATGCTTCGTGAATGGAAATTATTTCTTAACATTTTGAAGACTTTAAACATAAGCCTTAAGCTCAGATTACTCATCTAAATAATACTGATTCTATATTATTCCAACAACATAGCTTATATGAGCAGTGGTGTGCTGCTAAAATTCTATCAACATCAATTCATTTAAAATACTGTTTTGATTTTCATTCGAAACTTTAGCCGTGACATATTCGTCTATCATCTGCTATGTGACGGTGATTTCTGAGCCATGGTTTAAAGAATGGTGTGGAATCCTATGAAGTCAGTGGCAAACCTATCAAATTAATGATCCGTAAGAAATATGTCGAAAATTTAAATATGCTCCTTTTTCTGAATAAATTTTATTCATTAACGAAAATCCTCGTTCCGCCTCTGCAGAGCTTATTGCAATTGTATTTTTAGCTTTTCTGACCGTTTCAGGAAGTTCATCGCGATCAACTCTACGACAGTATCGATATAACCTCTGAAATAATTTACATTTATTTTAAACTTTATAATTTCACTTAAGAACCCTAATATTAACGGCCGCAAGTCTTCACTTTATCCATATCGGATCAAGTATTGTGATCGTGTAAAATTCGATCTCGGAATAACGACAATTAAAAAAACCGTATTTTATGAACCAGGTCTCCGAATCATAATTATTTTGGCGACCGGCTCGACGGAGGGGGTGCGAACCCATAACAGCACTTCACTGCATATGAGTCGCTAAGTCTGTTTAGCGACAGTTGATTTTTCATTCAAATAATTTTGTAATGTACGTATGTGCTCTATCGGTAGATCTATCAATGTTTCCAGTTGTAAGTCTAAAATTTCTTCTTATTTTCTTCCCTGCTAAAATTTCGTTTTTTTACACGATCTCGATCCTCGTTTTATACGGTCGACGCTCCTAAAAAACGACAGTGTCAAATAATATTTTACTTTTCTTCGTACACCGGAAGACACAAAATAACTTAAATTATACTTAAAACTATCGTACTGCCCATAACAGTTTTTCTTGATTTACTCAAAACTCTACAAACCTTCGGGAGCGTGTTGAGCGACTCAGCGACTCAAGTAAATTGATATTAATAGGATAAAATAAGCGTTTAGTTCTACAAAATCTTATACGTCAGAGCTTTTTCTGTCGATAGCATTATCCTTCCAATCCAAGTAAGCTTCTTTCCTATCCTCTCTTAAGAGATTGGTTGAGCAACCAAATTACAACCAATCTCTCAAAAACAACCTTTAATGAAATCTTCGATTAAAAGTCTATTTTTTATTCATTGTGAGTGTAAATTATCAAAAAAATATAAAAGAATTTGCGACTGGCCTATTAAAATAATTAAGTTTTCTTAGTTATTCACTATAAAACATGAGTCACTGCAGATTCAACCTGAAAACGATTGACGATTACCATCAATCATAGCATAGCGTCTTCCCAAATAATAATATTACTGTTCTCAAATAACACAAATAGTGTTGAGCTGAATATTTAAATTTTAAACAAATCCAACGGAAGCCACGTCCACAATGCAAGAGTGCATTTTATGGTAAACCTGCAAAAAAATACATTAAAACTAAAAAAGACGCGAACGCAAGTTGAATACAAATCAGTTTACGAAAATAAAAACTATATATATACACATACATATTATATTGGTGAGAGATTCTCGGTATTGCTATGGTCACATTAATCAATCTCGTTTATAAAATATTTTGATATGATAGAGGGGCTATAGAAAAAACAATATATGAATATTTGTAAAACCCTAATTTATTATTTTTTTAATCAGAGCTGAGTTAACTTCGCAAATTTTTAATTAAACATTACCTTTTAAAGTACTAATTATCAATTACTGGTGGAATAGAATTATATTTTAAAAATAAAACACAATATTTTTTGTACTATTGTGGATTGCTTCCACATTTTTCTAATGATCAGGACTGGTTTCGTTTGTCACGAGCGTTATCATATGATAAAACATAAATTTTAACATGGCTATCTATATGTTAATAATGACTTTATTTAGTATTCATTAACAGAAATAGATTAACAAAATTAAACTTATTATATGTTTCTCACATAATCGACTTTTTTTAATTTCAGATTAGTTATTGATTTGTAAGACTTCCTTAATATTTTAATTGTAGACTATTTAATTTCGTTTTTGTATAAGTTATTTGATCTGTAAACTCTTGTTATAGTTCTTGAACCAATTGTTTCATATACATCCGATTCTTTTTTGCACAGGGGATATGTTTCAGAGAATACTGTGCAAAAAACCGTGCAAAAAATATAAGGTACTATTTGAATCTTTAAATATATGGACAACTTAAATAATGCTCCTGTATCCACATATATTCACTAGAGTGGGCAAGTCGAAGTATACAGCTAATAAAAGTATACAAGATGTTGTAAAAATTCTAATGTCTATCATGGATTCGCGTCGCAGCATGGAAAAATAATTTAAAATCTTTCCGTAAACAGACGACAGATGTCACAATGTGTCGCGGATTTACCCGACAAGAACATAACCTCATTTTTTACTTGGGTAACTTTGCATTTTATTTTTTGACACTTTTCAGTTCACGAAAACGGATTTCCGTCGCGGGGCATGTCATAATACCCACGTCTTATTTACAATGCTGAAAATATATATGTATAGCCGTAGAATTTACATAACAACGTCTTCTGCGTAGATAATATATAGATATTTTACCTTCCAATACTGTAGGTAGTATTTTTGGTGCATACGTATTTATTAACCCAGAAATCAAAACTAAAGAAAGGATATTAACAGTTTACATTAGGCTTGTTAAATGAGTCGACTATTGGCGGCTCGTTCAGAGAGATTAGTTCATTCTTTTCGCTTTATTAGAAGTTGTTATAAACCAATAAAATCACGGTGGCTTACAGTAATTATTATTTTTTATACTGTTTATATTATTTGTTATCCAAGAGGTAGTAGATAGTTGTATAATATAAGTTACAATGAAGGATGGTGATTTAGATACTACACAACACTATAATAAATAAAGAATGGAATATATTTCTCATATCCTATACCAAAATTGTTAATATTAGAGTGACAATTTACTTTGCAGAATTTGAAAAAATCAAGTAAAAATAGTACCATATCTTATTGCCGACTATGTCTTACTTTCTAGGTAAGACATTTATCAGACGAACAGACTTTTGTATCTCGCAAAAGTTAAACATATTTTGAGTACGCTTAATGTATTTTTTCTTCCTTGATGGTGTACGATCAAAAATGTTTTGGGACCACTGATAAATGCCGAGTGGTGGTAAATCAACCATCATATTGTCCCTCGGCTTAAAAATAATTATGCAATAAAAAATAAAGAGTAATTTAGTTTTGCCACTGGCGCCCCTGCTACCAATAAGTATATAAATCTAAAAAGTGTTTTCAATTGTGTATGCATAAGGGATTAAATTTTGATTGCATTTTGATGGGGTGCAGTGTGTACTTTATGCCCATATTCTCCATTATCAAGAAAAGACAGAAACTCGACGTCACACCACACTGTAATATATAATTAAAGGCATAATAATAGATGTGCCTCAGAAAACCTAAATTGACCAGTAAATTGAATTTTTATTTTTAAAAAATGAGCATTTTTTACTAGGATCTTTCTTGAATCCATACCAATCCAATAACAAACAATTGGAACATTTTTTGACGGTTGTGTGGCCATGTTTTAATGCGTATTATTCTGGATGTAGTCATGTTTACAGGATCTCATTTAAATTCATTAATCTTTTATATTGTGATAACTATCCACGTGGAAACTTAATTAATTATTCGTTTGATGTAGAATACATTTTAAAGTGTTAGCATGCATGTAAATTTTTGACCACTTACACAAAAACCGTAGTGAGGTCGTATACATTGTATCGTTTATTATAAATAATTAGAGCTTTTTTGTCATGTAACGCAGTGGAATAGCGATACGACACCTTTTTTGACGATATTTTTAATGATTCAAAAAAAAATCACAACTATATTTATATAATTCGTCATCAAAATTAACTTTATTTTTCATAAAATAACAAAAGTGTTTAATTTTTAATATCCCTCGTTATATGGGAAAAGCTTTTTTAAATTTTATTTAAATGATATTTGAATATAATTTTATTCAATAAAAAGTTTGACATGCAGTGAGTTCTGGAACCTTTTTTAAAAAAACGCTGTTTATAGTAATATAAAATAAGCATGCAAAGGAAAAATGAAGGAAAACCAATTATCAAGTTTGAATTATTGAGATTTTGTACACTTCCATGTAGTTTGTCACTAACGACCCGGGTTTTGCCTTTCGGCATCTTCAGGCATTCGAGCGCACGAATGGACTCGAACTGACAGACAGTAAACAGTGTCTAACGTTTATGTACAAGATAAAAATACGACAAATATTGTTTACGAGATAAAGTATTATAAGTCTACTATCCACACTGATACCTGAGTTAAAATTTCGAGAATCGCCTCATAGCCATTAATAATGGCTATTAGGCGTCTCTTATAGATAGTCTTGTATCAAAAAATCAAAGTAAATTAGCAGAAAAGATGCTATATTTCGGGAACTTGTCTAAAGACATAGACCAACCTAGGAACTGACATAGAATCCAGCTGTATTCAGAAAGACATGCCGAGATTATTGAAAAAGTCATTGATTCAAAACTAATATTTATCATTTATAATAATTTTAATCATTTAATATATTAATACGTTATGATCATTTCAAAATTTTCAATATTTTATTTACACGACTAAGCATGGTATATATTGTAATTGAATCAGTGCGATAATAAGTCAAAATTTTCTGGTTAATGCAATTTTCCATATCATTTTTCTTCTGAAATTTCTGGCTTATACCTTGATTGATGACCTCTTTGGGATAACTATCAACCGGTAGTAATGAAAATAAATCATCAAAATGGATCTCCTTTCTAGCTTGCTCTTAATATTCCAACAATCTACTAAAAAAAGAAAACAGTGCATATTTTTTCTGGCGAAAGATTTGAAATATCCCTACAATGTTTCAAAGGTCAAAGAAAAACATTTTCTTTTTACAAGTTTTTTGAATGTACCTCTAAAATACCTGTTAAATAAAGAACGGCCCAAAAACATTTCGTATATGGTTTTATTTTAGCTTATTTAATTCCAAATTGCATAAGAATGATTCGCTCACAATCAAGATATTAATAGTCATAATAGGTCAATTAATAAATCTAGCAAATCAAAAAATTATATTCTGAAAATTAAATAACGGAAAGCGAAATTTCTTACAATATCAATCATCAATTCAACACAACATGATATGGTTATTATTTTTATAGATACTTTGCTTTTCTTAATGTGTACTTTCAGAAAATTCACAAATCATTAAAAAAACATGTTGTAAAACTAAAATTAATATACGTCAAATAATAACAAAACAGAAATGAAAATGAATGGCATTTATAAATACAATGTCACCATCAAAATAATTATACACTCACGTTCACTTCAGTATTAAGACAATAATATTTTTGACTTACCCGGTATTACCTAAAGAAGAATTTGAAAAGTATTTCAACGCGGATTTCTAAAGAAATAATAAAATAATATTTTTGTAGGAGGTCCTTAAAATAATTATTTAAGTACGTTACATTCCAAGTAAAGTATCGGTAACATTACAACGATGATACTGAACACATTTTACATACGCGACATTAGTGAGATTTGCTGAATACGCTCCTAGCATAACATTTAGATTGCCTAAATCCCGTGATTAAAATTTCACATATTATTTTTATAATCAGCATCTTATGCATTGACTAAGGAGTACTTCAAACATTTTTGTGACACTAATCTTGAAAGATGTCAAAAGTTTTTCCGATTATTTGATCATTATCGAATTGATTCATTTCTAAAAAAATGATATTTACAATATCTCTTCATTTATTAAGTACGATTATACATCATTATTGATCTTCTTTGAGAAAATAGACAAATTTACTCTCTTTAAAACTTTTGTTACTGTTAATCTGGGTAACTTTGCGCCATTTCTGAGGGTTTTTTTGTATTTTTATGGTTTGCCATTGCATTTATGTGTGGTATTGTTCTAAATAAAAATGTACTAATGTATTTTAATTAACATAAATATAATTATTGTTATAATTGATACATAAATGTTAATAAAACAAGGTGGGCTAAAGTTACCTGATTTGGATGCAAAATATAACTAATGATGCACGTTAAAAATAATTACTGTAATTACTTTAAATTCAGTGATTTTAAAGTCTTTTTGTTTTTATATATTCTGTACAAAATTGAGATGGGGGAAAAATATACAGCATTTTGTTTACAGATTAATAATAAAAATCGAAAATATAGCTAATCCAATTTATTTCAAGATAAGCTTTTAAATTGTGTTTTCATTCCAAGCTGACAGCTTACAAATTCAACAATAAAACCAATTATGTTACACATTAATTTTTATGTTTACCATAAGGGACTACTCAATACCTTTGCGTAAATAAAAAATATTCATATGGCATTACTATTATCATGGTATAATAGTATGATGTCAAACCTTTTTCCATTTAGTAGGCCAATGTTAGACCGATGGGCGAACTTACCCAAATTGATGGTACCACCATAAAGTTATGAGATAATTAAAACATATTCCGATAAAATTAACAATTTTTCATTTCACAAAAGAATAATAAAAAAATTTTGGATTGAATACGTTTTTTTATGTTTCCACCTCTCGTTAAGATTATTCCTCAAATTCACAATCCTCCAATCTTTTTTAATTTTTTTCAACTTTGAAGTCTAAAAAGATTTTAAACAATGGCCGTTACACCCACTTCTCAAACGCCTACAATTCTACGATTTGTTACAGTATTACTATTTACAGATCGTAATAAATGACTGAAAGATATTAATGGATACGCGAAGATCTATCAATAAGAAGCACTAAAAATATTGCAGCTAATTTGTATAGTTTAATTTGTTTCCTTTTCACTATTGTGTTTTATTTATGTTTGATTTAGGGATCTGCGCGGCCAAAATTTCATAAAATTACCCAGTGCGAGCCAGACATCTTCAGGCCCAGTCCAGCCCGAGCACGAACCTCTATATCAAATTTGATACCCGAACCCGACCCGAAGCCCAGATTAATTTTCCTCAGTCCGAAAAAAGCCCGATGTTTTTTTCAATATATTTTATACTTCATTTCGTCGTTGTTCTGGAAGAAGACACTAACTGAAAAATACAAGTTTTGAGTAATTGGACTTTGAAGTTTGTCAAATGTTTGAAATGTCATATATTTTTCATTTTGTCTGTTTGTACAAAACCGTTTATAATTTATACAAAATAAGTTTGTTCTTGTATCGTATGATAGAGTTCGAAATAAAGAACATTTCGGTTTACCTAACTCAATATAACATTTTTTCGATTTAGTGTTTTCTTCCAGAACAACGACGATTTATAGTTTTCAAACAATATATTTTATTATTTCCAACGATATTCGTAGCACATGGGAAAATAATTATTTTAGTTATGAATATTATTGCCTTATGGCTGACTCATAACCCGAACATATTCCGAAATATTTTTTCTGGAAACTTAACTACTTACTCGGGCCCGGCCCGAGCCCGAATCTGAATTGTCTTTTACCCGTGGCCCGTGCAGACCTCTAGTTTGATTACATTTGAAGCTTTTAATTATATTGCATCTATTTGCGTTAAGTTGCGTCCGTGTTCGTATTTGTATAAACTACATATAGAGTATCTTCAACGGTATGCGCAGTGACGTAACTACAAAAACTGAACTCGCATGCAAAATTGATCCCATATTTTCTTTTACAAAAATTAAATCAATTAAACTTTTTCCCAGATTTTATATATCCTTTTTCCTCACTACTTTGACATATTTAAACTATTCAATTACATCTTTTAAAGAATTTTATATTCTGAGCTTCTTGATGTTCAGTAGTTAATATTGTTAATTCAAGATTAGATTGACACATTAAATTTCTCTGTAGTCAATTTTTGCTTTATTGGGTTTGTTTATTCATCAATTTTTTATTGTTTTTGTTTGTCCCATATATTAGTATTTCGAAATCCTCTCGATACTCTCCGATCTTAAGGGTCCGCATGCACCACTTACCTCCGCACCTTAGAAGTTACGTCACAACCCTTAGGTGCCTAAACGATTGAATCCGACACTCGACCTTCTAATATTTAAGCAGTTAGAGTTACACAACGACATGTTACAGCTTAACCCCACTTTAAGAGAGACATTAATTTCGCATTTATATTATGAAAGTTAATTTTCAATCTGAAATGAAAATTAACACGAAAGTTTTTTATTCCATCCCTATAACAACTCTATGTGATAAGTTTCGCCTATTTGAGAAGGTATTTAAGAATTGATGTTTTGTCTATTGTCTAGTACATTCAATACTAAAAAGATAAGAATACATATTTTAAATAGATTAATACGAAACATTTTGCTCCTACTGATAATTTATTATAGTTACGCAACAAATAAGGTAAACTTACCAGCAGTTGATCGCTTATGAGAAAAATTCCATCAAGTGTATCCATAATAGATCAATTGTATTAATTAATATGATAGGACAAAAATTAGTAAAGGGTCTGTTACAAAAAATTGTGTTCAATTTTTAACAACCATATTTTTGTGTCAGTAGTTGACCATCTAAAAAGTTGAAAGTTCCAGTAGTTGACCACTTTTTTTTCAGTAGTTGACCATGCCTAATCAGATGTTTTGATGACAACCTTTCATCAGAACTTCCTGTAAGACCACTCTTGGTTGAATCAAGTGGTATAATATGCTTACATTTACTGATATCCTTAACAATTCTTTTGAGAAACTCAAAGTAAAATACTTATTGCATAAGGCTGTTTTCAAATGGCCCATATGACACCCCAATGACATATATGGTGATGAACTAACGTTCATCAATCAGACAAAAGATAGTTTCACTTGTCTGAACTGTACAATTTAGAGAAATCTCGCATTTACGTTTATTATTTTGGGCACTTTTATTGAACAAAGGTACATTATCAACTACCAGTGCATTATTTACCTTATAATGACAAAGTAATCAACCTAAATGTATCAAAAATTAGGACGATTAAACCTAGTTTTTACCCAGTCGCTAAGTGAGCCTTATTTAATATGTATTTAAGTTATGGAGGTTTGTAAATGTTGAAAAAATATTGTTTTCTTGGTGAAAAAATCGTCACAAATCGTCAGTTAAGTGCAATGAATTTAAATTTAGTAATTTAATTTAATTTATGTAGAAAACCAGCGATTTTTGTTTATGGTGAGTGTAAAAACAAAAAGACTCATTATTTTACTAAGCGAGAATTTGTAGAACTAATATTCTTTATCCATACTTCTTTGTAACACTATCGAACTTAACTACGAGTCCATATTTAAGTTAAGTAAATAAAACTCACTACTACATAAATATGTAAAAATCATTTATTCAAAATGGCGCTATATTAGTATATTACAATTTAGAAACAGTCATAAATGAAATTTCTAAGTATTCTAATCTTAAATACAGATTCACGAAATTGTTAATTAATATTCCTATACTTGGTGGCTTCATAACGTAGCAGTAATGTAATAGATATGTTTTATAGATAACAATATTACTAGCTTGTATGTGAAACTATTATTTTAAAATAATTGTAACGTGATACTTACAACGTAAGCCACCAAAACAAAGATGAACGCTTATCAAGTAAATATTTAAAGAGCTAATTAAAACGTATTTATAATATTACGTACTAAAAATGTGTCTACTGCTGCTTGAGATATCTCAATTTTGTCGCCAGCCCTTGATAGAAAGTGACACTGAGAAAATATTATTGATATTTTTAAAGCAAGACTACTGGCAAATTGATAAAGTATACATTTTTCTATTAACTGGATATTTAATTCTCTTTGAAACTTTTACAAACACGTAGCATATGTTGTTGCCTTTGGTGTAGATGTTTTTGGTGAACTGTCAATTCTTGGTGGAAAGGCATTATATTTTTAAAATAAAATTGTTTGTACTACTTAGAAACACATCTTGGAAAATGTAGTAAATAATATTAACGAACAACTAATCATAAAAGATATAACGTGGAAAATTTCTCACGCTCAAAAAACGTCAATATACCCGGTTGAAAGTTTCGATTTGAGAAAAAAAATTTGAGACTTCTCTATTTGAGAGCGTACGCTTATTACCCAACTTACTTTCTCTTGGGCATGCTCACGCTTATTAGTTGGAACGCTCGAAGAGAAATTTACCAAGCCGCATATTTTTTCGACTTATACGAGGACATTCTGCCATTCTTGAAAATGTCATGCTTTATGTTCATAATAAATTGTATGTTCTTCCAAAGTGTAGAACCAACTTGCCAATGGGTATACCACTGGCTAGAGCTTTAACAATGTTGTTGCTTCGAATGTCAACATATTCCACATGGACGTGAGTGAGTTTAGACGAACACTGTGTTTAAATGTATTAAAGTAGATTTCGATTAAACCTACAAGGTTGACTTCCTTGCCAATTTCCAATTTTTACTATACATTTATTTTTTACTATGTTTCAAAAGGTTGTAAGTTTTACCTTCATCTGACCTTTGGTAATCAACTCCTTTGCAAAGCTGTGAGTGGGAATCAGTAGGGAAATATTTACAATCTTGTTTTAAGAGTATTCCCTTGGTAAAGGTACTATCTTATAAACAATATACAAACTGATTACAAAATAGCGTTTTCACACCCACTTATTGTACCTTAATTCAATCAATTCAGTGTATATATTTTACACTACACCATGTGTTTGTTTTTCCATGACGACCACTTTTGTAGTGTAATATTTGTCAGCTTTCTTCACCGGCTATTTTTACGCATAGCTCTGTCAAATATGAAATACATTGTTTAACTTTTATAAGTCGATTTGAATGTTTTAATTAAATTTGTTTACTTAGTAAATGATATTCAAACGACAAGCAAAAAGCGTTTCTAAAATTACTGTTGAAAAAAATGAAAATGTGTACAAACCTGTAATTAATGCAATGCTATTTAATAATAATAATCTTTTCTCATAAAACATATAAAAATCTAAAAAAGATCTCACTACTTAAAGATTCTGTAGGCCACTTCCTTGTGTCTTCCATTTTTTTAATCATGTCTGCTCCCAATGTGGAGCATATGGACCCCTAATGGAACTTATCTTAACAGAAGTTTTTCTATGAAAACTGTTTGTGACTCCGTGTCTCAACCTCTATTCTTTGAAGAGAGTGGGGGTAGAAGGATAGTGCTAGGATAAAATTGGTGATTAGCTAATTGCTCCTGGTTTTAGGATTGGATCGAATGCAGGGAATTTCAGATATCACATTCATCGAACACAAATCGATTTAAAAATTCATTTATGAAACTGTCCTTGCTGGGATTTGAGCCCGTGAGCACCGCAACCAAAGCCAACGATGATGACCAGTCAACTTGGCATTAAATAAATGTCTTTGATTAAGTTTCTTAAAATTTAGAAAGAAATTAATGAAAAATTAATGAGTTTTGAGTAAATCATGAAAAACTGTTATTGGCAGTATGGTAGTTAAATAGAACATAAGTTATTTTGTGTCTTCCGGTTTATAAAGGAGATAAAAATATTCGGTTATAAATAATTGCACTTTGTTTTAGATAATATTCACTTGGTACACTTGAACTTTTATTTCGATAGTTAGCACTTTGGATTAGATAGTATCAACTTATACTCAAACTTTGATTTTAATAGTTTCCACTTAGTCACAGATTCTTTTAAAAAAGTGAGTTAAGTTGTAGTAGGTTATGTTAGGGTTGGTCTGGTTTGGTTTGTGTAATGTATTATAAGTCAAAATATTCCCTTCGTCAGCTCCGTGGTGCAGTTGTTATCTTCGTTGGCCACTGTTACTGATGTCTCGGGTTCGAGTCCTGGTACGGAGAGTATCATAAAATTGATTTTTCAATCGATTTGTGGATTTCTGTCTGATTGTGGATTGTTTGTGATGTCCTTCCTACCCATCCGATCCTAAAAACAGAGCATAGCAAGGGCGATTCACTTACCACTTGTCCTGTCCTAGCCCTATCCTTCTTGATAAAGGTTGAGCAACTGAGTAATAAGCAGTTCTCGTAGAAAACTTTTGTTGATATACCTCCATTAGGAGATAAATCTTTTACACTGTCGTTTTCTATGAGCGCGTTGACATTTTTAAGTTTGGAAAAATTTTGGATTTCGAACAGGGGACAAAATAAGTAGACATTTTATTTAGACTTGCAACTGAAAAAATTGATAGATCGTAAATACTTTACATAGTTAACATTAAAAACTTATTTTATTAAAAAATCGCAAGGAGCGTGTTTAGCGTCTCAGCTACTCAATTATTCTAAAATAATCCCTGTAACGAATTGGCGCGCAGAAATCGTAATAATGATATAACATTAACGCGGAGTCAGTTAGCATAAACTTGAGTTGATGTAAAATCCGATAGTACTTGAATGTCGGATAGAGCCCTAAAACACTTGCGGGTAACAAGATTACACGTTTTGTTTGAGATAATCAATACACGTAGCAAAATCTCTCTACCGAGCACTAAACTATATTTAAACAGTGCAAGTTACTTGAAAGAATTGCTAAACCTGTTTTCTCGTGACTAGTAATGCGAGACCCGGAAAAAACCGATTTTTACTCGGGAAATTGGGTAAAACCATTATAATATTAATGATAGGTTTATATCATTTTTAGCATACGGTAACACTTATTTAAAAACGTGGAATTTTTTAAGTATGCCAACATTATATCTACAAATTTGAGGCTACAATGAGTTACTAGTTCGATAATATAGATGGAAGTAAGGAACTTATTCAATATCGGATCACCAGTGAAATCCATGTATACTTAAGGCGTCTAAGTAGGTTTTTCTGTCATTTCGCGAAAATCTTCAAAATGTTTGTTTACACTATTGCGCTTTTATTAAAATGAAAACAGTAAAGTTTTCAAGCTGTCTAGCAAAGAGTTGACAACTGTTTTTCAGAAATGCTTTTATTTGCTTTACGCCGTGACTAGATTAGGGTTTATTGTAGGTTATCGAGATTTGATGTCTGAGACAAAATCGTAAAACAGTATTTTTAAAAAAGTGATGCGAAGGGAATTTGCAATTTATTGAATATAACGATTCTATAATGATTTTTGAAATGTACCAAAGAGTTTGTTTTTTCCCACTTTTTCTGATGATATTTAAATTAGAATAATAATGAATACATTTTTTTTTCAATATGGAAAAACAAAAAATTCTATTGTATACGTCTTTTAACAATAAAATAACACATTGAGCAACATTACTCGTGACAGCCATATTTCCTGTGCAAGCTGGTGGGCAATTTTATAAATCACTTGGGGATAAATTTTCACAATCACTTGATTGGAAACCGTGGCTTTGTGATAAAGTGGCTGTTTTTCTTAGCAAGAAAAGCGAAATTAATTGTATGATGAAGCCTGTGTTCTGAAACTTAATATTCGGTAACCAGTTTTACTAAAAAAAGAATCTAGTGTATTTGCTGGTCACAACAATGTCAAAATATCTTCAAGGGGCGAGAAATATTAGAGACAACAAGTCTGAATTTATATTTTTTAAGCTATGTCCGCTTCCAATGCGGAGAAAACGGACTCCTAATGGAAGTATCTTAACAGAAAGTTTTCTACAAAAACTAATTTTTACTGTTTTTTACTGCTCACAATCTCTTTTGTGGCTACGAGACAACAATAAATAATAAATATCAAAAAAAAAATTAAATAAATAATTTTAAAACTAAAGAGATTTTGGCTATAAGTTTCATTTTAACTATCTCCCCTCTCAATACGGAAGATATAGACTCCTAATGAAGCATCTCAACTTAATGGCAGTTGTTTTGTAATAAAACTGCATGTAATTCAGTAACTCAACTTCGCTTTTCCGGAGAAGGTAAATATACAAAGATAGAGCTAGGAGAGAACTACTGGTTAATTGATCGCTCTCACTATGCTCCGTTTTTTTTAAATCGGATGGGTAAGAGAAGAATTTAAGTATCAAATACATTCATACGTTTGAACACAAATTCAAAAATCAAATAATATAAAATTAAATTGATAACTTTGCTCTTCCACTGGTTGTGCTACTAATTGTGACATGTGTTTGGCTTCATGAAGAAGCATTTTCAGTCTAATTTTCTTCTAAAGATATTAATTTTTGTAGTAGATATACATTAATTCTAGTTTTTTAACTATACATTACAAAATTAATCACTTGTGTTTGGAGGGGAGGGGATCATATGGGAAATAAATTGAATAGAAGCCAACCACCAGTAAGTCTGAAGATGCTTGTCAAAAAAGTGAAACAAGACCAGTGCAATAAATAATAAAGTTATCAAATTTAATTTTATCTATCGAAAATATAAAAATCACTCGACTATTAGTTGAAGAAGTAAACTCGACTGGTGAAAATAGTTTTCTTTCTATATATTGACGGTGATAAGAATAATAGCTAGGTTGAATAACTTCAAGTAACAAATTATTTTACTGCAATATATCCAGTCACGTTGCTGATGCTTGGCATTTTCAAAAGTGCAACTCATTTCATACAAGTTTTCAAAGCCATCATCTCAGTCACCCATTAGGTATAATGAGCTTTCAAGATACTTGAAGTACGTATTTGTTTATCAAGTTTATTGAAAGCTACATAAATAAAGCTGCGAACACATTATGAAAGCTCAGCGTTCCTGTGAGTGTTTTCCGCAAAACTTATTATTTGCGTATTGCAAAATCCGGTGCGCAAATTGAGAGGCCGTCTTTTGTTTTAACCTTTTGTATTGAGTTTAAGGGCGATCCGTATTTGTTTTGGATGGAAAATTGTTTTGCGGCAACCAATATAATAATATATAAACCCTTCGGGCATTGATCGTCAACTCAGCATAGATAGACGGTCATCAATTTAGGTATTATAATCTCCATAATACAATTCTTACACATCTACTGTATGGTAAGGGGATTTGAAAGCGTGTTGTATTTAATCTGTTTATATCTTTTTAGGTTACAATAAAATTTATTTATTTATGTTTGTAAGAGTTTTAAAAAAATATGTTTGGGCTTATACAACATGATTATTTCCACATTTTTGATTAGTGACGCATTGAATTCAACATAGCGGATACAATATAAAATTTGAAAACTACTAAATTAGACTAAGACCGTTTCACAATTCGTCAAATAAATATTTTTTCGACCTTGACCGATTTCCAACACACTCTGTCGCCAAGATTCTATGTCCCCCACCAACCTCTTTATTTTCTTTCCTCCTAGAGTGACAGAATCCAAATAAATATACTAAATTGAATCGACAAATAGTTAGCAATGGAAAAATTTATTCTCGAAGCCGTCGACTGCACGGTTGGCGGCAAATCTATTCCAAAATGTCTGTAATTACAACAAAGCCAATAAACACATTTCAAAATGTTTCCATATTCCATTAATGGCCCAAATGCTGAGTTTCAGAAAAGCACTACTAACTTTAAATAATATAGGACCTTGCAATGCCAAAACACAAAAAACGATTCTCAAATAACAAAATTCATATAAGCATTTAAAAAAGACGCCCATCGTTGTATCATGAATTCTATATCTACTTATACAAGGACGTAATGAGATTTGTATGGCCATTTAATTATTACGATCGATTTAACGCAGTAATTAGTACAGGTAATGAAACAATAAAATAGCGGAAAGCATGTGATAAAACTAATCGATTGTTACCGTTTCAGCGTGCGACGAATTAAATTGTCACCCGGAAAATTCACACCGCTCACAAGCTATGTGTTGTCGAACGCTGTTTTGGAAAAGGCGAGCTTTCCAAGGCGTTTAATCGGCAAAGTGCTTGTTTTTATTTAGAGAAAGAGGCTTCTCATTCGCCGAAACCGTGGGCTGGGTAACTTTCCAAGAATATTTAAGGTAATCTTCTATTTAATTTTTTTCCATTAGGCTGTGGAGATATCGTATTTTTGCGTTATTTTCCTTTTCTCTATCACATTCGCAGGGTCGTCAAAATACATTGCGGGAATTAACTTGGCCCAGAGTAATTTTGATTCGCATATACTGCCAAATAAAAGCATGATATAATTTATTTCCGCATATAACAATATCATTTTTTGTTTTGCTGTATATAGAATTTGTATTATCTTTTCACCACATTTCATTGACTTTGTAAATTCTGCATGCATTACTGTTAAAGTGTTAACTGTCATTAGTCACATTTTTTGTACTACTTCCTAACAAAGCTGTTTACATTAAGTTAAGTATTAATAATTACAAAACAATATGTTCAAAAACTATGACAAGAATTTACAGATAATCATACAAATTATACATAAACGAAAGATAAATAGTCTACAATTAAAATGTTAAAGATCCCTTACAAATTAATAACTACTAATAAAAGTCAAAGATTAAACCACATTACGTCAATTATGTGAGAAAAAATAATTCGTAAATATTCATTAACAGAAATATCATATGGAAAAATTTTACAATAACTTAAATAAATTAATAAAAATTAATGAAATATTAAATAGATTTATTAACCGACACTAAACAGGACATGGTAAATTGGGAATGGAGATTTTTTAAGTCAGGGACATCCAAAAGATATTTCAAAAACCGAAATCAATTCTTAGTAACAAAATTGAAATAAACATTTAATATAAATTTTTGATAAATATGAATAGATTAATTAAACGGCTGAACACCTTTACAGCGATTATAATGATTTTGATCGATTAATTCCGAGTGTGTTATGTGTATATTTTAAGAAAAAATGTTGTTACTCGTGTGATGAAAAGTTATGTCACCTCTTTCTTGTATTAACGATATTGATTATCTCTAGTACCAACATAATAAACATTTATATGTAATTTTGGCTTCTGGTTGTTTTATTCTGGTTAGCCAGCCACTCATTCTACGTCCCGTTTTCAGTATACGATTGATATATTTGGTTGCAAATTCCTATAATATCAATATATTCTAGCCTAATTCCATAGTGATACAACTATAAATTGGTAGTTTTGAGATATGGGCGATCAAAGTTTTGACTCATCTAAACTGACTCGTAAACAGTGATGGCTTATTATTTATATAACTTTTTTATTCAAATAGTTGGTCAATAGTTTTTAGTTTTAGGATTAAAGGTTGTTTCTTTATGGAACGCCACGTTTCACAAAAATATATTTCCACAATACGATATTTCGATATGTATGTATATGAAACTGTGAGATTATATAATTTTGCTGATTTCACTATGCAAATATCTCTGCCTTTTGAGAGAAAATCTGTATATTTTTAAAAGCCATACTTTTGTGGAACTTTAGAAGAGCGGTGTTCGAATATAATGACAACTTGACTCAAAAGATCAAATTTTTGACTTATCGTTTTATGGAAATGGGTCATCGATATGATAGTTTCATTTGGGGATAGAAAAACGGACGAAAAGACAAATATCCGACTACATTGACTAATGATGTATTCGAAATTTTATTTTGTCGCGGCCCTGTTATAATATGTCAAAAATGTTTGCGTGGAATGCGAATCGAAAATACACAAATAATGAGCGAGGAATACATCGAGTTTCATATTACTTGTGCCTTTTATACTACTTTGAGTGGTATTATGGTATCAGATATCTATTAAAATTTCTCCTAAAATCCTCATATTGTATTTGACTCACAATTGGACGCGAGTACGTATCTAAAACATACAAAAGCAATTGGGTTATTATAAATACAAAAAATAATGGAGATTGGAGATTGTTAAAATGCATTGAAAAGTCTTTGGTTACACGTTTCACGTAAGATAATAATTTACGTAAATAATTTTTCATTTTCTTTGAGTCGTATAATATCTATCTGTGGAATGCTCAAATTTAGTAAACAGACATGATTTTATCAAAATGGAAAGACGTTCTTTTTACCTCGAATTACTAATATTGAATTATAGAAAAGCGCAAAACAATGATGTAGTTATTTATAGGTCTGCTGTTATACTACAAATTTAATTTATATTTAGATGTCTTTATCATTTCGTGTATGTGAAAATAATACAGGTAAATTTGTTCAGCTCGACAAAGCTTTATTTATTTTTTTCTGGTGAATAAGTTAACATTTATGGCCTCCATTTATTGGGTGAGTTTGGTGAGTAACTATTTCAATTTTTGATCAATAATAAATAATAAACCGTCAGAGTATACACATGCTCAGTTAATAAAATAAAGGTTGAGTAGTTTATACACAATTGTCAGTAATTATTAAATTAAAGGTTCAGATTTTTATTTAAAACGATCAGTGTTTTAATTAAACCTAACCTTTATTTATTTGGCAATCATATACTGACCAAACATAATTATTAACTGACCAGTGAGTAATACAAATAAATTCATTAATCTTATGGATTCAGTCATTCTTGCAATGGTTTCGTTTGAAGCAATCATGCAAAAAAATCATTAAAATCATTTTATTTCACGATATCAACTCATATGAACATTTTAAGCTGATTAGTAATAATTAATAACTTCATTCTATATCATGAGCAACTTTTGATTTTTCATTTTACCGTTTTGTAGTATTTAAATTACATAGACATGCATTTCAACACAATGTATTGTCTAATCATGAGTTAAAAGCTAGCATCACAATTCGAAATAAGATAATCATGATAATTATTGATAAAATATATGAAAAAACACAGAAATAAAAAGTAACTATATAACGATCAATACAAAAAAAAACATTAAGCTTTGAACGGAACAAGCTTCCTCCAATGATTGTTTTAACTAAGTACAACGGTCAGCTACGATGCTGTTGTAATATTTTCTGAAATATCTACCAGCTTCCACACTATTCGCAGGGCACCAAATTAATTGTATAGGAGCACAACCAAACTCGTTATATTTAAACTAATTTTCCTTATCATTTATAGTAATCAGTTTCTATTAGCATTATTTGCTATTTTCACATTAATCGATATATTTATATGTTGCATTTATAACATAGCACTCAAAATACAGGTTTCTAATCATGAGCATTAAAAGAAATATTACTAAATACAAAAACATGTTCATGTATCCCTTTAATAAAAGATGTTTTACATAGCAGTTCTCACAAAAAATTCATCGATGTAGTACCAACCTAATAAATTAAAAAATCGAACTATAAATTTATTGAATGGCCAGTGAATGCATCAATCAGTTCTGTTTTAAAAAACCCGTGCCGATAAATTCCGTGACGCTGATTCTGTCGTATTAGAATTTGACTGCGTTTGCACTTTGCAATTTAAATTATTTGGGAAAACCAAAACTAACGAACGCGCCAATTGTCGACCTAAGCAATAATATTTATTAACAAAATGTCCGGCCGACCGGAAATAATCACGCGGCCATTTGTTAGCGTCCCGGAAACAGTGCCCGGTTCGAATATATCGGTGATATTAGACATTGAGTTGTTCAAACTTTGCAAATGCCACCATTGTAATTCAGTATTTTTTAGTATAGTATTTTGAAATAGTTGTTAGGTAATAATATTTAGAGATAACTTTATAAGTCATTTGTATTTCAGTGATATGTAATGAAACAGTCCCGGTTCATTGCCTAACACTTTCATCCTTCAGTGGTTCCGTGGTATGGGACACTAATTTTCAGCTATTATATAGCGACAGTGACATTGTCAACTCTGTCTTCTTTGATCATTCATGAAAACGTTTCTTTGGTCGATTGGCTAACAAAAACGACTCTAAAATAAACCTTTTACTATCTTTAAAATAGATACGTGTCAAATACCTGATGATGAAATACTTCAATATGCTCCGAGTGATGTGTGCCATCGGGTATCATCATTTTCAACCGGGATCGATCCACTTCTGGTTGAAGCCCTCCCCCAGCTCCCACCACTCTTCTCGGTTCCTAGCTTTACGCTGCCACGTACTTCCACCGAACCTGACAATGTAGTCAATCCATCGGGTTTTGGGACACCTCTGAGGCCTCTTAGTGCCCCTCGGGTACCACTGAATGACTGAATTTTTCCAGCGGTTGTCTGTTCGCCGTCCGACATGTCCAGCCCACCGTCATTTTATCAATTTGGTAACCTCTATCGGGTATATAACTGAAAAATACTAATTTTTGAGTAATTGGACTTTGAAGTTTGTTAAATGTTTGAAAAGGTATACCTTTTCATGTTGTTTGTTTGTACAAAACTGTTTATAAGATAAAGTGTAATTTATAAAAATAAGTGTGCTCTTCAATACGGTAGAGTTTGAAATAAGTAACATTTTGGCATAACTAACTCAATATTTCATTTTTTCGATTTAGTTTTTTCTTTCAGAACAGTGACGATGTTATGTATTTTGGTTTATTCCCTTAATTATGTTCAGATTAATGGTAACTCAACAACAATGATAAAAAAAGCTATGTTAATTGTTATTTCAATAAACTAGTCCATAAACCTTCCCATCTTCAAACTTACATGCCTTTCACTGCAACAACACTTGAAATAATAAAATTTTCAAGAATTGCTTCAGTGAAAACTACAATAGCTTTTGATGAAAGTTTCTCAGTTTTTCAAGAGTCAATTTAAATAACTAAAGTCAAAAAGTGGAATGTGGAATGTTTCATTTTCAGCACTCTTATGAAACTAACGCATAATGAATATGATTTGCGCGTAAAATTTATTCATAGCTTATAAACGGTTCGCATTGAATGGGTTGAGCGATGTATTAATTGAAATATGTATATCAAAATACAACAATTTTTATTTTCTCATTTTACAATACTACAGTGTGTTTCTATAGAACTGACAGGAATGTTTTCGGATATACATTATCAACAACAATACTTATGTACTGTCTAAAGGTGAAGTAAAGTTTTCAGTTTCTATGATATTTGTCTTTCGGTGGCAGTGAGGCTACTGTAATTTTTTTACTATGTCCGCTCCCGATGTGGAGCATATTAACTCCTGGTGGAGGTATGTTAAAAGAAGAACTCAGTTGTTCAACTTCTCTTTTTGGAAGAGAGTAGGGATATAAAGATAAGACTAGAACAAGACTAGTGGTAGGCTAATCGCTCTCGCTACGCCCTGTTTTTAGGATCGGATGGATGGGAAGGAATTTCAGGCATAACAAACATCCATTCATACGAAATTCATAAATCAATTCATGAATCAGGACATGTATATTTGTCTCATTTATCAATTCTTTTGGCGGTAATGTCTAGACGACAATGTCCGGGTGGCTTTGTCGGAACCCCTGAAAAACTTTGTATACGTTTGTCAAACTCATTGCTACATTTTTTGAAACATAACTTTTAAAATTTCAGTAGGATTTCTAGAGATTGCAATACAGATATCAAAAAAATGTTTTTTTTTAAAATATGGTCAATGGGATTGCAATTATTGCGAATTTGATTATAGGAGCAACGTTTGCAAGGACTAACGCTGAACGTAAGGTATAAAAAAGCGTATGCATGATAAATGTTCTTCGTGATATCGTTTCGTGTCGTTAGGGACGCTTTTTTTTTTTCCTTGTCCGCTCCCAATGTGGAGCATATGGTCTCCTAATGGAGGTATCTTAACAGACTTTTTCTACGAGAACTGCTTGTTACTCAGTTGCTCAACCTCCCTTTTTTTTCAAAGAGAGTAGGCATAGAAGTATAGGGCTATGAGAGAACTAGTGGTTAGCTAATGCCCCGTGAGGATGGGATGGGTAGGAGGGAGGACTCAGACTACGAACAGAAATCCATAAATCGATTGAAAGATCAATCTATGAAAACCGTCCGCACCGGGAATCGAACCCGAGACATCCGTAACCGTAGCCAGCGACACTACCAACTGCGCCACGGATAGGGACGCTTAGCTGCGTCTTACGTGAGCGAAGTCTATGCGAACGCGTAGCGACGCGACGTTCTCCGCCAATGCGACTGGTCTACGTGCGAAATGAAGATGCGATGCGGCGCATGGCTTCATCAATGCGATCAAATGATTTGATATTTTCGTGCGAAGCGGGGGCGGTGGTGTGTGCTATTTTATCAAAAGATGTCATAATCGCAATTGTGTAACAAAAGCCTAATTAGGTTTAATTTCTTTATTTTAAAACTGGAAATTATTAAATACAATCAAAGCAATGCCCTCCTTAACCCTTTGAGGAGTATGGCGGTATACGTTTGTCCTAGTGTCCTACTTTTTATTCAATTATTATTATTTCTTCAGATATGTATACTGCACATATTTATCAGTGATTTTGGTAGCCATATTATTTTTTTTTGTTGTTTCAAACTAACAAAAAAAAAATTGTAAAAAGTTAATATTTGGAAACAAATTTTGTAGCCATATAATGCGTACAATTTCATTTCGGTTCGAACGCCCCCCTTCTTGGAATTAGTGATAGTAGAGAACCACGTGTGCACAGAACGTAATAAAAATTTACACTCAATTTAAAAGTTATAACATTTTTAACCGTGTTTTATAATTCTAAAAAAATATTTACTATTTGATAAATTAAGTAATATTCTTCACAGATTGAGTCATAACTAAAAAAAATGTTTTCATACTTTTGTGAGTGGTAATAGTAATCAAAATATACGAAAAAACCTAATTTAAAAAAAAATTTCTCTTTGCCATTATAAGAAATTCCAGTGATTACGCGTAATCAATAAAATTTCAATGCATTTAGTTCTACGATTAATTAATTACATCATGTATGATTGTTTTCCAAAAACACAATAGGTACATTGAATGTTTAAACTACATGAATCTTTATGAACTATTTTTAAACTCATTATATTAAAATTGTAGTACAATCTAAGTTTATGAACAAAACATGTACTGAAGAATGCATTGCAAAAGACAATTCTTTTAAAGATCAAGATTTGGCCGTCTGTATACTTAAACAACTTTGTATCCAATCGTTCTTATTTCATTTTCAATTTAGAAACACTGGTATATTACACATTCAAATCATAGATTTCGGCACTGAAAAAACAGTTGAAATACCGGTATCTTGATTTTGGAATTACCCTTCATTACAACCCCTGAGCATCTCTTTGAAATTTGTTTTTTTTATTTTAAATGAATATATTAAACTACAACTTGATTAAAAATTAATTACATATATTTTTTCTTTCATTCATAGCAAAACATTCTTGAATTCGGCGTCACATAATATATTATAACCTTTTCTAGTCGATTGGCCCGCAAATAAATTTTGTTTGAATTATGGCAGTGGTGAAATATACATAGATATTGAACTAGCACTATAATATAGTCCAACATTTAGAATCATAATATGTTTAACTTTATTATGGTTAAATTTTGGCCGAATTTCATTTAAAATACGGAAGCTTGAAATAATACATAAGCTTACAATAACATTGTCACGAACTTTGTAAAGGTCCTGAATTCCTCGTAGAATTTTGAGGTAGCGGCGAAAGCGCTTTTTTGATTTGCAGTTCTTTTGTATTTTTTATTAAGTGGAACCTACTTGGAAGAAGGGTTGATTTTCCCTTACATCAAGTTTTCGTTGAAAATTTGTTTTGGTACAGGAATGTTGTTACAAAATAAAAGAATAGCTGAAGTTCAACTGACTGACATTGAAAGTGTTTTTAACACGTCCAGTACGTCAGCACGGCTCGCGTCTCCACACTGTTCTAATCACGTCATCTGGATAAGACACGTCACACGTCAGTGACAAGTGTTTTGGAGAATTGACGAAATAAACTAGTCTAGGGTGATTAAATAATTAATAATTATTGATTTTTATGTTATACCGATTCAAAAATTCACAAAATATTGCCAATTTTCAGGTACTCTATATCAGTGTCACCCAACCGGTAGTCCGCGGCCCAGTGCCGGGTCGCAGAGACTTTCCGCCGGGCCGCGAACAGTATGCCAAATTTAAAGAAATTCGCCATGCAAAAATATTAAATATAGGATTTTTTTCGCCTACACGTTTACTTGTATTTTTAGTTATTGTTAAATAATAATAATTGGTAGGATGATACTACACAATGGTCGCTGGTTTTCTCGGGGGAAATGGAAATATTTTCTCTTGGATAGTGAACCCAGGTGCAAAACCCCACCTAAATATATTTCCAAGAATTTCAAATATATTTGTTAGTTATAGCGATGTCCATCTATCACAATATAAGATTAAAAAAATATAACATAAAAAATCAATTTTATTTCAGTATTAGTGGTCCGCGATTTTTTTTTTCCTTTTTTTACCGGTCCGCAGGTGTAAAAAGGTTGGGGAACACTGCTCTATATTACATGAGATGTTTCACGTGCGGTGACCGTGTTAAAGTATTGACTCAAAATCACTTAATATTAAATTTTGCAATAGATTTCGTTTTCAGTAATATGGAATTGAATTTAGTTTAATGCTGATTTTTAATGTGTTTTTAGGCATTATTTAAATATGTATACAATTAGTTTATCCGGATGAATTCGATACCATCAAAACTAAAAGTATCCTGGAAAATACATCAGTAAAGATCTCCGATATACAAGCTGCATTTTCTTGTGGTGCTGAAACCCACCCAGAGTGAGGGTTGGAAATAAACGTCTAGCAACAAGACTGGCAAGCGTTAGTATAACGAACCTTTAATTTAATCTACCGGACGATTTTCCAGGGCTTCAACTTCCACAAGAAGGTTCCATCTATATCGCAGTATAATCGGGTGTGGGTATACATGCTTAAAAAGTAGTTCCTAAACCAATCTCTACAAGTTTTGACAATATTACGCTGTATAGTTCTATATCATATATTTCTGCCTTTCCAAGACAAAAAGTAGTGACAGTTAATTTAAGAGATTCATAAAACATTTTTCCATAGATAGTAAGATAGTATTAACTTAGTACACACAAACTTTGATTTTTAGTTTCCACTTCGTCACGGATTCTTTTAACAAAATTGAGTTAAGTCGTAGTAGGTTATGTAAGGGTTGGTCTGGTTTGGTTTGTGTAAATTATTCCAATGCGTGGAGCAAATACAGTATAGGCGGTCTAATATAAGGTATAAAAATAAGTGGCATTTCATTACAGCCTTGTGCAACTATCGATTTCAAAGTGTGAGTGAAAACTATTTTATATGTATGAAAATATTTTTTCGTAAGTGTAAAATATATTTCTTCAATGTTAATTACTATGTGGGATCACTTTATTTTTAGTTAAACAATTTGTTTTTTGTGGAATGTATTTGTTATAAGTGAAAACCATTTTTATGAAAGTGAATATGATCTAAACAAAAGTGCATTTAATTGTAAGCCTATTTGAAAATCATTCCAGTGCCTAAGTAAGTAAAATATCTGACGAAGTCCACAGCAACTAAAGAAAAAATATAATTACTGTAAAGTTTTATCTCAAAAGAAAAAAGTATTTCCTACTTCATCTTGAGAAGTAAGGCTGATGAATAGTATTTTCCCCCCACGAATCCTCAAGCTATTACTTTTCATGGCTTTTGATTTCACTAGAAAGGGAATCAAAAGTATAAATCTTCGTTCTTATCCATAGGTATTTATCTTCTCTTTCACGTCATCGTTAAATGTTTTTAACTACTTATCTCTATGAAAGAGTCAGTTTCGTGAGAACATCTTAGTGCAATGGCACATGGCGACTCACGGTGAAACAAAAATAATTTTATCATGTTATCTTTAACGTATCTTTCTATATGATTTGAATTCTAATATTTCGAGGAAAAAAATTAGCTGCAACCACTACTAATGGCACAAAATATATGTGGCTAAATAATTTATCCATTTTTACTCAATAATATAAGTCACCATATACTAATAATTAATAATAAAGTGAATATAAATCACTGTTTCTTTCCGGACCCAAACTAGCCTCCGACGAGCGGGGGGCACGGCATCGAGAGACTTGACGCCTTCATGTACTTGGGGGGTACACATCACGAAAGATGGCAATTCGGATAAAAAGCTCACGATCCGATTAGGGATAGCTGGAGTAACCTTCAACTCAATGCTGAAAGTCTACGGCTCAGAACCAGGTACCAGTTATTCAACACATGCATTCTGACGGTGTGGCGTTACGAGTCATAGCGTATCATCAAAACACAGTGTAACCGTATACTGTGCTTCGAAAACAGATGCTTGCGGCGAATACTAGGGGTGCGGTGGTTTGACTTTGTCAAGAACACGGAGGTAAGAGAGCAGACGGACCATCCCCTTATTACATCCAAAATAAAAAAGCGTCGATGGGCCTAGCTGGGACATGTGCTGCAGATCCCCCTGAGGAGTCTGATTCCTGCCTGTCTCTTTTATCAACCGGATGGATTCCGTTGCCTTGGAAGTCTGCTAATGACCATTCACAGAATGTACGACGGTACGCTGGAATGTCCTGGGAAGAAGCAAGAAGACTGGTTAGGGACAGAGAATCTTAATATCTGATGATCTAGATAATAATGACAATAATAAAATACCATACGGTATCGTATCGTATCACCAAATCGATGGTGTTTTGGCCAACTGATTAAAACCCTAAAAAAATATGAAAATAAGTTAACGGTTGGATCTCATTTTAAAGATGACAGAGCAGGTCTCGGCCAATTGATGTAAATTAGAAAAATAAATTGACCACTTTTTGGAAGGGAAACACCAGTTAACATTGGTTTTAGGTTTAATAATTCTGACGCGGCCACTATTATATCGTTACTCCTTGTGTATAATTCCGTATCTGCAAATATGAGAATTCAAAGATTCATAATGCAACTCACCATATATTGTTTTCGATAAAAATAGTTTTTACTATCTCCTGAACAATTTCAATACAGAGAGTTGGTCAAAACATCTTCGAATTATGTTGGCATTCTGTTGAAAGGTCAATTAGGTATGCATAATAGCTGTACCAAAAGAATATGATATCAGTATCATCTGTTTGAGCCTTTCCAGCAAAATAAGGACAAACTTTACTATGACTGAAATACCAACTGAACAAATATACTTGGGAATTACCTATTATAGTGAGCGCTGTTGAGTATCTCAAATAAATTGACAAAAGAGCCTTAAAAGCTTTGTTCGTAACAAATGGCCACTACTTGGAGAGGTTCCTATGCTGCAATATATTATATGTTTGCATTATTTTTTCAGAGAATAGCATACCTAAGCAATGACATTACATTCATTTTTTTGCCGTAGCAGGATTAAAGTTTATCTAAATCGCTAGCTATTAACTTAATCCGGGGCTGAAAACCTCTCTGAAACTATTATCTTCATAGTCTGCAGGATTTAAAAATATTAGTATTTTAAATAAACTACAATTCGACACCTCGTTCCATCGCGTTTTATGTGTTGACTTTCTAAAAAACTAGGCAAAATAAAATTGCTCTTTGACTATCGACAAATTATGCAAATAACGCTTATACTGCAAAGCTCCCATCTCCTTGAAATACAATTTTACACAAAACCATAAAAACTTGATTATATGTAGGTAAACTTACCAGTAGTTGACCGCTTAAGAGAAAAATTCAACAAAAATAACGATTAACATTTAGCATTACACTGAATGATGACAAAGCAAGTGTATTCATAATGAATCAAATGTTTTAATTAATATAAGATATAAATTAGGAAAGGGTCTGTTACAAAAAAGTTGTGTTCAATTCTTAACAACCATGTTAATGTTTCAGCTGTCGTATTCAAAATATACATTATATAAAGAGTGGTTACCGTGTTTTAACCAAAATCAGTTCGTAAACTCTTCAAATATCTTAATCAACAAACATATAGCGCATAACTTAAAAATATTCTTTTAAGGCGTATCACAAAATCAAAAAATTATCATTTGCATCAGACAGATCACAAATTAATATCCAAATGTTCTATTATACACTCGTGAATTTGTCATGCGGAAGAATCTAGCTAGCTACAATATTGTAAAATGATTGATGTATGGTAGTGTTGTTATCGAAATTCTTCCGAAAGATTCGTCGGTGTATTGCATCGACGGAAATGTGTCTCGACCACTTGAACATCGACGCTGTGAAAAATTTAACACATCAACCTTTTTCTATTGGCCGGACTATCATTTATCTAAAAAAGTCTAGGAAGACTTAAGAGGATTTAGGAATATAAGTCAGTATTATAAAATTATCTCACTCCGTTTAAAATAAGGAAAAAACTAAGAAAAGTAACCGTAAACTAAGACTTATGTTATATTAAAGTGGTGGTACGTAGTTTTAGCATTCTGTAATATACACGAAAGAAATACTAGAAGCTTGGTACAACAAAAGCATTTAGATAAAATATCACTAATATTTTATGCAAAAGACTTAACTCTTTAAACGTCGTCATAGCCATATTGATAATAGAGTAAAAATAACCAAGATCATATCATTTCGATTTTATTAGTTTGTTGATAGTTATGTTGGCTTTCTATAATCATATAATTTCATAGAAATCTACATAAATTAGATGTACAGTAGAAGATTAAACTTGCCCAAAAGCTTGATAATAATTGAATACTTTTATCAATTGAGCTATAACAGTCAGCATTTGTAAATCGTTTTTTAATTAATTATTTTATCCATAAAAACCTTTACCTGACGGAACCTTTATTCAGATATTACTACGCTAAAATACATGAGGGAAAAGGATAATATATACATATTTAATCTTAATCCACTTTAACAATAAATCAACCAGGAAACTGAATATTCCGAGGCTGCTTAGAGTTTTGGTACACAAGTATGTATAAAATGATTTATATAGTATAAGTCCATTATTTTGGCCCTGAATTTCCTAAATGCATCATTGTTCACCCAAATAAAACACGCTGAAGAATATCACTTAAGATAAAAGTCAGCTTTGTCCTGGATCAGAGATAATGACTCTTTGAAAAGAGTCGGGTCACCACCAGTTGATTCATTCGACTCTTTTATTTACTCACTAGTGAGCTCTCTAAAAATGAACTATCGTTCTCACAGTAATAATCGCTATATATCCTCAAGAATTTAATTAAAAAATGCCATGAAGTAATTATTTCATAAAATAGACATATTTTATTATTATAACCGTTTTCTTTATTGTTATTCCTTTTATATAGAGGCGATTTGAAGTTGAACTGACATAATTGTACTGACAAAAGACGTACTTATGAAGAAACAGATTTATTTTTGACCATGTCCGTGACCATGTTGTAGATTCAAACACAATAACTCAGTAGGTACATTGATTATACCAGTTTGGAAAAACACAGCAATTTGTTTTACCAGTAAGTTATATTAATTCAGCTTTCTAAACAAGCAATTGTCGCTGTTTATTGAACCATCCATCTGAATTTTGATATTTTAATTATCTATACAACATAAAATACCGAGGATAAATACTTCATCCTATGAGCTGAAATTTTCATTTGATGTTTACTTAAGATTGTCAATGTGTTACATACCAACTTCTGCCATTACGGTGATGATATTATAGACACACTTTCAAGGTGTTTACTGTAAATTCTTGGTGGAAAGGTATTATGTTTTTAAAATATTTATACCACAATTGGTTCTGTACTACTTCCACATTTTTGTGTGGAAATTTGCAAGTAGTACAAAACAAATTGTGTTAAATTTTACCAATATAATACAATTCCACCAAGAATTGACACACAATATTAAATACCGCATTATAAAAAAATACAAATTATTTGTAAATTGCTTTTGCAATGTTCCTTAAGGAAGTCGTCTAAGTAGGTGCGGAAAAAAAATAATTTAAATCATAAAAAATCAGTAGTAGTCTGAACTCACTCACGTCCACGCGAAATATGTCGATATCCAGCTGTGTTTAGATTATAAAAACAATAATTCATGTCCTAGATTCATTAAGAAAATATCTGGAACATATAGAAAATCAATTTTTAAATGTATCGATTTGGTGAATATAATTCCTAGACGCCGAGAACAAAAGGCACGATGTTAACCACTCGCTAGACCCGGTGAAAATAGAAAATTTCATTATATAATCGTCATTTTTAAATATAATATGAAATCATTTAAGAATGATTCATAAATTACCCCTCATTAATATACTTTTCCAAATTTAAAATCTAATGAACAGTTACAAAACTTTGCTGTGTTCGTAATATTATGTTAATTATCCCCAATACACACAAAAATTGCACGAGATAAATAAAATAAAAAAAGTTGAAACATCTTACAAGATAAATTAATTATGTATTCAGTCTGCGTGCGAAAGAGATAGCCGACTAAAAAACAAAACAAAAAAACAGAATAAAAAAATACGCAATCTCGGGTTTTAATAATATGCGACACCTTTCGAGTCTACGGGCTACAAATTAATTTGAAAATAAATACGGGGGAACTTAACAAAAGACCCTCTCAAGTTTCCAGAAAGGAATTATTAACCCTTTAATCAAGAGCTGGGGTTAAGTTTTTTTTTAAATTGTATTATTTTTAAAGTTTGCGCGCAACTGAAATTGGCTATTTATTTGGGGGAAACAACAGTTTTTTTAAGCAAACTGTGTTTTTCCTGATTACTCTTTTTCAACAAAGGAAAGTCAAAGTGCCATGATATATTGTCGAGGATATACTGGCTGAACGCATTAAGTCAGTTTTTGATGGTGTTCTGTTTTTACTGTCATAATTAATGCAATTTAGCGCTCTATATACTTGTAAAACGCATAAAGTCATAAGATATACTGGCTTTAAAAAAAACAGTCATAAGTCATATTGCTATTTTTTATCCTAACATAAAGCATGATATGACTATAACTAATCGATATCGAATCTTATGGTTTGTATGCCAAAAGAATTATTGTTTATACTGTGTAAAAAACCTTTTTAAATCACAAACAATTACATGGATGAGAGAGTACTTCGAATAAAAATTAATGCTTTAAATGCGATTATCTCAGAACTTGTTTTACGACCTAAAGTATTGTGTCAGTATACCCTGGGTATGTACTGTCATTATTCGGCTACATCTTTTCTATGCCAATCAACATAACAACACTGCAATAATGTGCATTATTCGGAACAAATATATCGTCTCAATAGTTAACTTAAAAATCAAATTTACAAACAGCTGACCATGAATCAGAAGAAAAATCTTTTTTGATATAAACATGTAGTAAAAGAATACAAGGAAAATCGTTCTCGCGCAGATATATCAGTCACGTATACAAAATAGTATATATTATCAGATAATATTATTTTAATAATTAAAGATATCGACTGAGGGTGATTAATGAAAATTCAATATCATATTTGAATAGTTTTGTACTTTCTATACATTTTGTCACGAACGACCTGGGCCTTCCAGCATCTATAAGCATTCGAGTACACGAATTAACTCGAACTGACAGTTAGTAAATTGTACATTGTTATATAGAAGACAATTCTAGGAACTATATTGATACTGTATCAATACTGATTTGATAATAATGACTTTTAATCTTATTTGGGAAAATAGTCGCATACAAAACTACAAACTCATAGAATTTTGTAATTGTAGGTGGTCACAAGAGCCAAGAATCATTAAAATGTAATTGGGAAAAAATATAACATAGAGGTTTTGTTAAAGTAATAATCAGATGATGCATTATTTAAATAATTAAATTTTGATTGCCAGAGCAATCCATGATATTTAACGTAATCATCTATTCAGTTTATGCATACTTTTATTACAGAAAGTATTTCTAAACAAGACAATATAATAAAAAACAATACTATCTACCGACGGTAATCAATATAACTCAAATTTATTACTTATATTTAATTGTTTACGTTTTCAGGAGTCGTTTATTATGTAACCATGTTAAAATAGCGATTAAATTTAAGGATAGATATGCCGCCGACTTACGGTGGTTGACGGCCAGTAAAGTATTATTTTTGTCTGTCCGTGTGTGCAGTAGTCCGGCTACTCCGACGGTATATCGCGTTCTGCAGGTGTCTCTGCCCTATTAGTGTTGGAATATTAGTGTTGTCTGTGCTTACCATTCGTGTTTATTCTTTCTCCACAGTACTCTTCTCAGAAATTAAGAGGTAGTTTCATTAGGTCTGGTTTCGTCCCTACAGGTTCTCCCCCCCTCCCGTTGTAATTTTTAAATGTTGCTGTTGACGGAGTTATTGCTGGGTGATGGGAAACATTTTCATATACAAAAAAGTAATTTTATTCTTCAAAATAGGGCCATGATCGCTTGTATGCAGTAATAATATTGTATTTTACCCATGTACCATCATGTTTTACTTAATAACGAGGATATTATCACCAATATTGGATGACTAAATACACTTAAACAATGATTATCAATATGAATTGACTGACACAAGTAACTGATGTAGAAAATATTCACCACATTTAGGGTTACAGGTAAATTAATTAATCCCGTAATATTATTAAATGATTCTATGGAAAGGGGGGCCTGTTCCCAAACAGATTTCTTTGTACAAGTACTTAGGTGTTTTAATAAATATTCTGATGACGTAAACACAAATCTATATTTCGAAAGAAGGCGAGGGGAACATTTTCAGGAATACCTCTTTGAAATGATTTCTAAGCACGGTAGAAATTTTCATTTATCGGCAACATTGCACGCATTCATTGCAACGTCTTTATGCGATATTTTCTTTCATGAGAGATAAACAAAGAATTCATAAAAAAGTATCAACATTTCATTAATATCAAATCTCGCTCAATTCGAATGATTTTAATGTATTTGCATAACAAGACTGTTTTCAATCCATTGACAAAAAATGCCAATTCAAGAAAGATTTCTAAATCTTTAAGACGTTTTTTGACTATCCCTGTTTTACGGAATAAGTAAACTATCTATGGAACATCAAGAGAACTTGTTTTAAATGGTAACCGAATAATACTTTTTTAAAATTTTGTTTTTTTATATAAGTTATATATTTTTATACAGGCCATGAAGATAAATATAAAACAAAATTCAAAATAAATATGTAAGTTGACTGTGTTTTGACCAAATGATGTAACCCTCAAAATTGAAATTGTGCACGAGAGCATAAAAACTGTTTTTCTCGTAAACATTACATGATGATTTGCCTTCTGAATCTTTGAAATGCACACCTGTAAATTCTCGATGTTTTGGCCAATTGATGTACCCTCAAAAAATACGAAAATGAGTTAATGATTGGATCTTATTTTAAAGACGACAGAGCAGGTTCCGGCCAAATGATGTAAATTAGGAAAATAAATCAAGCACTTTTTAGCAGGGATTTTTGGAAAGGAGGTTAGGTTTAAAAATTCTGACCCGGCCACTTGATGTAAGCCACTATTATATCGACACTCCCTACGTATAGTCCCGTATTTGCAAAGATGAAAATTTACAGGAGTGCATCTCAAAGATTCATAACGCAACTCTCCATATAATGCTTTCGATAAAAACAGATTTTACTCTCTCCTGAACAATTTCAATTTTGAGAGTTACATCAATTAACCAAAACACCATCGGTATATACTCGATGACCAAATAAAATGATCTGTATTCAAATTAAATAGCTACGTCAATAATTTTAAATGATAATACGATATTTATGCGCTTTTATAAATGGTTACCAATCATTATTTAGTTAAATATATTCACGAGAGATTTTCTTTGCTAGTTAACAAATGTAGTCCAAGACAAAGTGACAATAATCGAACATTTGAATACTTAGAGACATGTAGTATAATAATATATAATAACTGTTCAATAAAAAGTTAGTAGGATAGTTTCTCTGCGGTGAGTATTAACCTGAAATGTACTATTTCTATGCCGTTTTATGGAGTCGCATATCAAACAATTCTTGCGGGACTTCCACACATAACAGCTGTTTGATTATACGCATTGGTTCTCAAGGGTTTTTTCAATGTAAATTCTATCAATTATTAATTACCTGTATTTTTAAAGCACTAATTTTCCACTCTATTTTACATAAATGTAAAGTGTAACGTATTTATAATAATGTAGTGCTTATATTGAAGATGAAATACAATTGTTGACGGATGGATACATGCAGCATGATACAGAGATAAACTTTTTAGAAAAATTAATCTAACACTCGTAACTCAATGGCGGTTAAAATTACATTATAGATGTCACGCTCTAATGGCTTGAATCAAGCATTCAATATGTACATATATACAACAATTACTGAATCTCTATTTTTCGGATTTACAGCCCTTACCGGGTGTATCCATTATCACGGTAGCGCTAAACAGATTTAAACAATTTCTAACAGGGTCTTAGGAGCGGATACCCAAGACTAGGTTGCTTTGCACTAAAGTGTGCTGATTTAAATACAGTTGAAGAGAGTAGAAAATACATCACAAACACCCACGTTCAAGATCTCAAAAGTTTGAGTGAATTGTGATTATCAAGGAACAGTGACCGTTCGAGAATAACGAAAGAAAAACGGTCCGAAAGAACACGCCCTATTTCTAATGTAGAACAATTAAAAAATTACAATCAATGTCCACATCAAACATTAAAATCTCCCCAAGCATTAAGCCGGAATATACTTCTGTAAGAGGCGATTCCAGTGGAATAGCTTAATTAATAATTCATCAACTTCAATTTTATATTGAAAATCAGTTTCCACAAAATAACAGGTGAATACATCGAGAAAAATATATAACTTAAAACTAAAAAGTTTAATTAAGAAATCGTAGCCATTGAGAAACTGTTTGAATAAAAATAAAACGCAATGTCTATAACTTATTTCACATTTGTATCGAATGACTGGTTACTGACTTCGAAATAGGGGAATAAGTACTTATTATTAATGCTCTTTACTGTTATATATACACATATGAAATTACGTTAAAACCATTCAAAGTACAGATCATGTAAAAAATGTTACTCATCGATTAATCGCATTTTCCGCAGTGAACTTTATAATATTGAGTCTAGTTGTATGAATTCAATAAAAGCATGAACCGCGAATCAAAAAACATCTTATATGTGCATGGGAAACATTAAAACAACAAACTTCAAAATATTGTTTAGAAATGCAAACATTTTAAAACATAAATGCGTTTCAAAATAGAGTTTGAGAGCTGTTGTATTTTGGACTCCCCAACTGAAGCATATCCCTCTATTTTACAAACTCTCTACCACAGTTCCACAAACACAAGACGAGAGTTCCACAAACAGAGAAAACTTATCGCCGTTCGGTAAAAACGTATCAGCTTACCAGACATTTCATATTCAGGGTTGACGAAAACAAAAAACCAAAGTTGCCAAACAAACAAAAAAAGAATACTAGAAAAAATGTCACAAATTTTATAGGAATATTATATTATGAATAGTCTTGCAATAGGAAATATTTTCATCAGTAGAAGATATTCAGTCAAGATGAAACAAAACAGTTGTGTAGAAAATTTATATTGTTGATATTGCATAATCAATTAATGAAACATGATATGAATGATTTAATTTTGACTGGATTTTGTAGCAATTATGATTGATAGAAACTATGAGACATCATGCATTGTTGAGTGTAGAAATTTTGATTTTGACGCCAATTTTCTCTATCCACGGTTTGTATCTTAACATTTTATAGCTGTAGAGTCAATTATACACTAACTTTTTCGGTTAAGTTTCTCCGGCCGTTTTTACGTATCATTTTTTTTGAACTTGAGCTCCGAAATAAACTTAAATACATCCATCCACCGTAGCCACGGTCTTATAGATGTTCATCTCGCCTTAGAGGTTATCCGCCTCCTGGAATCAGTGGTAAAAAAATAACGATATCACATTGATAAACAGTCATAATCATAAATACTATATTGGTTTAAGAAGTTGAAGCTTTGACATCAACCAGCATAAGACTAAAGGCACTCGGGATAACGCTGTATCAGCGAACAATTACGATTTCCTGGGCTGACTCTGCCGCTAATGAGGTGGTTTTAAGACTAGCCAATAATCTAAAAGCGTATTGTAGCCACGAAATTCAAAAAGCGTGAACAAATTTGCAATGAGGAATACGTACTATTACAATTCGACATGAAATGAAATATAGATGGCATCAGAGTCGTAGGTGGATAAAGATTCTTTAGGTTACCCAATCTTTGTAAATGGCTAAATATCCATGGCGTTAGTGTTCCATTAAAACTGGCTCATAAAAAGACTACAAAGTAATTCGGTCGTAGATATTCAATAGAATACAGCACTATGCGAAAGGGACTACATATTCAAGGAAAATTCAACACATGTCTCACTGACACATGACACACTGACACATAAAATGTCGAGTAATTATCAATAAGTGTATCTTATAATCATCAATACTACTGTAGTACTTCTATTATCCAACATGGAACTAGAAGATTCATTTGCGTTTCATAGTAAAATATAAAACAGCAACGACAGCTATCATAAAGTTTTCTCAACATGTTCAGAACAGAATAAGTTATCTTCACAACTAATAAAAACAATAAACTACACGCTATTTTCCAAAATAGTTATTGTATTGAACCGAACCATGAGAGTCCAAAACTCGTAAATCATTAATAATTAAAATGATTAATATAGTGATGTGACAGCCCTGCAAAGATGTCATAGATTTTCGCGCTACATGGCGCCATATGGAGAGAAAATAACACTTGCCATAATAGGGAATTTAACGCGCGACAAGTCATAAGCGGAAAAAGCGTTAAAGACGAGAAAGCGATAATTTAACGCCCCAAACACCCGCTCGACTTTTATGTCAATTGCATAGACGGAAATACCATTTACGACTTTTCACTCAAACTCCGACGGAATAGCGTATTTTCGTAAATTATTATATTACGAATATGGTTTAGTAAGTGCACATCTTATACACGTAAGATGTCTTTTATGGCGATAATTTAATAGTTTATTTTATTATCATGACAATAATAATATTATGATAATATATTATACGGATGGAGTTGACATTTTCAAAACATAAATCGCAGGTATAATATTACAATATTTATTTCAATAACGAGTGGTCAATGAGAAATTAAATATTACATACATCATCAGTGATCGCCAATCTCTCCTCTCTATCCAACGTCCATTTTGGTGTTGTTTCATGTATAGTTACTTTCTCTCGATAATCCGCACCGTTTCGTTGATCCAGCTGGTTCCTGACTGTTCTAGGTCAATTATACATTTTCTACCATCTATAGGATACCAAATTTTTTATCATTTTGATTTATTTTTGATAGGTGTTTACTATCAATTCTTGGTGGAAAGATTTTGTATTTTTAAAATAAGACACAATTTCTTTTGTACTACTCACTCACCGCGAGCATTGATGATGCTCGTGATGCGCGAAATCGGTGCTGATCATTATACAAATTGAGAAGTAGTACAAAACAGATTGTCTTTTATTTTTTTTAATTAATTTACCTTGTTAGTTATTTATGTTTTATTGTTAAAAAACTTATCTGGCATTGTAAGATCTCTGTAACATACTCTGATTTATTATAGTATATTTATCACTGGCCTGTGTACCGGTGGCCGTAGCCAAGTGGTCAACGTCTTTGGCTTCGGTTGCGGTGATCACGGGCTCGAATCCCAGTACGAACAGTTTCATAAATTGATTCGTCGGTTGATTTACATATTTATGTTTGAATACATGGATTTCTGCGATGTCCAAATTAACTTCCACCCATCCGATCCTAAAAACGGAGCATTGCAAGATCAAATCGCTAACCGCTAATCCTGTCCTAGCCCTATCCTTACTTCCTCAGAAAAAAAGCAGGTTATGGGATTGAGTAACAAGCAGTTTTCGTAGAAAACTTCTATTGAGATACTTCTTTTAGGAGGCCATATAAAAAAAATCATTCTTACATTTTTACGCAATCGTTTTCAGCAATTCTTTTCATTTAAAGTCACCCTTGCCATATTGTCAAAAAAACATAGCTAATTTTAATAATGAAACGCAAAAAAATATCTAAAATTTTACGTTAATTTCATCTCAGTCTATCATAAGAAAAATGATAATTTAAAAAACCACAAATGAAGTGAAATCAATTCATTAATCTGACTTCGTCAATAAACTCTTTGAAATGAAAATTCTTATGAACCTTACAACATTTTTAACAAGATAACTATGCATGAAATACAATCAAAATCATTTGTGTGTGGTTTCGTGAATAGCTTTACCCTAGCGAGTGGTCTAGTCTTTTTTCAAGTACGGGATGTTTATATCAAAACAAGATTTTTTTCAATTTAACAGCTGGGATCATGGGCATGAGAGTTTGTGATATCTTTTTTGGTCGCATTGATCTGGAGTAACATTTAAAAAAATATATTAATTTTATCTCACGTGATTTACAAATTTAAAACTATCTGGCTCATTGGCTATTATTGGCTGTAAGCTGTAATGCAACCTATTTTTATTTTTAAAATAACTATCTATCTAGTTTTGTTTTACGACTAAAACGTGATCTGACGTATTATTCTGTTTGTTATTTTATGAGTTTATCAATAAAATATTAATGCGCAAACTGAATTTGAAATGCACACATTAAATGTATAATATTATTTACGATCTGTTTCGCTGAATAAATGTATGGATAAAAGAATATAGCGGAAAATGATACCTGCGTCAAAAGCAGGGTGGCATTAATATTCTCCACACACCCAAGGAAGAAAATGCCTTGGAAAATGCAGAGCCGGATCAGGTTATTTATGAGAATGCGCCCGGGAGCTGGCTTAATTTCATGCAGCTGCATCTTGCTGCATTTGAATGGCATCTATAACGATAGACAAACGGTACATTGTAAGCGATGTACGTTTATTTACCAAACCAAGGTGTATCTTTACAAAACTTTTTTTTCGTTATATGAAAATCATTTTAAAAATATCTAATATAAAATTGTTGGGTCCGTGGTGCAGTGGTCAACGCCGTTTTCTACAGTCACGAATGTCTCGCGTTGGATTCCCGATACTGACAGTTTCATAAATTGATTTTTCAATCAATTTATGAATATCTGTTCGTAAACATGGATGTTGGCGATGTCTAGAGTTAAGTTTCCCCCACCCACCCATTTGATCCTAAAAATGGGACGTAGCGAGACCGATCAACTACCCACTAATCCTGCCCTAGCCCTATTCTTCGACCCCTACTCTCTTCGAAATAGAGAGGTTGAGCAACTGAGTCACAAGCAGTTCTCTTGATTCTTTTTCTAAAAAATATATAAAACTCTACTGACTAACGGACGTGGGTTTTAACTTCAATTTCTTCTACCGATTTCTATTTTTGTACTGTGCTGGATGAATGTTACTATCTTCAGTTATCTACATCCTTCCCTACCTGAGTTATAAATCGAGTAAGTTTAAATAAGAATCTAAATTCCGGACCAAGCCAGGTAGTAAATCTGGAAAATTACAATCGCTATACTTATATAAAAAATATACATATTATATATTGTAGGCGGATGCAGATTAACACCCCTTTGTCAATCACTGTTTTCAGAGGAATAATAACATAATAATATATAATAAGAAAAATATTCGAAAATTTATTATAAAAAATAAAAAAAAAGAATTTTTTCTATAAAATTTGAGAAATTTGTTCTATATGTACTGTTTACCGTTTTATACAACCACTGCTTTCCCATTTCTTAATTTTATATAGGGATATCCAGTGGGGTAACACACGTTAAGAGTATCTACAGTATTTATTCCATGTAAGTGCGATTATCCGGGTAGCAACTGACCAAAACTTGTGTTCAAAAAATACTAATTTTGTAGGTAAAGATAAATTATTTTTATAAATGAAACAATTATTTTTATTAAAATACACGTTTTATTAAAATTTATCCACAATTTCACATAAACATCAATTTCATATTCTTTGGGTCCCCTGTTCAATCACTCTCACAACACTCCAAATATTTAATAATATCAGATAATAAAGGCCTGGATTACACAGCAGGATAAGTTATCACATAATTAGGTATGGTCTGAGATGTTTTTCTCCTCAAATTACCACTACTTACAAAAATATGAATCGTGCCATACTCTTGAACAATGTGGCAATGTGGAACAATGAATGAAATAGTTGTGCATGCTTGACACAATGTCACTTCAATCGATGTGAATTTAATGTCGGTGACATATCTTTAAAATGACTGTTCAATTAAGGAGGAATATTTATGATAGTGACATCTATTGATGGGAGAAGATATTCAAATATTATTAGCTATAATTTAGTTCACAATAAAACCAGCGTACTCTATAGATGAATGACACCCTAGCATGGTGACTTATTAATTTTTTTCAACAAATGCCTAACTTTATTAAGAAAATTTTATCTTTTTAGTAACGTTGCATTATTTAATTTTTTTATAATTTTCGAGAAGCCACTTTCAAATCTAAATTTTAAAAATCTAATATAAGTCACCATCTGTTTACAATTATAGAAACAGCATCATTAGTAAAACCTAAATCAACTGAGATATTGCAAAAATTCTAGTACCCTGGATTCTTTCAATAAATGATAGTTATATTAAGATAAATTACTAGAACTAGTTATTCTCTACAATAGATGTCACTATCACAGCAGTTTTAGCAGTGCACTTCTCATAAGTCTTCATACTAAATGTTCTAAAACCATTAAGATTCTACACAATTGTACTGAATTCCATTACACTGAATTAATATTGTATATTTTTTTCATGGATAAACACAGTTGTTGGTAATTCTCACTGTTTTCACGAACAACGATATATTGTTGTTTAGCAGTCAAAGGGTTAAGCGTTCGTCGGTTATATAATTTGATACAAAGGCAATTTGTTTGTACTACTTCCACATGTTTATAATGATCAGGACCGGTTTCGCTCACTGATCTGTTGATAATGCTTATGATCAGCGAAATCGGTGCTGATCATTATAAACATGTGGAAATAGTACAAAAAAAATTTGTTTCATTTTTAAAATACAATATCTTTCCACCAAGAATTGACAGTTAACACCTTAAAAGTGATTGAGTTATTGTTTGGTTCCATGAAAAAACAATGCATTCAATATTTCAGATCTTCTAAAATTTGATAAATATTGACTTAAATTATCAACCCTCATTTACCGTGGATACATTATACATTCTTGCATCCATATTATTATTACATACAATACAGAAAACACCGAACATGATTTGTAATGTACAAATATATTTTTAAAAACACATCTATAAATACATAACAAAAGTAATAAACAATAAAAAAAATATTATTATAAAAAAACTTAATTATTATTTTGAGCACACCAAGATGAGTAATAAGTTTTATCAAGATGTTAAATTAACATTTTCAAATAAGAAACATTATATTTTTATGTAATGAAAGTTTGGTTTTAACCCTTTTACCTCCAGAACACAGAATGGGCATGAATATTGGCTTGCAGAGACTGTGCTTAAGCCTCACAGAGTTTATATGACTGCACAAATTTTGATTGATCATATTATATGAAAGACAACAGAAGATTAAGAGGGGAGATATAATATTTTGTCTTGCAGGCCAAATATTTCTTTTCTCGGAATGATTATATAAAATAATTAAATCACCAATATCGCCAGCTATGAATGCAAATCTTGAATCTTGATTAACAATAACTTGAAAACTATTAAAGACACATTTTTTTGTGTATTGTCAAGATAATTAAATGGTTTTAATACAACACTTTCGTGAGTAATACTTTGGGAACGTTTTTATACAAATTGAAGGCATTGAAATATTGTTTTTCTAAAAATTTCACAATTTTTCAGGATATGCAGAAAAAGTCATTACTGATTGCACTTTTGGTATATTCAGAATTATCATTATTGCACTCTAAGCTGACGATATTTAGAAGCCGAAATAGATAAATATTAAATACTGACTTTAATTAAATATTTTAGTGCATGCTGGAAAATAATGAATTACAAACAAACAAATAAACACATAGTGTTCACACTAATTGCATAAACCTACTACAATCAGTACAAAAAACGCATTTATCAAAAAACAAGACAAATAGATATTTTTATAACAGTTCACATATATTAGAAACCTAAAAATATCAATTTTGAATATTGCGTTTTCTAATTTGGCAGATGTACCGGTCAATCTTGTTCTCAACAGAGGAATGGTTGTAATATTAATTACAGAATTGAGTGTTACGGCAGTCACGCATGTCCTTTCCTTTTATTTCCTTTTTTCGTATATGCGCTTATACTGACTGTGAGTATCAAATAATGTTTTACATTTTTATTATGAAATACTCTCTGTTTCGGATTATATAAACTATAATAATTTTGTTTAACATTTTAAATTATTTCATTGAGCATCAAGCATGGTAAATTATTAATAAAAAATTAACAACAATCACTTATATATAAATGCGATCTTTGCATATTCAAAAAATAAAATGTTTAAAAACCAAGTAATCAAATTTACACCAAGTGTTACAGCCTTGCGGTCTCTTGGGCGATTTACTCTGGCGATTTGCAGGGAATCAGGGAGACAGCCAAGAATCCACTCACTTTACAGAGTGATCGCGCAACCAGGCCGAACGAATGAATGAGACCATGCAGCAAACAGGTGTGGCAAGCTTAAAATAACGGTACACTAGATGACATATTATTGGTTTCATATAAAGATTTGGAAACAAACTATACGGCATTAAAATAATACTTATAAAGTGACATTTATGTTTGAACCATTTATATGGTTGGCAAAGTGATATTGTTGTCCTTGCATTACGTCAAAAAACTTGATATTATGAATTTAGTATACGTATTAAATATGATAGACTTTGATATCAGAAAAGTATTGTGATTCAGGTATTTCAGAAGGGAACAATTTCATTGCTACTACCACAATGTAATACTCACAATTATTGAATCGTCAAGTGAGGTAGGTGCACATGAGACATGAAGGACAAAGCCAGTCTCATTATATATGACGTAAACGAGGTCAAATATTTATTTTATTTCAAAAATATATTTTATTTACATATTTAAAATGAAGTCATGTTACTAAATGGTCACTTCAGCTGTATATTCAGTCAATGTAACAATTAATCTGACTGTGGTAATGACGCTCGTTCCAACACACAATAACTAAATGATTGACTGAATTTATGTATGACCAAGCTTTAGTTATATGTATCAATAATTATTAAGAAGCCAATTTTAGATTAGTTGTTTATTAATTTTTATCTCATTCCAGCAAAAAAAGTTGTAAAAGTCATTTTAAACTAAAATGATTGTCGAAATTTAAGTGAAAATTGAAAATCAACAGAGATATAATTTTATTTTAGCATATATTTGTCTTGATTTATCTGTCTGTTTGTAACGCACAACAAAGCACACACACCCAGGACTCACATAAATACGAACAAACACACACACCTTCTCTTTATAGCTGCACATTGAACAAATGTCGACAGTTGGTGCTTCCATCTGCTCTTTGTTATATTATTCATTTTATAATAAATATCACTAAAAATGGCAGAGACGATTATAGGAAAAAGTTTATCATAGATCTTAAAATAACAATTCATCCATGTTATTTCAACGTCATCCAGCTTGGCTGATTAAACAAATAATGTTATTACTGTAACACTGCTGGACCAACACAGACTGAACAAACAACAGACGTTCCTGTCTGGAATATGCGTCATTTTACAATTGGAACAGAGCTAACATTACTATTTATAAGCACCTATGCATATATCTATGCTTTATGATTCACAGCATTACCTTCATATGAACATTTTCTTGTACGTCTGTTTCTCGTAGTTTGTGTATCTAGCAATAATTCTTTCAGCTTTGGCTAGTTCAATGTCGATGGCAGTGTCCAAGGGACACATGTCCTTTGCGAGTCGGAGATCTCTGATAGCAACGGAGTGATTGTTCAGGTACATGTTCGCTTGCCCTCTTCGGAATATCGCCTTCGGGTTTTTTGGATTATTTTTTAATACCTATTATGAAAATAATAATTAATAACTATAAAAAGATGATAAACTATAGTATCTAAAAAATATAATATGTACTTACCTCATTGCAAAGAATAACAACCTCTTTGTGAGCGTTCAGTTTTAATTTAGTGGCAGCTAAATTGAGCGAGCAGTCAATTGTCAGTTGGCTTATTCGGGTAGTGATCTTTTTATTTGCAGCTTTTTTCTTTGCATCATCTGCATATTCCTCGGATCATTCCCATTCCCGAGAGATTTGCAATTTAAGGTTGCCGTAATTTTTTCGCCGGCTCTTTTTTCGGCGGCATCGTGTTTATCAGCCATGGTCATTCTGTCCATCAGCCAGCTCATGTATCGGATGGCCTTACTGTATTTCCTACATGACGTGGCATACCGGCCTGTAGTGTAGATTTTGTTACCACTCTTCTTCATAAGTTCAATTTTTTCCAATATATCAGCAGGCTGTCAGAGAAAATATATATATTTATTCATTGTTTCTTGTAAATATGTACATTAATGAGAATTTTTCATCAATGACTACTTTGCTATTTTCTACTTCATTATATCAGGCCAGCCTGTAGCTGAGTGGTCAACGTCGTGCTTTTCAGGTGCGGTGTCAACATGAACTCTAGTAAGGGCACTTTTATAAATTGATATTTAATTGATTTACGGATTTGTGCTCCAACATATGAATGTTTGTGATGTTTAAATTTCCTCCCACCTATCCGATTCTAGAAATGGGGTGTATGGAGAGTGATTCACTGATTACTGATTTTTTCCCAACCCATCTATCTATTGTTACCTTCTCCAAGAGAGGTTGAACGACTGAAGTCAGTTCTGTAACTGAATCCAAAGACGTTGACCACAGCACCACTGACCTGACAATGTTTATTTACCGAAATCGTACTAGGATCCATGTCCCAATCCTCTGGATACGGAGGCAGAGTGTCTTCAGTGCAATGACTGTCGCCAATTTTCCAATCTTCACCCGGTTTCAGCTCACCACAGTCTGAAATGGTGCACTCCTGAAACAAATTAAAGGAGCAAACGTAAGATTGTTTTCCAGTCGGGAAGGTAAATGTGTAACTTTAAGCAATCATGATCTGAAGAAGTCTAAATTTTTTTCAATGCTATTACTGTTGATCAATAAACACTGGAACAACTACGAAATTCCCAATGGAAATGAAAACCCTTTACTATATCAAATTTAAATTGTTATAATTTTGTACATTTCCATGTATTTCGTCACTCGACCCGGGTTTCGCCTTTCGGTATCTTTAGGTAAAATAGATTTATAATGAATATACTGCACTTATTTTAACATTATTTGTAATTCTTCGTTGTGTAATATTTCACATAGCAATCTCCCATATGTAATCCTGGTTTATTGATGTGTTTCTGATCTACCACCTGGGATTTTTCTATTTGAACATACTGCACAGTCTTTCTTAGTCCCGGAAAGCAGGACATGTAACTTATCTGCAAGTCGGTCTTCTGCAGGAACAGTTTAAGTGCGCCTTTGAGATCCACCTTGCCAAAAATCTCCGACTAATTGGTCAACCAATAATTTCACAAACTTCAAATGTGAATAACAAATCGATACATACTTATTTTCATTAGACTCATTAGAGTACTTCACATGAGATTTGTAAGCTTCTGAATAGGTTTAATTTACTAGTAAGTATTGTCAACAAAGACAATCTATTCAAATATAAAACTGTAAACTATACGTAATCCCTTGATTTTTAAACAAATAAAAGCGAGTCCTAATTTGAAAAATAAACACTGATCACACATAACACTGTTCACCCTGCAGTCACTAGCACGTTCAATAAATAAGATTTATTACCCTATTGCGACAAAAAAATATCCCTTGCACCGAAAGATTCAGATAAAAACACATGTTGAAGTTACGTACGCCGTCTTCATTTGGGGTACTCCTTTCTCAGATAAATGTTATAACCTATTATTATTCATTCTAACTTGATTGAAATCGCAATAAAAAAATAGCTGAAAATATTAAAAAAAAACATTTTATTGACATGACGCCGTAGCGGCGGCACTCGAGTAGTGCGATAAACTTTCAATGCCACCACTATCACGGCACTCGAGTGCAAAGAGTTAAATGACAATTCAATCATTACAACAAAACGTCATTGTGGGAGAAGATGTAAAAATGAAAATCGAGTATTTATAACAGAGAAGAAAATACAATATGTCTTTGTACATACTCACCACGAGGAGTGCATCTTTTTCATCCTGCTCACATTTGTCTATTTCGGTAACAATTCCCATTCCTTTCAGCACCTGCCCGAAGACAACATTTCTCCCATCTAAGTGCGAGCACGGCACTGTAGCTATGAAGAACTGGGATGAGTTAGTATTTGGTTTTGCCTCATTTGCCATACTGACAGCGCCTTCTGTATGCTAAAAATAAATTCGCACTCTTTTGAAATAAATCTGGATTTCTAATCAATCGGATGTCCATTATTCTCCTTTTTATTAAAAGCACAGTGTCACATTTAGTAACACAGCCAGTGGAATAAATAAGTTATCGATTTTAAATTATATATTAAAAATGAATTTCCACAAAGTTACCGTCCAAAATCAATTGAAAATATAAAAGCACAGTTATCCTATTACACCTTGGATAGTTAGCATAACCTCTGTAGCCTAGTGATAAGTGCTTCACTTAGGGATCAAATGATTAGTTCAAGACGGGACAGGATCAATATCACAATATATTTCTTATTTAAACATTAGAGATCTAAAACATGACTTGCTCTTCATTGAATTTCCCCTAGAGTTTATCTCAAGTTATTTGAAATTCAAAATATCTATTGAATTAGTAATTTGCTGTATCAAATATTTTTATTTGCTAAAATTTTATGAAATTCTAATATATATTTTTTTAAACATGTCCGCTCCCAGTGCAGATGGACTCTTAATGGAGCTTATCTCAACGGAACTACAAGAACTGCTCGTTACTTAGTTGCTTAACATCTCTTTTTTGAAGAGATTAAGAATAGAAGGATAAGGTAAGTACAGGACTAGTGGTTAGCGAATCGCTTTCGCTATGCCCATTTTTTAGAATTTCAGACATCACAGATATCCTTGCCTTTGAACAGAAATACATAAATCAATTTACAACTGTCTGTATTGGGATTTGAATCCATGAGCACTACAACCTAAGTCAATGGTGTTGACCACTCGACTATGGACCCTAAAAGTACCAATAATCTGAAATAATTGCTCTGCTTGACTTTGCAACACAATAATTATATTTTCTGAACCATATGGCAACCAGTATGATTCCCGGTAAAATTTTATTTTGATTACTAACGTACCAGTAATGTAAAATTTTCATCTTCAAAGGTTTTGCCATATATGCTTTCACCACTTGTGCCATTATTGGAGATGATATCACCGCCTTGGATCATAAAAAGGGTTAGAGCTGTAAAAACAACATTAAGCAATTAAATTAAATATTTGATAAGAATACTAATAAAACAAATTTTTATGTTTTTTGGATAAAATTCTATTAGTTACATAACAACCAGCGGGGGGCGAGGGGTTCAGCCGCCCTGAGCGGCACATTTTAGGGGGCGGCATTTTTGAAGATAAAAAAAAAAAATTTGTAAAGAAATGCTTTTGTAGGGGCAGCATTTTTGAAAATGAGTAGAAATTATATAGGTAATAAATAAATAAGAATTGTTATGCCTTGTGATTCGCTGACATTTATTTCTGTTCTGAAATTTCTAAGAACAATCATGAAGCCTCAATGTCGAGAATATTGAAATAAATAATTTTATATTTCTATATTAATAATAAATATTCGATTTATTTAAATGACTTTTGGACATATTTGAAAAACAAACTATCTATAAACAATCATCCAGAAGGATGAAAGTGTAAAAATCTAATGATTAATATATTTTTAGACATATTTGAAAAACAAACCTGCAGGACTCTATAATATTAATATTGAATATGACATTTGTAAATGACAGGATTGTTAAAATATTGTGCATATTTTTCAAGAAATTTTATTTATATGTAAGTAATTTAAATAATAGACTTAATCCAACACTATTGTCAATATAAAATCAACATTTTTGGAGAAAAATTAATAATATTAATCATAAAATTTTCCTGGATTGTGAAAATATAGTATGTTTTTCAACAAATTATATTTATTCTTCAAAAATTTTCTGCCAGTGGCGCAATGTTTTGCCTCGTAACGGTTACAAAAAATTTTGGAAAAAAAGGTGGGGGGGAGGGTGGCAAATGCAAGGACCGCCCCAGGCGGCACAAACCCTAGCTACGCAACTGATAACAACTACATATTTCCAGTTCTAAGTTTATCAATTGTAGTATAAATTAGGCTGACCATTGGCTCTGTTTTTCAGCTATGTAAGAGCTGCTGAAAAATGATTCTTTCATTTTTATGATGCCTTTCCACTAAGAATTCACAGTTAATGTTATTATTCATTTATTATTCATAACCTTAAAATTGAAAATAAATAACTTAGGATTCTTAGAATACAATAAAAGCTTTAAAAGAAATCAAATTAAATATTAAATTAAATTAAATAAACAACATTTCATTTTATTCTCCTGCACAATGACCAAATGAGAGTAAAGTACTGCTTTATTCATTGTGGTTGTCGAAATAATCAAGTATTTTACCTCTGTGAAATCTAGATCCCTTGTAATGTAGAGGCTTCCCAAATCTCCCGATACCCTTCTCTCCGGTACAAAGGGCTCTGAAATTTTCAGCAGTCTTCGGAACAGTATCCTTCCTCAATTCTATGATCACTCTTCCAGCTGCAGAAAAAATAATACAGGTAAAATACAATATGAAGGATAAATTTGCAAAGAAATTAAATTTTTGATCACGAAAATCAAATTTTATCATTCTTTCTGAAATACAGCAAAATTTTTAAAGATTTTACTTTGTTTTTTTATGATGTTTAAAACTGATCACGTTTTTTTTTTAATTGTGAGAAATACTTTATTTTCTACTAGAATTAAGGGTTTATCATAAATTTATCTTGTCAATCGCATTTATTTCTTTCTTTTTTCTTTAAGCATTTCATAGCAACCTTTTCTCACCCAAAGTACACCAAAGTACTCACAAATATTTCGCGGCACACTACAAGCCAAAATATGTAAATTTCATAAAAAAAAACCAACAAAGTTTGGCCAAATCCAAAATAATCTTTCCGTTTTGTCGCCCGGGAAAATTTTTATGCAAATATATAATTTCTTGAAAAGTACGTACTACATTTTTATAATCCTGACAAATTTTATATTTAATATTAATATAGAAATACGAAATTATTTATTTACAGTACATAAATTGATATAAATATATTGTACATAAAAACGAGAATAATTTAAACGGAGATTTTAGCAACCGAGTGTTTTAATTTTTTTCTGATACATATAAAAATACACGATTTTTTCTCATTTTCAACGCACTGCGCCGCGGCACACCTGGGATCGTCTCACGGCGCACTGCTCTAATGCATGAGATTTTATCAAGGCATACAGATAACAACTTCAAGGTAAAGATTTTTTCTTGAAGAACGTCTTCAGCGTCTACTTGCCTATTCGTATTCTCTACAACCGCCTGCTGTTCTGTCAAGTCAAGTTCTATTATTGCGCGACTTCGTACCATTGAGATGGAGGTTTCGATATGGAATGTATCTTTTAATCGATTACACTATCGACATCTTTATAAATCGATGAGATCAATACAATATACTTGTATAAATACTTGTCTAATTATTTTCAAATAAATACCATAATTAAAAACATTAGTACATTATATACATACCTTTTTCACCATTAATGCTGATTTCCAAAAAAACAATGGGATTGTTTTTGTCATATATTTCAACAACCATGACTAATCTGTTATAAAAATCGAAAGATTTAAGACACAATTTAAGATAAACGGATAAAAATTTGAAGCGCCGTCCAAAAAGCGCTATTTCTAACCTAAAAATTTTGACACTAATTACCAAGGACAAACTACTACTACAACACCTAAAAGTATAATAGTCTATGACAACACCTAAAAGTATAGTAGTCAACACAAGTATGACAACACCATAATAGAGTAACATACTTTTAAGTACAACATATATGTTGGGTAAAAAAATATTCCAAAAGAGTAAAATCTAAATCGCTAAAATAATGTGACAACTCTGTAAGCTAAACTGAATTCTTGTGATTTTGAATAAAAGTAAATTCATCGTCTACGTAACATTTTTTTATCTTTTCAGCATAGATACCTACTTATTATAATACAAATTAATGGAAATCATAAAAAAATAAAATCAGAAAAATGCATGATATCTGTAGTACTGCTGTATATATATTGTGTTACGTCCTCGTGAAAGTAATCTGTAAAAATATATTATATTTTTCAGAGTAGGTGAAGCAAAAAAAATGTTTTTTACAGACTAGCAGATAGGTAGGTACCTATTTATTTAGAATGTACAATTGTATAGTTTGGTATGATTAATTTATAGCACTTTCTCTATGTTTGATTATGAGCATAGAGTCAATTATCTATGCATAGAGTACAATACTTTGATGTTTTGAATTTGACGTCAAATATTAGACCTTAATCTAAATTTACGCTGTGCTGTGTTGTGATAGGTTGACAATTGAAAGATTTAAGCGTCAAATAAAGGTAAGACACTTTTATTTTGTTTATGTATGAGAAACGTCATATTTATTTAATAAAAATGCATAACAACTTAACCTGTATTCAGAAACGTCAAATATTGACATGCTTGTTTCGCGCTGTTGTGGAAAGTTGTAACGGTGTAGAATGTTGAGCGGGCTTCTTGAATTTAGATTCATCCCTCAAATAAACAGTTTACGTCGCGCATCTTCTAAAACCAGATATGTTACCAGTACCAACGTTCGTGTAATAAAAAGATCTCCCAAAACACCGAAAGTTCCCAAAAATTCTTTAGAAACAACTGCTAGTAGTAGTTGTAAAGCAGAATCTCCTGTAATTGATCATGCAAATCAAGACATCAAAAGTCATGCTAACAGTCATCTAGATGGAGAGCTTCGGTTGAACGAAATCAATGTGCAAATGCTCAATAAAAGTATTTACCAACAACTATTTTCTGGTGATTCCACATTATCCAATCCAAACCAAGATACCATCAGCCGGTAAGAGAAACTTTTTATTGTTTTAAGAATTTGGTAAATATTCGTTTTATCGGATGCGGGCTCAAAATGCTTTTTTGTTACACCGAAACGTATGCGAAATAAAATGTTTTAGGATAGAACAAAACAAACCAAACCAAACCTAACACATCATTTCGGCTCCTTGTAACAATAGCAATTTAGAAAAACGAAAATTTACCAAGAATTTCTTCAACAAAAATATTTTGACTGTATTTAAAAATTTCATTCCAAATTCAATTTATATTATTGTGTATAGTTTTCATTCCAAATTCAAAATCATTCATAGATATTCTTCTAGATTGTTTCACATTTACTGGAAGTTAAGAAAAATAATATCATGTAAAATACATTGACAGCAGAAAAGTTGCATATTTTTTAAATAACTTTTTATGATTTTATATTCTCATACTACATGAAGATGTCATCAAACTCTGAAAACCCATGGAATGAAAACCGATGATTGTCCATTGTTGCCTGATGTAAATTTAAAACTTCCAAAACTAGAAGGAAGTGACATATTGGAACATTTTTACAATATTGGAGAAAAACAAAGTCAACCCTATAGACTTCTCATTGAAAGTCTTGTGAAAAATGCCATACCGTCAATGCCAAAGGTGAATATTTCTGCTCTGCTATCAACCTCAAATTTGTTATTCGTTGTTAAAATAATGATCAAAACTGATCGTTATTTAATTGCTTTATGACCACATTTCACATTTATAAAATAATATTTATCTTTGTATAAACATATTTTGACGAGAGTAATTCAATTCTTTAGTTGTGATAAAGATCAAGTAATATCACTTTTAAGGTGTTAACTGTCAATTTTTGGTGAAAAGGCATTGTATTTTAAAAATAAAACACAATTTGTTTTTACTACTTCCACATTTTCATAAGGATCGGGACTGCTTTTGATCATCGAGAACTGATATTGTTAAATGTCAATTTTTGGTGGAGAGGCATTATATTTTTAAAATTAAATAGGAATACCATATTATGTTTCTTATTTTTTGGTTTTTTTAGTATTGGGAATTTAAACCTGGTTGGCATCGTTACGATAGCACAAATAATGAAGCCACATCTGTGCCTTTCCCACCGGAAGATGCCTTGGTCTTTGACGTGGAGGTGTGCATGCATGCCGGAACTAATCCCACCCTTGCTTGTGCTGTCAGTGCCCACGCATTGGTAAGTCCTCATAACTGAATTTAAATAGGCTAGGCCTCTAGCCAAGTGGTTTATGTCATTCTTTTTGGTTGCAGTGTCCATGAGCCACCCATCCGATCCTAAAAACTGGGCATAGCGAGAGGGACTGTATAATCTTATTGTAATGTCTTATACCTTCATGGAAATTTAACTAGGACTATTGTAGTAAACAAAGCATCTGTATAATTGTCAACGTTTCCTGCAAATTCATTATTTGTTACATGTGCGAATTATATTCTTTCAGGTACGGTTGGGTGAGTGAGGCTTTAATAGATGGCAGCGCTAAACCTCGTGATTCAGTGCATCAAGGATTAGATGAACTCATTCCATTAGAGAGTGATTCGGAATGTCGAGGATATAATTTGCCCAAAAATCTATTAAAACCTAAGCTGGTTGTTGGACATAATGTTTCCTATGACAGAGCCAGAATCAAAGAACAATATTGGATTGAAAGAACCGGTATGTATTAGAAACTATAGGTTTATTTTTCATACTACTTATAAAGAATATTAGCAGCAGATATTTTGATGACAATTGTTATTCTGGTTTCGACAGTATTAAGTTTACCTGTTATGAGTACCAAAATGATAATTTTAATTTCGGCCATCAAGTGTATTTCGGCATCTAGCATATCGGTCATAGTAAACCTCAAAACAATGTTCTTTGCAACCTACGCATCTAAAAATAATTTTTGCTTTTCAAACTGTGTAGTATATTATTTTTGCAAAAAATGCTCACTGTGTTTAGCACATTCAATTTTGCCTCTGAATCTACGGAAACTAAGAGTAGTAAAGTAAAGAATTCAAAGAAGCATTTTATTCCACAAAAAAAATGACCGATATCAACTCATACATACTACATAAGGGACATGCACTTAAAAAAGGAAAAATAATGCCAATGAAGTAAAAACAATTTTTAGTTGAAATATCGTAGCCTTTAACTTTTCTGGGAGTATGGACGTACTTGTATGTCACCGTGATTTTTCCACGGAGGAGTATGGACGTACATGTACGTCAGTATGATAAAATGTGTTTGTGTGTATGATTTAAACTTGAAAAAGTATTACAATGTCATTTGTGGACTTCTTGGTATATTGTTTCATCATTTGAAAATAGGTTTGAACCTTAGAAACTGCAGAATTCTACTTTTTCTGAAACAACAAAACATTGATATTGCATCATTCATCAAATTTTAATGTAAAAAAAACTCACTCCTCATAGCACGGCCATAATTAATTAGTTACTCCTGGAATTATTTATTAGTTATTAAATCCTTTTATTTCAGAAATTATTAACTGTGGATATATTCTTTTCATAGAAAATCACAAATGATTTATGGTCTAGGTCTCTTTTTATCCTAAGCCTTTTTTTATCCTTTTATTTTTAGCCTAAGGGCCACACTGACTCCTCCACTAAGTCTCAATGGACAAGACCTAGCTAACTCATCGTACCAAAATAACGTTGAAATTATCATATTGGGACTAGTATAACTAAGTGTTTAGATATTGTTTTAAAGCTACCCAGTGGTAATAGAAGGAGCTAAATAACTATCTTTACATCATGCCTTTTGTCTTTTCAAGGTTGCCGATTTATGGATACCATGTCAATGCATGTGTGCGTGAGTGGAGTCACCAGTTATCAAAGAGCAATTTTAAAGTCAAAAAACAAGGAAATTGATCCTGATGATTTGGAATGGATGGAAATCAGCTCACTTAACAGTCTAGCGGAGGTGCATAAACTGTATTGCGGTAAAGCAATATCGAAAGAACCCCGCAACATTTTTGTCGATGGCAATCTAGAGGATGTAAAGGAAAATTTTCAAGCTTTGATGGTATACTGTGCTGGTGATGTGATAGCAACATCAAATGTTCTGCGAAATCTTTACCCAATCTTCATGGAGAGGTTTCCGCATCCTGTTACCATGGCTGGAATGCTTGAACTTGGTAAGAATATGATACATAAACTTATAAATTTTTTCCCCATGAATAGAATGCATAATTAATGTGAAAATTTATAATTGGTGTGAGTTTCTATTATTAACCATATCTGTCTACTGAATTAGGCAAAATATATATCTGTATTGAAAATATGCTGTCACATATGTATATATATTTTGTTTCTTACATTTTTCTTTACTTGCTCTCTTTTTTAGTTTAACAACTTTTTGCCAGTTGGTTGGTACTCGTCAAAATAATCATGTAAAAAGAATTAGAAAATGAGTTCTGAATGACGCATGGCATGGCGTGAACAATTCTTTTGGGTCCACTCCTCTCTGATGCCACAGTTGTGGTGATGTCAGACTCACCACAACTGTGGCATCCATTGACACTGCTACATCAACAAACTGCATGCTATAGAAATCTTTATATATGAGGAGTGAATGGTCTTTTTTTTTTGTATGTGTATGTATTTGTGAGTACACAAATACGTATTGTAATTAATCACTAAAACAGTAAGTCTTTTTTTTAGGCACTGCATATTTACCTGTTAATTCAAACTGGAATGAATACATTAACGCAGCCCACCTAACCTATAAAGATGTTGAGTTGGAATCAAAATTCCTTCTAGCGAGAAAAGCAGAGAAAGCCTGTAGACTGATGCACAATCACCAATATTCCAAAGACTTATGGATGTGGGACCAGGACTGGTCCACCCAGCAACTCAAGATGAAAAAAACAATAATAAAAAAACCTAAAAAAAAGACTGATACAAAATCTCAAGATTCAGAGATTGTTGAAAATGAGATGACGGAGAATATCATATCTTTTAAAGATGTTGCAGACTTGATTCAAGCCGAAGGAAAGTTTGATAATATTTACGGTTCTTTTGACTATAAAGGAGAATTTACGCTTAAAAGTTTACCGAATGTTTCAAATACCAAATTAAAATCTAATAATGAAAGCGATAGCGACCCAAATATTTTAGATGATGCTTATTTAAGTAAGATGGACTGTGTATCTGATCCATTGGAGAAAAAATTTGCATACCTGTTCAATGAGGCACATCACCTGCCACTAAAAAGACCACTCTTACCTGGGTATCCTGCATGGTATAGAAAAATGTGTACCAAGGCCGTTTCTGAGAGCTGGGTTCCTGGACCACAAGGTATCGGGACTGGAATGCAGGTGCGCTACATTATTATGTATTACATTTCTTTTTGCATCAATAGATGCTGTTCAACAAGAAAATTTGCTCAACCTTGTTTCTGGTAAGAAGAATAGAATAAAGAGGTTAGGAAAAGTAAAAGTCTCCAGCGCTGAACCCGTATTATTTGATTTATGAATTGACATAGGAATGTGAATATGCATGGCATACAATTTTCTTTAAAAATATTAATCCAGAATAAAGATCTATTTCTAATTAATCAATATTATCCAATAGGTGACTCCTAAGCTTCTCTCTCTCACTTGGGAGGGATATCCTTTGCACTTCATACGAGGCGAAGGTTGGGGATTCATTGTGCCCTTCCTGAAAGAAAGACCTGACGACGGAGACGATTCTTTGGTTCCTTTTGAGAACCTCATCCAAAGCTGTCCAGTTTTGGAGTGTGAAAATTTGGAAGCTAACGAAACGCAGAGCAAGGGAGTTCTTGGACATTTATGGAAAGACGTTGAAGTAAGCTATTTCATTTATTCTGATGTTCTTATAATTAAAAATTAATTTCTGATCATCCGTTCTGTTTGAAATTTTAATGGTAGGTACAATTATTACTTTTTGTTTGTATTTCAGCATGAGATAGGAAAGCGTGATTACTATTCTAAGAAAAAAGTAGATAAAACAGGTGGCACTTACACCGGTACAGGCGTGTGGTCTGGAGTGGTTCTAGCAGGCTGTTGCTATTTTATGAAGCTCGCTCACAAAGATGGCGCTGGAAAAAGAGTGGGAAATCCTCTAGCTAAAGACTTTATCAATAAATTTAGTGAGAATGTGCTGGCTGGAGCTGGCATGGAAGCCGAAAAGGTTAGACTAATCATTATATCCATCAAGTGCTCTTAAATTAGAAAATATAAATAAATCAATGATATTTGATGATAATTATGATCATTTGGACATTAGGTAGGTATCTGAAAATTTTGTTATGGTTTCGCAATAATGAATTTATTCGTACTAAGTATAAAGTTTTTATATTTCTTCAATGATGGATGGTTTCCGTTGTCCTGGAATGCTACCTATGTCCATCCATTTTTAATGGAGCATCTCAACAGAGATTGTTCTACAAGAAATGTTTGCTATTGGTTGCTCTGTTCACTGGTTTGCATCCCAGTGAGAACAGCTTCATAATTTTATTTTTCAATTAATTTGTATTCAAAGGCATGAATGTCTATAACGATTAGCTAACCACCATTCCTGTCCTATCCCTATCCTTCTATCCTTACTTTCTTTGAAAAAGCACATGGAGAGTGGACATGATAACAAAAAAAATATAGTCACCCATTTGTACACAATAATTTAATTATATAAAAAAAAAATACATTTTTTGTTGTCACTTAATTTCAGTAATAAAATTGTACAGATTGCATAAAACTCAATATAGTTTTCTAATGTGAATGACTCTTCAATTGAGGTGGTATTGTAATTATTAATTATTCAAAATTGCTTCTATATTTTATATTTTCTTGACTATTAAGGTTCTCACTGCCGCTCGAATGTTGTCATACTGGCGTAACAATCGCGATAGAATAACTCAACAAAAGGTGATGTGGCTCAATGATCGTGATCTTCCACACCACATGGTGAGTCCTTGGGCAAGAAAGTATGGTGCCATTCTGCCGCAAGTTGTCGTGTGTGGAACACTAACGAGAAGGTGAGGATTTGCTTTTGCGAAAAATTGCACTCAGATGAGTTTGGAATAGAAATGTAATAATAACGTTTCCTGAATTACTATTGATTCTTTTTCTTTTTTTGTAGGGCTATGGAACCTACTTGGATGACTGCCAGTAATGCTCATAAAGAAAGGATTGGTTCAGAATTAAGAGCAATGATCCAGAGTCCGCCCGGATATCATTTTGTTGGAGCTGATGTAGATTCGCAGGTGATTAATAAAAACAATTTATTGAAAATATTGCTTTCATTCTATGTGTTTACTATGAAGTGCAGTTATTTCAACAGCTATTTTTTTGTTAAATACATTAAAAGGAAAAAATAGTTGGCATTCAGCTAATTTCTAATGCGCCATATATTTATTATTTTTAAATCTCAAACACAACCAAAAATACGCTGGCAGGCTGGTTCACCTTTTGAGAGAAAAAACTATTCATGTTTACAATTTCTCAGGTAGCATAAAGTTTGACATTTTCGAGAATGCTAGGTTGCTCGTTTTGACAGAGATGTGTGTATTTTGACATTATGATCACCCAACTAATTTTAAGTAATTGAAGATGGCAAATGAACACAGAAGCACTGATGTCAATCGTGGATTTATAGTAATATTCCCTCAAGAAGTGTCTAATTTCAATGTTGATCAAAAATATAATTATAATTCTTTTATTTATTTCAATGTTCAGGAATTGTGGATAGCAGCAGTGCTTGGAGACTCTCAATTTGGCCTTCACGGAGCCACTCCCTTTGGTTGGATGACCCTTGCCGGATCTAAAGCAGCAGGAACTGATATGCACAGTCACACAGCTAAAACTGCTAATGTTACGAGAGATCATGCTAAGGTCATCAATTACGCTAGAATCTATGGCAAGTAATTGATAATCCATAAATATGATTCCGTATAAAAGTTTTTTTCCTTCAGAGCACTGAGCTTCCTGGCTTATTATTTCTTGGGTGGGTACACACATAAGTCTTTATCCCTTTCCCATCTGTATTATATATATACCTACAGACAAATATAACAAACCCCTTACAAATACTGACTAAAAAAAGTTTAAAATTTTTATCAAAGGTTGTTTCTAATGTACTTTTAAACCCAGTCTCAGTTCCTGTACGTTCAATTTGAAATTTTATTCAATATATACCTCGGCTTTTTGTCCACAAAATTAATCATTCACTGACATGATTTACTTCAGGTGCTGGCCAAAACTTTGCGGAGCGTCTTCTGAAACAATTCAACCCCGCAATGTCGGATGGCGATGCCAAGAGCAAGGCGACCAAGATGTTCACTACCACGAAAGGTCGAAGATATTATCGTCTCAAACCTGAATACAATGAAAGAGTCTTCGGAGATGAGCTCTTTGCTGAATCGTCGTCGTACCAAGCTGGAGCTGGAAATGATAAAATTAACACTTCACATCCTACTGTCATGGTCAGTTTTCAGGCTATGAAAGTGGCCAAGCTCAACGGAATGACACTCGATGATATGTTTGAGAAACCGAAATGGGCTGGAGGAACTGAGTCAGATATGTTCAATATGCTTGAAGAAATTGCAGGTAATGAACAATTCGTATTAATTTAAATTGAATCCTGAATAATTTATCACTTCATTTTTTTTTCCTATTTTACATACAAAGTTGCATAATGTTAAATACATCTTTATGTAAACCGCTAACACCACTGAAATAATGGGCCTTGAGCAAATGAATGAAAAAACCTTCCTAAAATCCATCTTCACACTGTATATCAATAAATTAAATAATAGACAGTGGATGTATATGAAAATTCTATGCCACAAAAATATATATTATGATTCACTAAAATGAATTGATAAAAATCTTTGTTGTCAGGCTCTGATGAACCCAGAACACCTTTCTTGGGCTGTCGTCTGACACGAGCGTTGATGACTGACGACTTGAAAAAGAAACATTTGCCCACCGCTGTCAACTGGGTGGTGCAATCTGGAGCAGTTGATTTTCTTCACCTTATGCTTGTCTCAATGGCTTGGATGACAAATACAAAGGCCAGGTGAGAAAAACTTTAATAATAGTCATGCATAATCGTTCAAATTATATCCTTTTTTTTATTTTGTAACACTGACAATCTGAGTGGCTTCGAAATGGTTTATAATGCATAATTATTAAAGAATTAGAATTATTAGATAACAAACCCTGATTCTAAAAAATGTATTGATTCTATTAAATTGTAAACAATCTGCTTGAGAAGTGTTAGTTATATTTATAATTATATTCATTTCAGGAGTTTATTGTGCATAAAGAAAGCGTAACTATAAATGACAGTTGAAGCTTATTTTTAAACATTTACAAATAATAATCTAAAATACTTGTTTTGTTCACTTTATAAGATTCCGCAGACTTGAATTGTCTCTATATTCACCCTTCTGGCTCTAGTGTTGTTGAGATGAGTTGTATTCCGTTTTATTTATTAAAAAAAATAATGTTCATACATAATAATAATATTCTTTCATGATTTTCTTATTAGGTTTTGTCTGAGTTTTCATGATGAAGTAAGATATCTGGTCCCGGAGGACTACAAGTACCAAGTAGCGCTCGCCCTACATGTTACGAATCTTTACACCAGAGCATTCTGTGCCAAAAAGTAAGTGACCTTAAATAGACAAAATGACAGATCATATTTTGCAACGCTTTCAATAAATTCCATTTTCAATTTAATAGACAATAATATGTTAAATCTGTCATTTGGGAATTCAAAAACCACAAATTTGGAACCATTTTTTTACAATAGGTATAAAAATACATTGTTTACTTGTTGAAACATCTTAGAGAATACAAAATGCCGTGATTTTTGCTACAAATTTGTTATGTAAATTACGATTGAAAAATTTGGATACGTTCCCACTAAAGCAATCGACAATGCTTTCAATATACATTATTCACAATTTCTTGTCTATTGTGTTTACTAACTAATACTCTACAATATTGTTAAAAGCAGAGTTAGTTAAATTATGAAAATATTGCATGAACTCTTTACTTTCTATACATATTTATTACGTTGGTACCTTACATAATCAATTTTGGTATACATGAAGGAGGTCAGTGGTAACATATCTTTTCTTCACTAGAGATAAAATGAGTTTAAACACTTTTTTTTCGTTGATATAATTTATAATATAAAATAGGTAACTTAGTTATTCTACTGGCTTTGTCACTAACATGACGCGTTTAGCTTCTTTAAGAAGTATCTTCATGCTAACTATATCGCAAGGTTATTTATTTCTAAGGTAAACAATGATTCTAATTCTGAAATTAAAAATGAAGAGTAGGGTGGGTTTGTTTCCTTCTACTGGACGTGGGAAGGGGATAAAACATAAACAATGATATTACTAATTACCATAACACTACTAATTATAAATTAATTACTAGTGTTTGGAGGTGAAAATCCCAAGGGAAATAAAAACAGCAGTAAACATAGCTGCAATTAATACCGCTTATAAATAAAGGTCTATCAACCTAATAAAAATGTGTAGAGTAGTGGTCTTCAAACTCAATAAGGATGTGAGCTACTTATAAATATTCCTTCTTTACAATTGTTTATCATTGTCATCGTCCTTTATCGTACCACACATAATATTATTATATTAAATAAAATAAATTAGAACTTTGATCGGACTTTGAATAAAACACAAAATGCGTTCTTTAATTATTTATTTATAAACAAAATAACAATTGAAAAATATCTTAAAATAAGTGTGGGTAAAAGTTAAAATAGTTAGTGAAAAGAATGACATTCACTTTCTTATATAATTTTTTCAATTCTTGGTGAGTACCTTGTCACTCCCATCTGAATGCAATTATCAAGATGTACATCTGTGAGTGTGTCTCTATATTTACTTTTTTCCACCTTCATAGTGGACAACGTTGATTCACATAAACAGGTAGAACAAAATTTCATTTTGAGCCCAATTCGAACTAAAATTTGATACCTTTCTGTTGGGACGAAATGCTTTACAAATTCTCATTGACGCAACACTCTTAAGCGACAAATCACATATACATTCTATTAATTCCATTTCTAATGAAGGAGCCATGTTCTTGAAAATTTTCGATGACACATGATTAAATATCCAACGCGAGCGACTGGCGATAACTGGTGTAGAACAAATATAAAAGTCATAAATTTGAGAATAGGACCGATGATGTTTTAAAAATGAAAGTGTAATATGCGGAAAGCGTTGAAGGGCACTAAAAATATACATCATGGAATGGAAATTGTGTCCGAATCTAAAATATATGTGATCAATTATCCGTGATCAACTTTCTACAAGCAATATCCCGTGAATCGTATGTATGGAATAATTTTGCTTTGATGACATACCAGACTCTTTCTATAAATATTTTAAAACGTGAGAAATATTTTTATTTATATTCTGTTTTTGGTTATTGCTACGGCAATCAAAATTCTATATATTTATACCTCAGTTCCAAAGTGTAACAAGTCAAAAATTTGCAGTTTTGAGTTTAAATCTGAGGAAATGCTTGGAATACAGATATCTACCAGTTCCAAAATTCAATAAGTGGTTATCTGTCGTTATTATTACTTTAAATCCAAACTGTGACTAGGAAAATCTTGTTAAAACCTCCGAAAACTCCTATTACTAATATTAAAAAAATATTATAACATTGTAAATATGAATCATGCTTTTGATTTGTTAAACAAAATCTTATAAGAATCATGCTTTTTGAGTATTTATAACTGATATTATAATATTATTATCACATACATTAATATTAATTAATTTAGAATTTCAAATAATAAAACTTCAAAATAATCTAGTGGTAACATCCTTGCAATTAATTGTTAGTGTGACGAAAATTGCCCACATACAGCTTCTGCTTGATATAAGTTAAAATATTAAACTTCCGACAATATTTCTTTCATTTACACTGGGGCAATATCACGATTTCTGGCTAAGTTCCAGCAAACTGCATTGTGCATACTGCCTGGTCCACGCCTATCCGGATTTTTATGGTGTCAATAAATTTTCCGCTTGTTCCTCCTTCTTGTTTATAAAGCCCAAAATGCAAGAGAATTTTGAATGGATATAGATAATTAATGTGAAATCACAACAAATTCACAGGGCTTTTCAAATAGTTCAAATCTATCTGTTATACTATCTTGATTCACATTACTACTGGAAGAAAAAAAATGTGTTTTAAAAATAAAACACAATTTGTTTTGCATGACTTTCACATTTGATAATGATAAACAATTGATAATGCTCGCGATGAACGAAACCGGTCCTGATCATTATAAAAATGTGGAAGTAGTACAAAACAAATTGTTTTTATTTTTAAAATATAATGCCTTTCCACCAAGAGCTTACACCCAAAAAAATTGAATAGTAATTTCTTTATTTTTTATAAATGTATCATAAAATATAACTAATAGTGTGAACTGTTTGAGGTCTCCAAACTGTTTAGCCACCATGACAGGGACCATGAACTAGCTAGCTCATCATACCAACATACTGTAGTTTTGAATTACGCGCTACGGTTGGTATTTACTGGCAAGTGTCAAGGACATTTCATTGCGGCGGAGATAGCCGACAAGGAGAAAACCAGCTTCTGCTTCTGCCTGATTTATATACTCATATTAAGTTCTTTAGACAAAAATTTGCTTGACCAGTTGGATAAATTTGCTCGTGGCTTTTGTCCGCTTTCGACACTACTTGTCTGTGTGAAAAAACTATGGCGGGTTGGATATTGGGCATGTCCGGCCAACTATCGTGGTCCGGATTGGTGGTGCTCGCGGGCCGGTGTTTGCCGTGGGTAGTAGTTTGGAGACCCCTGGTGTAATACAACAGAATTGTTATTAAAATTGTTGACTAGATTTTATGTCTTTTCCTAACTAATCGAACCTTATGTATCATAAACATAGTTTTAATTTATAATTGAAGACATCGACTGAGGGTGCTTGATGGAATTTCAATATCAAATTTGGATTATTGAGATTTTGTACACTTCCATGTATTTTGTCACTAACGACCCGGGTTTCGCCTTAGCCCAGGTAAATTCCTTCCCAATTCTGAATGAGCAGCTGAACCTTTCCTAATTCTCCGTTATTATATCCTATACGTTGAAACACCTAACAGATGTCACTAAACGTGGAATGATATTTACCCTTTCGTCGAATTGCATCCCATCGAAACCCACAATGCTATTATAATTGTAAAATCACTGGTAATTCCATAATAAGTTGGGAAGCGGTAATTCGCCACTCTGTAAATGTGGTGTTTACAAATTAAGGATTAAGGCGATTCTCGAAATTTTAACTCAGGTATCAGTGTGGCTCTCAGACGTATAATATCTTACCTCGTAAATAATATTTGTCGTATTTGTATCTTCTATATAAACGTTAGACACTGTTTACTGTCTGTCAGTTCGAGTCCATTCGTGCGCTCGAATGCCTGAAGATGCCGAAAGGCGAAACCCGAGTCGTTAGTGACAAAATACATGGAAGTGTACAAAATCTCAATAATCCAAATTTGATAGTTTTAATTATATCAGATAACGTATTTCAGATATATCTAATTGAATGATTAGTTTCATTAATGACATTATAGCGTTGAATAGTCTATAAGGCACATTCAAAGTGAAAACAAAATTGTGTCAATTTATTATAAAAATAAAGTCACATAGCATTGAAAAACAATAAAATAATTAATTTCATAAAATGACTAATTGTTTAACGAGTATATCGATGTATTGCCGTCGCCTAGGGGTGGGGGGACGGCATCTGTACTATCGATAAGACTAAATAAAGTAGATGACCTTATATGAAATATTTAATCTAAATAATTCGTATATTTTCCAAATGTATAAATGTATTTTGAAATTTAAAAATGTTAAAATATTTTATTTTCAACGTAGCGTCATCAATGTCAATATGCCCGCTCCGCACATTTATTATTTGTACGTTTTATTTTGTGAGACTTCAGGAAATTAGCTTTTTCTCGAGACGCTTCAAGACGCACACTTATCTTCTACTGACTATTCAATGATATGCCCAAACTTATCTCCCCCGTTCGTTTATTTATATTACGTGTGAACATACCTACAAGGTTACCTTTTTTGACAATATATTCCGTTTTTATATAAAACATATTGAATTCTTTTATTACGTTGTATCTGAATATTCTTTCTGCGAAGAATAAAATAGTAGTCTTGCTACCCTAAACATTAAGTGTTTTAAGAAATGATTTTTTCCCGTCACAATATAGCTCCCGTCTCATTTTGTCAACAAAAAGTCGTGTTTATTAAAAACAGCATTATCCTTTTTTTAAGCCGCGTCGTCTGGCAAAAGACACAAATTCAACGAAAAGAAAATTTTCTTTAAAACGCAAATAATTCTTTACCATGTCCGCCGCAATCAATGTGGATCATATGGACTCCTAAAGGAGGTATCTCAACAGAAGCTTTATTTACAATAACTGCTTGTTACTCAGCTCCTCAACTTCCTCTTTTTGGAGGGAGTAGGGATAGATGGATAGTGCTAGGACAGGACTAGTGTTAAGCTAATCGCTCTCGCTACGTCCCGTTTTTAGGATCGGATGGGTGGTAGGGGAATTCTCGACATCACAGACATTCATGTCTACAAATAGAAGCACATTAATCGATTGAAAAATCAATTTATGAAACTGTCCGCAGAGACTGACTTAAATCCGAGGCATCTTAACCGTCGTTAAAAATGAATTTCCACAAAGTAACCGCCGAATCCATAAACACATTAGTAGCCAACGAAACTGACCACTGCTCCACGGACTCGACACACTCAACTGTTGTTATTTTACAGTGTTCGCTTTGTTTAATTGCATGTGATTTATTTAGCACACAAATATTCAACATAGACATTCTATAAATTATGAACGTTTTTTTGCTAGAAAGACGGCGGTTTATAATACTTACCCTTCATACGTCTGTTAAATCTTTCATTCCGATGAGTTTACGAGTTTTCAACATTTATTTATCTAGGTATTTAAAATATCGATTAATCGATGCAAAACAACCAAACGTTCTAAAATCACACCTTTCAGTCTCAAGTGTCACAAAATGTAAGATTTTACTGTAAAAATATAACATCTGTAAGATATATATATACTAGTGGCGTGCCGTCCATACATTCGGTAGATGCTCCGCATTCCTTACAATTCGGAAATGAAAGGGCTTCTTTTTCTCATCTTTGTAAAACTATTAAATTATAATTTTACGTAATTGTCAAACAAAACTGCTTCAAACTTCCACGTTTATACACTAAATTGAGAAAGTGTGCGCGTCCTGATTGGCATTTATCTGGGTTCTATTCAGCCGTGACCGCTCGATAAATTTGTTAGAAATTTCGAAGAAGTTTGCTTTACACGCGCATGTGCAGTAATGAAAATCCGATTTGCGCTATGGATCGCGCATGACAGCAAAGAAAAGAAAGAGGGCGATTTAATAAGAAATTAGCGGAATACTAAATATGAAATATTAAAGACTGTGGAGGATTTGAAATCAAGGTGTAAAACTTGTGAGAAGAATAAAATTGAATTTCAAAAACAATATAAATTTTGCATATTTTCCTCCCTCACAGCATGCCTTGCATCATAAGTCACCGCACGTCACTGATATATACGTAATTTGATCGCTAAGTTAGATATAATATACGTCGGTTTGCTATTTTGATGAATTAAAAATATTTAAAATGTTAAGTCACAAATGAGTTACTTTTGCACTTAATTGAGTAGCTACAATGCCGACCACGTCGAAAAAAACGTAACAAAATGGTAAACATGGTAGTTTATTTGTAATTAATATTTGAAAAAAGTTCAAACGCGATTTTCTCCAAACTGCTCAAATACAGATGAGGTTGTTTCGTATTGCATGATCGATATATTAAATTGATTAATACCATGTGGCAAGTGTGTTTCATGACTTATTTATTTATAAAATTATCGGCACCGTAATAAAATCTAAATTCGATCCGGAAGCACGATCATGAATTGAGATTTTACTTTTTACGCTGAAAATGAACTCGAGTAAAATCGAGTCACAACGAAAAACCTTTCTAACCGCCGATATGAACATAATTTCGCTATAAACCCAAATGGAATTTTTCCTACAAAATTTTTCTTTGAATTTACTATTTTAATACAATTTATCTCTGTAGGTTTTTGAGATGCGTTCTTAATTATTGTTTCCATGAAATATGGTAAGACTAGTGTGCAAGAAAGGACAGCGTCCTGATGCGGATATGCCATGACACTTATTAGATTTTGACTAAAACGATCTGTGGAAATTCTACGATTTTCCTAGCCTTATTCATACAACTCCAAATTGATATAATGCGTGTCTCTCTCTCTGTATTAATTTATCAAAAATAATATGATAAAGCGCTATCGACACATGCGAACTTCAAATCAGCGACGCGATACGAATTGTAAAGGTATATTCTTATAAATGTTTATTTTAAATTTTCATGCATATTGTCAAATTTCGCCACAAAATCGTTAACCTTTTTTTTAAATATTTCATTCTCAAATTGCCAGAACCTACATTTGAGAGCTCTATTAGGAATCTCCGTCAATGCATAGTTTGATACAAATAAAAATGATGTGTAAACAAACACTGGTGGTCATGATTGTTCAATGCTGCACTCTCATTGGACGACACTCGCGTTGAAAAATCACATATCACATGTAGGTATGAAATTTTCTCATGACCTAATAAAATAAAATGCTATGCAACAAACACACAGTTCCAACGCATAAGCTACTTTAGCCTTTAAATGTCAATACCGTCGTCTATGAGTATGTATATATTTAAAAATTTTCGAAAGTAATCACCCCTAAAAATTGTACAATATCTTGTGACTTGGATTTTTTTTTAAATTTACATTTAACGCATAGGTGAAGTGATGAGTTTATTGGTATTTCGTTTATAAACGAAATGGAGAACGATGGCATTACTTGTATGCACACCCGTTCCTCGATTTGCGCATTTTTTCCCCACGGCTTTTAAATAACGCTGTTTTACACGATTGGCTTAAAAAAATAAAAATAACTAGTCCACCGCGCCAAAATTATTCGAGTCCAAGAAACAATTATCATTATTTTTTATCATCCTTAAATATCTCACAAAAGCTCTGCATCTCGCATTGAAATAAAACCAATTAAACAAACATTATATAAGCAGGGACCCGAACCGGAACCGAATCGAAAACCGAAAAAAACTTATTATTTTTGCCGGAATGAAAAACGAAACTGAACCGATAGTTATTTCGGGTTTTTTCGATTTACCAGAAAATTTTTCCCCAATAAAAACCAGATTTAATGAATATTTTTTTTTTCCATGTCACTGTTTTTATTTCAATACAATTTGGATAAACACTGAACAGTTCAATGAATATTTTTTTGTAATAAATAAATTGAATTTTTATCAGCTAATAATATTCGCGATGAGCGAAACTTGTCCTAGTGATTATAAACTTGTGAAAGTAGTACAAACAAATTGTGTTTTATTTTTTAAATATAGTGCTTTTCCACCAAGAATTGACAGTCAACACCTTAAAAGTGATGTAAATACGAGCTGAACCCTAAACAGGATCTGAACCGACACATGTTTTTTTACCGAACAAAAACAGAAACAAAGAAATAACAGATGGGTCTTTGGTTATAAGTGACTGCACATGTTCATACTTATTTATAATTCGTTTTATATATTCTGACAATATGTAGTGAATAAATAACAACATTTTTAACTTATCCCCACATTCTATGTACGCTTAAAAGCTTTTTTTACTCGGTTTCATTTACACGGTTTTTCGTGCAACGTATCTACCGCGTAAATCGAGGGATGAGTGTATTGTGTATTTAATACTATTTTTAACATGCTAACTCAATCCTCCCCCCCATCCCAACAGTTATCCCACCTTGCCATTGTTTGAATTCGTCTATAAAGTTTATTTTAATATTTTTTATTTTTCAACCAAAATGAGCTTTCAAACATCGAGATACACGTTATCTTTTGGCACATAGATTTCATTTTTTGATTTACTTCTTATCTGCTATACACTATATTAACGCTTATCTATTAGTATTGTAGATTTATCTCATTTACGGATTTTGACACATTTTATCTCCGGTCCTGCGGCTTATCCGTTGTTTTTTCGTATTCGCGAGCTTCATTATATAATGTATCTTTTCTTTCGAAGTCTCAGTTTATCTTCATTTTTTATGCCAGTGTTCCTTAACGTTTTTGAGTCGCGACCCAAATTTCAATCTGTTTTAATTATACAAAATGAAGCATTGCTAAAAACATTCGATCTTATTAATAATGTTGTCTGCGACTGATAGCAGCCTCCAAAAAGGTGTTTGCCAGATTTGTTCGCAGTACGCACTATTAACCTGACTTTTCTAACCCTTAATCCTTCGCTCCGGTGCCACCAATATTCTCTGTCCGCTGCCTGTCTCCGTGTTTTCTCTCTGGTCATCCCAGTGTCCCGTAGCTCCACCGAGTACATCCTATAGATCGGTGCGCCGCGAGACGGTCCTATGTGTGCCGCGGCGCAATGCGCCCAAAATGAGAAAAAAGACCGAATTTTAATATAAAAAAAATCCATCGGATTGCTAAGATATTTCTTAAATCAGCAAAAACTCAAATGACGAATATAAATAAAATATATAGTTAATTTTTATCAAAGATATTTTTTAATAATTTGTAATTTTAAAAAATATGTATTTATATTAATCGTTTTTTTAGCTATTTTAAAATGGAAATAAATGGTGTTTCATCACTGGTTTAACTTGTGAGTGTTACATATTTTTGCTTGTCGTTTGCCGCGAAATTCCAAGATGTGTTTGGGTGTGCCGTGGATGAGAAAAGGTTGCGGAACACTGCTATAGATGGTCATCAGTGGCGTTCCAGGGTGACGAAACCCATCCGGTTCGTAGTAAAAATAGGCAGGATTCAGGCTCCCTTGGAGGCATCCGTAGCACTTGTCCAAGCCAGATCCATCGTCGCTTCTTTTGGACGTAGTAAGCAGCTGATCAGTCCGCTCTCTTACCTGCGAGTTCCTAAGTCACTTGTCCATGTGAGAATATTTTATGTCCCACTAAATATACCAATCAACACAATTTCTGATCGCGACCCACAGGTTAGTAACCATTGTTTTATACAATGTCAGATTTGGATCATAAATCCGCGATTTTTTTACAACAAATATTTTGGTTTTATGTTTTGCTAGTAAAAGAGCAAGTACTAAAAAAAGGAACGAACCGTACACCGGCTTCGATGTAATCCTAACCTTTAATCTTTTAGAGTGTGTACACATAATAACAAACACGCCAGGCAAACACAACTTTGCTGTGTTTTTTTGGTATTCCTAGAAAAAATCTGATAGCTTAACTTAGAATACACAATATTATGTATTTACTTCCACGGCAAACGGGAAAGTAAAGTTGTTTCAAAATATCAAATATACACCGAAACGCCATATCGACTCTTGCTTTGCAAACTGACTAACTCCACTTCGGAAAATTTTTCAAGAAATATAAAAAACTTAACAATTTTAGCATCGGGCGGAATTACTTATCAGTTCCAAATAAACATTTCTTTCCTTTTTTACTTACAAATAAAAGTAACGAAGAGTAGTTTGGAATTCATGATTTCTGCTAGATGTTTAAATATTGTAATAAAGTTTTTTCTGTGTTCTGAATTTTTTTCCCAATTATAGTTTGCAATTTAAGCAGTTGATATATTATGTCAAACTACTAACTTGTAAGAAAATAACAATGTAAAACAACAGAAAATAATGAAGTTATAAATATAAAATACAGTTTTTAGATTGATTCAGGTTCGTCAGACGCAAAATTTTGGTTTATGTTTTTTTTTACATAATATATCGGATTGTGGGTGGGGGATTCAGACATTACGGACATCCTTATTTTTGAATTAATGCATTTAAGATTGATGGGCTAATTACTAATCCTCTCCAAGCCCTTAAAAATAAAGGCTGATCTACTGAATAATAAGCAGTCTCGTTAGACAACTGACGCTTCATTAAGAGTAGTTAGCTTCATTACCATATGAACCACATTAAAAGCGGACATGGTTGAAAAAATGTAAATATTTAGGCGAGTGGTCGTTTCTATCATGACATACACATGCAATGCTCATTTATGTCATTCAATAATGGAGGTTACAAAGAAATCCAATAATGAATTCAATTCTAACCAATCTTAGTATTAAATTTGTGATTATGATAGCTTGTTAAGGAAAGAAACTGTCATGTTATGAGCGTCGCAAACCGTTTAGACATAAATTATCAAACTAGAACATAATCAAAAACAAACGACCTCAAAGTAAGCAATGTTAACGACATCAAATAATCAGCAAAAAGCCAGTTTTATAAACATTTTCAACTAAACCTCTATAAAACTCTAAAGATAATAAATTTAACCCTCTAATAACTCTATTTGGTTTTTTGTTAAATCTCCAAACCCTCATAAAATATTTCCGTTTTGCGGTGTCTGTTGCATTTTGCAGGGGTTGCCAGTTGAATTTTAAGCCCATATCTGTTAGAGTTTTCACTTCATAAACAGGGGCGGATTTAATTTAATAAGGAGTTGGTCAAACGAAAATTAATGTAACGTGCTACGGAAATATACATTCTCAAGCCGATTATTTTTTGGTGATACGTTAAAAAATATGTTGTTGAATAAATACCGGTTGTACTTTTGGCTTGAAAGCAATAATCGGAAATTCGTCAGTGTTAATCTGAAGTCTATATTATAAAATGGTAAATTAACTTCTCGTTTACTTAAAAAGATGAGATTTAATGTATACATTCATTTTAAAAAACGTCAAGACTACAGTCATAAGTCAATGTGTAAGTTCTTACCCCTATGCATTACCATACGGCGTAGAGATGCGTCGTTCGTGAATCCAAACGACCTAACCGTAGTGAACGAGAACCAATCGTGCGCCTCTATGGAAAAAATTGAATCGTAGCGTATCACTTGCTATCCCATTCTTTTAGAAAATGGCGCTTGTCTTGTAGAAAATCCAATTATGTACATTGAACCGCCAGTAATTTTTTTTTGCGCACAGTGAGAAGACTTGAATGACTCAAAAAGCTAGCGAATCATATCCCACGGCTTATACGGAGTACTTTAACACATTTCTCCCGTTTGCTTCTTATGCGGAACATCTCTTTTTTTATAGGGACCAGTCACTAATCAAACGCTTAACGACACCGGATCATTCACCATCAAAACAATTAATTCCACAATTCTGAAATAATCTGATTTCCCTCATCGCAAGTATTTTGAAGTGATGATAACTAAACCAAATACCGTCATAAATATTGAATTAAAAATTGTAGTCTTGATATCATGCTTGAAAATAAAGCGCTTAATCTCTGGTTGTAGTGTAGATTTGATTTGCCATTATTTTGGCTGAAGAATGTGTAATGAGTTAGGCATTAAATCGAAACACCAAGACGACTTATTACATTACGTTGAATAACAATAATTTTTATCCTCTGGCAGCCGTATACTTCGATGCGGCTCTGATCATAAAATGAAAATATTTTGCAATCGCATTGCAGGAAGTGTGGATAATATACGTGTGGCAATTGTATCTGTGTTGGTTTTCCGCAGAATCTCACGCCGTATTGAGACCGCTCTTTTCGGCTGTGACGCCCGTGCGGCATAAATTGTGCCCCGGTATTTTATATGATGCGCCACTGAACCCGCTGCGCAGAATTTTGATTCAACAAAGGGCTCTCGTATTATCATCCATACCGCGCAGTTTATCCCACCGCACTAATCTAGTGGAGTACTTTTTGGCTTCGGCAATGGCCATCCGCTCGAATCCCTGGGTGGACGTTTGAATAAAGTAATGGTACATAATTCAACGTATTTGATAATTTATTGTAAATTCTACTAAACATGCATTACTCACATTCGACTTCTAATCAACAAAGGCAATTAATTATCTACCCAGGCATAGAATAACTGTCCGTATATACAACAATATAAAGCTTGATATAACTCGGGCGATGTGGTTGTCCGATAAAGCACCTTAAATTATAATAAAATAAGTTTTCCCAATGCATATTTGTAAGAAAATAATCGGCGCGAAATTATGTAAAAAAGGCTAGTGAATTTTTCAAGAATAAATTAAACATAGTATGAAAATTGAATTATTGAGATTTTGTACACTTTCATGTATTTTGTCACTAATGACCCGGTTTTCGCCTTTCAGCATCTTCAGGCATTCGAGCGCACGAATGGACTCGAATTGACAGACAGTAAACAGCGTCTAACGTTTATATAGAAGATGCAAATACGACAAATATTATTTACGAGATAAAATATTATAAGTCTAGGATCCACACTGATACCTGAGTTAATATTTCGAGAATCGCCTTAATCCTTATTTTGTAATCAAACGCATCAACAGAGTGGCAAATTGCCGCTTTTCAACTAATATTAGGATTACCAGTTATTTTACAATTATGATCATTCCACATTTAGTGACTTCAGTTAGGTGATTCAACGTATAGGATACAGCAACGGGGAGTTTTGGAAAGATTCAGCTGTTCTTTCAGAATTGGCAAGGAATTTAACTGGGCTCTATTGATTACCAAAATTTCTTGATAAAATAATGAATGATCCCCATGTTTTGATGCAAAAATTTAACCCCATCATCCGCATTCAACGTATGGTTCTCCAATAACAAGTGATTTGCGAATGTCGAAGTATCTTTTTTTAATCTAAAGGCAGCTAAATGTTCTGATACTCGTATATCTAATGTACATGTGGTTTTACCCACATAGAAATGTTGACAATCACTGCATTGTAATTTATAAATGCCAGATTTGTTCTTAAAGTGGACTCTCAATAGAAGGCCGGTCTAACACTATCAGTTGTTTTTTTAATTTTAAAGCTTGTACAACCTAAATAACTAATTTTATGCCAGTTCCTAGGTTGGTATATGTTTTTAGACAAAGTTCCCGAAATATAGCATCTTTTCTGCTAATTTTCTTTGTTTTTTTGTATGTTAGTTAAAAAAAATAACGATACCGGATGAGTGACGGTTGGGTGACCTTGGTGTGGCGTAGTGCACGTCAAATCATTAGTCATATATGAAAACTGCTGCAGCTGCATTCTTGCCCTCAGTATATTATGCAGAAAGCGAATAATGTATACGAGTGGTGATTTTTGGATCAAACTTGTATTCATTGACGGATTGTTTTTCATTAATTTTCACAATTGACTGACAATTTTGTCCCCTATAATATAACTATATAATACATCCCGAAGAGGCAGGGGGTAGTGACTGTAATGAAGCAAATCAGACACATTCCACTCTCCCCTAACACACGGCTGACAATGTTGACCCCCCGGCGTTCGAAAATATTTAAAAAATGGGCAAGTATGAAAACCTTCATTACTCAGCAAATTCACTGGGTCCCAAACGATAAATTTATTCGATAAATTATTATTGCTTTGCGACAGCTAAGTGATTAAATTAAGCGTTGCTTTTTCTTTTCGAATTTAAAATTGAACTGGCGGACAGTTTTGAAACTTTTTATACTGAATGAATGAAATTCATGAGTTGCTTTATCAAAACATCACATATTATGATTTCTTTAATGTTGGGGACGGTTATATGCGGTTCTGAACTTTTTTGAAGGCCCAGGTCCGCCCGATAAGTTTGAGGCGGTGTCATATATTATATTTTTAATTTAATGTGTTTATTATTAAAAGAATAAAATGTCAGTCGTTGTCAGAACTATGATGGCGTTAAGCCATAACAGCTATCAACTAGCTAATAAAATTGTGTAGAACTAAATACTTTGATATTTTATCTTATTACAATGGAGTTCTACCAAGTAAATGCCAATTCAAGCAATATAGAGTATGTATTTAAATATATGTTGTGGATTAACAAAAAATCTATCTCTCTACTACATATTACGAAGAATCGTTTTGCACGATTGCTGAGCTTCGTCCTAACACGTCACGTTTCGATGGTATTTTGTAATCGACACATTTCTCAAACATAAAGAACTTTATTTCCAATCGGCGTGGAAATATTTTATTTTAACCACATATGAAATTGATTTAAGTGATATTGCGCTGCACCGAGACCTTGGAGTTTCTGATCGGTTACATTTCCCCAGAGTGCCTCTAAACAGTAAAAGAAAATAATACAATAACAGTAGTAAATACGTACAATGTATTGAATGCTCATGTGCAAGCATTCCGTTGAATACCTGCTTATTCCTTCTCCGCGATGCTTAAACTGCCATAGCTGTTTAATGTGTACATCATATTAACTCGAGAATTTTGCTACATGTATGCACTGAAGCCAATATAAAAAATATGAAGATTCCGTTAAATACATCTTGCCACATGAAATTATTCCCAAGCAGAACTTGATAAGCCCAGTTTACAATTTCAAATATTACCATATGAAGCCATGCAAAATTTCACTAGAGCATTATTTATTTTCATGCTATTTTAGATATTGTTTACTCATGGCATAATCTTTTGTTCCTTTCAAATATTCTGTATATTTACGATAGGAGTACTGTCAAATCAAAACCGCTGCTTTAATGTCGTATTTATTGAAATAGTTGAATTATAGAAAGTTTGTTATAGTATTGTGCGTGAAAACTAATTTTTAAAATATGTATTAGCAATAATATTTTTAAATGCTCGTGGCGAAAGGCATAACAGCTGGTTTTGAGAACTGTAGATTTAAAAATAGAATTTATTTATTAAAAATAATCCATTCTATTTACACTTTCCAACGAGCACATAACTTCTGTAGGATACATGACTTTGCAGATTACGAAATGTAATACTCACCTGTAGCGAAATTAATTGACAAATAATATTTGACCGATATTCGATATTCTGCAGACGCTGCGGAACAGGTGGACACTCATCAATGTCTCGATGACGAAAGTCGGTCACAGAGAGTCAAAGGGACAATATAAATTAACAAACTAGGAACGACTGGATTCATTTTGTATCGACCGCCGAACGTCTCTGTCGTCACTCGCTGATTGAACTCTGAACTGCATCAATCGTCAGCATCATCATCAGTATCCGTCCTACTGTCTTAATCACGTCAAGCAACAACATTAGAATCATATTCCTAAGACCCTATACAATTATAATTTAAAATATCTAAGAGATTTTGTATTTAATTACATGGAAATGTACAAAATCTCAATAATTCAAATTATCCCTACACAATTATTACAACAAAGTGTTTATGAACAATGAAAACCAATATCAACCTTAAGCGTGTTTTGGTTAACGTAAAGTGACATTTTGTAGGAAATGTTATATTATTTCATATTAAGTGTTTTTTATTTTGATCATTTTCGTGTAGAATGTTCACTGTTTACCTCATGTAAAAAATCTTGTTTTATTGTCACGTATTTGAGATAGAGCAGAAATCTTTTGATTATATAAATATTTTCTAATTTAGGGCATCGTACTTTTATCCGCGTTTGTAACAAAGGCAAAGTAATTTTACGGGTGGTGAGTACCTACGTATTCTGTACTCCATCCACTTTAAACCTATTGGAGCGGTGCTGAATCAAACCCTTCGTGGCGTACGGAGGTCGTGCTCTTGCGCGCCGGCGGTTCCCAAGGGGAGACCTATGCGAAATATTTTATGATGCACGGAAACTGTACGGTGCGATCTTTATTTGATCACCGAATGGTGTAAGGATCTACTTTACTTGATTTGATATAGAAAATATTTTTGTTAGCTTACGATGGCAGCTATTGTGTACATAAAAAATATTAAACTAATTTAATATGCAAATGACGAGAGTAAAATATATTTGAGTATACACTGCAAGACAGGAGAATGTCCAATAAAACTGATTTCAAGATACAGGTAACCTCTGTGCCCGTTGATGGCGGATTTGGTTCAAAGGGGGATTAATAAGAAACATGTAATATAACTTGGCAAAAATAATGTTTATATTGTTCCTTGTTGCAAAATGAATCTGGGCTGGCTTGCCTGTGTTTATTATGTAAAATTTGATGATAACCGTCATATAATTCGATACAACCACGCTTTACAGCACTCACTCGCTCATAATCGTCTTCGTTTTCTTCTAATAACTTCATGCTTTGTTTGTGAAGTGAAAAAACCTTTTCAATGATTTCGACAATTAAATTTCGCACTGGAATATGTTCTGAGACGTCATTTTCTTGGTACATAGTATGGCAGTCGATTTCCTGCAGCTCTTCATTAGTTACGGGTTACCGTGGGATTCTAGCAAAGCCTGAACATCAACTACTTCAACACCTTCAATGCCTCCGGACATAGCAATATGACTAATATCTTCATCTATCATTTTCATAATTGATATGATCTTCAACAATTTCTCTGAACAACTCTTTAGGAATACCCTTCATACACGACTGGCTGACTTCATTCCATGCTTCGGTAATGTTTCGACGATTCCTAGCACGTGATAGTGTCCAATTCAAGCAAATACCGGGAAAAAATATTTCAAATCGATCGCGTTATAACGAATCCGCATTCGCCGGGGTTGCGATGTCATGTATCTGCATTTAAATGCTTAACAGAGTTATTTTTATGTAGTCACGTGAAACCTACGTTATAGCAGTGGTTTGCTTTTAGAAAACATATTTTTTCTCGGGACTGAATGATATTGACAAGTTAATAAATGTATGCGTTTGCTTCTTGAATTGAGCTATTGAATGGCGCGCATAACTCAAAATAAATTATGTAGCTACATTGAACGGTCTTGCATTAGTTTGTTAGTTTGCTACCTGTTAACAAAGCTAAACAAAATAATATTTATGATAGATTCGGCGATGACATTGTGGCTTTTCACTTTTCACATAAAATTTATATTTAACACTTAGGTATTCTGTTGCGTATCGTTTACATAATATGCAGGTATAGACTCTAATCGCTTGAACGTACCAGAGATTATGGTTAAGGGATTTGAGGCTATTGAATGTTTGTCGGATTTTTTAACAGTGTCTTTCGGGATTTCGTAGCTAGAACGTGCTTCAGTGTGTTTTCTGTCGCTCAAACTCTATTTTAATATAATGATAGAAAAATAAAGCTAAGGAGCAACTAGCAGTCAGCTAGGCTGAATAAAAAGAGATGAATATATCGCATACACAAATGTCTTTGAATACAAATACACAGATCGATTGTGTATTCGCATTCTTCACCGGGCAGTGGCGGCCACCACAATAATAATAATTTTGTGTAAATGCGGCAAACATAATTCCATTCTAAGGCACAAAACGCGTTTCCATACGAGTTTTCTTAATAATGTTTGTTTGTTTTTAAATGTTTTTTTTTAAACCATATCTGATCCCTATTCGGAGCATACGGCCATCACGTGGTTCCTCCAAGCTTCTCTGTCTCTCATCAGTCTCCTCGTTTCCTCCCAGGTCATCCCAGCGTCCCGTAGCTCCGCCTAATCCATCCTATGGATGTTCATCAGCGGTCTTCCAGGGCCGTGCATCAGCGATCTTTATCTGGCTGGTAGAAGAGACTTAAATTTTAGGGATAAGTATTATTCTACCACTTCTATAATACACCACTAGCTGCCCCCTACGGGATTAAATTTCAATAAACAACAATATAAAAATAAAAACGATTCATGCCTCGCATAAAGAAAACCTGCGTGACGTTACAAATATCACGAAATACCCCATAAGCAAACTTTACACGATCAATCGGAATGACAATCTTGTTAAAATATGACAATCAGATTGATATTGTGCGATAGTGATTGAAGGAACGACTGCTGTGATTCTATACCACGCTTGGGATTGTCAATTCGAATGTCATTCCGGTTGATCGTATAAGGTTAACTTTAGAATATTAATATATGATTATAATTATTATCACCCTCCTTGAATAATAAATCTAGTGTGAACGAAAAAAAGTGTTGGTGAAGTAATTGAGTGAGCTTCACAAGTAAATAAATGCACCTAAATTCAAAGTTAATTCTTTCTCTTCGTTTGCCTTCGCGCTCGTGGTTTTCTTTTGATCACGTAAGCCAACTGAGAACAAAGCGTTATAACTAAAGTGAACATCTGTTACTCCTGAGTTTTCATTGGATTCCATCGCCGATAACAGATTTTATAATATAGAGTTGCATAAAGAAAGAAATGTCAACTATTTCTCGTAATATATTACGATGTTTTCACAAAAACTGTTGAAATACAAAATGTCGAACGTAATCAACACGAATTTTCTTCATTAAGTTGCGGTATATAACAGTTGATTAAATTGGCAAGACATTTTGTAGTGCCCCGTTTTATTTAGGTAAATATTTTTTTATTATGTCCAATCCTAATTTTAATTAAGCATATTATGGCCTCCTAATGTAGGTATCGCAGCATTGGTTTTTCTACCCGAACTACTTGTTACTCAGTTGCTCAACCACACTTTTTCGAAGAGTGTAGGGATAGAAGGATAAGGCTAGGACAAGACTAGTGGTTAACTAATCGCACCCGCTCCGCTCCGTTTTTAGGATATTTAGGCCATCCTCCGAAGTATTATATTAGTTCAGAATGATATAAAAGAATAATTTCGGAACTAGAAAAATTGCTATTTTTTTCTTTAAAATTTTCTATAATAGAAAAAACGTTATTCTATAATAGATCAAAACTCTGACAGTTTTAGTTGAAAGGAAATATGTTGACCAACGATCTTGTAAAAGTAAAGAAAAACTGTCGTATATTATATTCTTTAATGGCAAGTATATTCGGTTTTCATTTTTCTGCATTGTTTTAATTCTTATGAAAGTAATGCTTAATATTGTTAACAATTGATGAATAAAATAGTATGTAATATATTTTTTTTCCATGTCCGCTCCCAATGTGGAGCATATGGTCTCCTAATGGAGGTATCTTGACTCACTCAGTCACTCAGTTGCTCAACCTCTCTTTTTCTTTTTCGAAGAGAGTAGGGATAGAAGGATAGGGCTATGACAGGACTAGTGGTTAGCTAATCGCTCTCGTTACGCCCCGTGAGGATGGGATTGGTGGAAGGGAGGACTCAGACTACGAACAGAAATCCATAAATCGATTGAAAGATCAATCTATGAAAACCGTCCGCACCGGGAATTCAACCCGAGACATTCGTAACCGTAGCCAGCGACGAAACCAACTGCGCCACGGACGCCGACGTAATATATATATGTATTTAACTAATTTTCATATTTATTCAGGTGTTCTCATGATGTCTAAGATCTCAAATTTAAATTGAAAAAATCTAAATTTGACACTAACCTTGCTGGTTCTTGAACCAGGACTCACCTGATAGCTAGGGCAATGCTCTTACCACTAGACCACAGAGGCCGACGTGAAACGCTTTTTTAATAAAATTGCGTCAATCTGTTTGGTAGTTTTTTTTTAGAATAGTACTCTTCAGTATAGCATGAAAACATTCTTTTGAAAAACGATCGTGGCAATTTATCGCGCTGGTTTCCCAATATAAATTTACGATGATCGATTGAGCTATTTGTGCCGGTGTAAGTACGAAACACCCTGTAAACACGACACCACAATTTATCAAATCTATTAACCATGAATGCGATATTCACACGATACTTTTTTCCCCTTTCTATTAGGGTCACGTATTTATATTGTACAAGTTTTTGAACGCATCACGGCAGCGCATCGCGCTGTAATACTTTTTTTACACAAATTTATGTTTGAATTTCTGGTCCTGTAGCCGAGTGGTCAACGAATACTCTTGGGCATCCTATTCGGTGACAGTGTCCACGATTTCGATTCCCAGTCTAGAAAAAATCGTAAATTTATATTTCAACCGATTTATGGTTCAAAGGTATAAATAAATGTATGTGATGTTCATATCCTACACCACCTATGTGATCCTAAAAACGTAACGATAAGCTAACTAGTTATCTTTTTTTGTCACATATTTCTACCCTTACCGTATCCAAAAAAAATAAAAATTGAATAACAACCAGTTCTCGTAAAAAAACTTCTGTCGACGCACACATTGTGAGCGGACAGAGTTGAAAATAAACATTTGAATTGGTGTATTTATCTATATTTCGTGAAAAAAATCAAAAATTTGAAGACGTTTGAGAAAATTTGTATATCGCCTAATTCAGAGTTGCGGACTGGAGTTTTAATTTTTTTTTTTTTTGTGTTGTCGGAGTCGTCGAAATTCACTGGTTCCGTTTTAAGTTAATCCTTATTCGCTGGCGAACAGTGAAGGTGAAAATGCGACTTGTGCTTCTTTTAATGTCCGTCATTTAGCGCTGGTAAACCTAAAGTGGCGTGTGAACGAGCACACTAAAAACACTTGCGCCAATATGCCGTTCGGAAAATACAATTCGATGCCATGTGCTCGGACGCGGTGTAACTGCAGGCAAAAAGTATACTGACCATTACAAAGCATAACTTTGTTTCTTTCGTATATCAAAAGAAAACGCAGTTGGCTGTACCCACTTACATCACATTTATAAATACGATCAGGAGCGGTTTCAATCGATGAAAAATATCGTGAAACAAGGCTGTGTATAGATAATAATTGAAGGCATTAGATAGGACAAACTATGCCCACTTTCAATATCGAGCATATTGGCTCCAAATGGAACTTGCTTAAGTTAGCCACTCAACCTCTTCATTCTAAGACGATGAGGGACGAATTGAACTCCTGACCACGTAACTGACGAAAGCCCAGAAGCATCGACCACTCAGCTACGGTACAAGTCGTGTATGATAATAAAATTTATAATTCGTCCTAAAACCAGACCGTAGTATCTCGGAAAAATGCTGAATTTAGTTAACTATACAATTATTTTTTCTTTCCAATTTTCTATCCATTAGTAAAATTTTTGTATCAAAATTCTGCGTAAAAAAAGCAAAAAAGTCTTGCTAAAGTTTGATTAGTTAGAACATGAAGGAAAAAATCGGCCATAGTTTCACTGATTTATGGCAAGGGTGCGCAATCTTTTTTGAGCTACTTTAAATCTTAATTTTCATGGCGATCGGTTCTAATCATCATATAAGAAACTTTGTTGATGCTTTTTTTAGTAAAATAAAACATATTTATTTTAAAAAGCAAAATATCGTTAAATATTCGCGAAAAATATAATTTTATTATTATTATTAGCATCGAGCGAACTTTGCTTCGCGATCGACCGGTTAGATTAGTGAGGCTAAAATCTCAAAACTATGATTTTCAACATACTACCAGTTCTAGGAAGGCTATTTACAGATTATAGAGTCTTGTAAATAAAGATCGTAATTAATGTATGTTGTTGTGTTTATAAGAATGATTCCTTTCCCCCAAAAATGAGGGATAACACTTTTAAAGTGATACTCGAGCTTCGATAATGAAGTGCTTACGTATAATAACGTTATACTATTAATAAGACATCATTATTATAAAAAAAAAAACCCTTACCGCCTGGATAAACGTTTGAACGCTATATTATCCGCGCGCTTTTTTTTTTACACTACATCACAAAAATTGCTTCAGGAAATATTGCCAAACGTATTATCATCGTCGTAAATATATTCCCATATTATGATCTCATATTTTTACTGCCTGTGTAATCTTCTATCATCAATCAAATGTCTGTATGTATTTTTTGTAGCACTCTTTTGAAAATGAAACAAATTGGCGTCGGGTATGCAATAGTTTTCACCTCACGTCGCACAAAAGCCAATTACCTTTATTGTTTTGAGGGCCATGAAAATACGAAGAATAAATTGCTCTATTAAGCAAAGCTATGGTATATTAAAATTGTAGATATTATGATTTCATATTGGAAAATTTATTAAAAAAAAATACATCGTGTTTTTTAAACGCGATAGGAAATGATTTGAAATTATTCTTGCTATTGTAAATAATAGGCAAAAATCTACAACCATCTCATCAAAACACCGAAATACGTATCACTTATATAAACATAAAATATATTTTTTAAATTGAATACTAACTGCCTGGTTTTGCTCCTACGTGTCCACGGAACATCACCTCGTACAGCTGTTCATATGTTATTTCTCGTCACAGTCGATCTGGGAACTTTTACCTTTGGAACTGGACTTGGAGGTCACTGTCAGGTGACTGCAGGCGGATTCTTATCAAGAAATCCACGAATGCAGTTATTTAATGTGACATCTGTTATGTCGTCATAGCAACACAAACTACGTTGAAGTCGCATTGTCGGTATAGTAATCCAAAATATATTATTATAAATGTCACAAATAATTAAATACCAAACTAGAATCGTAACTTTCGTAATATTTTTTGCATTAAATTATTATGTTCCTCAACTCTAAAGGTAGAAAAATTATCATTTAAAAAAAATAGAAAAACGAATATCTTTATGTCCTTCAACATATAGTATAGAAAAAAATGCATGCCGGTAACAAATATATAATAACGCGACATATCCCTTACGATTTAACATGTCTGATTGAACATTTTTACTTTTGCATAATTTAATAGCGTGGCTTGTTAGACATTTTAGTTAGATTCTTTCTCTTTTTATAAAAATTTTCATGCCCCACAGCGGTCTGTCAGTCTTTATAAATTAATTTACTCACGAAATCCCCGTTAATCTGCTCAGATTGATTGTTTCCTGTCGAGACTTTCGCCGCTTTCAAATGACTGAAATGTCACGCCATTTCACTGCGCTCAAGAAGTTCATATAAATAATATAAAAAACTAGTGGATGCCCATTTGAAAATCAATTATTGAATAAGTATACTAAAATATAAACCGTAAAAAGTATTGTCTTTAAAATACCATAATTATTGATCATATATTTATGAAAACATTAAGTTATTATTTCATAATAAATATATACCTGTGTTTTTGTGATCGTTGTAAAATAAATATGATCATGATATTTATATGCCCTTTAGACCATAACCGCTCTCTATTTAAAACATAAATATGTCCAGCGGGATTTCATGTCCTCCGCTAATCGCTTTGACTTCTGGCAATACTTGTTAACGCTTATATTTACTGCAAGAACAATTTAAAAACATTATTTTATATTTGTTACTTAACGGTGTAGTATATATGGGATAAATAATTTAAATATTCAATACAATCAAAAATATGCATAACAGTTTCTAGGTGTAAGAATGTGGAGTTGTAAACGGTAGGTTGAAAAAAAATTAAAAGGTGATCATTTTACACATCTTGTATATAGATAACATGATAATATAATTTTATTTCTTATGAATGTTATAAACTTTTAAAAACATCGTTTCCAAAAAATATTTCACTAATAACAAGATACCGTTTCTAGGAAACCACCTTTCGACGTTTTAACGACCTCGTATCGCGACGCCTTTGCCAATAGTAAATTAAATTCCTCTTGTTGGAAATGCCGCACTCAGACGTCTTATTTTTACGATATTAGCTTGGAGAACATGCTTGCGTCCTCACAGAACGTCAGCCGTTGTGACTAGATCAGCAGAGCACACGGGATCCGTCTTAAATACCGCTCTAATGATTTTTCGAAGTTCACAACTCTTCAACCAAATACTGGTCTGTGGCGAAATTTACGTTAAATGACGATCTCCTGTCCGGAAATCGCACATACAACCGGTCACTCATTTGTGTTGTACATATTTAATTTCCTATCACAACACTAAGCAAACAGTATTCGCCAACAGAAAATATGTGATCTTTTTTAAAATGTACCACTCTTTTGAATGAATCGATATTAGTTTTTTATTTTATTGTAGAGTCGTTGAAAGGCGACATTGTCCCACAATCCGACTCCCGATTTTTTAAATATGAGATTGAATTTCGTCTCCAATTTTCTACAATTAACAGCCATGGCGTTCTAATAATATGTATTGACAAATTGTTATTATTGGCTTGAATAAAAATGAATATGTGCGGAATTTACATTCCTTCTAGCCGCCGACAAATTTATTATTGGGTTATAAATAATTGCACACTGTGTTAGATAGTATTCACTTGGTACAGATAGATTTCAATAGTTTCCACTTAGTCACGGGTTCTTTTGACAGAATGAGTTAAGTTGTAGTAGGTAATGTTAGGGTTGGTCTGGTTTGTGTAATGTATTCTAATGCGTGGTATTATAATAATGACCATATAGGCGGTCTAATATAGGGTAGAAGAATGTGTGACATTTCATTACAGCTTCGTGCAATTATCGATTTCAAAGTGTGAGTATTTATATTGAGTGAAAACTATTTTATTATGTGGGATCACTTTATTTTAGTGAAAGAATTTGTTTTTTTTTTTTGGAATGTATTTGTTATAAGTGAAAACTATTTTTATGAAAGTGAATATGATCTAAAGAAAAGTGCATTTAATTGTCTTTAAGCCTTTATTATTTATACAATACACAAATAATATTTTTATTTATTAAAAGTTAATAAAGAAATGACAAATTAGAAAAGGAGTCAGTATCATTTTGATTTTTACCGCTCCGACTCCTCAGTAGGGATTCCAACTCGAATGTTCGAATATATTCGGCCTTATTTTAACTATTAGATATAAGAATATTTGGGCAACTATTCAAATACTGCTCGTAATAATTTTTAATGAAATGTTTTACAGAATCGACGAAAAATTACATCACAATTTTTCTAGATTTCAAGAACAATAATAAATACCTCATTTAGTGTTTTGTTTTGTCAGGCGCTTTCAGTATCTTATCATAAAGAGTTTGACGAATGACTCGGGACTTAAAAACCTTTTAAACATGCCGTAATTTCAGTATTTGAAGAAATACGGTTGGATTAATCCGGCGCAGCCGCAAATTTTAAATATTGTATTACAATGGAACAGTATTGAAATGTGTACATATTTATATTGTCTCTCTCTGGGATTTGACAGAAGTGTGAAAATATTATGTGTATATCTGTGATTTAAAATTTGAATAGATGAGATTTTTTTTATTAATGAGCTCGTTTTCTTACAAATTTTAATGTTATATATAATCTTTTGTTTATAAATTAGTCAAATCGAATTTTTAATTTTATTTTCATACTTCAGAAACTATTCGAAGTAATCTGAATAGTTTCAGTTTTACTCTTCGATATCCGAATAGTTGATAATGACGAATAGTTTGAATCCTTATTCCACAGCCTTGGTTTTTCTACTTGTAAAAATCACTCAAAGAAATTTTTGGCGTCAATATTAATTTATTATAGCCATTTTGATACGCTGAAAGTTCCCGGGAAGCTACGCTTCGAATTGAATACTAATATACCATGCTCAAATTTAGTCTTACGGCAATTTCGTTATCGTTTTGAAAACACCGAAAAAAGCCAACCGAATTGCTTCGAACTTAAAATGCAAAGTGCATTAGCGAAAATAATTCTCCGCCGACCTTTTGAGGAAGGCAATAATTTAATTTAAAACAGAATAGGGACACCCTTTTACCGAGCCAAATGGTTTCGCACCGCTTTCCCAATTCCTCTCGCCGATTTCTCCACACTACCTCCGTCTTGGGGACGTATTGAAATTTAACTGATTTTAATTGACTGATTTACTAATTCTGATGATATGAAAATGCTCTACAAAGTGATTGATTATTTTGTTTATTAAGAAGTTCGTAAATATGACTTTTTCCAAATTTAGTTGACTGCTGAAAGAGATTAAGGCAACAACTTGCTTTCTTATTTGTATTGCTTACTAGTATTTATTACCCAGCTTCGCCCGAGATAAAGCGCGCTAAAATTTAGATGATTACGTTATTTCGGTGTAAGCCAATGTTAAAAGTTGAAAATATCACCGTGGACCGTACCTCATGTAACACCCACAAAATATAGTCAATCAATTAATTATAATGAATAAAAATTGAAAATAGCACAGTTGAATTAAAAATGGCAGTCAGATTATGTATGCGAATTTCACGTCGCTTACGTTCACCGCTTGAAAGCAGTTCTCTTGACGGACAGATAGACAGAAAATAAGTGTATTTTCTGCTTTATGGTATAGATATACGTAAATTTTGCAATATGTATTTTTTCTTCTGCCTTTCGTTTTTAACATATTTATAACATGCATTATGAAAAATATGTTCTTGCCTTTCTAAACCTTTAAAAATATGTTTATTGAATAGAGCAGGCGTGGGAACTTTTTCATGTTGGAAAGCCTTTTTATACATCTGAAAACAAATAATGCCGCATTCAAGAAGCTTTGATACTTAATTTTTAAACAAATGAAAATATGGAATGAAAAATTTGCACTCAGTCAAAAAGTCACACTCGAAGACCTATAAGGCCGCAGGTTCCCCACCCCTCGAGTATAGTATTACAAACGTTGTTAATAAAGTAGTACTTTGCTATAACAAAATTTGAATTCATATAATTTCTAGCAGAATGTGATAATTCCGTTAAATATTGAAAAAATTACATCTTTTCTACGTAAAAACCTATGACGTACACAATCAGCATAAAAATACGTCGTTGACTATTTTTTGATCTATTGTGTTGGCAACCAAGTAATTTATTTTCTAAGAAATTAAAAGAAAATTTTTGCACACAACGAAATATTTTTAATAAATAATGTATTGTCCATTTTTATCAATAACCTTCTGCCATCTTTCAGACAGCATCATAATTCCACATTAATATTATTTAAAAACTATTGAACATATTCAATATTAATGGCTGTTTTTGTTTTTTCGCAGACTCGGTTTCAATGACCTCCCCCGGTCAGTGGCGTACTTCTCGTCAGTTGACATTGACACATCTCTGAGGAAGGAAGCGAACCTGGACTGTGTCACACCCTCAAATCCTCACGGGTTGGCCACCGGATATGGAGTTCCTAAAGGGGAATCTTTGGACATTGAACAGACTCTAGAAAAATGTGGTGATAAACAATTAGATGGTCTGATACACGATAAATAATAATCACTCCACATGCTGTGACATTAGAAACTAAACGGGCTTTACAAGAGATCTTAATAAAGAAATAAGATATAATTTCTGGCAAACACCTATGTATAAGGGTTTGAAGATCTGATTGGAATATAAGCAAAAAAATAACCTAGGATATCAAGATGATGGGTATAAAGAAAACTGCCAAATAACAAATACTCCCAGATCAGACCTCACAAAAAATGTCGAAGAAGAAACGTATTTTTTAGGAATTAAATTTTTCGAAATAGTTACCACTGTTAAAATAGCCATAAGAAAAAAAAAGTTGCATTATAAATTTATATTAGTTTATTTTTTTTGTATTATTGAGATTTTGTACACTTCCATGTATTTTGTCACTAACGACCCGGGTTTCGCCTTTCGGCATCTTCAGGCATTCGAGCACACGAATGGACTCGAACTGACCGTGTGCTCGGATGCCTGAAGATGCCGAAAGGCGAAACCCGAGTCGTTAGTGACAAAATACATGGAAGTGTACAAAATCTCAATAATCCAAATTTGATATTAAAGTTCCATCAAGCACCCTCTGTCTTAAATTATATATTAGTTTTGTCATTTTGAGATTTGTGTGTGTTTTTTTATTACCAATCCTCACATCCCTTTACAATAAGTCTTCTATAAGATTTAAAATATGTTATTTACACACTCTTTCGTTGTCAGACCTAAGTTATTATACTTCTTTGTTCATACATTTCGTCTATTTTTATACATGTGTTCATCTGAATAATATTTACTTCGGTATATTAATACATCGTTGATATAGTTGAAATTAGTAGATGCCAAGTCAAGTTTTCATCCCTTCCCACTCACCACCGTGAAAAACGGCGCGTAAAGACAGCGGAAAGAAAATAAGGCGTAGAAAAAACGATTGGCTTAATACTAGTCCTTTCCTTATTCCTTAATGAAATGAGCCCACAAGCGACAGACTTACAACCCGGCAAGCGAACGGATCTATACAGATAACTACGTCATTTCTTAAACTAGGAATAATCATCACACTAAGGTGCAAGCCGCCGACTCTTGGGCAGCTGTCCCCGAGACAATCCCTACACAAAAACTGAAATAATATGCTTCACGTTTACACCACAGAAAACGTCTGCTAAACGTGCGACCGTTGCGGGTGGTTGTGGATATTGACTTACTACCCATAGTCGATAAATATCTTCTACTTTTAATTTTCCCTTAAGAATAGATTTACTCCACTATTGACAAGGAATGTTGGATAAAAATAAATTAGTTCATTTAATTCCGTTATTGTATATCTCCATAAAATGAATAGGTACGTATGTATCCTTTAAAAAAGTTGTACACGAATTCCCCTCTCCGCGACATGGTTTCTATATACGCTCTTCTTATACTTCGAAAGTTCTCTTCAGAATAGTTAACTTTAGTTGTGATCCCCTAGGCTCCACTACTACCCGTCTGCTACTACGGTCCTTAAACTTTTTTTTTATAATAACTTCTTTTTTTATCGATTTAGTGCTGACCTAAGCACGTAACCTCATTTAATGCTTTTGCGTAGGAGTTTTAAGATAGTCATTGGATGCGAAAAAAGCGAAAATAACGTTATTTTTACGCTGTGCATTGTAATTCATTTTAATTACTCATTTAAATTTATTGAATCAGTGAATGTAGAGGATTTTTATGGCAACTAATTAGTGGTAGATTTAATGTTGTAATTAATATGAAAACCTTTCTTATGTATGTATCAAAGTGAAGAGTTATTCTCCTATTCTTAAATAAATTAGTCTTCCCTTTTTCTCTATGTCTTCTCTTCATCAAAATTATATGACGGGTAAATGAAATGTCTTTTGTTGTTGCCAATCGTTACTGAGTTGAGGGTGTCGGCTACATGCTCGTACATTAGGCTAACGATGAATCAACCAACTTAGTTTGTCAAATTCCATATGATGTTTCTTACCATCATAATCATTTAATTGTATCAGTTTCAAAAGTATAATGTAACAATTATTTATCAAAACCATTAAATCCGGAAACACCATAGATGCCTCTAGCCCGGAGGTGCGTAGTCTGCAGTCCAAATTGTTAATTTCATTTTTCCATGTTTCAATGTTCACGTAAATATCATTGCAGTTGCTTGAATATAAAACAGTTTCTCTCAATCTTGCTTTAGCGTATAAAATAAATGAGATATTTTTTTATATCTCAAATTAGTGCCACAATTTTATCGGAGTTACAATTTTTATATGTTATTTAATAATATACTCAATTTGATTATAAATACCACTTTGAATCTGTTCACTACCCCTATTATTTTTGTCCCGTTCCCAGAATTTCATAAAATGATCAGGACCGGTTTTTCAACTGATACTATATCGTCCTCGTTCTTACATAAGAACGTCAAAACACTAGTTTTGAGTAAATCGACGCTGTTGCATTTTATGCGATTGACACACAAAAATTGTATGCATTTTTAAAATATATTTTATTCTAACTTAGCTATGAAAGAAGCGCGACCGCGCATGTGGAAGGTCGACATACGCATAAAATAACTAATTAAAAGGAAGAAGTATTAAGATCGGTGTTTTTTTTTTCTCTCTTTCAATTACGGATATCATTAACAACGTAGTCCACAAGACAGACAGTCATGTTAAGAAAGCTTATTTGTCCCATAGGAATGCAAAAACTTTTGACGTATCTATTTATGTTAGCCATTCACTGGATTAGAACGGAACTGTGACATATAATTTTTTGTAACATTTTGGACTACGACGCTTGGCTTAGGGATTCACATCATATTTTTGTCGTATCTATTTATGAATTGAATAATATATACAACCCAATTTTATATATTATAATAAGTGTAGTTGTGTCGATAAAAAATGTAATTGAAATATATATATATTCAGGTGGACGGTGGCTTAATCTCTTTCTCGCTCAATCGCATGAAAATTGAAGATGCAAGCGAGATGCAAGGGCATGCGGCGTATGCTCTTGTATCCTTCTTACTCATACCCAAATTAGGTTGTGCGATAGAGATAGTGAGAAGTCCACCGCAAGCTGATACTGACAAAAGTTGGTAAGTAGCAAAATTGACGGAAACTAGATAAGTACACAATGAGAATCTTGGGTATCAATTCTTTGTCTGGAATAACTCAGAAGGTGCATTAAGTTTACCAGTATATAGAAATGGATACGACAAAAATATTATATGTTTTATTTGCCCCCTGCGTTGTTTTGTCAATGTTCTGATTTTAGGTGTGTTGATTTATCTCTGTTCTGATTCGCTATGTTCTCGTTTTCCACAAGATTGCAATACCGTATGAATATAACGATACCGGTTTTTCATATCAAATATTTTTATTATTTAAAATAATGTCTATTCCGTAAGTATAAAAAGCTGATTTCGATAAATACCATAAATTTATTTTAATTTAAATGTGATAAGGCTAGTTCACCAATGCTTAAATCTGGCAATCTTTATCGGATTTCCTTGCAAAAATAAATCCACCTGCAGGAAAAAAGGTCCGGTGAAAAATGAAAACGTCACAAATCAACACATCCAACATCAGAACAGTGACAAAACAACGCACGAGAAAAATAGAACAAATAATTTTGTCGTATCTGTTTATGAATTAAATACATATACAACACAATTTCAAAGAAATATTTTCTTCATAAAAAATATTAAAAAATGTCGCTAAAAGTACTAAATAAAATTATATTTGGAAAACTGAGACCTTCTTAACGCGTTTAAATTACAGAATATATCGTCCTCGTTCTGGCAGAAGTTGGTAAGTAACATATTGACAGTTCAGAAAATTTTAGCTTGTAGGATTAAGTCTAGTCTCGGTAATAATATCAAACTATAGATGGAATTATGCCAATCTAACACTTATCAAGTGAGGGATCTATAGACAGGGACGATTGTTTGTTACTACCTACTTATTTATTCCAGACAAATAATTGATATCCAGGAATCTCGCTGTCCACTTATCTCGTCTCTTGTCAAAATTGCTTACCAACTTCTGCCAGTACGGTGACGATATAATATTATCGATTACAATTATTATCGACACAACCTGCAGTTATTGTATTATATACAATTATTTCTTTTATTCATAAATAGATACGACAAAAATATTATGTGTTTTATTTCTCCGTTTTGTCATATTCTGATTTTCCCATATACCGAAAAAAATCATCTCGCATTCAACGCTTGTCGGTCAAATAGTCGTTGAATAATTTTACAGTAATATATTCCAATACCGGGATCCCGGTGTCGGTATACGTTCCCAAACTATGCTGTTCGTGACCTCGTATTCGCAATCAATCTCGTCGAATAAGTACTTAGTTTTCTTTAATTGTTTTTTAGTAGAAAAAATCTAATGTATAAAATGACAGTAAAGAATATTTGCTTATTTTAAAACAAAGAAAACTTGGTTCCTGCTGTATCTTTAATTCCACCGCGAGCCAGCAAACAAAGTTGTTCCTATGAAGAGATTTTTAATAAAATATGCAAAGAAATCTCGGTTACGTACTTTTTCACATTAGTTTTAAACGGGGAAATGAAATCTTCTGGATTTAATACGCGAAACCACTCAAAACTATTATTCATTCCTTTACGGAGATTTCTGTTAATGTTTTTGCTTGAATTGCTTTGCTTGCAATATTCTCAGTATTTAGTAATTCAAATACCTAAAGCAAGCTACTTTACTTTACTTTATCTGTATTTATTTGATTAACCTTTTTTTCTGGCATATATTCTTTTTAATCGGCAACTAGTTAATTGGTCAGTAACTCATTCGATAAACGGTCAGTTAACAATTATGTTTTCAGTATATAATTGTCAAATAAATAAAGGTTACTTAAAAAACTGACCGTTTTATATAAATGTCTGAGAGTTTATTTTATTAACTGACCATTTACCGAATTAGTTACTGACCATTTTGATTAACTTTGTTGTACCATGTCTGCTTCCAGTGTAGAGTATATGACCTCCCAATGGAGGTATTTCAACAGAAAATGTTTCTACTTGAACTGCTTGTTACTCAGTTGCTCAAAATGACTTTTACGAAAAGATTAGGGATAGAAGGATAGGGCTAGGACAGGACTAGTGGTTAGCTTAATCGCTCTCACTGCGTCCCAGTTTTAAGATTGGATGGGTGGGAGAGCTTTTCAATCAGTCATTATATTTTGTAGTAAAATATGTGATTGAATTTTCTTTACAAATCGAAAATGCTTTATGCAATATGTATTTAGGTGTCTAGTGAAATCAACCCTGGTCTTTATTTAATAAAATGTAGAACATTTTTTTACCATGTCCGTTCCCAATGCGGAGCATATAGGCTTCTAATGGAGGTATCTCAAACAAAAGCTAATCGCTCTCGCTACGCCCCGTTTGTAGGATCGGATGGGTGGAAGGGTATTTTAGAAATTACAAACATTCATGTCTACGAACAGAAATCTATAAATCGATTGAAAAATCAATTTATGGAACTGTCCGTACCGGGAATTGAACCCGAGACATCCGTAACCGTAGCCAACGACGTTGACCACTGCACCACGATTCCGACAATTCCGCTTATTGGTTAAATAAAAAGCTTTTTGAAAAATAATGTCCTCTCGGTGTTAGCCAGCTTACAGATGAAGCCAGTCATGACCATTTGTTAATGTTAAAAGTGTTGATCTGCAATCAACTGCTTTATCTTTGCCTACCACCTTAACCTTTCCTCGGTTGACTTTAAAAAATATCATTGAGTCAATCTCATGATTAAAAAAAATCTGATGCATTTTCCTCTAAAGAAGAGGTTGAGCAACTGACTAGGTACTAGTTTTTGTTAAATGTTTTCGATATGTTCCAATACGAGTCAATATACTCCATAATGTGAGCGGGCATGGCGTAAACTTTGAAAATTAATAGAATCAAACCCTACCATCTGCATATTAAACAATTTTTACGTCTCCAGCTTTCATAAATATGATTCTACCTTCTACTATCATTATTGCAACATGTGTTTATCATATTTATACAAAAGTAGCATTTGCGAAGATGGAAATTTTAATATTGTTTAAACGGTTTCCGTTGTTGCAAAGTAATTAGATATTAAGCTAGAACATCATAGAGGCAAATAGTCTAAACGTAGATGTTGTTTTGAATACTTCATAACTTCAGCAGGTGTTTCTTTTGTTTGTTGTGTATGCCTCCATATCCATGTTGAAAAAATCGTATTCTTTAACATAAGTATTAACAATCCGTATTTTGACTTAACTATAAAAGGATTTTTCATGTTTTGCTCGAAATTTTTCTCTTCACCGCATTAAAATATTCGTACAATTTTGCTGAGACGAAATATCGTAAAGAATTTTTCTCAGCTGCAAAAAAGTAAAAAATATATATAAAATTGCAATTCCCTCGTAACTTTAGAGTTTAAATTCCATGCAGCAGAACGGTGGTTGTCAAACTGTGACATATAATTATATTATGAAATATAAGAAACCTCCATTTTATAATCAATATACCCCAACAAGCGTATATTTTTTCCAGGTTTATACTATAATTTCTTACCGAGATAGGTTTTTCGGTATTTGAAAAATCCAAAACAATAAAGTCAACTGCCGCAACTTTGTCTACCATCCTAACTCTGCCAGAGTAAATACTCACATACTATTGTTTGAGTATTATCATAAATAGACGTTTAATATACCATAATTTATTCCAATGTTGCCGATCTTTTAAAAAATTCTGCGAAATATTTTTTTGTTGGCTACTTACTCTAGGCCAGTGTTGTACAAACCGCGACCCGTGGGTAATAAGTAGTAAAACTACGTAACTATTAAACTAAAAATAATAAAATGCATATCTTGTTTAGTGTAATATATCATTATTATTAAACATTTACACTATGCGGTTCGTGAAAGATTAGAAAATAGATAAACTGACACTTCTTTCAAATAGGTTGTGCAACACTGCTCTAGGCAAAGTTAAGGCAGTCTACTGTAGATTAACACTTTTAACTCTGACAAATGGTCATGTTTAATACTTAATATGCAAGCCGTCTAACTCCGTCAGGACAAAGAAAAAACTTCATTATTTAACCAATAAGCGGAATTGTCAGGTCCTTGGTGCAGTGGTCAACGTCGTTAGCTAAGGGTACGGATGTCTCGGGTTCAAGTCCCAGTACGGAAAGTTTCATAGAATGATTTGTATTCATAGACATGGATGTTTGTGATGTCTAAAATTCCATCCGATCCTAAAAACGGGGCGTAGTGAGAGCGATTAGCTAACCACTAGTCCTGTCTTAGCCCTATCCATCTATCCCTACTTTCTTCGAAAAATAGAGGTTAAGCTACTGGGTAACAAGCACTCATCGTAGAAAAAAAATTCTGTTAAGATACCTTCAATAGGAGGTCATATACACCACATTGAGAGCGGACATGATAACAAAATGTATTTTTTTCTACCACTATCATGCCACTCTCCATTGTCCGCAATTAACTAATTTTACCATAAACTGTATTGATTCATAAATAAAAAGCGTATTCTATCAGTGAAAAGTTTTAGAAGGTTTCAAAAAATGTGACATATTTCATACGTCGGACGAGAAATTTACTGTATAGAATTGATCGAATGTCTTAGCACGTGTCTACATTTGTTATGGACGTGGCGCAGATATCGGCAACCCAATTGTGCTCAAACGACACTATTTCGACCTTTAAGGCAGTGCTTCCAAACCAGTGTGCCGCTGCACAATGCGTACGGATTATAAATCAACATTCACTTAAATACAGTGCACAAAATATGAACGAAGAAATAAGCAATGTCACATCATATTATACGTAGTACTATTGAAATCAGCAAAACCGATAAGCTCAGATGACGTTCATAAAATATTTAATTAAATATGGAATCTAGTTAGCTGTTTCTTTAGCTATATCTGTTATCATTTTTTTTATCTGTAATTTCAGAAATACGTATTTTTTTGGTTTCTGTCAAAAATGTTATCATCAAAAGTAATTGTATCATAATTATTGTCCATGTAGTATATTCTGAAGACGGGATTTGATCTCATCTACGACATCTGTCCATCGACTAATGTCCCGAACACGTCTTTCTATTTACCCTGATTTTTCATTTATTTATCGCTTTGGTTAGTAGCTTTTTCAGATTTCAAAAGTTGTAGGTTCGGAATTTTTTTGTCTTTTGTTAAATTAAACATCTTTGTTAGATCTCCAGGAACAACACAACTATGTTCTTCCTCGTCACCTATCTTTCATGTTCCATTCGTTTTCATCAATCGATTCATTTTTTGATAAGTGATGCTTTAGCACTTACTTACTTATCCTAGGACAACTTTTGTAACCCGCTATGATGCTTCATCTCAATGTACGTAGTGCCCATTATCTGTCATGAGGGTTCAAACCCTTCTCTGCGCAAGCGTTCAATCAAATTTGAACACACATTAAACACGCACACACTAAGGTAAATGTACTGGTACTTGACCATGTACCAGTAGTTGACCTTGTTCAATAAAATTGACCAAAATAAACGTAGACGCGGGATTGCTCTAAATTGTGGAATTCAGACAAGTGAAACCATCTTTGTGTCGGATTGAGAAACTAACACATCACCATATATGTCGTTAGGGTGTCATAGCGGCCATTTGAAAACAACACCTTATACAGTATTTTATTTAGAATTTTTTAAGATAATTGCTAAGGATATCAGTATATGTAAGCATATGCTACATGACTCAACCAAGAGTGGTCTTACAGGAAGCCCTGAGGCAACTCTGACTAAAGGTTGTCATTAAATCCTCTGATTAGACATGGTCAACTACTAAAAAAAAAAGTGGTCAACTACTGGAACTTAAAAAAAATTATATGGTCAACTACTGAAACATGGTTGTTAAAAATTGAACACAATTTTTTTGTAACAGACCCTTTTCTAATTTGTGTCTTACCATATGAATTAAGACATTTAAGCCATTATGAATACGCTTGCTTTGTCTAATGCTAAACGTTAATCGTTATTTTTGTTGAACTTTTCTCTTAAGTGGTCAACTACTGGCACGTTTACCTTATTTGTCTGTGTATCTCATCAAGCGTATTGAGCAAGTTCTTGTAATAATGACAATATTTTCACAGTATAAATATGAATAATGACAATATAAATAACTTTTTTTTTTTTAAATAAAACAATTCATTTGTACTACTTCCACATATTTATAATGATCAGGATAATGATATGTGGATGAATTGTGGATGAATTGTGCTTTATTATTTAAAATATAATGTCTTTCCACCAAGAATTGACAGTTGACACCTTAAAAGTGAATATAAATAACATTATTAGTTTTTTTTTTTTTTTGTAAATACAATGAAAAACAACATTAAAAATACGCTTTATATAAATGTAATGGAAATTTCACAGTAAAAATCGTTTGTTTCATCAGAAGTATAGCGCTCCATAAGCAAATTATTTCAATTACTTTGCAAATTATGTCCAGAGTGCAGTTTCAAAGCAGTATGCCTTAAACGTTTTCAAAGCGTGCAACAGTTATAAGGTGGCTTTATGAGTTCTGCCTAGGTCAGTGGTTTCTCATCTGGGAGGCGCCACACCTTTTAATTGAAAAATAATTTTCATTCCATAGTATCTACAAATAAATAAAATTTCACATCGTTGTTATGATGTATAATATTAATGTTACGTTTAACAGTAATAATTCAGTCAATGAATTAGATTTTATTGGTAAACTACCAACTTGAGAAACAAAACTATTCATTTTATATAAGGAATAATGGCGGCCCGACTTGACAGCTTGCGACGTGCCATCGTTAAACCATTATTCCAACGATTTCTTACGTCATTTACGAATATTTTGCTTCATAAGAGATTGTCCTATCTTAAAACATTTCATTTCGCGTACTTTTCGTATTTGCCATATTTGAAAACAACCCTGCGGGACTCTACAATATTAATATTAAATTTATCATTTATAAATGACAGGTTCGTAAAAATGTATTACATATTTTTTTATACAAAAAAAAATCTGCCATAATGGTTAAAAAATTACAAACAGATCATTTTAAAAATACGCTTAACCCTAACAGTATTGTAAATATAACATCAAGGAAATCTTTTTTCTGCGGGCGGCAAAACTTGTATACTAGCTGCGCCACGGCGTATATGTTATAAGCAAAACTTTTTATTATTCTGTTAACTGTAGTTGTTAGTTTTTTTTGTATTTGAATCGTGTCTATATTATTATATCTTATAAAAAATAAAATATAGGAAGGCGCGGAAATTTCATTTTTTTATGTGAGGTGTTGTAGAATAAATGTTGGGAATCACTGGTCTAAGTAGTTGCGTTTAATAACTTCGTTTTAAGAGAGAATTTTTAATATAGAAACAGACTTAAATGTATATGAGGTACTATGGATCTTACATATTGTACAATTTACTTTAAATCAGTAAAATTATATGCAGTATATATTTTTTTTAGTTGTTAAGAAGTATATAGTACATACTCATGATTTCACCGCTTATTGACAAGGAATTAATTTTCTTAGAGGTAATTGCCGCAGCGTAGTATAACATACCCTAAATTCATTTGCTATGATAGAAAATATTTATTTTATAATATTTTATCCGTGATTAAATATTAATTAAAACTACCATTAATTACGGGTTCAATTTCGTAGCTGTACAGCTCGCTAGATTAAATCTAGAGCATAAGTTTTGTGTCAAAAGTTTTAATTAAAACTTTCAATTTCCGCTGTGTTATAAATGTGTGAAAAGAAGACATTCCGTGTTCCACCATATGGCAAAAAACATATCTCTTATACTTTACTGCCAGTCTTGAAAATATTTACGTACTTATAGAATTAGCATGCTTAGGTCCACACATTAAAAAGAATTTTTTGTTATTTTCAAATCACCTTGAAATCTAACAAGATAAAAAATAGCAAAGTTCCATTATAATTATGTTGTAAATATTGTACTTTCATGTCAGATCCCAATGTGTAGCGCATGAACTCTAATGAAGTTTACCTCAACGGAAATTGCTCTACGAGAACTGCTTGTTACTGACTCAACCTTTTTCGATGAGTTTAGATAGAAAAATACCGCTAGGACAGGACTAGTAGTTAAAAAATCGCGTTCACTACATTTTTAGGACCGTATGGGTGTGAAATATAGGTCTGCATGGGGCCGGGCTTGGGCGGGTAAAAACAATTCAGATTCAGGCGGGCCTGTATAAGGAATTCAAAGTTAAGAAAAATATCACGAAATAAAAATATCAAGAAATCACGATTCAGCCATAAGGCAATAGTATTCATAACTTAAATAATTTATTTTACATGTCCTACGAATATCGTTGGAAATATGGATACAATAACATCATTTGTTTGAAAAATATAAATGAATTACGATATTAAATAAAACGGGTTTTTTTGGGATGAGAAAAATAAATCTGGGCTTCGGATCGGCTTCGGGTAACAAGTGTGATATTGAAACTCGGGCTCGGACCGGGTAATTTTATGAAATTTCGGCCCGTGCAGACTTCTAATGTAAAGGAAGTATAGCATCACAGACATCCATGTCTTAGAATACAAATCCATAATTAATGCACTGCCTAGAGAGCTGGATATTTTCAACACTAAACTATGGGTATTGTTCACTAAATATTTTTTCCTTTTAAATTAATAATGTCTTTTTTTTTATTATTTAGTAATTTAAAAAAATGTTTTTATTTTCATTATTGTTTTTATTAGTAGTACTGTTTTTAATAATTATTATTATTGTTGTTACTGTTATTATGTTTGTGGAATGCATGGCGCATTGGCGTCAGCTGTAATGCCATGCATTTCAATTTTTTAAATTTACAATAAATAAATAAATAAATAAATAATTGATTTTATGAAACTGTCCGTACTAATTAAGGTATAGACTTAACTTATTCTTGTTTTTTCAAAAAATAAATTCATCCGATTGAAACACCCTATTTACTGAGCTGTGTTAAATTTCGAAAAAGGTTTCTTTTCTTTACGTCATATTTACAATATTAAAAAAATAAATAATTGCGCTTTGGTTGAGATGAATTAATTAATTGAATAAAGATTAAATTGCACTGTTAAAGCAGGATACAGTTAGTGGAATATTATAATAATCAATGCATCATTTTTATAATGGTCAGGACCGGTTTCGCTCATTATGAAAATGTGGAAGGAGCACAAAACATTTTTTTAAAATTTGATGCCTTTCCACCAAGGATTGACAGTTTACACATTAAAAGCGATTAGTAATTATTTTTTTTTTAATAAAACGTATCACAGAATATAATTAAAAGTGAGAAATTTCTCAATCAACTTGAGATGTTTGTAAAATTTTTATTAGTTTGATGTAATAAAATCTCATATAAATGTCGTTAATTAATGTCGCTGTATCGAAATCGGATGCTTTTTACTCAACCTATGAAAATGCCCAGTTGAAGAAGGGTGAATGCTTGGTTATCACCATCCAGGAGGTATAGGATCTCAATCAAAACGCCACTTCAGTCCGTTTAATCTCCCTTTTTATTGAATATGCCGTGGTTTAATACACTAAATACATTTAAGTTATATTGCAATTGACACAACAAACGGTTTTAAGTTTAACATTAAATACAATTCAAAGAAAAACGTCACCGCGACCGACGCCATCTTCATTGGTCGCCGGCTCCTTGTGACAGACTGTCTGCAAAATGAAAATGAAAATTTCAAACAATGTAGGCCCCCTGCCTTTTGTCAATGGTTGCCGACTGTTGCCAGGAAGACGAGGCTATGAGTCGGTTGGAAACCGTTCACTTTCTCCTTAACGTCCCCAAATCGATCAGGCCAGGTAACGCTAATTAGAAATTATTCTGAGAATTGCGATATTAAAAGTGTCCGAATGCCGTTCTGGATGATTTCAAACATCTAAGAAACAAACAAATGTTCGCAAAAATATCAGGGCGTGTCACTTAATGTTTTATAAAAATAGTTTTAATTATAGCAAATAACTTAATATTATTAGAACCTCTTGTAATGTTTATTAAATGGCCATATATCTATTTGAACGAGTAGTTTTATTAATAAAATTATAGCGCTGAATAAACTATGAGGCATAATTTACCAATTCCATGAATACTAATGCTGTGTTCAGGCCCAACAAAGTTTCCGATATAGTTAATTTATTTTAATTAAAATATTCTCACATAAAACTGTCGGCAAAGTTAATCAAACGCCAAGTTGTATTGAGATTGATGAAATATCATTCCTGGCGGATTGTGATTATCATAAGTAATTGGTGAACGGTATGATGAAAATTGAGCGACTCGAAGACTTGATGGCAGTTTAAACAAACCTGTGGTGGAATGGGTCAAAAATTATTTTCGTGTACGATAAAGTTTTAATACGAGGATTTCAAAGCGTCTTCTTGATTGCTTTTTGATAGTATTAAATGCACACTTAGCGTTTATAAGGCGTTTTCTCAAACACAATCATTAATGTCGCCGATTTAGATGTGTCATGAATTTTGATATTTTTTTATAAACTTATTTTTTAGCATTTACCTATGGAATGTCTACGCTTCTTATATTTTGTTTTTAAAACAATGTTGATTGAATTTTTACACACGAGTGATTGTTAACGCACAGTACACAAACACACACTCTATATGTGCATCGTTTGCATCAAGAGTTTCAAGGCACTGCCATCTGGTAATAATTTATTTGTCAAAATGTAAGGTAAATTATACTGTCAATTCTTGGTAGAAAGGCATTATATTTTAATAAATAAAACACAATTTGTTTACACTACTTCTACATGTATATACTGATCAGGATCGGTTCTGTTCACGAGCATTATAAACGAATAATGCTCGTGATGAGCGAAACCGGTCCTGATCATTATAAACATGTGGAAGTAGTACAAACGAATTGCGTTTTATTTATTAAAAAAATTACGTATTTATACTGCGGAGGGTAATATGATTAATTTATGGACGGTAAACCCCCCCTATAGCGTAGCGTATTTTAATGCAAAAAATGGGAGAAATGTTTGATTTGATGATTTCGTTCGATTCACAAAATACAATTGAAAGAACCTATCCTCAAATTTTTTATGGATGCCTAGTCAGCCGTGTCGTAATAGCGTAATCCCAATCTCTACGCTATAGGGAGGTCGACTGTAATGTAATGTTATATGCCATCGCCGTTAACGTTAACGATAACTTAAATCTTTCTTTTCATATACTTTTTTTGTGTTGCAGGACACATAATCATGTCAAAAACTACGAAAAGGAAGTATGTGATGGATGAGGTGATGGTGCAAGAGTTATGCGTCCCCGCAGAGAATCAGTCAGTCGTCAAAGTCATCGCTAGCAAAGGGAATAACCTTCATGAGGTAAAGTTTTTATAAAAACATTATTAATTTACTTGATTATAAGACGATTGTATTTTCAACTGTGCTGCCTAGTTCTACCATTGACAAATACTTCCTCAAGAGTTTCCGTCGATACCTCATACACGGAGGTCGATCTTTTACGTGTGTGATATCTCTAGGAAACTATTGGATTCCTAGAAAATCAACACCGGCCACCCATTGAAGCCGACCCAACACATTACATTTCATCGACTTGTGACATAAATATGTAATCGGTCACAAATATTTGTTTATTTATAAATTAAAAATGACTTACAATTAAATGCACTTTTGTTTAGATCATATTCACTTTCATAAAAATAGTTTTCACTTATAACAAATACATTCCACAAAAAAGAAATTCGTTTATTAAAAATAAAGTGGTTCCATATAATAAAATATATTTTAACGTTGAAGGAATATATTACACTTAGGAAAAAAACATTTTCACAAAGGTACAATAGTTTTCACTCAATATAAATACTCACACTTTTAAATCGATTGTTTCACGAAGCTGTAACGAAATTTCACTTATTCCTCTACCATATATTAGGCCGCCTATATGGTTTTTGCTTCACGGATTAGAATACATTACACAAACCAGACCAACCTTAACATATCCTACTCTAACTTAACTCACTTTTTTAAAAGAATCCGTAACTAAGTGGAAACTATTAAAATCAAAGTTTGAGTGTACTAAGTCAACGCTATCTAATCTAAAGTGCAAACTATCGAAATAAAAGTCCAAGTGTACCAAGTGAATACTAACTAACACAAAGTGCAATTATTTATAACCCATTAAAAATTACAATACATGGCATTACAGCTGACGCCAATGCGTCATGCAATTATTAACGCTAGAGTTGCCACTTTATTACTTTGCAACCCCGACTCTAGGATCTAGGATCACGGGATCTATACATACTAATACCTTGACACGCTCTGTCTATTTATACACAAAACGTATCAGTGTAGTAAAAAGTGCAAAGTTATAAAGCATATACTGCCATGCTAACTAAAAGCTCAGTTATTACAGAAAATTTCGAAGGAAGACGACAACACATTTATATTAATTATATAAGTATTATAAAAAAATACTTACATGGAGAAACCGTTGTACACGTTGAGTTTAATCAGAAGTTTTAATTTGATATATTATTTTTTAGCATTTACAGTGAATTTCGAAATTCAGGGATTACGGTATTGAATAATTGAACGGGATCCCGGGATTGGAAGCCCTAGTGTCACATTGTTTATTACAACCCATGCTCATATTTATATTTCTTGTTGGATGCAATAAAATTTTATAAATTACTCTGGAAGTTTTGTCGGTATTTCCTGACTAATTTTCTAAGGCTTACTTAATAGCACAACAGTGGATTTAATACTTCGAAATTAATTTTAATACATTTTCACTTTGTTTAGCCAATTACGATGGACTTCGAGCAAGCTAAAATCAACTCAATTAAGCGATAATTTTCGTGAACGTAGAATGAATGTCCTTCGAATTTTAACAAACTCGGATTAAATATAGCTATATAACCACCCGGCGTCCGAGACAATGACATTGTCTCTGGTTTGTCATTATCCAGCTTTTACTTTATGGTAATCCTTTTTTGTTAAAATAAAATTGAAAATGTTTTACTTTTGACAACGGATACCCGCCGTCACACAACAAAAATTCTGGAAACTTTTAAGATTCTCAGAATAAAATAAAAAAGTCTGCAATGAATTTTTTTTCGTTCCTTATTTAATAATGTAAATCATTTCATTGCAACATACTACGGAAATTGTAACGTCAAATAGACACAACGTGTAAAACGGCAAAACGAGCTAATGATTTTTGAAGACTGCATAATTTCGATATGAATAAATACGCCAAAAGCCCTGGGGCTTGCGTTCTACGGTGCGGTATATTTTTCATATCAATTAACAAACAAGATAAGTGGGTGTTGTTTTATTACCCTACACTCTTCTGAAAATATAACTAAAACATTTGGCTAACATTCCACTTTTCATCAAATCCTTCCTTTATATCAGTGCTCCGCAACCGGTGTGCCGCGAAACGATGCTAGACGTGTCGCGGCGCAATGCCTTCAAAATAATAAAAATCAAGAATTTTTGTATTAGAAATAAAATTAAGCCATTCGGTTGCTAAGATCACCGTTTTAAAAAAATCTTCCCAGCTGGACTTCCGATGAGAAAATTGTCCGAGTAACATCCTTTTCAAAAGTTATGACATTCAGTGGAAACATTAATTTATAAAAAAATGTCAAAGTAATAATTAGAAATAAACAACGATTGTATTAAAATGACATTATCAAATCAAGAGCAAGAGATTTTTTGCAAATCCAAATACCCAGCTATAATTTGTCTATCCTCGGTATTTCTACATTAACCTACATGTAATTAAGCCTGAAATAAGTGAAATTCACAAAAGTTTAGGTAACGAATATAAATTGTTTATTTATATGTATTTTAGCTTTGTTATTTTTTTCATAATCATTAATTTTTAAAAATAGTTTTTTTTCTTAGCTATGTATTTCGAAAATCACATCAAAAGTGTTTCATCACGTCGAAATGGCTAATAACCACTTTGGATAAAGTGCATTTGGTTAATATTTAAAAAAAATCGTAGCTGCTATTTTAAATCCATCAAACAAATTAATAAATGTAAATTTTGTTTTTAAAAGAAAATGTACATTAAAAAAGGTTGCTGAAAACTGAGTAACAAATAGTTATCATAGAAAAATTCTGTTGAGATATCTCCATTAGGTAGGAGGCCATATGCTCCACTCAACAAGGTTACAAATCACTGCTTTATATGTCAGTGGATTTTAAGTGACTTACTGTTTGGCAACCAGTCTTCTTAAAATATGACACCAGAAATGCTCCATATGCTCTTCATTCGGAATAGACGCAGTTTATAAAACAAGTTTTTCTCGAATGATCTTGTTAAAATTGTACGAGGATATTTTTGTTTTTGTTTTAGCATTTAGTGTCAGTGGTAGAATTAGAAAGAGTTCTCATTAAACAAAAACCCAGTCAAAATTTCAGTCAGTTGTAGCTAGCACGCTAGCCCGGTTCCTAAACAAGATAAATACAGTGAACGGTAAACCTGTATTCTTGCACATTGTTCTATATTTAGATATTCCCGTTACAGGAATAATGCCCGTTATTACATCAGAGACTTACAATGCTTCCTTAGTAAAACCTTAAAAAAGCAGATTTTCTTTTAAAAGTATAAAAAAATCCCGCCATTTTGACGTCGGAATTTTAGATACAATCCCCCCGAGTGCTATCCGTTTAATTCTAATGTCCCACCAACCTGTTTTTTATATCCGTCGAATTTATGCTGAACCTAAATTATTATTCCCTAGATATTTTTTTGAGATCGAAGTATTTTGTACCCCCGGAAACATGATCTCTTTTTTAGGTCTTAGACACGATCCGAATAAAAACTTTGAAAAACTACACTTATTGGTGGTGTACTCTTGGCATTCGGGGACGGTGGCACATAGAAGAAGTTATCTGGCACGTGGCTGTTTTAAATAATTTAAAATTTACGTTACATAATATTTCAAAACTATTGTAATTATATTTTTTATTCTACACTCTACACTATTTTAAACAAGGGTTCAGAAATACACACATTATCTTTTTGCGCAAATAGTGTTTGTGTGCGTTTTATGTTACAAATAAATATGTATTATATAGCCTCGGCATAGGGACACAAGGCGAAACAAATAAAATCGATTGTTTTGAGCAGTACGATAAATTGTACGACGGTCTATCCTCTGAAAAAGCTCAGTCGTATTCCATTTATTTTTTGCGTAGTTTGAAGAAATCAATATGATTATTAGTGGTTAGTTATTAGTGGCAAAAATCATTTAATTGAAAGCTTAAGTAAGGGGCAGGGGGTGGTAATCACCAAAAAAAACAAATTGTTTGAAATATATTTTACGACCATAGCAATAATCCCTATACGACAAAAAGCACTCTTTCACCAGCATGATTGGGCAATCGCATAGTGTAATAGGTATAGGTGAGCTGTATCGTTGTTTTTATACAATATTTGACGTAACTTGGGTCACCAAAACACTGTTGTAAACATAGTAAATTGTAATTCAATAAACAGACAATGACGTCACAAATACAAAAATGGCCACGTACATTTTTTATCCAGCTCACATACACTTCTTACATTAGTGGGCAATCCTACATAATATGCAGAGAATCTTGATACCTATAATCATAAGGACAGTAAATTTGAATCTGGTTTCATTTTTAAACTCATTGATCTTCGGATTAAATGAACCGTTCCCGGTGATAAATTGTGAAGTCCAGGGATATGCATATAAATATAATAGTATTGTTTTATTCTATTTTCTTCAGAATATAATTAAAATATCTAACTATTATTTGTTATCAGTAAGTCTCTTTAACTCTTTTAAAAAAAACGCTTTTATTGGACTAAGAAAATTCACCCTAATATAACCCTAAATGAAACCCTTGACAGACTCATTACCATGGTGACTGTTTAGATTCTCCAGTAGCATACTTCACATTGGGGACGGACATGGTTTACAAAAAATGTTTACTTGATACAATAACTATTAGTATTGCAATTGGAAAAAAAAAATTAGGTTATGAATAGTATTGACTCATCACCCGAACATAGTCCGAAATATTTTTCTAGACATTACCCGGGGCCCGAGCCCGAACTCAAACCCGTTCCACGGACCCGTGCAGATCCCAAGTCTGTATATATATATATATATTTATTGTAAAAATAATGACATATTAAAATAGATTCCTTCCCATATCGCTAATCAACCAAGTAATTGGAGCGTTGACCTCTAAGGCATAAAGTTGTATATTTATACCGGTGTATATATATAGCTATTACGGGTAGAAGTCCAACTGTTATATACCTGGCAATTATGCATAAGGACGTATAATGGTCCATTACTTTAATTGTTTTCTCCCCAGGTGGCATATTTTAACCCCTTGATACCCCAGCAGCGAAGCAATGTCATCCGGTACAGTATTAAGATCGGAAACGAATTGCGTGTTCAAAAACTTGTTTGAATATTTTATTTTATTATAAAGTTTTAAAAAAAAAAAAATGATTAACTTATTTTAGTAATTAGTAATTTACTAAACAGCGACGATGTATAGTATCATTGAGGAGATATTCGGTGTGATACATACAAGTTCATATTGATAAAAAATAATTTAAAAAGTTACATTATTAAAAAATTTTGTATGAAATTATTGCGTAGAAAAATGAAAAAATAGTTGGAAAATTAAATATTTCGATTGAGCTTATCAGCTTGGCCTAGCAGAGTTGTATTATATTGTACATTTTCCCAGAGAAGTTTTACAATTTTCAAATTATCTTGGTATCATATGGTATTTACAATTAATAACTAATTAAATTTCTAATACATTCACGATTCGGGATATAAAGGTTTATTTCTTTTTAAGTAAATTACTTCTAAAATTATACTGCCATAAAAAATAATTGCGTATACTTTTGTATGGAAATACATTCCTTTTTGTTTCGACGATGGCTCTCATATTGCATCATGGAAATTAAGATGACCTTTCCTTTGTTATATCAAAATAAAATTTCAAGTTGATGAATACTGCCCATGTCTTGAAACATTTTCCGTATAAGAAATGCTAATTCACCAATTCCAGCCAGGCGGTTGATCTATGGACTAGAACAAAATGATCTTGGATATTCAATAATCCAACAATACACTATGTCAATACTTTTGAGACATGTTGGCACATTACTTTCTTAACGTTAGTGTCTCCGAGTTATTCTGCATTAAAAGCAATTAAATGTTAATTCGTCTTTATTTCAAGGAATTGTTTGCATGATATACATGTAAACAATATTTTAACTTAGTTATTAATTGTGGAGTGGCGTTGAATAATTCTATGCTAGTAAAGAGGGCGACGGCTTCATCAAGTTTAAGAAACACTGAGATACTACTTAAGATATCGTCGGTATAGTGTCAGAAAAGTTAAGTCAAAAAACCTTGTTTTGAGATGATTGACTTTAAAGAAAATGATGAATTTTAAACCTTTCTATTTACCTACCTTAACCATTATATATTAAAAGAATTACTTTATGAGATTCGTTAATCATTTACGAATTCGATTTTAAGTATTACTAATTCTTTTTTATAGTAATGTTAATTATAGTTTTTTTTCTATGCACAAAGACTTAATTCATATTGATTTTTCCAAATTACGTAAAAAATAAATATAACGTGGCTGAGCTTGTGTTTTCAGAAGATAGAGCGCTCTAAAATCTATCCTACTGCATCAATAACTCTAAACAACCGATTTTCGACTTGTCACATTCTGCCATCTATGCCGACGATATGTTGCTTATTGGTTTAATAAAAATACTCACAACAAAGTCTAACTCAAGAAAACAATTTTTCAGTACTGAAATGTTACACTTAGTTATAATTTTTAAAAAAATCTCTAGAAATAAAAGTCTAGTTGATCCTTGAGCTAAGAATACCTGTCACAGGTGGCCCAAATCTTTATACAAATAATGAATCAATGAAAATTGTCTTCTGAAAAACTAGCCGTTGTAATATTGTTATATTTTTTCAGGAAATAATTTTCCTTGTGTATTGATTTGTATTATTTCATTTGAAGTTTTAACGGAAAAAACTGCAATCAATTTCACTTTAAAAATCGCTTCAACATTTTGACATATTATACAAAGGCAAATACACTCACAGTAATTTCATTCGTCTTTTTTTAATTATTTTACGAAAAGTTGCCATTTCTGAATACACAGAAACTATTTACTACGGCTTATTCATTGAAATTACATTTCCCTTTGAAATGTGTTGTCGCTTTCCATCGTGGTATTTTTTGTAATACAAAAACACTATAGGTCTTTTAAATTGAAAATGGTTGTCTGAATGGAATCTGGTGTGGATATACTGGGTATCGATACATGCTAAGTATGGTTTAAAACATTCTCCACTCCATACTTTGCGAAGAAGATTACAAAGAAAATTGTAGTGTATTGCACCCTGTTTGCCTTCTCTGGAAAAAAATCAGTCAGTTTTGGAACAATAAGCTCTTTTTTGGATTGAGACCAATGTTTCCTACCGCTTAGAGAATAGTTTCTATGCGTGTAAAATCTAAAGGCTGAGCAGGCCAAACCAACATATGCGCGGAATAATTTAAACCTTTTTCTAAACATTTTTATACGCATCGCAAAGGTGTACAACAATTGTTAAGAAAAAAATATTCTAACATTTTTTAAATGATTGAGTGTAACAGAATTCGTTTCTTTTTTTTTTTACTTAAAATAAATACAGTAATACGTAAGGTAGTTTTATTGTAGTACGCCACATACCGATATGGGTGTGCGGAGTGTCTAATCTGTTGATATCTGTTTCACCGAAACGTCTCCTGTATTTATTACTAAGGTATAGTTTTACTAAAATGCATTTAACGGAGGGATATTGGTGGGAGCATATTGGTGGGAGGGAAGGAATTCATAAACCGATTGAAAGATCAATTTATGAAACTGAACCGCACCGGGAATTGAACACAAGACATCCGTAACCGTAGCCCAACAACGTTACCAACTGTGCCACGGGAGCCGACAAGATAGAAATAAGTACTGTTAAATATTCGGTGATAAATAGATTTAAGATGCCATTTTGTACAGGTAAGATCTTTGGTTGGAAAAGTTCTTTTGCTACTGGCATGTACAGAAATGTTCAGAACTTTGACCTAGATTTATAGTAAATCGTGATTTATTGTCAATGTATCTAAAACAAAGATGAGATAGATGAGAAAGAAGTGTTTAAATGACAGCACTGTAAATGTATTCTAGCCATTTAATTTGGTTTTCTCTGTGATATAGCGCACTGATAAGCTGAATAAATTATATCTAAAACTTTAGGTAAAAATGAAATCAGTTTTGGCTATGGAGTCTCGGCTTTTACGTGTATCCCTCGCTTATTAGTGGCTGGTTAAAAATGTTAATCATATAACGGTGCACATTTAGGAGGTATCACAATCAAATAAACAATATAATGATCCTTAACACACGTCTATAAAACACTATACATATAAAAACGTTTAGCCGCAGGATCAAACGCTTGTATATGAAACTCACTGTAGTTATTTGAAATAAAATGAATAAAAATTGAAATTTGTTGTTACAATTGTGGGGAATAATCAATATTGATGGCAACACTGACGAGATAGCATTACTGGAACAGAAGCATAGACACGGGCAGAACACGCCATGCTTTCTCACTAGTCTAAGTAAGGCGGGCCGCCCTCTATTCTTAAATTAAATCTCTGTGATAATACAAGTTTCAGGAACACGGTTTCCTAAATAGTGATAATATCAATTATATTTTTATACAAGTTGACAAAAACATCTTAACTATTATTTTCGTATAGTAAACAGTCAACATAAGTATAAGTTGGTGTTTAAATCATTTAATTTTGTACATTTTCATTCGTTTTATCACTAAAATTTCATCAAGCACTCTCATTCAATATCTTAAATTTAATTAAGATAAGTGAATGTGTTCTTCCCTAAGAGACAAATCTTTTTGACAAATTCAATTGTCTACTTACTGATTTATTCCAAACCGATTTACAAGTCAATACTGTTATAAGCTTTGGCTTTACACTGATTTCTCTATTAAGTGTGTGTAGTTGGAAAGCCTAATCTAAATATGAAGTAGGTACATCGTTGAATTGGTTGTCTGAATGTAAATTTATGCACCGCGAAAGCAAACGCACTTCGAGTTGAGTTGTCGACTAAACTAGAGAGGCTTTCAACGCCGGAAACCACTTAAAACATCACAGACGATGGCTTCAGTGGGCTTTCTTGGCAAACAAACATAACAATATAATACAGCCGTAAATCTTTCACTAGACCGTCGAATCGCTCAACCTGTGAGACTGTGTAATGGACGAGGTTTGACAATTTAAATTAAGCACACATCAACTGATTCATCTGTAAACTGGCTAACTCCGAAAATACACTTAAGTTACTTTTTTACTTACTAAAATAAAAGAAACAACGTGCATTTTATGTAGATAAGCTATTTTCAGTAGATCAGTTGATAATGCTTAATAATGCAGTTGATAGTGAAACCAGTCCGGATCATTATAAAATGTCTAAGAATACAAAACTCATTTTGTTTAATTTTTTGTAATATTCGGATATCTAGTAAAACTGAAACTTTTCGAATGGTTTCTGAAGTTTGCAAAAAATATTAAAAATTCAATTCGAATACATAATAAACATAAACATTTTATATTCTAAAATAATAATTTAATAGTTATATCATACATTTAAACTTTGTAGGAAAACGAGTTCATTTATAGTAAAAATCACATTTATTCAAATTTTAAATCACTGATATACAAAAAATATTTTCTTCAAGATGAGATAGCTACATAATAAGTATAAAAATTTACGACTGAATCTTTTCTCACTTCTGTCAACTCCTGATAGAGACAACATAGCACATTCCAATACCGTTCCGTTGTATTACAATATTTAAAATTTGCAGCTGCGTCGGATTACTCCAACTAACGGTAATTTTTCAATTACTTAAATTACGGTATGTTTAAAGGATTTTTCATCCCCTAGTCGTTCATCAGCGCCCGACTTAGGTGAAGACAAAAAAACATTACCTGGAGTATTCATTATTATTCTTGAAATCTGGAAAAATTGTGATGTGATCCTTTCGTGGATTTTGTAAAATATTCCATTAAAAATTATTACGAATAGCATTCGAACAGTTGCCCAAATATTCGAATATCGAACAGTTAAAAAAGCGCCGAATATATTCGCATATTGAATATTCGAGTTTGTAATCCCTATTGTCCACCAAGAATTGACAGTTAACACTTTAAAAATATGTGTTATTTAAACATCCAATATTAATTATTTTATTTTCCAGGTTGAAGATGGCAAAGGAGAACGCTATTTGATGTCAATGCCCCCTAAATACCGCAAAAGTGTTTGGGTCAAACGAGGCGATTATGTCCTGGTCGAGCCTATTGCAGAAGGCGACAAAGTGCGCGCCGAAATGGTTGCAGCACTCCACACGGATCGAATAAAATACATGATTGAACAAAACGCTTGGCCTGAAAGATTCAAAGAAGCAGACACTAGACGCTTAGCAAACGATGAACATCTTAACGACTTGGCCGAAAACATGAACAGACGACAAGATGATCACATGATGGAGTCGGACGAGACTTCTTCGGAAGAAGATGAAGATGGAAGTGAAGTAGAAAGCAGCGAAGAAGAAGAAAATCCCCTAAATTGTTGTGATACACTCGATTTTGTGACAGACGCTTAAAAATAAACTTGTGTTGGAAAAGTAAAAGAAATTTCATGTATTGACTAAGCAGTTAAATATACATTTGCATTTATTGGGTCAGTAACTATTTAATTTTTGATCAATAAGAAGTTGTAAATGGTCAGTAACTAATTCGATAAATGGTCAGTATAGACGTGGTCATTTAATAATATAAACGGTCAGTAATTTATATAAAATAGTCAGTTATTAATTTAACTGGTCATATATTTATGTAAAACAGTCACTAAATCGAAAAAATGGCATATTGAGTTAATTATACCAAAATGTTCTTTATTTCAAACTCTACCGTATGAAAGAACAAACTTATTTTTATAAATTACTAGTGAGTATCCGGCATGCGTTGCAATGCCACTCAAAGAAAAGAAAGTGTTTGTGTTTTAATTCTGTTTATTGAAGTGCTTTCGGACACATCCAATATTTTTTATTTTCTTTTCTGGTTGAAGATGAATAAAACGCTCAGAAATGGTTTTCCGCAGATGTGTTTTTGTCAAACGAGGATTTGTCCTTCTTTATTTTAGATATTATCTGGATTGTGAGATTGATTTTTATATGTAATAAGACCTAATAAAGTTAAAAATTAAAAAAACGCTATGAACGATTCAAAGACTCGGGCCTAGACGCGGGCCGATGAATTCTAACTATGCCTAAACATGAACAGACGACAAGATGATCACAATGGAGTCGGACGAAAATTTTATCTGAATCGGATGAAGATGGTAGAAGTGCATAAGCAGAAGAAAAATCCCTCTAAATTGTTGTATTTACTTAAAAACAGTTTTGTACAAACAAACAAAACTTGTGTTGGAAAAGTAAAAGAAATTTCATAGCATTGACTAAGTAGTTAAATATACATTTGCATTTATTGGGTCACCATTTTTGATCAATTAGAAGTTGTTCCATGGTCAATAACTATGTTACTATAAAAGATTAAATAGACATTTAATTAAACTAATATAAACGGTCAGTCATTAAAATCCCTACTTAACTACACAATAAGAAAAGACTTAACGCTGTTAAAATCGAAACTATTCATTGAGAATAGTATCCATCTAAATATATTTTTTTTGTAATAATTCAAAAACCATCCATTATTAAATATTCGTTTTGTGTGGTGATACTGGTGATACGTTAATTGACTGGTTTTTTAACATTAATAGTTTATATATTAGAAGTGTAATAAAACGAATGGTGATAAATGAATATATCAGGACATTTATATGAACTAATTTGTATGTAGATTATAAGAACATTTTTTTCCTAAATTATGTTATGTTGATACCCGACGGTTTGAAAAAACTTTATTTCCCACTAATAAAGCAATAATTTACATATTTATAATGTTTAATTTATTCCAAATATGTATATCAGATTTAACTACGTGATCTAGATATAGGCGTAACATTTTTTATCCGTCCGTACTTAAAATTCGCATTAAAAAAACTTTTCTTGTAGAACGTTTAGTTTTAATTTTAACTATACAACTGCCTCCTGAATTCAATCAACAGGTGTATCGTAACGTCAATTGCAGCTCTGATGGATGAAAGCTATCGCCTACCCCTTACTGCAATTTCTTGTTTCAGTTTCTTGGTTAAGAGAATATGTTCAATTTATTTTTTCGTTGTGGAATAAAAGAAACAGTTGCTTTTTATTTTCATTTTTAAAAAAATATTTTGTATTCCTTATCCGCGTTTAATGTGGAGCGTACACGGAATAATGGAAGGTCTCAAAAGATGTTGTTTAAACGAGAACTGATCGTGGAACATCTGCTTTGCAGTGGGTGAGAGAAGAAGAAGAGAAAAAGAAAAGTACTAGTCGTTGGTCAATTGTTCTCCCTGCACCCCGTTGATATTAAACGATAAGTGGTAGCTGGGAAGGTGTGAAAAAATGAATGGCTCTAGTGATGCATCTGTAAACCGATTGAAAAAGCGGTACTTCAAATTTGACCAAATTCGAGCCCTTACCCACTCAGCAGAGTTACGACGCATAAGAAAATATAAATCGGAATCAAATCGAGAAGGAAAGACATCACTATTATGGCTAGCAATACCGGTGTAACTAAAAACGTAAACCCGTTATTTAAGCTGTTAAATACCGGTTTTGAAAATACATTTCATCAGTTGATAATGCTCGTGATGATCGAAAATGTCCCGATCAAAATAAAAATTTGGAAGTAGTATGAAACAAATTGTGTTTTATGTTTTAAAATATTAATATTTGTGCTTGTATAAGCAAAAACGCCACTGTCCACATAAAGTCGAAAATTACATATGAATGCACACATATTTTCTATATTCTTGTATACAATTTAATAGATCAAATGCAATATTCGCAGAAAACCGTGAAAAGTGAATTTATAAATTGCGTTTAGGTGTAAACTCACAATGGTTCATTATAAAATCATTAAATTTAATCACTTTGGTTATATTAATATTAAATATTCTACATCAATTCACTTAAAACACGCTTCATTTTTAAGGTGTTAACTGTCAATTCTAGTTGGAAAGGCATTATATTTTTAAAATAACACGTAATTTGTTTGTACTAATTCCACATGTTTATAATGATAAGGACCGGCTTCGCGCATCGCGAGCATTATCATCTGTTGATATAGTACAAACAAATTGTGTTTTATTTTAAAATAAAACTCACATGTTTGTGTAAAGTTTAATAATTACCGCAGTATCGGTTTTATTTAATTTATCACGATATAACTTTCCTTCAATCAGTGGCGTTTTTGCTTTTGTACAACTCGTTTGTTTTATATCGATATTTAATATGAACTTAATTTTGTTTTTGCTCATTTGCACACATATTTTTGTAATATCGGTATTTTATTTCAACCATTTTTTTGTTTTGTTGTGTTTTGTCCAATTGATATAACCATCAAAGAATACAAAAATGAGTTAATGATTTGATCTCATTTTAAAGACGATAGTCTCGACCAAATGATGTAAATTAGAAAAATAAATTGACCACTTTTTGGAAGGGAAACAATCATTTTATATTTTTATGTTTAAAAATTTTGACCCGGCCACTTGATGTGAGCCACTTTTCTATCGCCATTACCCTGCGTATAATCCCGTATCCGCAAACATGGGAACTTACAGAAGTGCATTTCAAAGATTCATAACGCAACTCACCATGTAATGTTTTCGATAGAAACAGTTTTTACTCTCTCCTGAACATTTCAATTTTGAGAGTTTATCAATTGGCCAAAACACCGTCGATATGAAGTATCTAAATACTGCTATTATAATCCATAAACATAAACACCCATACCAAGTATTCGACTCGCAATCTTAGAATCGTAAAATGAAACTGTTCACGATAGGCTTATACAGACCGATTACACGCATACTATAATTTCTACGAAATTTAACAGATTATTTACGATGCACAGTTTTGGCTGACAACTAAAATGATGTATAATGGCGATATTTGCAGGAACGATGAAATGCTTTGTCGGCGGTAATTGCTCTCACATTAATTAATCATTTCTCCACCCTCTCTGACACCCCTTGTCGACAAAGGAAGTACACTGCAGACACAGAATTTGGCCAGTGGCTTTATTATACATTGCACTCAAATTGTCTAGCGAAAATACATGCACCAACAAAACATCAAAATGTGGCTCAAGCTCCGTGACATATTTTATCATACATATTATAAACTCCATTCTATTTAGGTAAATTATTAGTGGAAAGATATATGTACTAAAAAAACTTAAACTGGTATCTCTAATAGTGTTATTTATATAAATTATTGAAGATTATCCAAACTTTAAACGAATTTTTAAGAAGTGAAAGCAATTATTTTATAATAACGTATTTATAACAGTTCCAAAAAACTTATACTACTAATTCGATATTACGCCATCGTCAGAGCACTCTGAACTTGGGATCTCAGAGTTCTGACGATGGCACGCTGCCGAAATAGCTATCAACTGTATTATATTATAACTGTGGAACTAAATACTGCGATATTTCTACTGTCATTAATGGGTTTTATTTGAATTTATACAATAGTTAAAATGCAAATCAAACAAACTTCTAGAATTAAATAAGTTAACATGAAAAGTAAATAAGATTGAATATATATCTCTGTTACACAAAAATATTGAATTAGTCACCCTTATTTTACATAATTTTTAGTAGAACTAAATATAAATCGTTTTTTGATATAATATCTCCTGGAATAACTCCCTTTTGTTTTCATTTGTTCTACAGCAGTGCTTCCCAACCGATGGTCCATCGAAATATTCTGCAGGTTTACAAAAACATTTTAAATCCGACTGTTATATTTTTACCGGACCTCAGATACTAACAGGTTGAGAAACACTGCTCTAGATTCAATCAAGAATTAGATTTAAAAACTCCGAATCTCGTTTCAAGATTTCGATAATACTCTGACAGGTGCTTAATTATTTTTATAATTAAATGTGATAATGGGCGAAATGGGAACATAGGTATCTAAAACAGTATGACATAATTTATGCAAAGTTTCTCAAACTCTATACATCAAATGATTTCGATATATTTATGTATAGGTCCTTTTATTAAAAAAAATATGTAAACAGAAGAACTCGACAAACTTTCATATGGTAGATGTACACAAATATTTAAATCTAAAGTCTGATTGAATAGACATTATAACATAAGATTAGTATTTTTCTTTCAAGTTTCCGGTATATTAATTTCATTGTGATACATTGGGAATGATTATCAGTTAAAAGAGGTCACTTTTTATGTTAAAATTAGGATTTTTTCATTGCACTTCGAGAAGAACTGAATTATAAGAACACCTTGCTTTAATATTTAATAGCCTTATGATCGTTGAGGGATGCTAAGGGTTCTCAAACTTCGTAAACGATTAACAATCAAAGTGGGATGCAGTTTCGAACTGAAGTAACATACATTATTATAATACCTGATGTCTGAAAAGTTTTCAAACACAAATTAGGCAAAGAAAATATTCTTTGTTTTCCAAATATTGATTTAAATATCTGTGGACTAGATTAAATCGCTATTTTTTGTAACGAAATTTGTGATTAATATGAATGTTGTCGAATATATTATAACTTCAAGTAATTAATTCGAAAAATTTGGACTGGGTTCGCAATAAGTAACGTCTACTATTAATCGGAAAACATTTTGTTATCCAACTATAAGTTTCAATCTATCACGTATAAAATAGCCCAGCTCTGTAGACGCTGCTTTATGATTATCACATGTATAAACAATGCACTCACAGTTCCGACGTACTAGCTACTTTAGACATTCAGTATTTCAATTTCAATACCGTCATCTATGACGGGTACAGTTATACTAGTAAAATAATAAAATCGGTAGAGATTCAATTTGGTTATGTAGCCAAGTGGTAACGTTGAACGACCAAAGGCTTGAGCCTTGAATTCACACTTTCGTGTAATATTTAATTAATTTACCATTAAGTCATAGATGTCTTCACAAAAATCACTCGAGACGTAGAAATAGAGAGATTGGCTAACTACTCGACCTTACTTAGTCTCATCCTTCTACATTTACACTTTCTATAAATATTAGTCAATTAAAGTAATTCTTCTCGTCAAACATGTATTTCAATGTTTCATTAGAAATCCACATTATCCATAGAAAGCAGAAAATAACAGGGATTTAACAGGATAAAATATTATGATATTTCAATATTTCACTGTAATCAATAGTTTTACAATCTCTACTTTATAGCAGAAAATACATGTGTAAATCTGTCTGTCTGTGACAAAAGCTCCTCCCAGACTACGAACAGTAGCTACGTGAAATTTGCACATTTTGTCATTCTGCCTGTCATTTCTTGGTCAACTGTGCTATTTTCGACTTTCAATGCTATTACTAATTGATGGAGTATATTTTGTGGGTGTTAAATGAGGTACGGTCTACGGTAATAAGCGAACTCTATCCTTCGCGAAGCTGGGTAATCAATACTAGTACATAGAAAAACAACATAAGCAGGAAAACTTAGGATGTATTCGGTGATACGTATTCTCATATTTCATAATAGCAATATCAAAAAAAAATCCCTGACAATCTGTGACACCAATGAAAGTGCTATGGATAATAAGCCATTTTATATTAGATAAACAATATCCGGCAAGCGTTGCAATGCCACTCAAAGCAAGAAAGGGTTTGTGTTTTAATTTTGTTTATTGAACTGCTTTTGGATTAGAGGTCTGCACAGGCCGAAATTTCATAGACTTACCCGATTCGAGCCCATCATCTTCAGGTCTGGCCCGACCCGAACCCGAGTTTCATTATCACACTTGTTATAACACAATATTTTTGTTTTTCGTCTGGTGCGTACACGAATAAATCAGAAGGTTTTTCCTAGATGTCGCTGTGTGTACGTATTTGATTCTTTTTTTCAATTTTAGATTTTCAATTTTTTTTCTTCAGAACCCTACACGGGTGTGTGCACAGCAACTCACCGAAGTTTCATCGAAATCGTATGAATGGTAAAGGAACGCGTAAAGGACAAACAAACATTTATTTTATACAATATTTCCCGGCATGATCATTTTTAATTTATTTATTTTAATCTCCTATAAATGTTAAACAACAAACAGACATTTATTTTTATCTTCTTATATTCGCATTAATGTCGTCAGCCGCGGTCGTATTCTCATTTTAGTCATTTTTAATTTATTTATTTAAATCTCGAGTTCAATGCGATGACCCTCCCGATTTATCTTTGTTCGCATTAATGGCATTAGTATGCGGTCCCTTATAATGTCTAAAATTAAAATGCGATGTCGGTCCCGGCTTTGTTCACGTGCTGCGAATGACCCTACGGAGCCCGAGTCTTTTTATCCAACCAGGTGAATCTCGTCGTCCTAAAAAGTCGTTTATGATCACCCATATGATCTGTTGGGCGGAGCTAAGGCACTCTAACATGACTTGGGAAAATACAACATGTACAAGTTACCCGACACTGCCCCCTACTGCGGCGATTCCCAATCCCCGGGGTACGCGAAAGATAAATCGATAATGGCGGAAGCACTGTACTCAAAATAAGTCTTAAGATATCAAGAATTGTTTTGAGTACAGAAACAATTGAAAAGGCAGTCTTCTGTTGTTCAAGAGGTAAAAAGAGAGAGAGTCGGCTCCGTTGTGTCGTTGGCTACGGTTACGGATGTCTCGGGTTCAAGTCCCGGTGCGGAAAGTTCCATATATTGATTTTTCAATTGATTTATGGATTTCTGTTCGTAGGCATGAATGCTTGTGATGTCCAAAATTAACTCACACCCATCCGATCCTAAACACGGGGTATAGTGAGAGGGATTAGCTAATCACTAGTCCTGTCATAGCCCTATCCACCTATCCCTACTCTCTTCGAAAAAGAAAAGTTGAGCAACCGAGTAACAAGCAGTTCTCGTTGAAAACTTCTGTTGATATCTTCATTAGGAGGCTATATGCTCCACACTGGTAGCGGACATAGTAATAAAAGGAAAAAATACTATGACGAATTCATAAAATATGAATTTTCGTACACAGAATAGAAGACTGTCATAAACCCAAATGTGTGGCGTGTGGGAAAATGCTGTCAAATGGCAGTATGAAGCATGTTCTATTATTACGGCGTCTACAAACAAAACATTAAAATTATGAAAACAGGTAGATTGACTTTTTAACGTTTCGTAGATCAAAATAAGAATTTGCCGATTTTGGCATCGTACGCCCTGCCAGCTAATAAAAACTGTGGTTGAAGCTTAGTATTACTTAATAAATGTACTAATAATCCCACTACTCATAGTAGAAAATTAAATTTCTACTTATATAAAACAACTTTTTTACTAATCTTTACGAACGCTCATTGCACACCAATGATATTTATTCACCGTAGCTACGAATTTGAAATAACAGCAACTACATAAAATACAAACAGTTTTGTTATATTAGGGGTACAATTTAACGAAATGTGCTGCCAACGGATCCGCAAGTCAACAAAGATTGGGAACTGCTGCCCGACGGGACAACGGACCTCACCTCGTACAGCTGTTCATATGTTATTACTAAGCACATTCAAGTTGGGAACTTTTGCCTTTGGAACTGGACTTCCAGATCACTACCAGATGACTACATGTTGATTTATATAAGGAAAACCACGAGGGGCGTAATTTGTATTACCTTTAGACGTATTCCAGTGCACATACACTAACGTTACCAACTCGATGTGATATTGTAAAATAGCCTGCCAAGGAGTCGAAGCTTTATAAGATCATATTCTTACATAAATATTAAAAAGTCAGTACCTCCAAGACGCCGTTTCATGTGCACAAAGGTTCCCCGGAGATGTATTTTAAAACAAAACAATTTCAATGTTTCTGGAAATTATATTCTAGTACAAAACAAGCGTAAATATTTAGTTACAAACAAACTCCTTACTTTATTTCATTTCCCATTTTCATTCAGAGCACTACCGTTTAAATTTTAATATTGAATAGTTTTCATTACATTTATTAGGATTCTACCTTGAATTTCAATTTAAAGTGCCGTGCACCTACACAATCATAGCTTGAACTTTTATGAAGTCTTTGTTTTTGCATATCGCTTCGTGTTACCGATTGGATAATTAATTAAATATTCTGTTTCTTTTTTTAAGTAGATGAAACACTGTATGCAAACATTAAGATAAATACACCAGATTCTCTTTTTGCAAGGGGGACACATTCCAGAGACTATCGTGCAGAAAAATAGGTTCCATTACTTAAAATACCTCAAAATGTAATATTCTCAACTCAAAAATAATCAGAATTTATTTTTTATTCTTACTATTAAATTAAATTAAAAATAGATAACTTAGTTATTCCACTAATATATTAAAAATGAACTTCCACAAAGTGACCGCCGAATCCATGGAAAATATTTTTTATTCATTTATGAAAATAGTTTATATAAGTAATAAAGTAATATGATTTGCGATTTAAACTACACATTGGACATTAAAAAATGAAATCGAAACATAGAAGAGCAATATAAATGTATCCAAACAATAACGAGTCATATATAAATCATGAGTATGTAAGCCTGATGAGCGCGGGGCAAGACATCGAGAGAGTTGACGGCTTCAGATACTTGGGAGTACACATCACGGGAGATGGCAATCCGCGTAAAGAGCTCGCAATCCGATTAGGGATAGTTGGAGCAACTTTTAACTCAATGCGGAAAGTTTGGGACTCACAGTTGTACTCGGTCAGAACCAAGTGCCACTTATTCAACGCATGCATCCTGGCGGTGTTGCTTTACGGTTGCGAGTTATGGCACCTCACCAAGGCGCAGGGTAACCGTATACTGTGTTTTGAAAACAGATGTTTGCGGCGAATACTAGGGGTAGGGTGGTTTGATTTTGTCGGAGGTAAGAGAGCGGACGGACCAGCCTCTTATTACGTACAAAATAAAAAAGCGACGATGGTCCTGGCTTGGACACGTGCTGCGGATGCCCCAGGGGAGCCTGAACCCTGCCTGTCTCTTCTACCAACCAGATGGATTCCGTCGCCCTGGAATGCCGCTGATGAACATCCATAGGATGTATTCGGCGGAGCTACGGGACGCTGGGATGACATGGGAGGAAGCGAGGAAACTGGCGAGGGACAGAGAAGCTTGGAGGAACCGCGTGATGGACATATGCTCCGAATAGGGAACGGATATGGTTCAAAAAAAATATGAGTCGTGAACACCCGCATAATAAAATTTGACAAAATTGCCATTTAATGTAAGAAATGACGATTCAAATATTCTCTAAGGACCGAAGCGTTTTTAAATTTATACATATATTATATTTGATAATACTTTTCGTTTTTGTAACCGTGTAAAAGCAAAAAAATAATTGATCCGTTTTCTTATACCGTGCAAAAAAACCGTAAGCAAAAGGAGAACCGGGTTCTATTACTGGAAATTTTCGCTCTTATTATAATCATTTTAGGATTTGTTATGTTTTACAAGGCCTATTTTAAGTCAATCAAAGCCATCTCACTACTCTTCTCACATTGGTGAATTTTTGACAGCTGTATGTGAAAACAATTACAAATTTTCATTTTTTTTAAACGTTAATTAAACATCGTATGATTCAGCCATGAATGCAATGATGGATTTTTAGTCACACAATAGTTGATAAAATCTTACACTGAGCAAGTCACAAAACTAAACCGTCTTCCTTTATCAGTATTAAACCATATACTGATGAGTTCTGTAGTGTAAAATTATTTGTTTTTATGAATATTGATCGTTATAGAAACCGTCCGCAAAATTAATGATTTAATGTATAATTAACTGGTGTAGGTAGGTCAACCATGATGTATGTTTTACTTCAACTACCTATTTATTTAAATAAATAAAAAAAACATAGACTACATTGTTTGCGTCGCCCTAAGAATAAAATTAAAAACCATTCTTCAGATGATGACGTTGGAATGCATTACGGAGACCGGCTCGCTAGTCTTTGAAATAACAAACACACCCATATCATCACCACGATTCCTATTCAATACATAATTCATTATTAGCCCAGTTAACTCCCTTAGCGACCCAGATGTAGTTTTTTAAAATATAACAAATTGTTTATTTTATTTTAGATATTCTTAATATTTTACATTTTAATATTATAACAGCGCCAAACAAAAAATGTGATTTTAAGAATCCATGCCTTTAACCGAGTAGTTGGCGTCGTTGGCTTCGGTTACAGTGCTCGCGGAATCGAATCCGAGTTTCATAAATTGATTATTGGATTTTTTCGAAGGCTAAATATGCAAAGGCGAATGTTATATCTGTGATGTCTAAAACTCCCTGTCCTCGTTAAAAAACTTCTGTTGAGACTATGTATACGCTCTGTCTAAGGTAGTGGTTCTTAACCTTTTCCAAGTCACGGTGCACTTTTTGTCATAAGAAAAAATGGCGGTGCACTAAAATCAAACGGATGAAAAACAAACAAAAATATGCGAACATAAACTTTATTATGAATTTAACAGATTATACAACAGTAATACAACAAAAATAATTAAAAAAAACATATACATATGTATAGTATATATTGTATGGGAAAACTAAAATTAACCCTAATTTAATGTAGGTTATTTGATGTGAAAATCAATTAATGTGATATGAGCTTGTCGGCTTTTGCAGATTTCAGAAATACTAGGTCGAATATTTGATATAGCTACTTTAGTATTTTACAATATCTTCTCGGTGCACTTGCAAACAAGCTCACGGTGCACCGGTTAAGAACCGCTGGTCTAAGGAATCAATATGCTCCACACTGCGAGCGGACATGGTAATAAAATTTTACTCTCTCCGCTCTGCGTGCATCTGAATAAATCTTGAAGCATTGATCAATAATAATGAAATTTTAATTTTTCTCTCATTCATTCTGAGAGAATCCAATTATAGCAAAACATTCTTCTTTGATCAGTAATAGATTAAAGGCTTTGAACTATTGCTTTTTCATTTATGTTGATTATTTGCCGCTTTATAGATAGATCGCTTCCATTAATGGAAAGGTCAAATGATATTTCTGTGTTGATGTTAAATTAATTAAAATTCCTCGATGATTATATATTTGGCAATGGACCAATTTTGTTAATATCAATTTATTCTACGAAAATTGTTTGCTTAAGGTGTATTAAAAACCTCTTTGAACCTAATTGCCATTAAGATTTTTTTGTAATTCCAAATATTTTTTTTAAGTGAGATTTATTAACAAGAGACAACTGACTGAATTTACTAGTCGATGTGTCGTGACGTCGCGTAATACATATGTACACGTGTGTGAACGCGTTGGGTGGTGCGGCGCTTTATCAAAATCTTTCCTCCTTTAGAATGGACAATAGCTATGTCGAAAATAATTTTTGTAGCTTTTATTTTGATTTTTTGAAAGATTACGAATAGTGGTAGAATGTTGACTTTACTATATTACCAGACAAGAAACAACCAAATCCATCTGTTAATCAAATCGATACTTCTCACATGTAATCACGTAAGTGCTACATACGCGATTATACATCTTTTGCTTTTTCGTTGTCTACGCTTTCAGTTCTATAGGTAGGCATCAAAAAATATTCGGGAAACGTGCCTACTTCTCCGTTTTTTTTGTAAAGTATAAACACGTGATTAGCCACTTATACGAAAATCTCTCACGCCAATATTGTATTTGTAATATTTCAAAACTGTAAACTTTTCGGCAAAACTTTATATAGAATAAGAAACTAGATTTAAAATAATAGCGCTGTCCCAATTTTGAAAAAGATAGATGCGGTTGTTACTTTGCAACTTCGTTTTGAATCTTTAAGACGCTGTCGCTAAGCGGTGTCGAAATAAACTTATAAACAGGCATATTTTTCTCAATTCAATTTTATATAAAGAAAGGTAATACACGCATTTTATCCTGCAGTTGTTGGACAAAACAGCTTGATAATAACAGAAAATTAAAACAAAACGTAGTAAAAAAGCATTCTGCGCCTCGTTTTGCAAATTTTGATGTCTTTACCCTTCATGATTATCCAATTTCGATGTAAATGCGTATGGTTCCCTAGAGACTAACTGAAAATTGTCTGAAACGAGGGGATTTTTTGTAATAGCCGTATAATTCATTGACGCAACAGGAAAACGACCGGATTGGGTCAACTGAATGCTTATTTCGACGGAAACGGACGTTAAAAATTAACTCTTGCTTTTCCGGAACTACGCTTTGGGGTGATCTTTCTGCGTATGAATTTAGCTTTTTCACTCAAGCCGATTCTACCCCTGATGCGCCTCTCGCTAACGTTAAACGTTCAGCGCATATCACTAATTAATATTTCCGTGAAAACTTCTTCGCAATTATTTTTCAATTTAATCATACAATTTTTCAAAACACTCATAGTAGATAAATAAAACACTTTCTGACAAAAAATACAATAAAACATTTGAATCAACAGTGTTTTGGCCAAATGATGTAACCCTCAAAATTGAAATTGTAAATTGAGAGAGTAAAAACTGTTTTTATCGAAAACATTATGTGGTAAGTTGCGTTATGAATCTTTGAAATGCGGGATTATACGTATGGAGTGTCGAAATAATAGTGGCTTACATCAAGAGGGGGAGAGGGTTCAGAATTTTTAAACCTAAAACCAATGTAAAATGATTATGTTTCTAAATTTGGATTATTGATATTTTGTACACTTCCATGTTTTTTTTCCACTAACGACCCGGGTTTCGCCTTTCGGCATCTTCAGGCATTCGAGCGCACGAATTCTTGAAGATGCCGAAAGGCGAAATCCGGGCCGTTAGTGACAAAATACATGGAAGTGTACAAAATCTCAATAATCCAAATTTGATATTGAAATTCCATCAAGCACCCTCAGTCGATGCCTTAAATTAGATTATGTTTCTCTTCCAAAAAGTGGTAAATTTATTTTTATAATTTAAATCATCTGGCAGAGACCTGCTGTGTCGTCTTTAAAATGAGATTTAGTGATTGTCCATTTTCGTATTTTTTGAGGGTTACTGCAATTGGCTAAAACAAAGTCGATATTGCACACAAGCTTTTTTGAGAACAGTTCAGAATAATAGACAACACACAGTTATGGAAAAAAGGAAATATTAAAAATGCGTTGCGATAATTTTTCACAAATCATCGGATAAGCTACATTTGATTTGCGTAAAGCGACCACACTACAACATCAATGTTGTAAAAACGCACTCTAAAAAATTAAGCTGCGAAACCCAAAAGTGTTTATATCTCTGCTAGTTTTGTATTTGAGCAATTTTCTTTCTGCACAACAACGCTCAATTGACAAACTTTATGCAACAATATAGTTACGTAAAGATAAATTTTTATTGCGAGTTTCCATGAAACAAGGGAAGAAAAGTCATTATTTATATTACAGTCACTTTAAAAATTATAGAATTCTTGGAATAGAACATAATGGAAAGAGAAAAATTAATAAGTGTTTTGAAATATTCAAATTAGTGCCTTTTTATTGGTCATTCATTCATTTGTTTTTGTCAGGTGATGTAGAATATTGTTTTTCATGCAATGGCATTCAAAACTTAATTTCTCATTTTTTTTCTGAGAAGTGGTTTACCGTGGAAGCGACGATATGCGTATCAGCAATGAATTCTCTGAAAATATTATAACACAATATTGGCATTGTGTTACGAAATGCTTTCGTTTATAAATTACCATCAATTTGGGGAAGATTGCTCATCGGTTAAAGATTGGCCCACTAAATGAAAAAACGTGCTGTGATAATACCATAATAATACGAATACCATATGAATATTTATTAGCTAAGCAAAGGTGTTCAGTAGCCCCTGGTGGTAAAAATATGAATAAATGTGCTACATAATTTGTTTTATTGTTGAATTTGTAAGCTGTCAGCTTGGAATGATAAAACACAATTTAAAAACTTATCTTGAAATAAATTGGATAAATCATATTTTCAATTTGTATTACTAATCTGTAAACCGAATGCTGTATATATTTTTCCATCTCAATTATATCTAGAATATATGGAAGCATAAAAAAAGTTGTTAAGACTTAAAATCACTGAATTTATAGTAATTACATTGATTATTTGTATCGTAGGCCAAAGTTACCCGAAATGACTGAAAATTTTACCCAACTTGTTTTATCTATATATCAATTATAACGATAAATCTATTTGTGTTAATTAAATTATGACATCAATTGATTTCTATGTAGAACAATATCACAAATAAATGCAATGGCAAACCATAAAAATACAAAAACCCACAGAACTCGGTCAAAGTTACCCAGATTGACCGTAAGAGACTTGAATTTTCAAATAAAAATTTATGTTCGAACGCATTGATTTGAATTTCGTTAAACCTTCTAACATTTTTGTCAATCAAAAATATATGTCTCACTTTAATTATACTAATGTAAACTTGATATGAAATCGTTAAACACATTCACGTCTTGAAGATTTTTAAAATAATCCACTGGGGTAGTTAGTGTTTAGCAACATGTATGCAATCTACGTATGAAATAAATAAAGATTTTATATCCAACATCTTGATTGGATTGAATAAGAATCGAAACTCAATTTATTATACTCTATACCAGTAAGCAGCCTTTTCGAGGGTTATTTTATTTTTACTCTTTGGTCAGTTCGTTTATTCACTATTATTTACGGCTTCGCTGAGTAGGGAGTAGTCAGACGTGTTTTTTTTTTACCAAAAAAACATTTCAATTTTATGTATTTACTAGTATAACCGTACCCGTCATAGATGACGATATTGAAATTAACACAGTGAATGTCTAAAGTAGCTAGTACGGCGAAACTGTGTGTCCATTGCATAACATTTTAATTTATATTATACACCGCGAATCGCCAGGCTTAGGTATGAAAACATTTCATACCTACATGTGATATGTGAAAATAATAAGTGTTCAGCCAGAGTCAACGTGCGACGGTGGGGCGGGCGCGGCGCTTAAAACTGAAATGCATAGCATGATTTTACATCGTGCATTGAGGAAATGATGTAAGAAGTTTAGGTGATGTGGATCCTTTTTTTGTAAAATATGTGACGTCACGTTAATGAATCAATTTTTTACACCAAAACACTGTTGTAAACATAGTAATTTGTACTTCAATAAACACGCAATAACGTCAACAAATACAAAAAATGACAACTGTTATTTTTTTTATCCAGCTCACCTATACTTCTTACACCATGCCTTGATGCAGATTCCTGAATTTTTAGTGGCTTATTTTATACAGTGATGCGCAACCTATTTAACATCTATTTTCTCGTTGTTTACCTGCTGCAGAGCTAATGCCTAATTAGTAATAACTTTGCCTGTCATCTAATACCGTATCGAAAGCTCACTTATCACTATTTTAATAAAAGTAATAATACAGAAATACTCCATCGAGTATTTTTTTAAGCTGTGTCTACTCCCAATAAAAGAATATGCACTCCTAATAAAACTTATTTTAACAGAATTTTTTTTACGAGAACGACTTGTTACTCAACCTCTCTTTCTTCGAGAGTAAAGATTATGGGATAGTGCTAAGGCAGGACTAGTGGTTAAGCTATTCGCTACCGATATGCTCCGTATGGGTGGAAAGGAATTTCAGAGATCAAATACATCGATGTCTTTAAACAAAAATTCATAAATCAATTGATTAAACAATATGTAAAACTGTCTGCACTGGGGTTCAAGCCCGTGAGCGTAACCGAAAACAACGACTTTAAGCATTCGCTAAAGACCCGACATCGAGGTAATAGTAATGGATTAAATTTAAATAGCTTTCAGTTCTTATAAATAAATAAGAGCCATAATAGAATTTAATTATATAAGAAGCATTTTAAATGAGACCGGTGGCTATCTGCTATAAAATTTGTTTCCGATAGGACTTCCTTCTCCAACAACAAAGTATTAACATTTAAATTAGTAAATTTATTGTGTTATTGTTTGTATTTGACCCTTGTCTTCATTTTCTCATTTATTGGTTAAGAATTAGAATCAATGACTACGTCATAAATGAAAATCTTTCTATAGATTTAGTCTGAAGGAGTCTTTCAAATAGGTGAAACACGTGTCACACCTAACAACACTTCAATTTGTATATTACTTTATAATGTTTTAGTGTAAAAAGCCACTTATGCTAAAAATCAATATCTGAAAAACGAACTATAATATCAATGTATTTATATTTTTTTATTGATCGCAATCAATAAAAGTCTTGGGTTGGAATCACAGTTACCATTTGATTGCTAATATTTTTTTTTATATTGGCAGCCTGCTGTATTTCACGTACGAAACCAGAGTGGTGTCTACGTCAAACAAAATAGGAAAAAAAATAGCGATACAACTCCACCCCAATAATCCAGGGTAGGAGTGTGTACATATTAACAATCAACTAGAAAAGAAAATCTCACGAGTAAACAATGAAATGAATTATTTTGAGCTAATCAAGACTGACCGCACTCCACAATGAATACAAATCCGACCTATAATAAAATACCAATATCTACATAATAAGACTAGCAAATTAGGGATTTTAATTTTATTAAAGGTTTCACATTGCTGCTTTTATTTCATCATTTTTAATTTTCATTTTTACGATTTACACTCTTTTTGGGGGCATACTTTATATAAACCAATAATTTTAATATGGGATTATCATGAAAATGTATGATACCGTATATGCATGCATAAGACGTCATTAGATATTGCATTATCAACAATTTAGCAGCAAAAGTCGTTATATCTAAAAAAACATATTTAGATTCTGTTTGGAGCATACGGCTATCTAACAGTTCCTCCAAGAATCTCTGTCCCCCGCTAGTCTTCTTGATTCCTCCCAGGTCATACCAGCGTCCCGTAACTCCGCCGAGTACATCTTATGGATGGTCATCAGCTGCATTCAAGGGCGATGGAATCCATCCGGTTGGTAAAAGGGACACGCAGGATTCAGGCTGTCCTGGGGCACCTGCAGCACATGTCCAAGACAAGTTTATCGTCACTTTTTTTTACGAACGTAATAAAGGCTGTTCTGTCTGCTCTCTAACATATGAGTTCTTGACAAAGTCAAACTTCCTTTCCCGTAGTATTCACCGCAAGCTTTTGTTTTCGAAGCACAGTATACGGTTACCGGTGTTTTCGTGATGTGCCATGACTAGCGACCGCAAAGCAACACCGTCAGAATGCATGCGACTACAACCCCCCACAGAGACGTCGTATTCCCCCCATAAATAGCAAAAACCTTATCTGGTTCCACTTTCATATACTGAAAGGTTGTAGTTAGAATATTTTCGTGCCACAGTCACTATAAGGAGTATTGAAAACAAAATTAATACCTATGTCATATTTCGACAGACAACAGGCACCATTCAATGAATTCAGTAAAGGTGCTAACTGCATTACTCTATGAAATATAACGTACGCCTAAATTGAAAAATTGAAATTCAGTTTACGGTCATCTATAAAGAACACTCTTTTGGCAGTCTGTACATATTTTTTTGTAAACCTAGCGTTATATTTAACTTAAAATCACGAATGTAGAAAAATATTAAATAAGAGGGTAGTTTGTAGGTGTATGTTCGCTCCGCCGGGGATAACTGCTTATGTTACGTCATCTGGTTAGGATACTACACCAGCAATACGTATTTTGGGGAAGTGAAGAAATAAACTAGTCTAAGGAGATTAAATTGTTAATAGTTTTTAATTCTTAACAAAGTTATAGAGATTCAAAAATTCGCATATATCGCGAACATTCAAATTAAATCAGATAAAATTATGCTATCTTTCATATTGGAGTCACGTGATGCTTTCACTGTCGGTGACAAAATGCGTTCGTTTGCGATTTGTTTAACGGACTTGTTTAATTTCGCTCGAATTTGAAGTTTGCTCTGACTCGTTTGATGAAACGCTTTTAAAACAAATAATCGCTTAAAAAGAAGTGAAATCACGCAAATAAAAATCGCGTAAAAAAAGTATTGTGTGTACATCACATCTACCAACAATTTCGCTGTTTATTAAAAAACGTATTTGAATCTATTCTACAGAAAAATATTTGTCGAATTAAACCAAATCGTTCAAATACATCTCATTGTAAAAATAGGCTAAATGCGTTTAACGGTTCAAAAAATAGCTACGTTAGTCTTTTTGCCGTGAGTATTTTTCCTGATTTTTTATTCTCTCAAAGCACCGTAATCACTTCAACGAGCCTCAATTATGTAAATTCACGTATTTTACTTGAATTTATGCCACATTGAATATTTTAAGTCGCCATTTTTTTACGTGACGTCTCACTTAATAGAGTGAGAAGATTTAGTGCTCCATTAATAAAATAATCTAATCCTCATTTTCCACGGACCTGGATAATGAAATCACACTTTTCTACTTATCTTAAATCTTTTTTGTTAATCAAAATAATTGTAAGTTCACAGTAAAAGTATCGTAACGAATAAAAAAGCAATAAATGGAGTAGTGTCTAAGTAATTTTTATCCCTTTTGACATATTTCCGTAGTGATAATTTTCTCGCAACTAAGAATGGATCTTTTTTTAAACCTATTGTTTTAAAGAATGTTGCCTTGAAAGAATTTAATTATTGTGAACGGTAACTATCTTATATATAATAAGCTAGATCGCTCTGTAGACGTGTTATTATTATCACATATCACATCTAGGTATGAAATTTTCTCATGACCCAAGTGTTATAAAATGCGGTGTGTATATAAAATAAAATTGTATGTAATGCACACACAGTTCTGACGCACTTTAGAAATTCAGTATTTCAATTTCAATACCGTCATGTATGACGGGTATGGTTATACTAGTTCGTTTTATAAATGTGAAATAGTGATTTCAGCCGTTATTTTTAAGTATGGTATTCAAATATTATTTTGAGCTGCATACCACTATATTTTTTATATTACCGTTTTAATATTATACTCGTTATTTAACTGGTATACTTAGGGTGACCATTCATCCTGTATTTACGGGATATGTTCCGTTTTCTAAAATCGTGTCCCACTGTTCCGATACAGATCGAAGGACAGTTAAATGTCCCGTGTTCAAGTAATTATCGGTAAAAAAACTAGATTCATATTATATTTTGAACCTTGCAACACTGAACCAATAAATGTCCTCACAATATGTGTGTGTCGCAATCTAAAAGTCTATTATATCTAAAAATCATTCAGGATAAGTAGTATTTCGAAAAGTAAAAGAAAATGTTTTTCGCAATAGACTCAATATTATCACAATGGAAAAAAATATATTTATCTCACATAAGTATAGTAATGTGAATCGTGATATTTTTCATAATTGATTAAAATAAAACAAAGATATTATAAAAATTTCCAGAGATTCAATAAAATATGCTCAATTTCTAAAATTTGCCGATTTATTACAAAATGTGAAAATATCTTCCTACCGAAAATGTTCCGTATTCGTATTACCTAAATCTGGCCAACCCTATGTATGCTGTATGCGTTTTGTCTTTGATTGCCCAAGGGTTTGAATCACAATACGGATAGATGCATTATTTGACTATTCAAACGATTTATAGATTTGTGTCCAAAGTTATGGATTTATGTGCTGTCTCAATTATCTCCCACCCATCCGATCCTAAGAACGGGGCGTAGCGATAGCTATATTAGTCCTGTCCTAGCCACATATTTATATCCTTACTTTTTCCAAAAAAGACTGAACAATTATTACCTGTAGAACATCTGCTGTTGAGTTTAGATGCTCCATTAGGAGCACATATACTCCATATGCTGCGCATTGGGAACGGACATACAAAAAAAAATGTTAAATATTCAATTATTTTTTGTCGTCCTCTAAAACAGCGTTCCTCAACCTTTTCACATCTGCGTACTGGTAAAAAATATCAGAAATAAAAACTACTATTATTTATCTAGTATTACGTGTATTAGTGTTTCAACAATATCGTATAAAATTAAAATTATAAAGTATATTAAAATAACACGAATTTTGAATTCGTTGTAACTTTTCAGCGGACCAAAAGAAGATTTCTTTGGACTAGCATCAGTCCGCAGACCACGTGTTGAATAACGCTGCTCTAAAATACCTTGAATCCCACATATTAAAATAGATAACTATAATCATTAACGATTTGATTGAACTGGAATTTACTTGGCAGAACTTCATTATAATAGGATAAAATAAGTTCTGACGATATGAAAGAGCTATCAACTACCTAAAAAAATGTTGTAGAACTAAATACTTTGTTATTTTATCCTATCATTAATGATATTGAACAAGCCAATTTATGAACAATTTGTGTAGAGATTTAAACTCTAAACGCTAGGGTGAAGAGCTTTATTCTATTTTAGGTCGAGGTTATATTTTTTTCTAATAATACCCTGCAAAATTCAAAAAAATCCATTGTGAATATAAAAATAGAAGTTACGGATAGATTAAATGAAATAGGCCGCCGGATAGTCATTGGATTCTGTAAAAAATATTCTAGTAATATTGAGTTTATTTATATAAATGACTTTCTTATATGAATACTGAATAGTCAAAGCAAATCTTTTACACATTGCGCACACTTTGTATGCATAACTTTTGGGTTCATGACACTATACTCGTGGGCATTGGTCTTAACACTTTCAACCCGACACAATAGACGGCAATACAGTGGATACTCGATCTTTTGTTTTTCGAGCGGATATGGAACGTGATTTATAATTGAATGAAAAGATTCATATTTCGCGACAATAATTATAGCTTAAGACATCGACTGAGGGTGCTTGATGGAATTTCAATATCAAAGTTGGATTATTGAGATTTTGTACACTTCCATGTATTTTGTCACTAACGACCCGGGTTTCGCCTTTCGGCATCTTCAGGCATTCGAGCGCACGAATGGACTCGAACTGACAATACATGGAAGTGTACAAAATCTCAATAATCGAAATTAAATAATTATAGTATTACCAACATTACTTGGCCGCCGCCGAATTTGGAATTAAAATTTTCAGTCAAGAATAAATTTCTCCAATTACCATTAAATAGCATTCGAAAATCCATGTCGACTTAAAATATCAGCTTTGGAATTTATTGAAATTTCAGTTCTCGTTGAGTTTGGAAACATTCCTAGCGCAACAGTGGCGCCCTCACTAGCGTCCAAGTTAAATTGGCACATCTATAGTAAAAAAACTTATCTTGATTACGGCATATTTTATAGTATTATTCTACTTCCTGCTTTCTGTATAAGGTGGATAGGGAGTCAGCTAATTCTCAACAAATTAATTCATTACAACTATTATATTTTACAACTATTATATTTAAAAAATTTCGACCGTCAGGAATACGCAGCTGTACACAATTAAAACCAAATGCCATTTGTTGAACGCTTGCAGTCTACTTGTGTTTTTTACGGTAGTGAATCATAGCACCTGAAATAGGCTCAGAAAAACCAAATACTAAGTTTCGAGAATAGATGCTTTTATCGGATACTGGAGGTGAGGTGGTTTGACTTTGTGAGGAACTCAAAGATTAGAGAACGCACCAAGCAGCGCCGTTTTACATCAGCGGTCATGGAGAGACGTTGTATAAACAATATTAAATTTTTGTGGAACCAAATACTTTATTTTGTCTACCATTTATACTTTCAATCATTATATCTAATATTTTTTTTTATTTCAATTAATTCACATGTCACACAAAATTAAAAACAAAACGTAGTTGCGTTCATTTTTATCACAGACCAATTTATTTTAAAAACAGACTGCGCCAACTAGCCCTGGAGTATGAAAACATCCTGGAAATTTCTTTCGTTTGTTTCCATACCGGGTTTGAATATGTTGAACAACCTAAGACGCATCAGGCAAATTCTAAATTATTCACGCCTGCGTTTTGTTTGCCTACTGAATAGGGTGACCGCAAAGAGAAGATAAAACATATTTATTTTCTCGCGTTGAAAATATTGCCGACCATTGATTTAGATAAACGCAAAGATTCTACGAGTTGAAGTCTACTCGCTTTCTGTATGACGTCGCTAATTTTTTAGAGGCCGGTTAAAAAAAAGCAAATCATTCGTTTGAATTGTTAAAAGTTAAACACATTTCCATACGTCTTGTCATTAACGACATGGGTTTCGCTTTTTACGACGGTTTGACTTACGACTGTTCGCACTTACGAACAGAATTTAAAAAAAAATGTATATTGCATCACGGAGCACCATTGCCAACGGTTGATACATACGGTAAGAATGATCAGTGAAAGCATTTTCGAATTTAGATATTTATTTATAATCAATATACGTAATATATGTAAAGTATTCTCAATTTTTGAAGTGAATAATTAATAAATCGTACTCATAATGCCTGGTAAACCATACCTGAATAAATAAACTAAATTTATATATTTAATACAGTCATGAAAAACAGAAGAGCAATATACTTATAGTTTTGAAGAATATAGTAAGAACTAGTCAACCAGTTAAAGGATCAACATTCATAAATTCTACAATAATAAAAAGAAAACACTTCTACCCACATATAAAACAGAAAAAAAACTATTAGTTAGCTGAAATGGAAGATTTGATGAAAAAACGTCTCCCTCTAAGCCAAGTGACCACAAAAACTACGACCAAAAATTGACTGCAAGCTAGATTTGCTAGATTTTAAAAATGTCTGAATCATCAAAATATGAACGCTCTGATGTGTTAAAATGTATCCGTACAATTTTTGGTTGCAGCTGCTTTAATTTCTGCTGAAACGGACCTGAACCGAACAATATTTAATTTTAATAATTTGTATGTTATTCGAATTATGACCAAAGTTCAGGAACGTATCTCGGTCGTAAATCAAGGACGACATGTATACGAATGAACTTGAACTTTTCGAATTCGAGGTTGATAGTGACCAAACGTATGGAAATTTTACAAAATTTGAACAATTCAAAGTCGATATCTTAATTTAAATAAATGGTATTTCTGCGTTACAAAAACATTACGTCTATAAAAATAGATTTGACGATTTAAAAAGGTAATTTTTTCTGTTTGTTTTTCGTACCGCTTCAATTGCTACGAATGTGAAACCAGTATTCACTCATATGAGTATTTAAAAAATGTATGATTTTAATTATTCATAATGTTTTCGTCCCGATTTTATTCTCACTTTGCACGGTGGCAACATTATTAAAATACACCCACGAGTGATTTCCCGTGTAAACGTTCAGATTTTATATGCAAATGTCGCGCGAAATTTCTATACAGCAGCTCTGGGCTTTCGAATTCTAAAAAATTCAGAGAACTTCCAATTACAATATATGAGGCATTCATGAGGCGTGGAAGATATCTTAGACATGGTAGAAACACACTAGAATAGAATTTATATATATGTTACCTTGATAATAATAATGAAGAAATACTCCATCGCGTGAATATTAGAAGTTATTTAATGAAAAGCCAAGTCTTCTTGAATACAAAGGAGAGTCTTTGAAGTAGTAAATAATGTTTTGAATACGACGCGTGTCTCTCATTTCTTAAAGAAATTACTCATCGCATTTCACCCTTTAAATATATAATATAAAATTAACTTTGATAACTTAGTTATTCCACTTGGTTTATCACTAACGTGACGCGTTTCGCCTTCTTAAGAAGCATCTTCAGACTAACCATATCGCAAGGTTTTATGTCGCAAATCTTCAATATGTTTTGTAATTGAACTATTTCAGACTGGGAATCATAAATGGGGTATTATTTAAAGTCAAAAGTATAATGTCTAATAAAGTATTTTTTCAGAGTGCGTTTTTTATTGAGGTAATACGACAACGAAACGATTTATTTACATACAAAGCCAGTTTGTCGGGTCCGTGGTGCAGTGGTCAACATCGTTGGCTTGTGCTACTGATCTCACGGATTTGAATCCCAGTTCGGACTGTATCTCAAATGATTTTTTTAATCAATTTATGGATTTCTGTTTTAAGGTATGGATGTTTGTGATGAATTAACTCCCATACGGTCTCATAAACGTAACGAGAGGGATTAGGTAACCACTATTCCTGCCCTAGCCCTATCCTTCTATCCTTAATCTCTTCGAAAAAAATGGTTATGCAACTGAAAAGGGAGAGTATGGATAGAAGGATTTGTCTAGGTCAAGACTAGTAATTATCGAATCAATCTCGCTTCGTCTAGTTTATTAGAATTGGATCGGTGGGAAGAGGTCAATGCGTTCGAAAACAAATCTATAAACCGAAGAGCACAATTTTGACTGACGACCGTCATAATTGAGACCCTGAAAATTACAACAATGGGCTGCTTAATTCCGCCATCAGTCGAATAGAAAATAAAAGTTACTTGATAGTCGAGATGCGATCTTATCACTGATAATTTTGTTTTTAGGTGTGTTGTTTCTGCTTCTTCACCGTCTTATTCCCATCATAGATGCGCAGGAAATTGTTTAGAATCGGTTGACTCATGACATTTAAACACGCGTAACTGACATAAACACTTTCATTTTAGGCAACAGTTGAAGTACGAATATGTCATATTTGCAAGTCATCTGTGGTCTACTTTATTAATAACTAGCGAGTACCCGGCATGCGTTGCAATGCGAGTTAAAGAAAGAAAGTGTTTGTGTTTCAATTCTGTTTATGAAATGCTTTTGGATTAGAGGTCTGCATGGGCTGAAAATTTATAAAATTACCCCGTCCGAGCCGACATCTTCAAGACCACCCCACCCCGACCCAATCCAAAGCCTTCATATTACACTACCGAAAACCAGATCAATTTTCTTCATCCCAAAAAAAGCCCGATTTTTTTCATTATAGAAATTCATTTAAACTTTTCGAACAAAATGTCTTATTGCTTCCAAATTTCCACCGAAATTCATAACACATATGAAGTAAATTATTTCAGTTATGAATAGTATTGCCTTATGGCTGACTCATGACCCGAACATAATCCGAAATATTTTTCTGGAAATTAAATTCCTTACCCGGGCCCGGCCCGAGCCCGAATCTGAATTGTCTTCACCCGCCCGAGCCTGGGCCCGTGCAGACCTCTATTTTGGATACACAATGTTTTTTGTTTTCCGTCTGGTGCGTACACAACTAAATCAGAAGGCTTTTCCGAGATGTTGCTGTCTGTTCGTATTTGATTCTTATCTATCTTGTTATCCGTAAATTTACCGTTGATCGATTGTTGATTCGAATGACTCGCAACATATTTAAGATTCGCAAATATGATAGGTCCAATAACTCCGCAACGTCTAGAGAGTACATTTCGTCGATTTGTCACATTGCGTATTATCAAATTTGAATTTTTTTTCGTCAAAAAGTTGTTTTCGCGAAAATTACAGATTCGCAACTTAACCATGGAGGTGACGAACAAATGTGAAGGTTGTATTATATCTTATTTATTATTTGGCACGTACATTTTCTTGTTAAGTGCTGATTATACAATAAAAAAACAGAATTTATTAAAAGCGATTATGTTGGTTTGTTATGTACTTTTTTCACCTGCTGTGTATTTGACTTGATAGTCTTTCTAATAGTTTTGTATCACTATCCCGACGCCTTCTATTCTATGCATTTTAGCTTACCCCGTTTGCCAGTATCTGCTCTAAAGTGGTTTAACGGTCTGCGGAGCCCGTTTTAGTTCACATTTAATTTAATGACTTCAGCGTTACTTTCAAGAGGCTGTTAGGCTCAAAGGAGGAATTCGAGTAGTAAGAAAATCAACGAAAACCTTTCATATCTTCAGGTTGCTACGAAAAGTTTGTCACTAACAAAAACATATCATCGTTTCCATTGCAAAATTGTTTACGAAAATCGCCTTTAAGTGTGTAAAAAATATCACAACTGACAAATATTATTGCAGAGTGTATAAATTAAATGTTGGATATGTACTGAGGATGCCCCAGGAGAGTCTGAATTCAGCCTGTCTCTTCTACCAACCGGATAGTTTCCATCTCCCTGGAACGACGCTGATGACCAACCATAGGATGTAGAGGGTGGAGCTACGAGACGCTAGGATGACCTGAGAGGAAGCAAGAAGACTGACGGAAGAAAGAGAATCTTGGAGGAACAGTGTGATTGCCATAAGCTCAAAGTAGGGAGCGGATATGGTTAATATATATATTCAATATTAACCTTTCCGTTTTCATGCCAAAAAATCCCTTCGGATCTCATGTATTAACATTGTGTTACAGTGTGGGTTTTGTCATACAAACATATTTATAATGAAATGGCAATTTCAAAAATGAGTAATTATTTTACGTCATATTTTGTGTGTAAAACCTGAAATACATATCAAACTGTGCGATATTATCGAAAGACGCAATAATCGAAATTCTTCATAGCAGAACAGGCGCTAGACGTGTTTCAGTGCCGTTCGAAACTAAACGGTTGCATACGGTACGGTCATGGATCTCGGATCGTTACTATACTATAATGTTGTCTTTTTCGATGGTAAAATTGACGGGGTTTTCAAATTATGATTAATTATACAAAGAAGACATAAACAGTAATGTATTTTTAATCATATGTAGAACTATTTTATTTACAAATAGATGTACAATTTTACAATTTAAACAACGATATTATGAAAATATTCCAATATTTAAAATGATTCCATCTCAAAAATCAAACCAATTTATTTTTGACCGTGATTAAGTAAATTAAATAATAATAAATATAAATATTATTACGTAAAAAATCATTTCTATTTGAAGAACTAATGAGACAGAGAAAATTTTTTAATATAAGCTGACTACCTGAAACGGTGTTCCTTGTTGACGAATACAAAATAAATTTGACTGATTTAATATTTTTTCTCTCATTTAAATACATGAGCCATACTTCTACACACAAATTGCTTGTATATTCGTTGTACGAATAAATGAGCAATAAATGGTATTTAAGCTGACGTCAATACGTCAAACATTTGGTAAATACAATTTAGATACTAAGTATATGAAAAAAAAATACCGAATTGAGAAAACCAAAATAAAAAAACAATACTATACAAACATAAATAAAAAATAAATCTTAGAAAACAATAGACAAAAATCGTTGCTAAATATATCCACATGTAGGCAATGCATTCATTGATCAGCCGAATAGCGCTTAAATTAAAAAAATCTTTCAAAAATTATATTTTACTTTTTTGTGGTCGGACTTTCAGTAAAAACTCTACCCAGACGACCGACATTACTTAATTCATTTAATATTTTCCCTAAAACATACTTTCATTTTTAATATCACTGTAATTATATTTTCACTGAATAATAATTATTGTCCTTACTTCGACATTCAAGCTAATGTTTTCGCGATTGTTAACCCAACATTTAAAATTTCCTAAATTTCGCCGTAATAAGTTTACACACGGTTCTGTGACTTCATTCTATAGTAGGTATTTAAATTAAAATTGTTAGTTATTATTGTAAGTAAATTATAAAACTAAATATAATCTTCCACGTGTCAAAAACAGTGTTTAAACTGCTGTAATTTAAGGTAAAATTCATGATGATTTCAAGAAAATTTACATATATACTAATTTTATTACGTAAAGTAAAACGCATATTTTTTCCAATGAGTCCCTTCCCCACACAAAGGTTATTAACGTTAAAAGTTTACGTCACAATTATACACACACCAATCGTTTTGTATACCTTCTCACATTATTCATACATTTATTATTATATGAATAAATCTTTTCTATTTTATTTTTTATCAGTTAAAAATGCTCGGATCATATAATGAAATTATAGAATAAAAATAAAATGCTTTTCCAAAAATAATTACCAGTTTACCCCAAAAAAAATTTTTAACAACTTAACAATGCAGATCTCAACTTTCATTTCGTCACACTGCAACACTTATTCATTGTATTCATTCATTTTTAAGTTGAAGATTAGAATAACTGTTTTCCTTAGAAATAAATAACTTTGCGATAAAGTTAGGCTGAACATGCTTCTTACAGAAGTGAAACACGTATCACAAATAGTAACACAGCCAGTGAAATAATAAAGTAATCAACTTTTATTTTTATATTAAAAATTAATATCCACAAACTTGCCGCCGAATCAAAATATCAAGTTTTGTTCCTGAAAAAATTGTGATTATTATTTGGAATCGAGTGCTAGGAAATACGAATAATATATTATGCTGTACATTGGTAACGACAACGAGTGATGGTGGGCACAGCGTTAAGTACCATGGTAAGATAAAAAGGTAAGTAAACCCTAGTAGAACTACATACCTTGTGTTTAATTTTTAATAATGGATGTATTGATAGAGAGAGCTTGAGCGACTGAGTAACATGCGGTTCTCGTAGTAGAACTGTTACTTCTGATTCCATTAGTAGCTCATATATTCCACATTGGGAGACGATTAAAGAAATGGGGTAAACTTAAATTCATTCTATGCTTACTGTAGCACTCTGTTCCACGCAGTGTTTTTACTTACTTCTAGTGTAAGCTAAAGATTTGCTGATTTGTTTAGTTAAAAAAAACTCCACAATAAGTTCAGTAACATTTTCACTGTTAAACCTCCATCACTTTCAGGCTTACCACAGCTCAAAGAAAGACGATTTCGTTTATTCAAGCATCATCCACTTCGGCATTAAAGACTTCGACCAATGAGGGGAGGGTAAACCAACGTCTTTGCGGCAAACACATCATTCCTCGTTCGAGTCTCAGGGGTGATTTTGACCCACTTAAGGCCCTCGGGTATTGAGGGACTTTCGAGAGTCGACCTTTGACGCTGAGATGAGAGAGCTTAGCGTACAACAAGTTAGTGTTCAGTTTCGTGTCTGACTTAGATTACTCGTGTTATATTAAAAACATCCGTAGAGTTGTTGGGTATATTACTATTTGAATTATAGTTAATCTATTGTATTTATAAAATCGATAGAGACATATTTAACTTGTTTCATTTTTTTCAAGTTTTTTATGATAATGCGTCGCGTCTAAAATAACTTACAAATCAATCATCTTTTAACAGTGCGATAGTTTTTTGTGTGTATGTTCATTGAATATTTTGTGCGAAAACAATAACTTAAACCTACATTCCTTACAGAGTATATATATATATCTATACATGGATATACAATTTTAATATTTTAAATATCAAGCGACCCAGGCTGGAGAGTTCTTTTCAAAGGATACCAAATACATGATTAAAGGCTAACCTCATAAATTATAAATTCTTTTCAAACGCTAGAATTAGTCTGGTTAATAATTAGTGGGACATTTTGTTGGACCTGAAAGTGTTGATCTGACTATAATGCGACTGTCCTATCAAAAGTTTGACCTGTTAGTGCTTCTTAATGAGTTTTCAAATGTTTAGATCCCAAAGTTAATGGGTCATCCCTAAAATAGACCTACATAACATTTCAATGAATGCATTATACACTGTACGCAATTATCTTAATCCACGAATAAAATCTGACTTTTTCGAGGATTTACTATGGTAGAATAAACATTTCACGCTTGACTTAATGTTCTTTTCGTAAAGTTATTTTTTATCTAAATATAACGTCAAATATTGATATGAATATATGAGAGATAATAAGCCAGCGGTCGGCCAGTTAAGCGACAGGTGTACTTTCAAAAGGGATTTTGAATCAATGAATGATAAATGCATATTTTTTTCACTGTTATACCATTAAACAGGGATTAAGTAATGTAACCAACAAAAAATAAAATAGTTAATATTGTACCAAGCATAAAATAATAGAAGTTTAAAAAAAATGCCAACTCTCCCTATGGTCGGCACCCAAAGTTCAATGGTCGGCCTTTCGTTACCCAGTGTTCGACCATCACCATGAAACTTCATGAATGTCGCGAACGAATTTACGGAGAGTAGTCAGAACAATAAAAAACATAATGATGTAAAGCATGACAACATAAAGTTGTTAGCGATCCCCATACAACATGGATTTTTCGAAACTTGCGAAGTAAAAATGTGTTTTTTTTTTAAATTGCGTATTGCATAATTTGCAGATATACATTGTAAAGTGGCAAGACTACCTACACGAATTTTAAAAAATCTGCTTTTTTTAATGTATCCACTATTATTTAAGTTTTAAAACAGGCCGAATACTGGCGACGGCCGATTTTAGGAACACCTGCCCTAGTAGTTATTATTTAAACATAAAGTGTTCCACCATTTCTATATACACACCTGGTTCTGATTCTATGATAAAATTGGAGAGTTAGTACGAAAAAAACGGAATTTTGTTTTATATGTATATTTAAAAAATAAAACACAATTTGTTTTGTACTACTTACTTATCAACTGCTCGTGATGAACGAAACCGGTCCTGATCATTATAAAAATGCGAAATCAGTACAGAACAAATTATGTGTTAATTTTAAAAGATAATGCTTCTCCGCCAAGAATTGACAGTTAACACCTTAAAAGTGATTTATAAGTATAGTTCCATTCCATCACGGATTCTCAGTCAACAACGAAATAATGGTTAGTGAAATATTTTTTTAAATATTATTGATGGCTGTTTTGATATTTGTACATGTTTTTCAGTACAATTAAATAAAACAATTACATTCATTTAAGAACTAAATAAAATGATATTTCAACCATTTTAAGCTCAAGATGATGTTCTTAATCAAACAATAATGCGATAATTCATTTTTTATAAATGCATTTGTTTTCCACCAATTTTGAAATATGGTTTTTAATATTCCGTACAATTTTATTACGCACGAGTTATTTGAGAGCTTACTCCGAGTCAATTTGAACCCTGTCCGTCAGAATAAGTCAAGTGGAAATACTGGGGCACGAAAATGAAAGAAACTTCAAAATTGCGATAATCTGGCAAACATTTCTAATTTTCTCGTGTACAATTTTTTGGGAGAATATTTAATTTTGATTCTTTCTCTACAGGACGACTTGATAAAGCATTAAATGATTTTAGTAATATATTAACTATATGCACAAAATAAATCGATATCGTATTTTACTAGTGGGTATTTATTATCTAAAATCACTTTAATCTTTTAGAAACCATACCTGTGTAAGATGGCTGTACGACGGATGAATGAACCACGGATCCGAAGAAGATGATTGATGTATGGCCAAAGGGAACAGATTGACACAGAGACGACTTCGTTGAAGGGATCACGTGAAAAAAATGCTGGTGATCACCGGATGTCATTGAAAAAGAATAACGGTTTTATTGTTACAAAAAAATATTGTTCGTCAGTACAACCCAGGTACTCTTTTCAAATATGGCTGTAAAATGCAACGTTTTGCCGAAGACTTCATTATTCTTCCGAATAATTAAAAACTACACAATAAATAATTTAAAAAAAATATTACTCTTGACTTCGACACTTTATTTTTAACTTTAATTAATGGAAGTCGATCGCATCGATTTAAAAATTATAAGATCTCTCAAAAGCATCTTTAGTCGAAAAGATTTATCAAGAGTTTGAACAATTTTTATTCACTTTTAAGGTGTTAACTGTCAATTCTTGGTGGAAAGACATTATATTTTAAAAAATAAAACACAATTTGTTTGTACTACTTCCACATATTTATAATGATCAGGACCGGTTTCGCTCATCACGAGCTCAAACAAATTGTATTTTATTTAAAAAAAAAAAAAAAATGTATTCCTTGCTCATCCTGTATCTGTAACGTACAAAAAATAAATTCAGTATATTTAGAGATCTCCGTAACCTGCTAAAAGTGAAATATGATGTTTTATAAAACAAAATGAGTTATAAATATTTTATCTCATTTAGAAACGTCGAAATTTCTCAAAATTATTTCTATAACACCCGACAAATTTACTTTATATAGTAAAATTTGAAAGCTTTTGTTTTCATTTCTATTATACTTTCTTTCTAGATTGTGAAATTTTCCATTTCGAAATATGTCTACATATTTTTTAGACGTGTAAAAAGGTATTATATGTTTCTTCATTGTAGCATTAAACTGCCTATCCATGATATTTCTTCCACACAGATGGCATCGGCGCTTGAGTAAGAGTTGTTCCGTGATGAAGCTATATTTTTTTAGCTCAGTATTGTCAATTTGACACTTTTCTTACTTGATTACACGATAACGGTTCGAATTCTGGAATGGGCACGATTATAAATTTATTTTTCGGAAGAGTTGTTTACCACTTTTAAGGTGTTAACTGTCAATTCTTGTTGGAAAGGCATTATATTTAAGAAATAAATGCAATGTATTTTACACTACTTTCAGATTTTTATCATGATCAAGACAGCTTTCATCAGTTGATAATGCTCGTGATAAGCATTATAAAAATGTGGAAGTAGTACAAAACAAATAGTGTTTTATTGAAAAAAATGGAATACAGTTTCTTAAAGTGGTGACAAACCGGTGGTGGTGATACAACGCTGAGTATTCCAGGAAATTAAAAATAGTACATGGCTAGGCTAGCTTGCGAAATTTAAAAAAAATATAGATTTGGTAACATTTATTTGTCGTAGTAATATTTTCAATAGGTTTACTGATGAAATTCAAGATCTTTTTCTAGCGTATTTTGCAAATTAATCGAACGACATACAGTGGTCAGCAAACTTAAAAAAAATAAGAATATACATTATGAATGTTATGTTTTCATTTCTTCTTATCCTCGCCTTTCTTATCCGATCTTGAAAGCGGTTTGTAGTAAAGCGATTACCTTTTTTATTCCGGTTGTAAATCTGGCCCCGCCTCAATTAATTTCCTCCACTCCGCTCGGTCATCCACCTTCTTACGCTAATTGCTTACTGACAGACAGTTCTCAAGAAACAACTCTAAATATTTTCCATTAAAAGTTCAGATACGCCATATTTAAAAAGTATGATTAAAAAAATAGTAAAATATTGATAGTTCTGAATAAACAACAAATTTTAGCTAATAGGATAAAGTCTTTAGCCTCGGTATTTTATGTTACATAAATAATTGTAATATGAAAATATAGATGGCTTTATGCCAATCTAATACTAATCATGTTAGGGATCAATAGACAGGTACAATTGCTTGCCTTGGTTAATATAATTTATGAAAAAATAAATTGCTCTGTTTTTCTAAACTGGTATAATTAATGCACTTACTGAGTTATTCCAGACAAGAATTGATATCCATGAATCTCATTGTACACTCAATTGTACCAAGTTTCCGTCAATTTGGTTACTTACCAATATCTGCCAGTACGGTGCCAGTATCAAACATAGAAATCTTTTAAGACATCAACTGAGGGTGCTTGGTGGAATTTCAATATCAAATTTGAATTATTGAGATTTTGTACACTTCCATGTATTTTGTCACTAACGACCCGGGTTTCGCCTTTCTGCATCTTTAGGCATTCGAGCGCACGAATGGACTCGAACTGACTTCAAACTGACTCGTCAGTTCTAGTCCATTCGTGCGCTCGAATGCCTAAAGATGCCGAAAGGCGAAACCCGGGTCGTTAGTGACAAAATACATGGAAGTGTACAAAATCACAATAATTCAAATTTGATAGAAATCTTTGTTTTTATATATTTAAGACATTTTAAATGCACACTATATGTGTTGAACATTATAATATAAAAATATTATGCTACCAATTCCAAATTCCTCTTCCAAAGACGTAATATATTAGTAATCTAAAAAATGTTTACATATTGACGACATAAAATAATTGTTTAATAACTCTAAATAAAAAACATCCATCTTCTTCATGATGCTAAACATATATTAATAACTAATATTTATTTTTATGTATTATTAATACCGCAGTCATATAACACATCGTTATTGTAACAAATCACTTTTCCTTTTGAAGCAAGGTTAAGATTTTTGGGCCGCTAGTTTGTTTTTCTTGTACAAAAACTTAAATCTACAAGTAAATCAATCACTTGTGCAAGTAGGTACTCGCCAAAGCAAGGGATACGTAGAGATAGCCTTTTATTATAACGGACTGTATCCAGGCCAGTACTCGGGATATATTTTACCGAAGATTTTGATCTAAAAACATATTCTAACACAATGCTTCCTAAACTTTTTGATTCCACGGCCAACAAAATTTACAAAAAAATCCACGGCCTCCTACCCCGACAATAAAATTAATTAAGTTACACGAAGCTTTATCTGACACTATATAATAATATAATTATGCATACACCTCCATTCTACAATCGCCTGAAAGTCAAAATTGTAATAAAAACACGAAAAATGTGTTATATAAATAATATATACATACCAAAAAATACGTAAAATTAAATCTTTGTAGGCCTAATTAAATAGTTGTCGATATTGAAACATTTTGGGACCCATAGTTTGGAATGCACTGTTCTAATCAACACTTCAAACTATGCATAATAGTTGAAGGGTAAGAAAAATCTTTGATTATTGGAAAATTTAATAACCACGTTAAAAAAACTCTTGAGAGGTTTTTAACACGTCAACTGATTGATATCACAACCATTTTTATAATTTTTTGATGACGTTTTTTTAAATGTGTTTTTTAATTAGTAAAAGTGAATAAATAGTCAATATTTAGAAACAATTATTATAATGTTAAAATTGAGTTTCTCGGTATTGTTGTGATTTAAAAAAGAGAAGTATTTATTTCGCATAAAAAAGCAATTGCAAGTAAAAAACGGAGAATATATGATAGAGGGATCACAAAATATGTAAAATGGGAGCTCAGCGGAGAACTAGGATTAAGTTATCACAGGGAAGTGGATAAGGTTTGCCAATCTCGGTACACTTTACTTTGTTCTGTAAGGAGAAATATATATATGTGATAATTAAATTTTGGGCGCCAGGCGTGAAGATACACGCCAAATGAAAGATGATTATAATAATTAAAACACGGTTACCGTTAAAAACACATTTAATTAGAGATGCGGAAACCGTAGATGCACAGAATTTACATTATGAAGAAATGAAACAGAAATTATACGACAAAACAATATTTATGAACAGATGGTTACACTAAAATTGGAAAACTATTATAATATATAAATATAAAACTACGACCTTGGATGATAAACCATCTCGGCGGCGAACTCGGCTGTCCGAGGCCAATCCCAGCGCTTTACCGACGCATCCTACCCGTTCCACATCCTGGCGCGTAATCAAGTTTTAACGCAATTCTTGGCGAGGCTTCCCCTTCGTCTCCTACCAACGTCGCAGCGAGGTGCGTGTCGCCGATATGTGACGATTGTCATGTTGCGACGAAATCGTAACAGTATGGAATGAATAATAATTATATCATTTATTTTTTGTAACAACAAGAACAAGATATAATGTAAAATAAATGCGTAGTACCGAATTCACATACTGATAATACAACAAGACTGGTTTCACTTTTCCATCAAGCATTATAAACTAATAGATTGTGAATTGAAATATTTAAATGTTGATATAAAAGTAAACAATAAACAATATTAAATTTTAATGTTCCTTTATACGAACAAAAGTACGAACCCATATTGATTGGGATGTTTTTTAAGATATTGAACTGAACCTTATCGTATCCATAAAAAAGATCAGTCGAGCATAAAACCGGTTCTGAACATTACATAAAATTATGGAATCAATACAAAAAAAGGTTTTATTTTTTATTAATATAATTCTTTTCCCCTACGAATTGAAACTTAATGTATTCTTGTTTAATAAATCATTTAATACTTTGAAACTTTTTCGCATTATAAAAAACAGTTTCTTTTCAAGATCCGGTAAATTCTTAACATTCACGTTCAAAATTTGAAATAAATATAAATATTGTACTTTCCTCTCGCCCCTATCTCAATCTGCACCTGGTCATGACGTGTCAGCGGATGTGGGAGACGCGTATGATTGATCGTCTACCTTTCACTTCAAGTTGACAATAACAAACATGGGTTTTCCCCAAATGACCATCCCGCAGACATTAAAGGTTCTACAGCTCAACAAGAATCCTTCAGAATTTTCTTCTTGCGATTATTATTAAAAAGAATTCATATCAATGTATAACTCTTCACTCTATACCAATGTTTCTTAACCTATGGGTCACAACCCGAAATTAGATTTATCGACATATTTAGTGGGTCGCAAAATATTCTCAACAACATAGTAACTTTTGTATGCCTTATTGCGAAGCTAAAAGTATTATCCTAATTTGGGTTACTAGATATTAGTGCAATCTCTGTCAGTGAATTTGATAATTTAACACAATTAGGAGTGTAAGATGGTAATCCTTATTCGCACCAAATCAAACGTAGGTAAGCATTATACACGATTTCGAATAATGTTCACGTTTTTAAGATTATTCAAGGGTACGATTATACGTGCTGTAAAAAATAAAGGTAAGTGATTATAAATAGATTTAAAAAAATAATTTCATAGTCACGTTCGTTGAAAAATGTACTTACCAAACCAAACGTAGGTAATGTAATATTATGTTCACGTTGGATATTGAGGGCAAGGTGGTTTGGCTTTAGAAGTAATACTTAGATTAGAACACCACAGACCAGATAGCTCCCTTTTACGTCAGTGGTTGATTTGTCTGCGACACATTTTGTATGTGTGTCAAGATTTAGGATCACCTCGAGATTCCAATCGAATATTTGATATTCGGATTTATTCGTTTTTTTGTTTTATATATTTAGATATTATTTGAATATCCGAATATTATTCATTCGTAGTATTAATGTTAGCGTCCGTGGCGCAGTTGGTAGCGTCGTTGGCTACGATTAAGAATGTCTCGGGTTCATACTGTTTCATAAATTGATCTTTCAATCGATTTATGGATTTCTGTTCATAGACATACATGTGTGTGATATCTTAAACTCCTCCCTCCCACCCATCCGATCCTCAAAAACGAGGCGGAGCGAGAGCGATTAGCTAACCACTTCTCCTGTCCTAGCCCTATCCTTCTATACATCTCTTATACTCTTTTAAAAAAGAAAGGTTTGCAACTGAGTAACAAGCAGTTTTATTAGAAAACTACTGTTCAGATATCTTCATTAAAAGGCCATATGCTCCAAGCTGGGAGCCGACATGGTAAAAAAATAATGTACATTAAGCCACTGGGTTAGCAAATAATTTCATTTCATTTTGTTTTTGAAGACACCTTAGTGCTCACTAAAGTTTGATTAGCAGTAAAAATTAATACGTATCATTATACATTACAAATTTTAATACATTCGAACACTTGAATGTTTTCATATTTTTTATACAAATATTATTTGTTTTCAACGAATATTTGTAAATCTCTAACTTCAACCCTGCTCGCCTCTTCTTCCAACAAGTGGTATTCCGACATGCTGAATGCCCGTTGGGTATTATCAATACAATGAATTCGGTGAAATTTACGAATGCTTCGAGAGACAGTAAAGTGATTGGTGGGTGACAGTGAATCATGCCAGTACCTCGTGGTGGCAATATGTTCCACATATAGGAAGGGCATAATTTATGGTCACAGAAAAAGAATGTTACCTTACCATCACCATACACTGTCGGCTTATTTATGAATTTGTATTACGATAAAGGATATGAAATAAAACACATACATTGTATTGATACATAAAACATGTTTCGATTTTATTGATGGAATTATAATTTAAATCATACAATTAGACGCCATTTTGTTATTAATCCTATGTTTACTTAATAATAAAAACAATAACTATAAATATTTCTTCTTAAAAGTAATAAAAACTTATATACAGGAGCATTTGAGATTATTCTTTCTATACTTGTAAAAATGCTACTTATTTATAATTTATATAGTTACTGTACTTAATTAATGAAATTGTGAAGAGTTCTTTGAAATAACCTATACTTGAATAAGACGGTTTTTAATCGAAACTAGAGGTGATATTTTACTTAAATATTAAATTAATGGAAATACCAAGTTTGCAATATTAATTTTAAGTGGAATAATTTTAATCTGGAATATTTAGATTTTTTAAACTAAGTTTTAGTACTACATTATTAATAAATTTATACAAAATAATGTAAAATTGAAGAGTTTTTGAATATTTACAAATGTCAATACTTGTTTATTTTAAAATTTCTTCTAGTAAGCTTATATTTTTTTAAATCTATTGTACGTGACTTAACATTCGTAATTTTAATATTTCAAAAGAAATAACAGACCTGAAAAAATATGTTCTTGATCCAAACACTACATTAATAATTAAGTAAAAAATATGACACTTTATTTACATGAATGGTTTGGGTTAGATTTTTACAAAATATTTGTTAACGCCTACCGAAATTATTTTGTTTTATATTTAAATATTTAGAATAGAAATTTAATTTAAAAAAACAGTGTTTTATCACGTATTATTTACATCTGCCAAAATTTAAAAAAAAACATCCGGTGCCATTACGTGTATTTTGTTTAGGAAAATAAGGATATATTTTTTGTTATTCAATCAAGGTACACCATCCAAATATATCAATATTGAAAATTTCAATGGAAAAATGTAAATTTTTATTTCTATAGAACTATTGAACAAAATTGATATATATTTTTTTATAAAAGGAGTCGATAATTGAATATGAATTATCTTACGTAAAAGAACCATTTTATAAGAATTCGTTAGATGTTGTTCGACAAACCATATAAATTTCTGACAGCGATTGCGAAATGGTGGGAAATATTTCAAGTTCAAATTTATTCCTTTAAACGCAAGCCATTGTCTGGCGTAATATTTCACAATGTTCAGTGTTGAAAAATATGAAGACGTCATCATTTTGAAATACATCTTTAATATTCGTCTAACTGTTTTTTTATTAATATTCGATAACTAAATATTTAGATATACTTACATTTTAAATCATGTTACTTAAAATAAATACTTTGAGTGCTAAAGTAATTAATTGTACAATCACATTTTCATTTGAGATAAATATTACATTTTTTTTCCCTAGTTTTTTAAGTAATTAATTAAATGCATGTTTCTGAGACGTCCGTGGACTCTTTGATCTTCGTAGTTTCGACACTGACTGCTTCTATGTTAGCTTCATCAAGAGATTTAGTTACATTACTAGAAAAATCAAAACTTTTATTCAAATTGTTATTTGGGTAAAACCTCTTTATACCGTTACTAGGACCATTTCCATAGACAACAATGGCGTCTTGTTTTGAATCGGACACATCGCATGGTTTACTTGCCTGACATTCTACAGTGTTGGAACAATCTTCAACTGCAGCCAATTCATTTTTATACAAATCGCTGTTCAAACACGTAAGAGATGACCGTTTATTTGAAATCAAAATCATCGAATCGCTTCTGGAATCTGGCAAGCGCGTGTTTATGCTTGGAAAATCAACGCACAGAGAATTACCATAATTTTTAATATTATTCATCTCATAATCTTCACGATTATCTGAAAAAATTAAATTATTCGTCTCTTTTTCGAACGTAATTTCTTTGCGTTGTTTGGAACCCGGCATGTCTTTTGTTTGAAGAGTTTCCATGTTTGAAAATAATTTCAAAACGTTCTGATTGGATTGCTTCTTGGCGCCAAAGCTGCAATTAGCGTCATTATTGTTCCACTTTTTAACGCCGCCAGTGCTAGTTGCGTCATTCGACCATCTTGATTTTGGTGAAACGTTGTAATTTATGTGATTATATTCCTTGGAGAGAGTGCTGGATAGCGTACTGTTTCTTGACAGTCGAGAAGTAGTGTTGGACCTGTGCAATGGCTCCGACGAAACGGATCTGACGCGAACAAAATGGCTGCCTTCTCCACTTGTGGCTATAGTAGTATCTCTGAAGCTGGATTGATCTCGGGAAAAACCGATTCCATTTCTGGAGCTTCTTCTTCCACAGCATAACGTCTCGCGAAAAGCGACACGATATCTGAAACAAAGATAATTAAATTATCAATGGATAATTTAATATGGATTTTTAGATTTTATCTCAAAATCTTCATAAAATTTTACTAGTCATTCTATAATTATTTTTTCTTCGATAAAAACATCAATGACCTCGAAACCGATTGCACCAGAGCAGTATTTCTTAAGCATATTGAAACCCCCACCCATTTACCACACTAAAATTTTCGAACGCCTCTCTTATCACAACTACAATAAAAACGTTTATTTGTATGTATATCATGTAATGGAATTTTTGGTATTAAAGCCAATTTATAGCTGATTTTAATGCAGAAGAACTCGGCTATACTAACGAAAGTAAATACACGCTGTATCACAAGGCTTGACAGAGATGACGTTTTGTATCATTACAATATGCAATGAAGCAGCGACCCCAAGATTTACCCAAACCCCCACAAGAGAGAGTTTATATTACCCTAGAGGCCATAGAGTGTAGAGGTGGGGTGGGCAACCAGGGGCATATGATTGTTATATGTGCGGCCATTAGCCATTTCATATTTAATTAAATACAAATGAGTAATTTTTGTCCAATAACAACTTAAATAGACATACTTATGAACATGTCAATCAATTTATCTATTTTGTCCAACCAATTTGAGAAAATTTTGGTTGACGAATAAAGAAAAAATAAGCTTTTTAATTTTACTTTTTATTTTTATGTTCACTTGGAACAAATTGTGTAGAATAATTTAAATACATAACTATTACCTTAAGCTACAAGCTATTATTTAAATAAAGTATGAAAAATGTTTTATCGGCCATGTTTTCCAATTGGGTGCCACCAATTCGTTAATTCGTGAATATGGACAATATTAGGGTCATTTAAACAATTACGTTAATTGGATTTGGTTCAAACACGAAAGACAAAAAATATTTAATTTAAACCAACATTTATTTGATTGCATTCAAAGGCCACAATTTTAATCACTTCCATTCAACTGTTACATTTGCAATTAAATTTTTGGTCATTGCTTTACAAGTGATTCATTTTTTTAAAGAAAATGCAATTTAAAACTTGTGTTTACATTAACTTTATCATATCCCTATTTATCATATCCCGTTTCACAAAAGAAAAAGTCAAGTTTACATTTATTTATACCAAAATGTTTGTTAATCACTTTTAATGTGTAAACTGTCAATTCATGGTGAAAAGACTTTATATTTTAAAAATAAAACACAGTTTATTTTGTATTACTTCCATATTATTTGAACATTATAAAATCCAAGATGAAACAAGACGAGTTTTATTGTATTATATTTCGGGAAAAATAAATGCTTGTTTTTTTCTATTTCAATACATATTTAACATTTTTTACCATGTCCGCTCACAACGTGGAGCCTATGATCTCCTAATGAAGATATCTCAACAGAAGTTTTCAATGAAAACTGCTTATTACTCAGTTGTTCAACCTCTCTTTTGTTCTAGAGCGTATGAATAGAAAGATAGAGCTAGGACATGACTAGTGGTCAGCTAATCGCTCTTACTCCGCCTCGTTTTTGAGGTTCGGATGGGTGGGAGGGAGGAGTTTTAGACATCACCCACATGCATGACTACTGACAGAAATCTATAAATTAATTGAAAGATCAATTTATGAAACTGCATGCACCGGGTATTGAGCCCGAGACATCCCCAACCGTAGCCAACGACGCTACCAACTGCACCCCGTTTTTGAAGATCAGATGGACGGGAGGGTGTTTTAGACATCACAAACATGCATGGCTACTAACAGAAATTCATAAAACGATTGAAAGATCAATTTATGAAACTGTCCGCAATACGGCGAGTAATAAATGAATTATAATTATTACACATGTAAAACTTATCTTATAAATTAAACATTTTAAATATCCCTCGTAATTTATCACACGGCAATTTCAATCCTTTTATATAAATGTATTGTGTCAATAATATTCTCAACAGTAATATTTTAAAAATCGTATTTAAGCGTCGCTGGCTACGGTTACGGATGTCTCGGGTTCAATTCCCGGTGCGGACGGTTTTTATAGATTGATCTTTCAATCGATTTATGAAATTCTGTTTAAATCTAAATCCTCCCTCCCACCCATCCCATCCTCACGGAGCGTAGCGAGAGCGATTAGGTAACCACTAAAAATTATGTTAAGATACCTCCATTAGGAGACCATATACTTCACATTGGGAGTGGAAATGGAAAAGATTAAATTCAAAAAGACTTTTCAACGGAAAATTATTTCACTAGAGCATTTTTCAACCTTTTATATTGACTGTTTAACGTTCATATATAGTGATGCCATGAATAACAATCCTAATGGAACTTTTTATGTAGCTCAAACTGTCCGTATGCTCCAGTGAAACGAATTTCCGTTGAAAAGTCAACTTAGACCATTTTGTTGGTAACAACCTTTACCAATTCAATTGTATATGATGGACTTTTTCTCCGTTATATAGAGGTTTTAGTATACTCTAATATTACAAATTTGTAATATGTATTCATTCCCGTAATGTATTATTTATATTTTAATTATTATTGCGGTGAATTTATACTGTGGTATTTAAATTTGGATGTAAATCTAATCTGAATTTCGTTAAATTTTAATGTATACATTATTCCTTAGCCATTTCGTTTAAAATAATATTTTCGCAAAAGACAAACATTACAATAACCTACCGCTTTGAAGTGTACCGCAAAATACTATGAACCAAAAACACAGTTACATTTTTGATTAATCTCACTAAGCGTCGAAATTAAAAATTCGGCTGAAAATGTCCGTTATGAATTATGCATACACATTTAAATTATTAATTTTTAATAACGTAAGTCATTTATTTATCAAAGTGGTTTATGTAGGGGGTGTTTTAATTTCTACCACTATTTGCTAATACTAAAATAACTACATTAATATTCTTCGTTAGCGTGTCTACCGAAAGTAGAGTTCTGCACAGGTCAACATTGTATTAAATTACCCTTTTCAGGTCTAGTCCGGCCCGGGTCCGCATTATCTTATTTTGCCCATAAACGAAACCTGGAAATATAACATAATATCTCACCAATATCGGACTAGTTAAATGATTTTTATTACAAATAAATTCTAACATAAAAATGTTAACTCAACTAATGAAGAAACGTGATTGGATGTTAAATTGTTGTTTCAAAATAAATTTATGATACATCGTGTCTTTTCATATTTTTCTTAGTGGCACACTCGTTAATAATACTTTTGAAGTCTTCAAAATAATACTAAAATGATGACATAATATTTAAACAACTCGTGATGTTGGATACAACAATAATGTAAACGGATGTGATAATCGATCTCTAAAAGCCCGTAAATAGTACACGTAAACGAACTCAAACCTTATCCAGAGACCGAAGCGAATAAAGGGCGTCTCGACCCGTGCAGACCTCTATCTTAATTTAAAAACTAACTTATGATAGGTTTCGAAACATTCACTAACAAAAAGGGTGCGTTTTTGACTTCTCACTCTCGTTCGTCTTTTATTCGTCTCGTATTTGTCACGTCGTTTACTTCTTGCCGATAGACTGCCGTCCACTAAGAATGGGGGTGAAGCGCTTCACTCTTATCTGATCGGACGACCAGTCTAGTTTGTTTTCCAAACGCTTCGTTGGCGTTCAATTTATGTATTATGTTATATAACATGTCTTCATTGATAAACTGTAAATACTTGTAAACTATCAACCGCATCTAGATTATCCTGGAATTTGCGATTCTTTCATCATCAAGCAGCACTCCCAGAAACATTCGTTTCATATACTACATTTATAGGAATAGCTTACTGTAAATTAAGTAAAACAGTAAGAAACTACTTGGATTAGGTACTCTTCTATTTCTTAAACATGATTAAGAATAAGACTTCAAAGCTATTGAAGTATATCTACAGTAAAATGTTGGTCCGTGTAACCTGATTCAAAAGAAACCACAGGTTGGCTTACGTCTCGCTATTCCCGTTTTATCAGACTCTTAGCGACTAAGATATTTAAATGCATTCTTAACCATAAAAAGGTTTTATTTCAGTGATAGCTATATTACTATATTACTAATTTTCAAATAATATAAAATTTTAATAACTTCTGACCAATCAACAACGGGTAGTTTTAGGTAAACCAGCTTTACCGTAGCCATTGCTTAAAATCATTAGAAAATAGTTTTGAGCTAAATACAAACAATAATATTCGAATTCCTTTTCATGGAATGCAGACTTGGAATATATTGTTATGCGAACAGACCACTTCGGAAGGCAAGTATATACGCCCACTATCTACAAACATGAAAGTATGAAAAGTGATGTCAAAAAGAGTTGACATTTTTATTTAATAATAGTAATTCAAACTTTTTGCAGATAATAAATTTAGGACATAAAGAGGTCAGATTAAAATAAGCTCACAAGTTTTATCTTCCCAGTATATAAAATTTCCAAAAAGCTGCGAGTTTTCAGCGAAATGTTTGTTTTTATTTTTCTTTTTTGTAGACTTTTCCGGATTAAAAGAAAACAAAACTTTTCAGTAATTTAGGGATAAAAAGTTTGCCTTGCTTTAGTTGAAAATAAAACTTAAACCGACCTTTGAAGATAAGTCAATTAACGAAAAGTTTTGCTTTGGTAAGACAAAAATCTTAGATTTTTTGCTTACGTATAATATTCTCTCTATTGCTATTTATTGAACATTAAATAAAGCTATCATTTTCTGTCTATTACATGACCCACTATTTTCATGAATAGGATTCATTAGTTTTTTTTCCCATTTGGCAGTGGAGAAGGGCAAGTAAGATACTCTGCTAAGTGAATAGATGTTCTCGATTGGATTCAAAAATTGATATAGCTTTTAATGTTGATACTATCAAAATTTACAATTGAGCTTAGACCGAGGGCATGGTGTAAGAACTATAGATGAGCTGGATAAAAAATAACAGTCGCCATTTTTGTATTTCTTTAAAAGGTTCTAATTGCACTTGACCATATTTTGTATTTTGAAGGAAAAAATGTATTTTTTATTAGTGAGTTAGTATAGCACGCCATGGACCCAGTGCATGGTGTAAGAAGTTAGGTGAGCTGGATCGTTGTTTTTGTATTATATGTGACGTCACTTTGACGAATCAAATTTTTGTTGCCAACAAAACACTGTTATAAACATAGTACATTGCAATTAGATAAGTAAGTCATTACGTCAACAAATATAAAAATGGCGACTGTCACCTTTTATACAGCTCACCTGTACTTCTTACATCATGGGCCCAGTGCATGATAATAAACTTTCTTTTATTATAATTTGTTTAATTTGTGTTGTTTATTTTTTTTAATATTTGGTACAAGACGACTACTTATCTTTCAATGTGATGGAATTGACATTGACTGGGGAAAACTTCGTTATAATACGATGAAAAAAAAGTTTTTTTTTACTTCCAAATGAATAAAGAATTAACGTTATAGCAACTACAATATTGATTCATAAATAAAAATGACGTTATACTATATTACACAATTCTTGTGGAGCTAAATAATACTTAGTTCTTTTTACCTTAATACAAACACGTTTTATAGTTTTGTATTTTGACTTTGATTTTAAGAATAGAAATAATAACAGTAATACGTTTCGCGTGTTCTACAAACTGAAAGAAATGAAAAAATCAGAATTTGCCTCAAATAAATCCTGCGTCCACTGGTAATGATTCTTAAGCCCATAAGTGTTCACAGGAAAACAGAGATCCGGCCTTATAAAACCGTGATAGGTATAGTTATTGCGTACGGAAGTGACGTGAGTTTAATATCTGAAAGAACGGCAAATATGGCTGTCAGCTTCGGGAGGAAGTACCTGAGGCGGATATACGGATCCGCTAATGGTGGCGGGGTATATTGCGATTCAAGGCCAACTAGGTCTCCCTGTGGTGAGCCCTATCGGAAGTCTTACGAGTGCAATGTGAATAAACACATTATAAAAAAACGATGGTCAAGGTGCGATGTTTATAGAAACGATAGACGACTGAAAAAACGTGGGAAAGCGCAGCTCAGTGAGTGGAATTCCATAGTTAAATCGGCCTTTGCAGTGTAGTGATAAGAGGTGAACCCTTAGTGATCAGACGGTTTCTGGGCTGAAATCCTGGCAAGGTCAACTTAAATTTTAGATTTTTGAAATTTACTAATTAAGATCTTGGACGTGGGTGTTTGTGATGTCTTTTCTCCTCGAGTTGTTTTCAAGCGATTTTTTTTAAATTTTAAATTATCTGACGCCTGGCTGTTATAAGCAGTAGTATATTTTTATATCAAATATATTTTTTAGTTTTAAAACTTTTCGTTAAGTTTCCTAAGTTTGAACCGAGCCTCACGGTATGATGTTCAAAAGTAAGACATCTATAATTTTTTTTATAAAAACAACGTACATTATAATATATTTAAAAATAATTTCCGTTTTAGAAACTAGCCCCCATTTTAAATTTATCCTATAAATTCAAAAATGTATATACTTCCAATTTTGAATTTGAATATTATTTTTAAAATAGAACATTAAAAACGATTTTTTCTAAGACATACCACTACATGACTAATGGAGCACTTTTTTAATAAAACTGTGCTATGCTTTGTTGTATATCAATATGAAAAGAATATCCGCGTTCAATTAAATCTTAACGAAAAATTTAATCTATAAACAATTAATACTAATCAGATATAAATAAAAAAAACCTTACATCTAGTGAGTTACAATTATGATTTTACTCATTAATAAAGAATAACTTTTCAATTATTTTTCATTGTATACAAAATATAATATCCTCCTTTTCAAGTCACAAATCACAAGTCTGTCATTTGAATTAACTGGTAAACCCGTATGTTTTTTCAAAGAATCTATCCAAACAGTAACAAAGATAATTTACATAAGTAAAATTTATAATTAACTAATGAGTGGGTTGGAATGTACCAGGTACAAATCAGAACCAAAATAGTTGTCGAGATAACTCTATTTGTATTCCATTCAGCCGTTGGATTTTCTAGTTAAGATAAACAAATAAAATTATTCGGTACAAAAGAAAGAAACTACGACTTAAGTTTCTAATGAGTAGAAATAAGGTAACTATCTAACTAAAAGCTTTTTTTCTCATAGGATACCATTACATACTAGAAAATGTATTTTGGATAGTTTTCAGCTTACGTTAGAGGTAAAAGATATGTGAATGATATTAAAAAAACATTGGTCTTCAAAGTTTTTTTATCGCGTGCCCCTCAGAAAGAAATGATGAATTATCGCATCGTTAATTCAATGTAATATCGATGGCCTAACTCCATAGTGATACTACTAGAAATAGGTAGTTTTGAGACATGGACGATTAAAGTTTTCATTTAGTTAAACTGACTCGTAAAAAGTGATGGTTTATTATTTGTATTACTTTTTTATTGAAATAGGTAGTCAATAGTTTATACTTTTAGTATTAAAGGTTGTTTTTTTTATGGAACGCCACGATTCACAAAAATAAATTTCCACAATACGATATTTCTATATGTTTGTATATGGATCTGCGAAATTATTTAATTTTGCTGATTTCCATATGCAAATATCGGCCTTTTGAGAGAAAACCTGTACATTTGCAAGCCGTACTTTAGTGGAAATGTAGAAGAGCGGTGTTCAGATATAATGGCTAACTTAACTCAAAACATCAAATTGTTGACTAAATTATGATGTCCTATGGAGCTGGGCCATCGATATATATAAAAGAAAATTTTACACATTCCTATATTGATGTACATCTGACTTTATACATGGTTTCGAAATTACACGTCCTTAACACGGTTATACAAAATAATACTTGTCATATCTCTTTTTTGTCGTGTGGAACTAAATAATTATGTTTTTATACTAAGATTATATGAAATTTAGTTATAAAAATAAATTGTTTTATGTAATGAAACCTGTATCCAATTTTTCTATTAAACTTTACCTTTTCACAGAATTTTTGTACAGTGGTCCTTAAAATGTATCCTCCATATAAAAAAGATTATACTTTATTTAAGTTATGTGAATATTACAATTTAATTTGACCAAACAGAAAGATTCTATTATATTCGGAAAATTATCGGCAAATCAAATTAATCTTAAGTATACAAATAATCATTTGAAGCAATTTATGGTTATTACTTCGATTTGTCAATATTTATTATTTTAAATAAACTTGATATTTTTTTCATGTCGATATAAAACCTGTTGCTTGTTGTGTACTTTCGCGTACCTCACTTTAGAAAACACTGGAATAAAGTATCAGTACATAAATATAAAATTCGGCTTTTAAATGTTGAGCTTTAGTGGGTAATTTGTGTGCATTAATGTTTATGAACCTTCTGTAGCAAAAGCCACATCAAATTGTATTTTAAACATCAAATCAAAATAATAATTCGTATGCCTGAAAGAAAAAAAAATGGATTTGATAACTTTTAGGAACTATAGCAATTTAGACTAAAGTTAAAAAAGTTTAGCCACTAATGAAATTTTTATGGATATATTAATACTACATATATCCGCTTTCAATGTGGAGAAAACGAATAGCTCATAATGAATCTTCACAGATATTATTTAACGCGGACTGGCTGTAAGTCAGCCGCTCAACCTCCCTCTTCGGAGAGAAGGGTGGAGGTAGGAAAGAATTAGTAGTTCGTTAATCACGTTCTATGGTCCATTTTTCAGGATCATGGTGGAAGTCACTGGGAGGTTTGATAAGATCCTAGATATCGATGACTTTGGCTAGAGTTACATAAATCAAATAAAAAATTGAATATTTCAATCATTTCATTCTGGAATTCAAGCCCATCAGCCCGCAACAGAAATAATAAATTAATATTTACTGAGTGTTCATTGAATTAGATACTGAGCAAATAGTTAGTTACCAAAAATAATTAGATAAGGACTATTAAGACATAATTTCTAAATTTATTTTCTTACGTTTTTTCAATGTAAATTTAAGAACGTTGTTTTTTTACTTTTGAATTGTTGAAATTTTGTACATTGCCATGTATTTCGTCACTAACGACCCGGGTTTAGCCTTTCGGCATCTTAAGATATTCGAGCACACGAATGAACTCGAACTGACAGTTCGAGTCTGTCTGTCTGTGCTCGTATGCCTGAAAATACCGAAAGGCGAAACCCAAGTCATTAGTGACGAATTACATGAAAATGTACAAAATTTCAACAATTGAAATTTGATATTGAAATTCCATCAAGCACCCTCAGTCGATCGATACCTTTAATTATTTTTACTGTTTGTTTTAATTGTTTTTTATGATTCATTTTTATGTGTATGAATAATAATAATAGTAATGTTTTTTATTTTCAAATATTTTTTAAATATATAAAATATAGTGCTATGCGCAAAAGTCGGCGCGCAAAGATCGCTGCACCACCTAGATCTTTTTAAAGTACAGCTGTAATATCTGTAAGTAGTAATGAAGCCACTGATAAATATGGAATCAAAAAGTAAATTTTTCAATCTACATTAATTTCACGGAAGCAAATGAAATTATAATGTTTCCTTATTATTCAATAAAAGTCTTGAAAACCAAAGATGTCTGTATTTTACATTACTATTTCTAAGTATTTCTGTAACTTTAAATGTGAAACATGCATATCTTGGGAGATATTGAAAGTTCACAAGTAAATACATTTCCTTGCAATATTTCATTCTGCCCTACTTACAAAACATGCAGAAGAGATGCATCTCTCAAAAGGATTCCAGAACTTTACATTTTTGAATTATAAAACACAGCAAAACATATGAGAACGTATTATATTCATATATTTAGTTGTATTAACGATATATATAAAATAAAAAGCTATGTATAATTTTACTATTCATTGAAGTAAAGTTTGTTGGAGAAAAACAAATATATTTGATTAAAAAAATACTCCAAGGGTAAGAGGAATGCATCAATACTGTGACAGTTAGATTAATTAGATTGTTTTACAACCATTTGTAAATTTGATAAAATTCAGCTATTTTGTAATTTTGAAAACGTCTCACTTGATTAAGATATTTCATGAAACAACGTATAACTTATATTAAATTTGAATCGTGTACTCGAATGCCTGAAAGGCAAAACCCGGGTCGTTAGTGAAGAAACACACGGAAGTGTACAAAATTTAAGCAATTCAAATTTAATATTAAAATTTCATCAAGCACTCAGTCGATACCTTAAATTAATGTATACCTTATACATAAAAATTTCAGTCTACTGAATAGAGTGAATTAGGCGCTAATGCCATCCATTAGTTAATTTCCACCAAAACGTCATACCTACTATATGTAGAAAATTATAGTATAGTAACCATAACGAAAAGAAAACGTAGAATAAGGCAACCTTTTATCAAGTGGAACGTTTTCACTGAAAAACTCGATTTATTGATGATGCAAATGATTGTACAAAAAATCTGATATAATTTTTTCTTTAATAGATGACTTCGTGACAAAAACAGTGAATCCACAATCCGTTCGTATATTTAATCTGTGGCGTTATGGTAAATGTAGATATGTCAGTTTTACCTTAGATTACAGCAGAAGAAATATGAACCTTGGTAAGTTATCAAAAATTGAAATTAATTAGATAATACACTTATTCAATGGGTCTTCTTCGTGGATAATGATTAGGATACTGAATTTTACCACCACATGCTGACAAATACTTTATTGTGAGAATAAAAACAGCAAAAATGGACATTTCAACGTTTGCCGTAACGCCAAACAAATATTTAATAATAATGATTTTTGGATTTGTGTGAGGGATAAAATTTAAAAGGGCTTTGCTAACTATCAATCAAATACTTGTCATTTCCGAATTAAAAAAAAAAAAAATGTTTTTTTTTATGAAATGAATTAACTTGAATTTATAATATACATTAGACGATTACATATGTAATTCGCATTGGGAGAGGATGTGGTTGAAAAAATATTTAATTTATTTTAAGGAGAAGTATAGCTAATCCAAAGCATGCGCACCTGTTACTCATGACGTTGTACAGAATCGGATTGACGGTGCTGGAAACGTAGTAAAGCCACCCGGCAATAGAGTACATCCACTCGTTGATATCTTGAAAGTGCTTCCAATGCTGACCATGGATGTACATCAGCCTTTGGGCGTGGAATGGTGCCCAGCACACGAAAAATGCTACGACGACAGCAGCTGAAAATCACAAAATAACCCAATAACTTATTTTATACTCTGATAATTGTTTGTAAATGCAAACAACACATTCGTGTTATTAAACAAAGTTTTATTTAAAATTCATTCAAAAGTGCTTTCATTCAATAATTTTCTTTTAATTTTAAAGTCTATTCATTAATCAAATTAATAATGGTTATTTATTTATATACATATTTTAAAGTACACTTTTCTATGTTTGCATTTACTGTTTTGATAGATATTCTTGTAAATTAATAAATTCAAAACGTAAGTCAGTACTTTTCAAACTCTTTCATACCGCGTCCCCAAAAATACGAAAAAAATAGTACCGAGCCCTCCTCAAAAAAATAAATTGTTTTAGTTATCAAAAGTGAAACATTTTTTTAAGAAAGGAAGAAGAAAATAATGATCATTACACCAAACAAACTTTACTACGATTTATTAGCACACGCACGAGATATCTCCGTGCCCAGTACAAAGGCTGCAATATCCGGAAGACGTCGTTCACAGCAAACTGAGCTAACTGAACAAACGAAACAACACAGAACACTGGATTGAAACTGAGGTTCTCCCTAGTAAATGATGGTACAAAGTGATAAAACTGTCCTTCAACTTTCACAATCACGGTAATGGGAAAAAAATGTGCACGTTTGGATACTGAAGGATAATCATTTAAAGCATCGTCCTCAAAAATGTTGCGTTAAACGTTTAAGAACATCTGGAAGCAATACATATCAAGCATCGGCGTTTTTAAACATATTTAGACTAAAGACAGAAAAACGGCTAGATATATTTTATTATGCAACGGGAATCAATGTACTTTACAAGAAATTTTAAAGGGTATCAAAATCTTGCAATTAGTTACGGATTTGATTTGAGAATACTGTTTTTACTTACATAATAAAGGGCTCGCCGGCTCATGTGAAATTTAACGATGAGCTCGAGTGAACCCCTCTGAGCTCTTTCCAGCCTATTCCTGACTGATATCATACCCATATAACCGATATTTACAAATGGGAAACTGGGAACTAGACTGCTAATAACGATTTAGACAGACTCAAAATGATTTGAGAAAATTTCCTACGGTTATCTCGTGAACTAGCTTCACAGTAAATAACTCACACATGTAACACAATTGAAAAAACCAGAGATAGAGAAGATTAGAGCAATTTAGAAGTGCATCTCAAAGCTTCATCAATCGGGTATCCAAACAAAAAAGCAACTTAAAGGTTAAAAATCTAATTTTAATTTACATACAAATCTAGTGTCTATTGTTGGGCTTATGGCGCATTTTTCAACGTTGGCTTCTGTTACGGATTTTTTGGGCTCGAATCCTAGTACGAGCAGTTTCATAAATTATTGATTTTTCAATCGATCTATGGATTTCTGTTCGAAGATTTAGATGTTTGTGATGTCTGAAATTCCCTCCTGCACATCCAATCCTAAAAATGAGACATAGCTAGAGCAAATAGCTAACCACTAGTCTTGGCTTATCCCAATCCTCTTCGCAAATGAGGGTTTGAGCAACTGATTAACGAGCATAAAAACATCTCTTGAGACACAAGATATTTCAATTACATATGCTAAAAGTCTATGTACGTTATTTGTTAAATGAATAAAAAATTAAATCATTTTTTTGATTTTTTGATACTTGAGGAAATAGAAGAAAGCAGTTTCCCTTCGTCTGTGTTGAAAAAATTAATACAATTACTGTACTACCTGTACGAAAAAATGATTTTGTTAATCTTAACAAGAGTTTATTTGGAAGTTATAAATACATCATAACCTATACAGTTATGAAGCTTATTACAAGGGAAAAGTTTTTAATATTACTTCATGAAATACATATAGTTGAAAACTTTTGGAAGAAAAATCCAGTCAATCCATACTTTCACCCTTCGTCCGATATTCACTTCAAATTTTTCAAAGTTTTTCAAAACGTTGTATGAAATATGACTCTGCAAATATGTAGCCTCTCTTTTCATTGCGTTCTTCTTAGATTCTTTTGTTTCGAAGGAATTTCATGAACTTTAAAAAATATTCAAAGTATTTTATTTCAGAAAACTTTCATAAACTCATACTCCTTAGTTTGAGGGGTTGTGTTAATTAAAGATTTTCGTACTTGAATAGCGATCGCTCTGGTAATTGCTTAGTGTTTTTGTGCTGTGCTATTATTATCCAGAATATTTGATGAGTGATTTAAACGTGTAGCAAAATGAAAAGTAATTGTAAGACAAGGATGGGAAACGTTTTCATGTCAGACGATCGCATTCAGAAAACTTTCATTAAGCATACTTGACTTGTAAATTGTTGGAAACAGTGAAATATTTTTTTTTTATTCAGACAAAAAGTCGCACTTGGGAACGTTTAAATCTGAAGGTTCCCCACCACCGATCTCGATCTTCATTTATACTCGTTTGCGTATAAGTGTTCGCGCATCCTTGATTGACTACTAACACAATCGCATTGATTATTTAATTCCTTTCGATTTTTTCGTCTTCCATCTATTCAATGCTCTCATGAAAACGGAATGCAAAAAAGGGTAACGATTAGCTAATAATATTTCAGTTACATCCTTTTTGTTGTATCCTCCCATTATCAGAAAATAGAACATGAACGACTGACTAACTTTAACACAATTGAATTTGTAATTTGAACCAATTCAAAATCGTAGTATAATATAATACAGATAAGGCCATATTCATTGAACTCTTAAGCGATTTTATCAAACGCATATACGTACATTCCAAACAAAGCTGATGATATATTAATTAGCAGTAAGTCATTTTATTTTATTAACGGCGTATATCGACATTGAAGTAACAGAAGGTTGAGGCATGCATTTATTGGATCAGTAACTATTTTAATTTTCGGTCACTAAGAAACGATAAATGATAAGTAATTAATCAAAATGGTTAGTATCAATTACGTTTTCAAAGTACGTTTTCAATTATTAAAATCACCGGTCAGTAATTTATATAAAATGGACAGTTATTAAATAAAACGTTCAAATATTTATATAAAACTGTTGGTTTTTTTAATTAAACCTAACCAAACCTAACCTTTATTTATTTGGGAATTATTTACCAAACGTAATTATTAACTGACCATTTATGGAATTAGTTACTGACCAAATAATTAGCTGTGCAGATATTTTGAAAAATATGTTTAATGGTTAACATTAACTTATTAGTGGTGAAAATAAGATATTTACATTCATATAATATAGAGCAGCCTTCTATATCAACGATTTTATTTAGGAAATTTAGCTTTATAAGCATTTCTTATAAATGTTATTGTAACTTCAGTAGCACTACTTAAAAACTTAGCAAAGAAACTAAATTTATATAAGTACTACAAATTCAATAGTTTGAATTCATGAAAATATTAAAATTGGGGATGTAAAAATCTTCTTGATTTCAGTACAGTATAAAAAGTAAAATATACTTTTAAAATACTGAATCATTTATTGAAAGCACTAAACCTCTTTGAACTAAACTTCTAATAAATTTGAAAAATATGACTTTTTGGACTAGTTTAATAAACTACATATTAACTAACAACTTTTGAAACGCAAAAGATGAAAAAATAATTCAGTGAAGTAAATCTACAATTAATTTTATCCAACATGTAGTGAACTTAAACGGAATAAGTTTAAGCTCCATGGATTCGATGGTAACTTTGAGGAAATTCATTTTTTAATTTAAAATTGATCAAAGTGTTATTCGACTGGTTGTATTACTGGTGTTACACGTCTTTCGTTTCTTTGAGAAGCATCTTCTGACTGAAGACTGAAAGGACTTGAAAACTAAAGAGAGTGGATGAAATCCCGACAGCATTGACGACTCGGCCACGTGAGAGGCAACTGATGAAAATATTCATTCAGTTGAACGAAATTGTGCTAAGATTATAATAAAAAGAGCAAATATATTTGCAAAAAACAAAATTTTTCTTTATTGTTCTTTGATAATAAAATACCTTTTCAAATATGATAGTTAAAAAAATTTCTACATTTATTTTCCAAATAACTACGGTCAGTTTTAAAAACATTGCTCAATTTACAGTTGTCGGAAAAATCTCTTGTTGAAAACATTAATGTTTACCGCTTGAATTGGAAACGGTGTGAAAATATTTTTCCCGTTGTACTACTGAGAAATTTTAAAATATTGTGTGCTTGCAGAATTATTTCAGCTTTTATCGTGTAAGAGCCTGAAGGCTGGTATTACAAAAAACAGCCTTTTGTATTTTTATTCCTTTAACTCTGTCCGCTCTCAATGTAAAGTGTATGGAGCATTTCAACTTAAGCGTTTAACTGTAAGTCAACAGTTCAACCCCGGAGAGAATAAAAAAGTGGCTTGTTCAAAGAATAACGTCTTCTATTCACCTTTTATTCATAATTGGATACAAAGTATGCAATGACGAATAAAAACATATATGCTTTTCGAAAAATCTATGCATATTCCAGGATTCAAACCCTTTCGAGTATATGTTGAGGATGAAGTCCCATGAGTATTAAATACTCGTTTTTAGTATCAGAATGCTTTATTACACCATTATATTGTAAAATATAATGATTAAATTGAATACAAAACACGAATTTGTTTAGAAATTGGAATTAATTTGTAGTAAAATATATGTAAGATTATAAAATTAAAATTGAAAGTTTTGTTATTCCATTGGTTGTTTAGCTAGGTGTGAAAAGTGTTTTGTTTCTTTAAGAAGCATCATCAGACTATACATCGAAGATACCTGATAGAACACATTAATTCAGTTTTTGATAGTTTTATGTTTTTAATGTCAAAATATATGCAATTTAAAAATATATAACGGCTTTATTTGCTTTGAAAAAACATTATCAAGTATATTGTTGTTGTTATATTCTGACAGTAAGCATGATTTGAATATAATAACTCATCAATATCAAAATCTTATGATTTTTATGCCAAAAATACTGTTCTTTGTAATATGCAAGAAATATTTTTTTAAATTACGAATAATTGTATTTGAGCAAGAGAGAAAAATAATGATTTATATGCGATTATCTCAGAACATGCTTTTATGACTTAATAGTGGGAACGCTCGTCATAGATCACGGTATTGGAATTAATGTCCTGAATGTCTAAAGTAGCTATTCATTAGTTTCCATACTGACGGACTGATTTTTATTTGTTTGCCACGAAATTTGCGTCACGTCGGAACTGTGTGTATTGTTTATATACACCGCGGACGCTCAGGTCATGAGAAAATTTCACGCCTATATTTGTATGTGATAATAATAAAACGTCCACATCTACGTCTACAGACCGGTCGGGGCTATTATATATAAGATGCCTTCTGTCAGTATACCCTCAATATAGTAAAACATCTCAAAAGAATTATTACAAATAAATATAATCCAATCTAACATAATAATTGAACGTTATATAGAATTCCTTTTCACCAAGCCACTTAACCACTGTTAACAATTTAAAGGTGAGTAAAATAAAATGTTATTCGTTAATTTCGATTCGTAAAAAAAATATCCATACAGCTCACTTATCGCATGACAATTTTATCCCTATGCAAAATATAAGCCAAAGTTCTTTTTCCACGTAATCTCTTTTGATTATTTTAGATAATATTATGAATGCACTAGAGCTATAAATATTTTTCCAAGTAGTTTAAAGAAAGAAATATTAAATTTTCGATACCGATTATTTTCTTAGTCCCTCGCAGGCTAAAAGCCTTTTTCTATGAAAATGTTATTCAAATAAAATATACAGCTTTTGTATTTATAAAAAATGTGGGATTTGTTCAAAAGAAGCGAATTCATCTGTGAGCTTATAATGTGGATTCAATATCCATTGACAAGCTTTATAGCAAAATAAAATATCTAACAAAGCTACAATGGCACTTATTTTTAGATTCCTGAGATTGTTATTTTAAAACAATCCACCATTTCATTACCAGTGTAAAGTGTTTGAATAAATAGATCATTTAATATGTGAGGTGGGGATTCTAAATTCTCAACTTTATCCAAATCCCGGGAATCGAGACCGTAGTACAGAGGTGAGGAATCTGACTCTCTTTTACAGAATCCAAATCATTCATTATTTAAAATATATTGATACATATTTTTAATATTCAATTGAAGTTTCTTAAACGTGGCTGATGATATGAGCTATGATATGAACCGTATGGATTAGATTTGTCCAATAACGTAATTGCATCGTCGTAAATCTTGCAATATGGCCACACGGTAAAGATTTAATTATCAGCCATACAAAAGTTAGAGTCGAGATCACCTGTGTCTAGTACATGACGTTTAGAAAACCTGTCTACTTTATTATAATATAAAACGAACGTTCGACCTTAACAGGCATTCCCTCGATCACACTTGAATATATCGCTGAGATTATTTCAAGGGGGTGGGGTATAAATTCACTTTATTTCAGAAGAGCCATTTCAGAATAGACACAAAATTTAAATAAACATAATGACTCGTGAAAGGAAATAACACTTCTGTTTGCGAACATAAAAATATGCATTTAAGTGACTGAATATATAATATATTCATTTATTTTTGTAATGCACCCATTTTTCATTTTAACACTAAATTTAACGAGCTATTCTTTTCATCCATATTCAAGGAGCACGTATCATAGCTGGCCAACTGCTCGATTGTGATCGTGTTCGCCTTCAAAATTCTCCTTCAAAATCAATTTTAATTAAGAATAAGTATTTTTAGTAACATAATATAAATTCAGCCAAGAAAATCGTTCTTTTGCCTTTGAGACAGTGTAAAAATTTCTGAAATTTTCAATATGAAAAAGTTTGTTAGGAAAATGAAATGAAGCCCATTTCATTTTCTATTCACATCAAAATTACATTCTTATATACAAGAGGCATGAATATTCGTCAAAATGTAAAAACGCGAAACAAATTTGTCTCTAGCGAATTCTTACCTTTCTTAAAGAAAATATCATCGCTTCCATTGCAAAATTATATATCTGCAAAATCAAAATATTCCAGGAGAGCATAAAAACAGTTTAAAAAGCAACTTTAAAGAATTTAAACGATAATTAAAACTCATTACTTATATTAAATAAATACATATAACTATACGAATCAGATTAGAACTTTTTTAGATGTCTACTACTGTAGACACGCATGTCGTTGGATTAATTAAACTAATAAAAATACATCAGAAAGATCAAATTTGAATTATTGAGATTTTGTAAACTGCCGAAAGGCGAAAGGTGAAACCGGGTCGTTAGTGACAAAATAAATGGAAGTGTACAAAATCTCAATAATTCAAATTTGATATTGAAATTCCATCAAGCACCCTCAGTCGACCTACGTAATCATTCCTACGTTTAAAAAGAGTGTTGAAATTTCACGAAAGTGCGTGCAAAATTAGTTTCAATGAAACAGTCTTTGCCAATCACAATTAAGTTAAACACCCCTGACATATAAATACAACGCATTTGTGAGGTAAATCTAAATCGACGTAATGTTATATAATATGCGATGTTATTTACTTTAATCTTTCGCAGATAACGATGGCATGTAATGGATACGCTGTTTATTATTTTGTGTAAGAAGAAATGCCAAACAATTGTTGTGGTATCATAATATGATGAATGCATACGTCAAGGATAAGGGTGTCGTTTGACTTCAAAATAAAAATGGATGATAAATTATAACAAATTTTTATGTTAGTTGAGAATATCTTATTATATTGCGCATCAGACAGCTGGGAGGTGTCTCTTTACAAGACATTTATTTTCAAATTCAATATTGTTAATCTGTTGTCACTTTAAACTAGCTTACTCTGGTAACTCTCATAATCCTTCAGCTTTATAAGTTATTATGCGTTATCAACAACTGATCGTTGAAAATTTAACAAAGTGAAATGCCCACGCGAAAAATTTATCGTAAGCCAATCCGTCGCTTCTAATATTCAACTTATTGTCAGATTATTTTGAAAGTCATTTATCTAATAATATACAATTCGATATATAAACAATAATATACATTGAGATAATTAGGAAACAAGATTCTGGACAAGTTTAATCTTTTACTCTACATCTAATTTTTATAGATTTTAATGAATTTCTAGGATTATTTAAAAAATACATTTACTTTATATTTTTAAATTTAGATAATATGTTTTCTCATGATTTTCGTGGTTGTTACAGCTTGGATCTAAATTAATAACAAACACTGTCATTCTAAAATAATCACATGCTATATTTCGGAACTGTTAATATCAAATTTCTAAGCATTTCCTCATACTTAACTAAAAACTGCAAATTTTTGACTTGTTACACATTGATCTGACATACAAATTTATATACATTAGGTGTGTATAATATATTTACATTGATTTTTACGACCACCTGTAATACATTGCAAAATTTAACAGTTTGTAATTTTATTGTGTTTGCGATCATTTTCCCAATTAAGATTGGATGTCATTATTATTGAATCAGTATACTATCTATATATCAATATAGTTCTTAATAATTAACTGATAAATTAACGAACAGTTCGAGTTCATCGCTGCAATTGAATACCTGAAGATGCTGTAAGGAGAAATCCGGGTCGTTAATGACAAAATTTAAGGAAGTGTACAAACATATTGTTTTTCCGCTCGATAAATTATTCATGCGAACAAATGTCCACCATTTTAATAAATGCATATCTTTACGAATGGATTTGTAATTTCGGATCTTGTGTCGTAATTAAAAGATGAATGTATGTATAAATATATCTGCGTGCGAAGAATGTACTTCTATCTAATCACACAACCCTTTGTGTATAAGCAAGTAAGATAAAAGAGCAAACGCCGGTATGTCATTATATCTCGCTTGCACTCTTCACTTTACATGAGATTGAGCGATAAAGAGAAAAGTTTACTTCACGCGCCTGATATAAATATTTATCTTTTAATAAAAATACCTGAATTTTGTAGGAATCGCGTTATAATAGGGGAAGTAAATTTTGTTTGAACAAACATTGCTTTACAGGATCGTGTTATAGAAGGAATCTAGCTCGTATTTTAAATGTATGGCGGGCCATAGAATGGACCCTATTTATTTAATTTCGTTAATCTTTTGTAAACTAGCATCATTATCAAGTCATAGACTAAGTTTCATGTGTCAGCATGATTTGTCAGCTGTCAGTCAAGATCAGTGGTTCTCACGGAAAATTTCTCCGTGCCCGCATTATAAATGTCAGTGATCTTATGGAAATGTCTCCCGTGGTCGCACCAAATTTTTCAATCGTGTTTTAAATATTAAGCTGAAACATTTACTAAAAAAGGGGATCAACATACAAGATTATTCAGACATTCAATAAAAGACAATTAAACATGTTGGCAGTGGCGTAGCCAGGGAGTTTTTCCACTTGGCGCGGTCTTTGAGTTAGCCCCCCCCCACTTTTCCTCAAAAATGATTTTATATTTACAGTAGTGTTGCGTTGTGGATATTTTTAAAATTACCAACTTGTATTTTATTAACCATAAACCACTACAACGCAGAAAATTGCGCCAGAAAATTTTTATGTTTAAATATAATTTATTTAAAAATTTGTACTATATTTTTACAATTCTGTTATTTATAGGTATATAATATACAAATGCTTCCATATTTATAAAAAACATCAGAAGACACTCACTCATACACATGTATTTGAATAGTCTCTCGTCAATGATAATTGCACGATTGCAAGATGAAAAGCGTTTTCGTTCAACATACCGAATTACTTATTGCACTGCAGCCCAAATTAACCCGATGAGGGTTACTGTAATTATCCCGATACATTGATATCTAAAAAAGATTATAAATACGTTTTCGAGCCGTATTCAAACACAATACAAATAAACAAATGTTCGTATTAATTTTTTAGTACTATTTTTTTAATATCAATATTTATTACTATAGAACCGTTAGAATCACTGGTGTAGATCTTGGATAGTGAAAGGTGAAGAACTGGCTTACCATTTACACGACACTTACATAAATATATTAATATAGAAAGTTAAATTTGAAACAAATTAATGTCTCAGAAAAAATTTTCGTAGCGATAAATATATCATTCAAATTGGCTTACACCCACACAAATTTATCCTTGAAGAAACATCCTTCGAAGAAAGGGAAGTTTCAATTTTATTTACCTGTTTGTCAGAGGTTTCTATTTTGAACGTCCTTTCCCTTCATGCTTTATTTCCTTAATCTAAATCTTTTGAGATATAAATAATTATTTAGACTTGGATGATTTTCTTTTAAGACTCTTTTCCGAGACTCAATGCTTTATTCAATTTGGGTTAATTTGGGACAAATTCTGTATACTATTTTTATTTAACATATTATTTTCAGATATATTTTTATTCAGCAAGAAAATAACACGGTACGATTTGACATTTATTTTATTATCCTGTCCACACCGAATTCAATACATCTCGCCAAATTTCAAGCTTCCAATATGGCGCATTTAGACTTTTAATAAAACGCTATGATGTATAAATACTAACTCCAAAGACACAATTATTTTGTCACAAATAATAAAAAAAATCAATTGACGACATACGGCCAATTCTAAGCGACGACAAATAAACCAATTTCAATTTCATCTGAATATAAACTAATAACAATAAAATCTTTTCAGATGATTTGGTGAAAAATAATATTATGAATCAAAAATATCAATAAATTAATAATTATATCGTCGTTGTTCTGGAAGAAGACACTAACTGAAAAATAATAGTTTTGAGTAATTGGATTTTAAAAATGTTTGATATGGTATTATACCTTTTATATTTTGTTTGTTTGTACAAAACTGTTTGTAAGTAAAAGTATAATTTATAAAAATAAGTGTATTCTTCTATACGATTGCTTGAAATAAGGAACATTTTGGTATAACATACTCAATATGTCATTTTTTTTATTGAGTGTTTTTTCCAGAACAGTGACGATATCTTATAAATAATAGCCCAGACCATACTGTAGACGTTTTCTTATTATCACATGTAGGTATATAATTTTCTCCTGAAATAAACGTTCGCGGTTTATATATAAAATAAAATGTGATGCAATACTGACACATTTCTGACGTACCGTCATTTTCTATAACGTCACCTATGACGGGTACGGCTATACTAGTAATATATATTGATACAGTATTTTGGTTAAAATTATTGGTAATATAATAACAGGCATTTAGTTTTACTGCAAAAACACTGCAAATGAAGATATTTTAAATATTTTAAAAATGAAACATTCGTGAAATGTCGGCGTCCGTGGCGCAGTTGGTAGCGTCGCTGGCTACGGTTACGGATGTCTCGGGTTCAATTCACGGTGCGGACGGTTTTCATAGATTGATCTTTCAATCGATTTATGGATTTCTGTTCGTAGTCTGAGTCCTCCCTCTCACCAATCCCATCCTCACGGGGCGTAACCAGAGCGATTAGCTAACCACTAGTCCTGTCATAGCCCTATCCTTCTATCCCTACTCTCTTCGAAAAAGAAAAGAGAGGTTGAGCAACTGAGTGACAAGCAGTTCTCGTAGAAAAAATTCTGTCAAGATACCTCCATTAGGAGACCATATGCTCCACATTGAGAGCGGACATGGAAAAAAAAATGAAACATAATTTGTTTGTACTACTTCCACATTTTAAAAATGATCAAAACCAGTTACGCTGAACGCAAGCATTATCAGCTGATATATAATGCCTTTCTTCCAAGATATGAACGGTTAATACCTTAAAAATGATATTTGAAATAATACTGTTTTGAGGTTATTGTCATTTGATGACATCGCAATTAAACTTATAATTTGTATTTTTTTGTAATGTTTGTGCGTATGTAATAAATTGAAAAAATAGAAAATAAAGATAAGCTTATAAGAGAGATAGCTGTGAGATTATGACAATGAATCCTGTTCAGTCGCTGGCGTTGGGGGTAGAAAGGGTTAAAAAATCCGTTTATTTTAATAAATATTAATTTGCATGTAAATTGACTTCAATCCGTTGATTACAGAGAAGCCTATGACTTTACAGCTGAATGCTCAAATAACAAGAGGCACATCGAGCGACAATTGACGACCTAATTGAGTTCGGAAAATATACCTGGAAAACCCATGTTCGTATAATCAGAGGGAATAGAGAATGGAAAGATTGTCATTGAAATCTAACAGCAATTGATTGTTACACTGTTAAATATATTTTTCAAATAAAGAAATATTTCGGTATATTCACCATTTTTTCCAAAACATATCGACGTTGTATAACGTGGCAGATTTATAAAAAAGGTGTTTTATTTTTTGTCCCTTTTTATGGTTGTTAAAAGTAGTGGGCTCCGTGATGCAGTGGTTAACATCGTTAGCTACGGTTACCGATGACTCGTGTTCAAGTCCCAGTGCAGACAGACTCACAAATTGATTTTTCAATGGATTATTGTTCGTAGACATTAATGTTTGTGATATCTATAATTGCTTCCCACCCATCCGATCCTAAAAACGGGACATAGCAAGGGCGACTAGCTAACCACTTATCCTGTCCTAACCGTATCCTTCTATCGAAAAAGAAGCAGTTCTCGTAGAAAACTTCCGTTGAGATAACTCCATTAAGAGGCCATATGCTCCACACTGGGAGCGGACATTAACAAAAAAACTAGTACTATGGCTATTATAACTACGAACAAAAAACGCATTCAAAGTATAAGTAGAAAAATTCTATGGCCCGCATTTCAGTAGCTATTTCAATTTTTACTTAGTAAGAAATAATAAATAGTCACTAATTAATCAAGATGGTCAGTAACTAATCCGATAAATGGTCAGTATACGCGTGGTCATTTAAAAAAATAAACGGTCAGTTATTTATATAAAACAGTTAGTTTTTTTATTAAGCCTTACCTTACTAACCTTTATTTATTAGACCGTTATTTACTAACCAAACATAGTTATTAACTAACCATTTATTATTTCTTACTGACCATTTATCAAATAAGTTACTGACAAAAAATTAGTACGCTTTATAACTTTTTTCTACAAGAATTTGTTCTGTGTATATAATACTATATATATATTGAACCAGTGATCCTAGATCTTTGAGCCGGTGTGCAAAGTTATTTTGTTGTAATTATGCCTTATGCTAAGTGAAGTTTGTTGAGTTAAAAAGTCTATACCATGCGAGTTAAAAAACAAAAAATATCTGGTGCATTAGAAATTATAGCAGCAATGTAAAAAAAATAAAATTTGAGTATTTTCATCAAACAGAAAATATTGGAAATTCAAATGTGTTGAACTCAAAATATAATACCGTTCAGATACGATAACTGCGTTTAACAGAGCATCTCAATATATATTCTGCGCATTCCCAATAAATATTATTGCAATAAACTTCCACACTAGACATTCCGTATTACCGAATTCTTATTTTGGAGATTTCTTTCAACAGTGGCGTGTTGCATAAAACTATTTTTAATCAAAATTATATGCGTTTTATTTTCATTCGGGCATCATGATAGCAGACGCTCATTTTTCAAGATAACGTCTTAACTTTATACCTTTATTATTGTGGAAAACTAGCTCGCATGATTAAATTATTTAAGTATTCTAGATTTCATTGATAATAACATATTATGTTTAAAAATATTGCGCCACTTTTTCTACGACAACGATTGTTTGGTTTTTGTTTATTTGTAACGAAACAGTCGCCAAAGATTTCGTGCATTTTAATTTAAAACCATTTGTTTCACCCTAGCTGTGTAGCTACGGATTGATAAGAAATGAATGGGTAGAAAGTTCAATTTAACTTTTGAAATTATATACATCAATGTCAGACACGATACAACTAACAAAGAGTATCTTAATTTTTTTTAAGCTCACATAGATTTGAACAGGAAATATACGAGTGTAACTAGTATATTTAAATTTTCATTTACTCTTGCTTACAATAATATTTCATTTACACCTAAAGCACAGGGCCGAGTAGCACCGTTGACCGAGTAAGCGTCTACACCAGTGTCTGCCAAACTTTTTTACTTTACGGCACACTGCTGAATGGGATTTGTTTCACAGCACACCAAATAAAAATGTCTTTTAAAGGGAATTGTACTTTATTAATATGAATAAAGGAAATCTTGCGAATAGATTGATAACCTACTGGTTGGTGCATTTGATAATAAAGTGATGGAAAATCTTTGAATAATGATGCAAAAAGGAGTTCTAATGTCTTTTGCACTTCTAGAATTTTTCAAAATTTGTCTGAGGAAGCGTCTAAACGTGGGAAGCAATCAGGCTCTGAGTTCTAACTTACTCACACTCTCACACTCAATACTCTGCGTCACTGTATCTCTGTGTCGCGTCGACCACTATGTATGAACTTGAAAAATATTTATTTGAATATTTAGATGTTCAATTTATTTAAAATTTAAGAAAATTTAAATAAATTGGCATTATTTAAAACGAACAGTGTTGAGGCTTCTTTCTTCACGGCACACAGTTTTGCAGACACTGGTATATACACATATAAGTGTTTCAGTTAATTTTTATGCTTCTTTCGTTCAATTAAGCACGGTTATAACATGAATAATAGTCATCGCAAAACGAAAAAAACTATTCAAGGAATCATATATCTTATTTTATTTTTTGCTTCTGCACCAAGCCCCTCTACATTCATTGCATATTATGTAATTTATTTATATACGACTTCATGCATAATATACTGATTTTGATATAACTTAAATTTCATAAACACACACTGCTGTCAGTGAACTCTCCACTTGACACTTCGACCTTCGTTAAATGACTGTTTGAACACGCCGAGTACGTGAGCGGGTACAATGATACAGGTGGTGGGGGTGGGGTATTCACTCACACCAAGAAATAGAAACGGTTTCAATTCACTCATCGGCCGATACATTATAAAAACATAAAGTAAATCTTACCTAATTGTATAACGATGTTGCTTTGTTCCTAATTGGCGTCAAAATCAAAATAAATTATGTAAATCAAATGATGAAACTGTTATAATGCTTTACACCTCAATTCTACGCGCGCCCTTGGTGATCGGAAACAAAGAGAGGCTCTTACATTATTCGGGGCCAAAGTTGCTTGGCAACCGGAAACTATTTTCTTTCGTTTCCCGCGAAAACAGGCGTCGTTTAAGGGCATCCATTGATCTTTTGTGCTTTGGTGTTTCTGCGTGGGATTATTAACGTCATAGTTTCTGTTCATTTATACCTCTCTTAAATATCATACAAGAGAGATATTATATATAACGGCAACTGTTACTTTAGATATAATATGGTCGGCTCTCATAACAGTTGTGAAAGTGTTTTGTTAATATTAATATTACTCTCCTGGAATAAGGTAAATCGTTTTTGTAACGGTTTTATTGTATATAAGTATGATATTTAACCCAACCCAAAGATATGATGTAGATATTCAGAAAATAATATTAATATTTTATACAAAGTTCATTCTATACAAAAAAAACCTAGATTGTACACGTTATTCTATTTTTTTAAACCATATCCACTGCCAATCTGGAGCATATGACCTCCTAATGAAGGAATTTCAACATTGTTCTATTATAATATACTTGTTGTCCAACGTTATTTATTTTACACTTGTTGCTTTTATCATACAAATTAAACAATGAGCGTTTCAATAAAACTTTATGATACAAATTCAAAATGCCAAATATTATATTATACCTATCATTACATTTTATCTTCGGCAATAGATAGCTGTTTAAATTTATGAAAACAGTACGATAGATTTTAGGACGGCCTTTGAAGCAATTATTATGAATTAAGTCATTTTCGTTCAGTTATTAGAGGCAAAAAAAACTATAATTATTATTGCTATAAAAAAGATTTACTAATAATTACAACGAATTCGTAAATGATTAACAAATCTCATTAAGTTATTAGTTTAATAAATAATGGTTAACGTATATAAATAGAAATAATTAAATTACATGATTTGTCAATTGTCTCAAAACAAGGTTTTTTTACATAACGTCTTCTGCAACTATAGCGACGATAATTCGATGGTATTTCGGCCAATTGATGTATCCATCAAAAAATACGAAAATGATTAGATCTCATTTTAAAAACGACAGAGCAGATCTCGGCCAAATTATGTAAATTAGAAAAATAAATTGACCACTTTTTGGAAGGGGAACATTATTGAACCACTATTATATCTACACTTCCTACATAGAATCCCATATCTGCAAACATGAGAATTTACAGTAGTGCATTTTCAAGATTCATAACCCAACTCATCGCATTATGTTTTCGATAAAAACCGTTTTTACTCTCTCCTGAACAATTTCAATATTTGAAGTTACATCAATTGGCCATAACACAGTCAATATGAAACATATTTACAAGCTGCATGAAATATTTACAAGTGATCGTTTTTTTCTGATATTGTGTCAAAGCATTGTATAGAAAGTTTTCAGAAATATTATATAAAAACTTATTATTTTAAATCATGGTGTTCCATTGAGTATTTTTCAAACCGTTCTTTAAGTTTGTCCAAAATTTATCTGCTGTATAACTATGGACTCTGGTAATTTAATTATTGAACAAAACCTTACAAAATTGTCAATGAGAAATGGGGGCAATATTAATTTAGGACATCTTTTTTAAAAAAATTAGTTACCTTGCCGAAAGTGGAATTTATTTTGTAAGTTTTTCGTTAGATTTTAAGGTCATAATCTTGCCACTCAAAAATTCATCGTCAATATCTTTGAAAAGTCGTTCAAATTTTAAAAGCCTCTTTGCATTAACATAATATTGAATATTTTTCATGCGGAAATATCTTTTGATATAAAAGTAAGAAAAACATGGAAAGAAAACCTTGCCTCGGCGCATTATGTTACAAGATGAATGCACCGAATTACACACATGTCCGATATTCCTTTCATGACAATATCTTTGTCAAAGTATACAGCATTTTTAGAAAATAGTTGTGTCATAATTGTATTTAAATAAAAAAAACAAAACGAAAAGTTAGTGAAGAACGGAGAATACATTATGTTATCGCAGCTACTGCTGACGCTGATGTGCTAAGCTTTTAATGACTATAATGTAGACTCTTCATCAAAGAAAATTAAAGTAACCTATGCAACTTGTGTCGGCGTCCGTGGCGCAGTTGGTATCGTCGTTGGCTACTGTTACGGATGTCTCGCGTTTAATATAAGGTGCGGACTGTTTTTATAAATTGATCTTTCAATCGATTTATGGATTTCTGTAAATTATAAATAATATTCCATGTCCTCGCCCAATGTGGAATATTTGAACTTTACGAAGTATGAAATCTAAGCATCACAGGTCGCAGACAACATTTTTTTAAAACACAAAGCCATAAATCAAATGAAAAATAAATTTATGAAATCGTATATACAGTGATTCAAGCCGGTGGACACCATGTATAAATAAAAAACTGATTGATACCTCGATTTCAGAATAAGATATCTTTTTACAAGTTTTACTTAACAATATACGTAATTAACTTACAAATTATTTATTTATTTAGCATCACACCTTGTTGTTTAAGATAAATCACTTCACGATATAACACTATAAAATTAAGTTGACTATCCCTGTTTTATCACTGTAGTAATACCTATGTAAGAATTTCTCTAGAACACAATTTTCTTTCGAAAAATTTCATATACTTAGTAAAAAAAAACTTGTAAGTTATTCGTTCAATAAACGTAAGATTTACCGCATTTTCGAACACACTCTCGGTGAAAATAAATAGCTTTTGAGTGCATATCTAGTTTGGCAACAAAAAATGCGTTCTTTGTCAAAGCTTAAGATGCAATTTTTTTCCAGATACCTGTCCAAAATCGTAGCCTAGTAAGGTTTTACTTTATTAGCATACCGAATTTTGCCGCTTAAATAATAACGACTTTCAGTAGATCCAAATTCACGACATAAAATAAATAATTTTTGATTGTCTTTTCTGAAAATATTTTTCCGAATGATATTACTTTATAGAAGGAGAATATTTTATGATTTATTTCAAATTTTGTACATTTTCATGTGCTTCGTCACTAATAATCCGGGATTCGCATTTTGGCATCATCAGACATTCGAGTACACGAATGAACTCAAATTCAGTCAGAAAAAAGTTTATAAATATTATATGTATTTGATCAATTAAGAAGAATTATAATCACTAAGGAACTACATTGATATTTGAATTAATTTTAATACTTATTTGTTAATTAAAACTTAGCCTGGCGGTTACCTATCAACTTAAAATCAGTAAGTATCTCTATGCTCAATTTCTTTTCTGAATTACATTTTAATGATAATTGGTTCTTGGTCGCTTCTAATTGCTAAGTAGAGGAACTACCTTTATACTCCGAATTAATTTTAATAATGATTTGACAATAATGACTTTTAACTTTAATTGGGAAAATAATCACAAACAATTACAAACTCATCAGGCATTTACAGGCAATCGCATGCGACCAAGAACCAATTATCATTTAATGCGATTCGGAAAAAAATATTGCATAGAGATACATACTGATTTTAAATTAATAGGTAACTACAGGGTTAAGCGTCATTATTATCAAGTCAGTATTAAAATTAATTCAAATATCAATGTACATAGTTATTTAGTGATAAAAATTCTTTTTAATTTGTCTTATGTATCATATAAACTTTTTACTGACTGCCAGTTCGAACTCATTCGTGTACTCGAATGACGAAACCTGTGTCATTAGTGACGAAGTACCTGGAAATGTATAAAATTTGAAATTGAAATTCCATCAAGTCAGTCGATATTTTAAATTAAAAAAGACTATTTCACGTTTGATTAAAAATGTTTTATCTGTAAATTGTATATTTACAGTATCCTAAATAATTAACCAATAATTGTCACTTTGAGTATTATATGTTAACATGTTCAATATTTGGTATATATGAGATATCAGAAACGGTATATGTAAATCGTTTAAAACTATTCCGTCACTAATGTTAGTCCTAGAACACTGTTGACGTCTCTAATGTTTAATTAGGACTTAGTATCTTAGGATGCCATTTAATAATAATTCAAAGATAAGTGGGCTTTGTTTGATTTTACCTAATCAGTTATGTAAAACCAATATTAGATTAACACCTTCTGAATTTCGAGGACAGAAATTTAACATTAACTATAACAGATTATATACATTTAATATTGTCTTATAATAAAGGTGTTAATATATAATATAAATAAAAGTATTGAAATGTAATAGTTTATCGCTCCTCAACCGCAAAAGCTCAATAGAATCATTAAACATGTCTTTTGAAGGAATTCTAGCGCACTTACGGTGGTGACAATAAAGAACCACAAAAGAAGATTACACATCCTATGGATTTTGATGAAACCATTAACCGCATTCTGAAAAGCTTTTAACGCAGTATATTTTCTATTAAAGGCACTGTAAAGGTACTTTAACGGTAAGTAGAAAGATTTTTTGAAAGATTTAAAAATATTAAATTGCTCATATTTTACCGGATACGTCATGTATTTTTTTGGGCCTTATATAAAAGTGCTGCACAACCCTCTGTCCACAGACTTAATAATACTAAGACTATTATCCGAAGACTAATTTTCAATACTGGCGAGTGAGGAGTTAATTATTATCAACTTCGGTTATAAATAGTTCTCAAGAATGAAAAATATAATATATGGCACACTGTCGGCAATGCTGGTGTTGTCTATCCATAGATTTTTTCCATGTCCGGTCCCAATGTGGAGCGTGTGGTCTCCTAATGGAGGTATCTTAACAGAATTTTTCTACGAGAACTGCTTGCTACTCAGTTGCTCAACCACTATTTTTTCGAAGAGAATAGGGATAGAAAGATATGGCTATATGATAGGACTAGTGGTTAGCTAATCGCTCTCGCTACGCCTCGTGAGGATGGGTGGGAGGGAGGACTCAGACTACGAACATAAATCCATAAATCTATTGAAAGATCAATCTATGAAAACCTTCCGCACCGGGAATTGAACCCGAGACATTTGTAACCGTAGCCAGCGACGCTACCAACTGCGCCACGGACGCCGGAATTCATAGATTATTTTACTCATAACATATTTAGTGTAAGTTCTCCATAAAAGGCTTGTCAAAAAATGTTGATAATGCAAAATAACGATATTTCGGTATTACAATATACAACGGTAAAATTATTTAACGACTATTCGTCCAATAGCCGTTCAATCTGCGAGAGCTAATTCTGCGGGCGTCATTATTTGCAAAAAAGGTATTGAATCAATATTGAAAGCGCGTTGATGAATAATTGAGGCGTTGAAAAGCAAAAACTGATAAGTCCACATTTAGTTAAAATCGAACAAAAAATACGTACATGTACCTAAAGTCATTTCACACAAGATTTAGTGACAAATATCTTACAAAACCTGATAAAAGTATACGATTTTTTTAAAACTTTTAATGACATGCAGAAAAAAAATAGTAGTTTTATAATCAAAAGCTGATATGTCCAATTTTATTTCGCTTGTGTTTATTGCAATAAGCGGTTGACTGGCTACTTAAAAATACACACTTTTTAATCGGTAATACAAAACAATGAAAAAAATATACTATAAACGAAAACGTAGTTTAATATTATTATTGCATAGTGAACATATCAGTTTTTGCTTCTCAACGTCTCAATTAGCCTTTTGAAGGTTATGCTACAATTCAAAGAAACAGTAAATTGAGGATATTTATGAAAATCATCTGTTTTTGCTTATAATTGATTTTGATTTCTTTTTAATGTGTAACAGTATTAAATATCAAAATACCGGTATTGATTTATTCGTTTGATATTGCAAAAACAAATACGGATATACTCGTTTTTGTAATATTTTGTAAATTGATATTTGCAATAACGGCATTGGTATATTATATAACTTATTGAGAGAAATAAAAATAATGTCGCCATGACAATTACTTTTTACTGTTTCGATTTTTGATTTTCTTTTGTTTCTTGAATGTCTTGTTCCTTATTTAATGAATATAATACTAAAGAAGTAACATTGAAATTAGAAGCTTTTACATTTTCTGAATCAGTCGACAGGTGTTCAAACAGAAGAAGTCATGTTTTTATATGTAAATATAAGCTAATTAAATTAAATGAATTACAAATGTAGCAAAGATCCCTGTTACCTGTTAGTAGTATTTAAGAAGAAGATTTTAATGTTAGGATTGTTATAAAACTTATGACAGATATATTAGTTAATAATATTTTGGATTAGCTGCTCTCCAATTTTAGCTTCTTCACTTACATAGTATTGTGTTAAATATCTGAACGTATATCAGAGAATTACTTAAAATATAAATACACATCACTCAATCTTCTGTTTACACTGGAGATACGTTTTATGTGAAACAGCCGTGCAAAAAAACGTGTAAAAGAGTGAACGTAGATGAATGAAAGATAGGCTTCATTACATTGAAACTTGCCATTTCAAAACGTCGTACAAATAAACCATGGAAAAAGTGATTATGTAATTACATTCTATTTATGTTGAATTATTATAGATAAAGAAAAATTAATAGCGAAAGAAGAATTAGGAATATGTCACAGTTATCGATTCAAATTTGGCGGGATATAATATGTGCCTCGTATATTATAATCAACTAGGTACTTAAAATTTTTCTGTATTTAAATTTATTTTCTATATATAAAATAATTCAAATTCTAAGGAAAATAAATATACCTCAAGGGTACTAAATAATGTACCCACCACCACTCACTACATTTTCAAATCCTTCTTACAAGTACGATATTAATTTTGTCACTAAAGACCCGGGTTTCGCCTTTCGGCATCTTCAGGCATTCGAGTACACGAATCTTAAATTAGCACAATATTTATTTAATGATAATAAATAATTTATTTCTCATTAAATATTGATAAATTGAATGTTCCGTAAATATTAAAAAAGTTTCTAAGAGTTGAAATTTTCTAGATCACCATGAGACGTCGTATTTTTTAAAAGATCACATAAGATGCAACTAAGTCAGTCCTATGTGTTCCCAGTAGAAACTAAGGCATCTGACCGATGATGTGATCGTCTCGAGAAGCTATTATGTTTCTTTGTTACGATCGGGTCATTACCAAAGTATACAATCAGAAAAATTTATAAAGTGTGTATCACTTACCAAGCATTCTTATAATGGCTTTCCTGGATCTCGCCTGCCGCATTTCTCCATGAACTGATCCTTTGACGCCTTTGCCTAAGTGATTCCTGCTTCTGGCTCTGATGCGCAGGCCCATCCTGACGTACAGCACCAGGATAACTGCTGCAGGGAGAATGAAGAATACAACGCTGCTCAGTTCCCACAGCGGAAAGTCATTCTCCTTATTGAGCATTGCGCAGAATGCCGATTCCAGAGTCTTGTTGTTTGATTCTGATGAAGAAAAGAAAAAGATTGTTTCATTAGAAAATGAATACTTATATATAATTATCATAACAGCATATTATAGGTATATTAAAATCAGTACTATAAAATATCAATTAAAAATATATTAAAATGCTCAATCTGGTGATATGCTAAATCAAAAACAAAAAAAATATTGTGATTCAAGGCATTGGCATTTGTTCTGTTTTATTCATTTTTAAATATTTTTTTCTAGCAAAGTTGCATTATTATTAGTTTCATCTTGCGATTTCAAATTTTTGGCAAATAAAAATGTACATTTTGAAAAAATATTTTGTTATTTTTTAAGAATTCAAAAAGTTTTTTGATGAATCTAAAATAACAAATTCGAAACATTCAAATTGTGTGCATTTTTATGAGTTACTAGCGAGTATTCGGCATGCGTTGCATTGCCACTCAAAGAAAGAAAGTGTTTGTGTTTTAATTCTGTTTATTGAAGTGCTTTCGGATATTTGTTTTTCTTTCTGGTGCACACACGAATAAAGCAGAAGGTTTTCCGGCACGTGAGCAGGCCACATACAGCAGCAGCATCTGAGAAGCATGGTTTTTTAAATTTAGTCCACACACTTTTAGTCCCTGTGCTTTGTTGATCGTCATTGGAAATGCAAGTAACACCGGAACCTGCAGATGCTTAAATTCGACTGATATATCTATCGGAATCATTAGGATACATGGCAACAGTTCATCTTCTCTTTTAAATTAGCAATTAACGACACTAATTATGTCACTCATGAACTGAAATGTCGATGTGTGTACCTATTTGACAACCTTGATTTTTACTTTTTGACATTTTCAAGAATTCAAGGGAAGATTCTTTCACAGATGATCCCGAGCTGACAGTTACTAAACAGTTGGTAGCGTTGATATATAAAACTAATTAAGAAAATTATGTAATATTATAGTTAACACTAAGTCTTCCTAGACTATAAGATTAGATAGACAATATTACTGATGATGAACTGAATTTATTTTAATTCTTGACGACGTATCATCTAAATTGGGACAGATGCTCAAATTGCAATTTCATTCAATTGTAGCACTTACAAATTAATTATAGTTTTTCGGTAAAACAAATGTCAAAGAAATACTACTCGCTACATTTGTATCTATTTAATTGATAAGCAGTACGTCAAGATATCGAATGATATAAATATATCATCTTGTTGCTAATGATCAAATAATTTTGATAAATTATGCGTCTAACATTGCTTTCTTTGGTTGTGAGATTTATATCCTTAAGAGCATTCAATACCTTTGTTTTTCCTTTCAGTGAAAAGCCGTATAGAAAAATTATTTGTTTATGTTTTCATTTTTTTATAAAGCATAGTAATGATTTAATACTAGTTTACGACTAGAAACCATTAAGTAACGCCTAAGAAAAAGACAAAACTAACAGCTAATTTCACCGAAAGAACCGTGGCATATAAATGTCTATAAAATGATCATAATTTTAATGCCAATAATAATGTAGAAACACTTCACCGAGTAAATAAAAAAGGTATTAAAATGAATAGCTTAGAGTTTTTAGAAATTAATAAAACCATTAACAGTAATGGAGGATTAGTGAATAACATTTTAAGCAGAACAGGCGGCTCACCAATATTAAATTAATTTCCCTTGGATTTTTCACCTACAAGTACCGGTAATTGATTTGTAAATAATTTATCAGTGTTTATGTCTTCTTGTCTTCCCCATGTCTTCTCCACCCCACCCTTTATTTTTAATGTAAGAATTTGAATCATTGTTTACCTTAGAGATGAATAACCTTGCGATATGGTAAGTCTGAAGATGCTTCTTAAAGAGGTGAAAGGCGTCACGTCAGTGATAAACCAAGTGGAATAACTATGTCATCAATTTTAATTAAAATCATATGCCTATAATGCTTTTTAAAACAATTAAATAACCTCTAAAAACTAATATCGTGTCGTGTATATAAATCAAAATTATATTCCCATGCGGATTAATCAAATATCTTTATTTGATAAAAACAAACCTCAAATAAATAATAAAGTGTAACAAAGCCAATCTTATTCCAAATTAATTTCAAAATAAATTATTTTCAAATGGCAATTTATTTACGCGTTGGACTTATTTCACAAGAACCGTCTGACATTTATTCATTAATTCATAGTTCTTATGTTTTACTTTGTCTAGGCGAAAAACACGCCGCGCTTACAAGATAAGGCGAGAAAATTACTCAATTGCATCCATACGCATGTATCTTGCCGGAGAAGTGGTTAAGTTTCGAAATTGTTAAAGAGAAGCTTTGAAAATTCACACCTGATATTAATATTAATTTTGACTCATATAAAAGCAGTCTGGTTTTGCAATATGAGGGTTTTCTAAGCTTGTAATTTATAAAAGCAGTAAATTGTAATGTATTAACGCTAAAAATATGTCATTCAATAAAAAAAAACATATTGTGGAATTTCTTAATATTTAAAAAGATTTTAATTAAAAATTTACAACTGCCCAATAATTATGATGAAAATTAAACGTTGTTCACACAACGAAATTCGCGTTTTGAATGTGAGCAGATAAAATCAAGCTGGCATATCCAACTGGGCTGACAATTCGTTATCAATTTGTCCCATATCTGGACTTTTGCAACCAATATGGTCAGAAGTCAGAACCATGAATGTACATTTTGGACTATTTATTAACTAACCAATCTAATAAGCTTGGCAGCGATTTTACCATAACCAGTATTACATAAAGCTTCTCTTCTTATTTTGTTATATCCACTACCTATTCAGAGCATATGGCCATCAAATGATGTCTCAAAGATTATTTTTATTTCCTCCAAAGTTATGTCACATCCTATGTCAAACCCATCACAGAAATGAAGAACTGCTACCATTTGACTAAATCTAAAATTTTCATTTCACTGTTTTGATTAATTTAAAAATAGTATAATTTATTTTTATGACATGCTTAATTGAAGTTTCTTGAATGCGAAAATTTAAAGGTTACCCACCCCTGTTAAGAAATTATGAAGTAAAATTTATGAATTTATTTACACAATTGGAAAAAATTCTATCTTAATGAATACTTTTTTAATATTATTTATTTGTTAATTAAAAACTAAATACATGGTATTACAGCTGACGCTAATGCACCATGCATTTATGCAGCACAATAGTATTAATAATAAAACAATCATTTTTTTTTAATTTAGAGAATATAAAGTTTTTACCTGTCCTAATAATTAAACTACGAATAACTGCAACGAAACTACAATATTATCACTATTCATAGCAGGGTGAAACAATTAAAACGTTTGACAACAACTAAATTGATACTTTATATCTTTCTTCACATAATTACTTCTGAAAATATCTAATTAGTGAAGATCGTAATTCTGGCGAACCAAGACGTCCTTAATTACACCATTTAATTTTGAAATAGATGAGATTTTGTTATGGTTTTCCAAGAAAAGTATTAATATGCTTGAATAATTGCTTAATAGCAAAATTAAAAATAAATACCGTCTTATCTCTCCAGAATTAATAAGCCATAAAATAATTTTATGAAATTTGATAACGAATTACGTATACCTGTATTCGACGAACGAAATAAATGGTCAAAAAAAGATATGCTTACTTTGATCTCGTATCAATGACGTAGGCATTCAAAAATATAGTTGAAAATGAAATGAAGCTATTGCATACTTAACTTGTCAATAATTACATGCAGGTACGAAAAATCTTAGAGAATGGACTCGTAGTTCCCAAGAAGATATTTTATTACTTTTTCAGAGAGACTTTTATAATTGTAATTGTCCAGACGAGAGTAGTAGTTCAGAGACTATTTAAATTAGTTTCAAGTTTTTCGTTTACAAATAACGCAATTAAATGTAAATGCTAAAATATAGTACTGAAAAAGTTCAAAATTAAACGTCATTTTCGTTATTTCAATTTAGCGATTCCTAGATCTTATTGAATACTGCTAAAATATATGATTTTTACTACGTTATATGTTAAAATAATATCCTTCCTACATTTATTGGGTCGGTAACTATTTCAATTGTTGGTCAGTAAGAAATTCATAAAGTAACTAATAAAGTAATTAAATAAACAATCAGTAGTTTATATAAAATGGTCAGTTATTAAATTAAACCTAACCTTTATTTTAAAAATCAAACGCAAATTATTTGTACTACTTTCACATGTGTATAATGATCGGGACCGTTTTCGTTAATCGTGAGCATTATGTGCTGAAACCGGCCTTGATCAGTTTAAACATGTGGAAGTCGTACAAACAAATTGTGTTTTAATTCTAGAATATTATGCGTTCCCACCAAGAATTGACAGTTAACACCTTGACGGTGATTAACATTTATTTATTTGACAATTATTTACGGATCAAACATAATTACTAACTGATCATTTATTACGACATGGAATGAGGGTGCTTGATGGAATTTCAATATAAAAAATATCGGTTCGAGTCCATTCGTGTGCTCGAATGCCTCTAGATGTCGAAATGTGAAACCCGGGTCGTTAGTGACAAAATAGATGGAAATGTACAAAATTTAAACAATCCAAATTGGAATATTTCTTACTGACCATTTATTAAATTATTTACTGACCAAATGATTAGTTGCCGTAATAATATATCAACTTCCCTTATAAGGGAGCTTGAGTGCCTAAATTACATTCAGTTGTTATCAAAAATATTCCGTTAGATGTTGCTCAAGAATTTCACAAGTGCTCCCACCTCTGCTATATGCACATTATCGCACGTAGCTTTTGGATACTTACGTTAATTTAATATTTAAAACAAGATCTTTAAAACCGCCATAAAGCTGGTTATGAAGAACGTTACCGCCAAAGTAATGGCTTATTTATTCAACACTTGTTCTCCAAAAAAATGAATTTTAAGTATACCTAATGGCCCCGAAATTTAATATCAACAAAACTATTTCAATGAAGGCTTGTTTTATGCCAAAAACGATAACGACATTTTGTTTTCTTGCCAACCAGCATAAAATTTGAATTTTTAACGAAATAGATAAAAATGAACAACAAGTATAGGCAAGAACTAGTATTTTTGTATTATTAACATCTCTACGAGTAAGATAAATGTATGCATAAATTTTACGATAATAAACATTTGAAAAGTCAACGCTCTTGGGTTGTTATCATATTCGGGTGCGGTTTCCACAGGTTCGACTCCCCAAAAGAACAAACTGATTTCTTTCTTTATCAATCGATTGATGAATTTATCTTCGGATTTATGCATATATGTGCTGCTCAATTCTCGCCAACCCATACAATCTTTTGAAAACGGGGAGTAGGAAATGATTTTTCCGATCCTGACCTCATCACTCTATGCTAATTCTCTTCGAAAAATAAATGTTGTGCGATTGAACATAATACCGCATTATTGTATTTAAAATTCTAGTCACAAACACATTTAGATAAGAACAACATTTTTGATCTATGCTGATAAAGTAATATGTATATTTAATTTTGTAGTCAATTACAGCAAATATAATAAACAAAAAAATAGAGGTTATTAGACTAAATTGCAACCAGTTTGGAGCCCATATGTTCCATTGATTGAAACGAATGTATTTTTTAAAACGAATCTTGTGCTATACATGGAAACGTTAATCTTGACGTAACGACATTTTTGAGTAACAAGTCTTTCATGTAAATCGATGAAATTTATTCGAAAATATAGAATTATATAGATACATTCCAAATTAAAACAACTCAAAAAACATAGTTCTGAGATAATTAGGAAACAAGATTTTGAGCTGGCTTAATCTTCTACTGTACATTTATTTTTTGTAGATTTTAATGAAATTCTAGAAATATCTTATACGAAGTTTTCATAGGATTTTCGTAGTAGTTACAGTTTAGATCTAAAGTAATAATAACCACCGTCATCCTTAATTAAACACGAATTGATGTGGAACTGGTAGATATCGGTATTCAAAGCATCTCCTGTACTTAACTAAAAACTGTTTTTTTTTACTTGTTAAACTTTGGAACTGAGGTATTAGTGTAATAAGTCATACTGATTACCGAGTATCTACCCGGTTTGGCAACCAAACAAACATCTACCAAACTTACATGAATATTATTTATAGTAATGATTGCTACAAAATTCGTAGCAATATAATTAATTATTCAATTATAACTAATAATAATATCAATGTGTGTCAAGACAAGCTAAGTATACATTAACTGTATCTTATTCTTAATTGACTATCTATCTCTACGGTGGTAGTTATTCTAACCCACAGTTAATTAATAATTAATTACAAAATTGACTTAGTTCGTTCAGCTAAGAAACTATTTTCTCAAATAAATTAAACTGGTAAACCACTACACTGATTTGCTTTTACAGCTTTTATGATGAAACTGTCGGAATTAAATTGAAAATATTTCGTACATTTAACGGCTCTTTGAGTGGTAGAATTTCATTTTCAAATAAATATTAAAATCTTACGGGATATGTCAATATTTCGTGCTATATATATTATGAATATGATTTATATAACGTTACGCATGTTTCCTTGATTTTTTCTCTGTGGGGTTGTGTCTATTTTAATGTTTTATAGATTTAAATGATGAATAATTTCCGCTCTATGTTTTGTGTTGAGGAGCATATAAATTAGATGGTAATAAAATTTACGATCTTATCATGAAATTTTATTATTTGTAACATTTAATATTCTTGGTTGCTTACTGACTTGAACATAGTTTGAGCTTAGACGACTTAGCAGATTCATAAAACTAGCGTTTCCGACGTTATAATAATTAGTTTATTTAAAATTTAATTTCTTTAAAAAATCCATTTGAAAAGATAATGCTACATAAATTTAAGATCTTATTTAAAAACAAAAATAAAGTTGTCATTGAAACATTATTTTCGATTCAACGATTACTTTGTGGAAATTAATTTTCAATATAAAATTAAAATTTATAACCTTTTTGTGTTACTTCTGTATCTGTGCATGCTTTTCAAAGAATGGAAAAAAATACATGTATAAATTTTAATTCAATATGAAATAAAAACAATGATATGAATGTAATAGAGTAAAAGCCATGTTAATAGTTTGATCAGTCTGTACAAGTTTTGATCAGAAATTGAGATCCATTTGCCTTCCTTGAAAGATTCTAGAATATATTTAGCAATCGTACGTTTGTACACTATTTTTATAAACAGAATTGGTTCACTTTCCACGAAAACAGATAATATACATTCTTATCTATACTAAACGTATTCAGTCCTGATATTTTAGGATCAAAGAAACAAAGCGGGAGCCCAGAATCACAATCTCTAGCTACTAAATGTTTCTAGTACTACGAAGCACGCTTAAACGATAATTGGAAATATTATTAATTAAGGCAATATAATCACAGTGATAACTATTTACATAAACAACATCTGTTATCTTTTATTTACATTTTTTTGGATTCGTGCTATTAACCACGACGTTTTTTTGACGTTATATCATAGGAGGGACAAAATTCTTTGAAAGTGATTTGATGAAAATAAGAAGACGCTCATCAGTTCAATCGTGCAAAGTAGTTTCACCTTTTAAGTTTTTCTCTTGCGTAGGAAAAAACATATTTACCAACAGCAATCAGCAGAATTCGTCTTGATGACGTCACCGTGCTTACATTTTCAAAGTTACTGGAAGAGAGATTGTACGGTACAAACAGGTGTTTTTTAAGTATATTAGTTGAAAGCTTTATAGAACCAAAGTAGGTCAAATTTCTAAAGGCACAATTAAATTAGTTTCGATTTCTTGTTTAATGTTTAAAGTATATATTTTATATTCTGATAATAAGTTTTGGAACATAAATTGTTTGATGGAGGTTATCTTCACAGAATTGTCGGACTTCCAGAATAGCCTCCCGTGCATTCCAAGGATTTTTTTTTGAAACAGTCAACATTGCCCATCCTGTTAATTTATTTACTCAGTATTACTTATAAAACAAAACTTTCGTCGACACTCGCGAGCTTGCGTTTGGCTAGTTACGATTTCTGCTAGCGGTCAAATTGTAAAGTCCGGAAGGTTTTTCGTAAATTAACAGTTGAGAGCGTATCTATGAATATCTAGCCATTTTCATGGGGATAGCAGGATACTTGAGGATACGCATCTAGCGTACGGTATTGTAGATCAAAAAATGGATTTTTCAAGAGAACTTAACTGAGTGGACAACTCATTGCACTGATTCCACTCACATCCAATAAATTTGAAACATAATGTGGGGATCAAGATATTATTTTGTTCTGTTTAGATTCAACGTGGACTTTATTAAACTCTACAACCACGGCGGATTCCCAGTAGACATACACAGGATACTTAATATTACTACTGTAGGGATACATGTCGTCGCGGATTTGCGAAATGTGAGATCTGAGAAAATGTTTCGTCTTCGGTCAGCGAAAATTATAATTGTAAGTAATGAAAAAGTTTCCATAAAATTACATTTTTATCAAGTCATCATTTCACATAACAGCACTTGCGAAATGTGATATAACTAAGTGTAAAGATAAGTAAATGCGTGATTGTAAAAGGAGACTGTCTGCAAGCGTAAGATTCATAAAGACGACATGGAAAACGCAATACAACGAGAAAAGTATACTGAAAAGGGATCATCAGTCTCTCGCCACTCTCCGACCGTATAACAATGACATCTGCGGCTTAATGACATCTACATACAACATTGAAATCACATATTCCAAAACTACGATTGGATAGTGATAAACATAAGAGAACCAACTGCAAATTTGCCAAATGGAGATATTAAGACTCAAAGCTTGCTCATGTTTTTAAATGCTTTTGGTTAATTTTAAGAATGTAAAAACTATTGAATATTATGGCTATTATTAATACAACTCTATTACATTTATAAATAAAGAAAACATTTATAGATTTTAAGACATTAATCAATAATTCAATTGGTTCCTTTTTATTTTATAACAATTTACATACAAACAGCAGTTGTAACAATTTTGTGGATCCTTACATCACTTATACATAACAGATACATTGCAGTTGGTTCTTTGACCGTGATAGAAAATTTAACTTTTTAATGTATTTTGTTTGCTAAGCAAAAGGGATATAATGTAAATAAAATGAAAACTAACCCGAATCCAATGTGGATCTTTTTAGCGTATTGAACTTTAGACTTTTCCTGACCAGTTCCCATTAATAACTCACAATACCTAAAACCATCAGTTGGTTCCCTTTTGTCAGTCAAATTTCAAATTTTCTTTTTTTCTCTATATTTCTTCTTTTCTTTACCACAATTGTCCATGGTTAAAACATCAGGTTTGTATCGGACATTAGGAGTAAATTCGTTTCTTTTTTTAAAGTTATAGATTTATGGAAGACGGCTACACAACGCTAATAACATGGGAGACAACCAATTTGTAATTGGGCAACCATTTGGGCAAACAATTTGTATTTTTATTGACACTTCCGATCATCTTATCAATACATGTTTAGAACGAAAACCTGAGAGATATTTTGAGCTGTTTTCCTACTTAATATAATGTGTTATTCGGGTTCCATAGAAATTGCGAGGTCAATATATTTATCCAAGCATGCTAGTCCTATGCTGATAAAATATTTTTTCGTATTTCATAAATCAAATATCACTCGTTGAAGCACCCAAGGGCTTTAAATAAGGACCCTTTTCTATTTGTGAATAGTTGCCCAGGGGGATGATATAATTTTGTATGTTCACATAAAAAAATGAAACGTAAATATAATTTAGGAATAAAATTATCGAAGATATCGTATATGTGACTTGTTAAATGAGTATACTCTGTTGCATATAGACGAAACAACCAAAACAATTTACTGAATTTGTGTCATCTATAACAGTGTTCGCCAACCTTTTTCCACCTGCGTACCAGTAAAAAAGGGAAATAATTTTCGCAGACCAATAATACTAAAATAAAAATGGCTTTATATGTAATATTTTTTAATCTTATATTGTGATAAATGTACATCACTATAACTAACAAATACATGTATGAAATTATTGGAAATGTATTTAAGTAGGGTTTTGTATCTGGGTTTACTACCCAAAAGCAAATATCTCCGTTCTCCCTGGGTATACCTGAAAAGATTTATGACTGTCGATTCTGATAAAACCAGCGACCATCGTGTAGTATCATCCTACCAATTACTAGTATTTAAAAATTATTAAAAATACAGGTAAACGTGCTGGCAAAAATAATTCAATATTCAATATTTCTGCATGACGAATTACTTAAAATTTGGCATACTGTTCGTGGCCCGGCGGGAAGTCTCTGCGGCTTGGCACTGGGCGGTGAACCACTGGTTGGGGAGCACTGATGATACATACCATCGGTTTACTGTTTTGACCATTTTTACCGTATACAATAATTCAGATTACATATTACACATAAATATTCAATATCGATTCACAATAGAAAACCGTTAAGTTAGTTGGTTGCTAAAAATCAGGTACCATCCAAACATCATGAACCAATCGTGGTTTCACAAACCAGTCTGACAGATACCTTGATGCACCGGGATGGCCGTATATATGTTAATTAAAATTGTCAATTCCTTCACAAACAAAAAATATTTGGCTGGTTTCTGATATCTTCGCTTAAAATACCGTATTTTAAGCGAATCACGACTGCGATTTCGTAGCTCCGGTCCTATGATCACAACAAGATATATGTCGGGTCCGTGGTGTAGTGGTCAACGTTGTTGGCTACGGTTAAAGATGTCTCGGTTGAAACTTCAAAGTCCCGGTACGGACAGTTCCTTAAAATGATTTTTCAATCGATTTATGGTTTTCTGTTTGTAGGCATGGATGTCTGTGATGTCCAAAACTCCCTCTCACCTCCCACCTATCCAATACTAAAAACGGGTCGTAGCGAGAGCGATTAGCTAACCAATAGTCCTGTCCTAGCCCTATCCTTATATCTTTACTCTCTTCAAAAAAGAGAGGTTGAGTAACTAGGTAACAAGCAATTATCGTATAAAACTTATGTTGAGATACCTGCATTAGGAGATCATATGGTTCATATTGGGAGCGGAAATCGGATTGGTGGTGATGGAAGGAACGAAATTATCATATAAACTATGACGATGGCTGTATAAATCGATTGAACACTCAATGTATGGCAGTGTTTTTTCATGTATTCAACCGCTCAACATTAATAAGTATGCTATAATAAACTATTTATGTTTAATATAATAGGATGAAGTTTTTTACCAATTCCGTTCTCAATGTGCAGCATATAGCCTCCTAATGAAGGTATGTCAATATAAGTTTTTCTACGAAAACTGCTTGTTATTCAGTTACTCAACCTCCCTTTTTCGAAGGGAGTAAGGATAGAAAAATATGGCTAGCACAGGACTAGTGTCAGCTAGTCGCTTTTGCTAGGCCCCATTTTAGGATCGGATGGGTGGGAGGTAATTCTAAAAATCACAAACATCCATGCATACTAACAGAAATCTATAAATCGATTGAAAAATCAGTTTATAAAACTCTCCGTACTGGGATTTGAACCGGAGGGTTCCGTAACCGAAGCCAACGACGTTTTTAATGATGTATTTATTTACATATTGTAAAGAAACTACGAATTCATGACGTTACAATTAGTACCATGTATTTGATTAAATATAATTTCAATATTTGCAAACCGAAATTGATCAAAACGGAATAGAGAACAATAATAACACTATTTACGTATATTATATTAAAATAAGAAAAAAACCAATGACGCTGTACATGTAACAATAGATTGATCAGTCGAAGAAAAGAGCCTTTTTAGTTAGCGTCGCACATAATATATGAGAATATGACCGACGCAAAGAACAGATCTTTTCTGCGACGTAGATAAAAATTGGTAGCATGTGAGTTATGGTCAGGATAATAATTCAGGATTGTAAGTGCTTTAAAATGGGAGATTTAGAATGAAAAAGAACATTTTTGCAGAATCCATACCAAGTGGTTAACTGATGAAAAACTCTTCCGCTGCTAAAAACTCTCTACTTCACATACCTATCCGATGAAACTTCCGAAAATCACTTCCCCTACATGCTCTCATGTATTAAAAATACGTGCCGGAGTGCACATAAAATACACTACATACTGATCCGTCGCTGAGCATTGTAGTCACATGCGATCGTGAAATACCATATCGAGAGTGTCGATATTTTTTCATAGTAATGTAAAAGGTAGATACGCCTGAATGACACTAGACTATGCGCCGCCGTTACAAGTATGTTTCAATCACTGTTAAAAAACGTTTATTCGCTTTTATATCGCATTGCATTGAAACAGAAAATGTTATTTACATAAAAATATTTCATGCTTGTAAACATAGTTATCAGGGCTGTAACAAAAAAATGTCTTTTTGCATTCGTTGACGTCATTGTGTGCTTATTGAATTACAAATTGACAATAAAAATTTGGTTCGTCAAAGTGACGTCACATATTTTATAAAAAAAATGATCCAGCATACTTATACATCTTACACCATGGGCTGAAGAGCCTATTTTTTTTTCTTTACAGTTTTCTATAATTCCTGGTTTTAATATATGTATTGACAGATCAAAAATTTCGTAACGATATGCATAAATACAAATAAAACAATTACATTGCAAGCACAAGGTGTTGTTAAAATTTCATCAAAACACGAGAATGAGATAGAGATATTCGCTGTCGGTCAGCTTCTATTCAACTCTAATGCGTTCCTTTACTATTCATCCGATTTTGATGAAACTTTGTTGAGTTGTTGTACGCACACCCCTGAAGGTTTCTGAAAAGAAAAATCTAAAATCAAAAAAAGAATCAAAGGCGTACAGACAGCGACATCTCGGAAAAACCTTCTGATTTATTCGTATACGCACCAGACGGGAAACGAAAAATATTGTGTATCCAAAAGCACTTCAATAAACAGAATTAAAATACAAACCCTTTCTTTCTTTGAGTGGCATTGCAAAGCATGTCGGGTACTCACTAGTTATTTATATAATATTTAATACATTTAATCCTATTTTTGCACGGTTTATTTTTATTACACTACTTTGAAACCGCACAGTACAATGGAACTTCATTTATATTTCATTTAACTATGTTATCTTTTTTTTACGGCTGTTTTGCATTGAACGAATCCCCCACGTGAAAAAAGGATTGAATGAATTTTTATTTGTTCTAAGTAATTTAAAAGAAATGGGATAAAAAAAAAAATCGATTCGCTCGATGTTTTACGATCCCGACTCCGGAACTGCAAAAACACCACGACTCCACAGTCTTGATAGTATAATGATTTATGAAACAATGCGTGTAAATATAAAATCGTTTTCAAAATATTACTATTAAGTGGCTGCTTGGTATATTTTCGAAATAAACCAAAAACCAGCGAAGTGAATCGACCGATAAATTTATCTGAATGAGTAGGCGTTATATGATGTTATTTCTTTCGGCCTGTACATTAAATAAAATGGGCTTTTATACAGGTGATCCTGATAGAAGACTTTTTGGTTGTAAGTCAGTAGCCAAACTATTATTTTCAAAAAGGGTAAAAAGATAAAAGGATGTGATTAGGAAAGGTAGTAGTAAGATCAACTATTTAAGTCAGCGCTTAGCAAACGAGGTACCGCAAATAAGAATAAAAAAAATGCACGCATAAAGCTCACAATATTTTGTTGCGGCTACATCTAAAGACGAATAAGGTATGATATTGATGATTATTTACACACTCATACTCAATTTTGAGGTGTTGACTGTCAATTCTTGGTGGAAAGGCATTATACTTTAAAAATAAAACTCAATTTGTCTATAGGTACTAATTCAACATGTGCATTATGATAAGGAGCATTATCAACTGATGAACTCGCGATGAGCAAAACCGGTCTTGATCCTTATTAATAAATCGCTACCACTTTTAAGGTGTTAACTGTCAATTCTTGGTGGTCAAGACATTATATTTTAAAAAATAAAACACAATTCATTTGCACTACTTCCACATATTTATAATGATCAGGACCGGTTTCGCTCATCACGAGCATTATAAACTGATAAAAATACAAACATAAAAGGTTAATTTATATCAAATTGATGGTTCATGAACTAAGACAATAAAATACTGATTAGCAAACAAATTATGCATAAATCAAATAAAAGAGTCTACAATTAAAATGTTACGGACCTCTTACAAATCAATAAATACTAATCTGAAATCACAAATATAGCTACATTATAACGAACCATTTAAAAACATTTGATTGTTGAAAAGTCGCTAGCAATTTATTTATTTCAACTTTCGTAATAATGGAAATGTGTCAAGATATTTTTCTATATTAAACCTCTCGCAGACCCCCAACATTGTCCACTCACCCACAAATTGTTTATAATTTGCCACAGACCCCCTCAGCAGTCACACGGACCCCTGGGAGTCCGTAGGAACTACTTTGGTATTCACTGGTGTACATCGTAAAGTTCAATGTTTTCCTACCCAAACTTGTTAGAAAATTTCAGTTTTAAGAATTAGTTTTTAAATGTATACCAGAGTTTATTAACCATTGAAAAAACGTATCGAAATAAATGATAATTGCACCGAAAAATAAAAAAGAATGTTTCATTCTATTACCTCTTGAATACCATTATGTTTAATTTTTGGACATTGGTTCTTTTGGTTTTGTTTACAAGCACGTTGGGAAAGATGTAGTGATGCATGCAACTGTGTAAGGATATAGATAAAATATACAAAAAACTGATTATACTTTATCAAAACGTAGAAAGAAGTCTTGAAGAAGTAAACAGACGATATTAGTTTAACAGTTACAAAAACTGTACTGTTAATACATAAAGTTTTACAGTTGAGTGCCCACAATCACGCTTTGCCGACCACTGTTTTACTCTATTGACCCAGCTCGGTGTCTTATTCACGCATGAAAAGTAATGTATGAAAATAAATAATTTAAAAGTACTCGAAAGAGGTGATTCCGTCATTAAGCACTCAAGCGTTTATTTTATTTGTTAAATGAAATTCCCACCAAAATTAGAAACAAAACATCAATACATTAATTTTGGTTTATATATTCTTCTCCATTACACAATTACTAAATATTTGAATGTTCGTTTTTTCCGCAACCAATTCACGATAAAATTAATTATAACCTCAAACCCTGTGCAAATTGCAAAAATAATAACAATGATTTATATTTTTTCCGAAATCTATTTAAAATATTTATGAAATGAGGAAGGCGAAAACTGAACATTTTCAAGAGGTGTCAGTATCTGAATTTTCATTTTAAAAAGTTTCTTTGAAAATTTTCAATAACGCACTTATTGATGTTTTACAAACCTAAACACGCCGGTGAAATTATCAATTGAATTGAATCAAGCGTAACCGCAAAATATATAAATTGAGGAAAATTTCAAGGAGAGGAGATTGGTTTGAATTGTCATTATTTATAGCGAAAAAATTTAAGGGAGGAATTAAAATAAACTTTTCACCACAAGAAAACGAACTTTTGTATTTTATATTTACGATGCTTTGTTTTTGGTAGAATCGATATTTACCGATAAAAAGAACCAAGCTTTTCGTTAATTATAATAAATCATTTTACTAGGCCTGTAGTCAAGTGGTTGACTTAGTTAACTTCAGTTGTGGTATTCACTGACACTAATCTCAGAACAGACAGTTTTATACATTAATTTTACAATCGATTTATATTCGAAAGCATGAATGTCTGTGATATCTTAATTCCTTCCCAATTATATTTTATTAAAAAAACTGTCACGTTCAAGGGCGATAAGCTAACCACAAACCCTATTTTTTTAACATCAATCCCTCCAAAAACAGAAAGATTGAATGAGAAAATAACCATTTGCTTCACATTTGGATCGGAAATAGTTAGAAAGTTTCATTGAAATCTAATTTTACCACGTTTCATAAACTACAGGAGATACTTTATTCCTTACACCTGGTATTGTTATTAAAGTATATCATGAAGTGTGTACCAGTAGCTTATAAATACATATTTTATCAAGGGAAACGACGATTCAAGATGACATACAAGTACTAAGCGATGACAAATGTTATAATCTTAGCATTCCATAGCACTCTACCTGATGACATTCTGTAAAACGTACGCTCACATAGCAAGGGTTTTCGAACAACACTCGAAACACTTAAAGAGATCGAAATGAAAAATCGAACTTGAATTTAGTTGATACACTTTTAATACCAGCATGATTTGAACACAAATTTTTAATTTGTCAGTCTTTAGACAAAACCGCTATTGTTTGACGGCATTGTTTCGTTTTCGCATTTTTCTGTAACTATGATGGATTAAATATTATCATTGCTTAATAATCGATACAAAAAATAATTATTTTCTTTTCCTTAACAATGACAAAAATTACAAATGATTTTCTTACACGAATTCGTGTATTTGATAAAATTTAGCTAGCTAGAATTTTGAAAACATCTCATTTAATAATGAAATTCCTTATACTATCACATATTTGCATTTTTAAACAGTATCTTATTTTTTAAGGAAAATTCATAGTTTAAAACCAGCAATTCTAATTTTTACATTTTATTCTTCTATTCGACATTTAAAGTTTGTAAAATATTAAAAATCACTTTGTTAAATACAGTAAAAGAGGAGGGTAGATCTAAGCTTTTCTATTCGTTAATATTAAATTCATTAGTTTTCCATCACAATCTCCAGCATATGCAAAAAATGAGTTATTAATACAGCATTTTTCTTCTTGTTCACACCTACCATTTAAAATATAAAACATCTTTCTAAACTTACAAAGTCCCATCTAAAATTAAAGTGAAAATTTGTTTTCATCTTCAAAACTCATATTATCTAATGCTATATAATTTTCTAAGCTAATAATCTGTATTCTAGCCAATGAGAGTGCAGTATTGTACTGTCATGGTAACCAGAGTTTGTTGACATATCATGGTTTAAGTGTCTGTTCTATGCATTTGTAACTGTAACATGAAAACATTTTTTTTTGTGTTTTCCAAAAACAAGCATTGAGAGATTCTTAGTTATGATACTAGAGCCCTCAAATATTGTATCGTGTTTTAGTTGAAATTAAGTAATCTACTGAATAAAATATATTGGATCATCAGTAGATGATAAGTGGAACAGTTAAAAGAAGAAGCAGTTTAATTCATGAGATGTTTTGAAAATTCTGATTTGCTGTATTTTAACAATTACATGAGTGTTACTGTAGCTCTTGTCTTACCTATAAAGTAGAAACATCACAATATAGGCTGGTTGTGTTGGTATTTTTATTTATACTACCAATTTCAACGATCTATTGAAATTTTCAAAGACTTTCAAAACTTCACATGTATAAATCTGGACTAGACATAAAATGTATTTAAACTATTAATTGCAAGCTGGTGGCAGTTTTGAAAGTTCATACTAAATATAATGGACTTACTCATTATATTATACTATTATTTATAAAGAATGTTCTTCAAACAAATTTTAATTTTAAATTTCCTACGATAGTTTTCTGTCGTTCATAAATTCAGAATTAATTCTGACTAAGACAAAACAGTTGCGTCCATAATTTAAAATGTTACATTTAAGAGCGCTTTTTTTGAGACGCATGATTCAAATTTAATATTCGCATGTGACGCTTAATAATGTACGAAAAGTTGAACATGCATGTCAATCACTCTCAGCAAACATCAAAACTTTGTATAACTTTGTCTTCAAATTGCTAGCTTCTTGACGTAAATTTAGTCGTGTATGCAAATGCATTATTAATTTCATATTTTGAAGTCTGTTTCATATTTTAAATGAAATACGCAAGTCCAATATTTTATATTGTATTATAACAAGAGAAAAAGTCCAAATGAAACTATCAGCACTTACCCATGAACAAAGGAAAATCCCGGTTAATCAACCAACCAGCTAATGCAAACCTGGCATGACAGTCCATTATATTTCTAATCTTCTTCTTTAGCTTGGTCAGTTTTAAAGTTTCGGTGACAAATCAGAACAGTGACAAAACAGGACAGTAGTACATCAAAACATCAATGTCTTATATTTATAAGAAAACGTAACACGAAAATTATGAAACAAATCTTTTAAACAAACTAAGAATAAGTTTTTTTAACCATTCATCGTTTGATTTTAATTTATTAATAATTTCAAATATGAAAAATATTTTAATGCATGTCACTTTTTAAGAAAACAAAAAATATATTACGATCTTTAGCATTATTGTTTACTTTTAGTATATCCTAAAACAAGGCGGAGCGATTAGATAACCACTAGTCCTGTTCTAGCCTTAGCCCTCTCTCCTTACTCTCTTCGAAAAAGAGAGGATGAGCAACTGAGTAACAAGCAGTTCTTGTAGAAAAACTTCTGTTGAGATACCTTCATCAGTAGTATATGGACTTTGGTAGTGGACATGATAAATCATCCTATTATTTTTAACATATTATAGCAATAGTTTATTATAGCAATCATATTATTTTCGGCTTAACCTCAGACTTTCCTAATCAGTTGTGCGATCACAAGTTTGAGCAACTGATTGACAAGCAGTTCTTGTAGAAACGAAAACTTCCGTTGAGATACCTCTATTAGAAGTTCGTATGAATTTTATTTATAGCTTTGAATTTTTTTTACGATTTCTTTGAAAAGCTTTTCTCTTTATCGAGCAAATAAGACATATCATTATAATTAGAGCTTCAGCAAAAGAAACTTTTCTCGTCAGCTTATGACGTTCGAAATGATTTATTCGAATTCTATTACTAATGAAGGCTTCAGAAAAAAAAACAATCACAGCACGAAATGCTACGCGTAAACATTTAAAAAAGCTTCCACTGTAATTATAAATACCGGAGATATTTTATTTAATAACCGGAATCAGGAAGCGTAGAGATCTCGCACAAAACAATGTTTGAAATTACCTTTCATATAAATAGAATCGAAGTTATTCATACAGCAACGCGGATACCGCTTTTTTTACGAACGTAATAGTATGTAAAATTAAATTTGGATTATTGAGATTTTGTACACTTCCATGTATTTTGTCACTAACTATGTTTCTATCTGTTAATATTTATAGACAAACTGGTAAAAATATATGTGGCGAGTAATCAATATAGACGACGAAAATATCGCATATTATTTAATATAGGTTAACATCCCTGCCAAGCATTCAGCAATTAAAGTGATGACCGATGCAGAATCTGCGCGAATTAATAAATATAGACGACGCATATTCTGCACACATAATTATAAAGGTGAACGCCCGGAATAGCAGTCATCAATTCAAGTGATGACTAATGCAAAAAACAATACAACCCTATGACAATATGATAAGAACCTACATTCTGTCGTCGCTCCCCGATCTGAAAACATCTCTCTGAACCCACATAATTGTCGCTTGAAACCTTCATCCTATAACTAAAGTTAGATTTTTTAATTATACAACATTTGCAATTCAATTCTAAATATGTAATACAGCATATCGTCTTCTTAACTAGAAAACTGAGTATCTATATTTCAGAAAAATTTTCAGCCGTTTTAACCAGTGTCTTTTTTGAATTTCATTTCATTATAATATAATAACAGTGTATAGTTCTTATAATGAGAGTCCGTCGTTTTAGACGAGTTTATCGATTTTAGTGAAGAATAAAGGTTATGGCGATCCCAAAATAAATTAGTAAATTTTGAAAATGCCGTTAAGTTACCCTTGGTTGCAATCAAGTCAGCGTTGCCTATTGGACCCGTATGAGAACGGATCGCAGCAAGCAGTTCTGTTCGTTCTAAATTAATCACAGGGAAGTCCCACAGAACGTGATTAACGTCGTATTCGGCATGCCGACATGTAAAACCAACTTGCCCAGCGCGAAAAGTTTTGCATTGAACTTGCCATGGCCTCAAATAGTAACAGTGGCAAATATTTTGTTGGCAGCTGAGTCGTCAACCCTCTTGAACGTTCGTACTATTTGGTTACGGTGTCCACGGGCTCGAAACCCAGTACGGACAATTTCATACAGTTACATTTAAATTTGGATTATTGAGATTTTGTACACTTCCATGTATTTTGTCACTAACGACCCGGGTTTCGCCTTTCGGCATCTTCAGGCATTCGAGCACACGAATGGACTCGAACTGAGAGACAGTAAACAGTGTCTAACGCTTATATAGAAGATACAAATGCGACAAATATCATTTACGAGGCAATACATTATACGTCTGAGAGCCACACCGATACCTGAGTTAAAATTTCGAAATCGTCCTAATCCTTATTTTGTAAACACCATATTACCAAAGTGGCGAATTGCCGCCTTTCAACTTCCCTTAGAAATACCAGTGATTTCACAATTACAACAGTATTGTGGGTTTTGACGGGATGCAATTCGACGAATGGGTAAATTATATACAATCATTCCACATTTAGTGAAATCTGTTAGGTGTTTCAACGTATCGGATATAATAGCGGAGAATTAGGAAGGTTCAGCTGCTCATTCAAGATTGGTAAGGAGTATAACTGGCCTCTATTAATTTCTAAAATTTCCTGATAAAATAATTTATGATCCCCCATGTTTTTATGCAACAGTTTAACCCCATCATCCGCATTAAACGTATGGTTCTCCATTAGCAAGTGATTTGCGAATGTCGAAGTTTCTTTTTTAATCTAAAGGCAGCTAAATGTTCTGATACCCTTATATCTAATGTACGTGGTTTTACCCACATAGAAATGTTGGCAATCATTGCATTGTAATTTATAAATACCAGATTTGTTCTTAAAGTTTACTCTATCTTTATTGTTAATAAGTAATTTGCCTAGAGAGTTTTTGCAATAGAACGCCGGTCTAACACTATCATGAGTTGTTTTTTAATTTTAAAGCTTGTGCAACCTAAATAACTTATTCTATGCCAGATTCTAGGGCGGTCTATGTCTTTAGACAAGTTCCCGAAATATAGCATCTTTTCTGCTAATTTACGTTGTTTTTTTGATACAAGACTATCTATAAGAGACGCCTCATAACATGGGGGATCATAAATTATTTTTATAATTTTTAGAAATTAATAAGGCCAGTTATACTCCTTACCAATCTTGAATGAGCAGCTGAACCTTCCTAATTCTCCGGCTATTATATCCGATACGTTGAAACACCTAACAGATTTCACTTCAAATGTGGACTTTTTGTATATAATGTACCCATTCGTCGAATTGCATCCCGTCAAACCCACAATACTGTTGTAATTGTGAAATCACTGGTATTTCTAAGGGAAGTTGAAAGGCGGCAATTCGCCACTTTGGTAATATGTTGTTTACAAAATAAGGATTAGGACGATTTCGAAATTTTAACTCAGGTATCGGTGTGGCTCTCAGACGTATAATGTATTGCCTCGTAAATGATATTTGTCGCATTGTATCTTCTATATAAGCGTTAGACACTGTTTACTTAGTTCGAGTCCATTATTGAAAGGCGAAAACCCGGGTCGAGTATTAAAATACAAGTGTACAAAATCTCAATAATCCAAATTTAATATTGAAATTCCAATAAGCACCCTCAGTCGATGTCTTAAATTAAATCATACAGTTACAATTGTGATATATAATGGTCAATATACTCATTGTGAGTCTATACATTTCACAGGGGATGAGCATGATTTAAGCAGGAATGATTGAGTCAATGTGAAATTAGTTGATTCGAATCATTATTACAATTAAAACATAGTTAATGGTATAGTATAGTGTATCACTACTTAAATATAAACGAGTCATCTGAATTTTGTAGCATTTATAATTCGAGGACTTAATCTAAAACAACACTATCTACAAATGTGTAACTTTAAAGGAGAGCCAAAAAACGTTATTTAATTTCTTGTAATTCAGCAAACCAGATGTTTATTTAAAACCTAATTTTCATATTATATAATTTATTGTGTATTGTACATTTGATTTTTCTTGTGACTAGAACGTTTACAGATTACACAATCTTTTTTTATTAAATAGTGGGAAACTTTTTGTAGATAATGTTAAATTTTACTGACGGTTTAAGAAGAAACTAGAAAAGATTGATGTGAACGTTGTTTGACTGTTTGAATTTAAAATAACGTTATCAAAAAAAAAAAAGTTCTTTGATATACTTTGAAGCCTTCTTACCACGTTAGAGTTTATTGAATCAATAAATAGTTCCCCTTGAATAACGCTACAATCCGCAAAAAATCTGATTGATTATAATTTAAGACATCGACTGAGGGTGCTTGATGGAATTTCAATATCAAATTTGGATTATTGAGATTTTGTACACTTCCATGTATTTTGTCACTAACGACCCGGGTTTCGCCTTTCGGCATCTTCAGGCATTCGAGCACATTTTGTACACAATGTCAAATTTTACTGACGGCTCAAGAAGAAACTAGAACAGATTGATGTAACGTTGTTTGGCGGTCATATAGGCAAGAATTTAAAATAATGTTTTCAAAAAAAAAAGTTCTTTGATATGCTTTGAAGCCTTCTTACCACGTTAGAGTTTATTGAATCAATAAATAGTTCCCCTTGAATAACGCTATAATCCGCAAAAATTCTGATTGATTAGTTATTTTTGATTAAAACAAACAAAAAGCTCAAAGAGATAAAAAAAAAACAGAATGAGAAAGCAATCTAATAAAGCGCGAACGATTTAACGGAATAAAAAACCTTCAGAAAACTTTCCATTCAGCTTTCTATCGATACAAGGTAAAGACTTAAAGCTTTGAGCTTTTTAAGAATCCGCCAAAGACCACCATTATATATTATTACGTCGAAAGCATACAGTGAACAATATGACTATGTGTGTTTTGAATGATTTTTTACGACCTTTTTTGTATTTCTTTATAGCGTAGAATATGAAGCTTTTATTACTTCTTGTATTTATTTATGTACGAGTAAAGCGATTTATTTGCGGAAATTGTTATATATCGAAGAAATACTGACAGAACGCTTTCAGTCAGTTCTTTGATGATTTTCTGTTTTAAAAGTCAAAATGTATGTAATTTAACGCCTTAAGTATTGGCCGAACGCATGAAAGCAGGATATAATGGCTTTGAAAAAAGCAGTAAAATTATTTTGTTATTTTTTATTCTGGTAGAAACCATAACATAACTATATCTCATCGATACCAAATCTTCAGAAAAGCATTAACTCAATTTTCTTGAAAGGGTTGAAATCAAAGTATATTTTTCAAAAGAGGTCCGAACTACAAGCAGTAGTGTTCAAAAACGTCAAAGACAGGGTAGACATACATTTCAGTAATTTTAGCACCAAATTATATATTTTCAATTCCATCTTTTGACAGTGTGTACTTATTCCAATGCTAAAGAAACAATTTTAGATTAATAATACTACAAAAAATTTATGCTTACCGATATATGCATTTATGTTCTTAACGATTAACTACATTTCTAATGTATTTCTTATTCTTTTGTGTTTTATGGTAAACATAATTAAAAGGTATTTTTCCATATTTCTTAAATTAATCATATACGCAAAGACAGGCATGGTGAAGCTCTAGCACGAGTGCCAGAGTTGGCACACACAAAAGTGTTCAAGGTACGTCAATAATTTATATGTATAACGTTTATACTACGACAACATATGAACTAGGTATAAAGCATTCGGTATTCAATATACAACAGCATACATTGTCATTAATATGAATTGATTCTATACAAAAATTTTATTGAGAAGTAATGGGTTTTTATGTTCCATGTATTCGGCGGTAACTTTGTTGAAATTCATTCCACTTTACGAACCATCTTCAGACTAACAGAGGCAAAACGCGTCACGTTAGTGATAAAACAAGTGGAATAACAAAGTTATCAATTTTAATTTTACATAAGTAATGTGTTTATTTTGTATTTATATGAAGTTACCACAGTAATGTAGCAATTCAGGAAATGTATTCGATATTTTCGTTCAACAAAATAAAAACAAGAACTTGATAATTAATTGATACCCTAACACAATACCCAATCAAATTCATTATATTGTGGGAATGATATCGTAGTCCTTTCTCAAAACTTGAAACATGAAAAGAATTTTCAATTTCAAAGTATTTTTCTACTTGCACTGGTCCGAATTAACAATACTGTAGTTATTGAGACTATAAACTCACACTATCCCGATTTATATACGCTGTTGAAGTACGTTGCCGAAAGCATAATAGATGCCTCTTTTTAAGATTTTACATCATTATTTTGTTTTATGAATTATTCAAAACTAAACTTCTTTCATTTTTTTGGAGATCGCCACGTTTGCTTTGAATATCATAAAGTAAACTAACGACAAAACATTTTCGGACAATGATAAATATACGGTCCATTTTTCATTCCAATCTCACTTCTGTGAAAATCAATTTTCTTTCGGTCCAATGGGAAGAATTCTTCGCGTTAAACGTATTCTTTGGAAAGTCGAGTCGGATGCGCAAGGAAGTTTTTCAATAAGAGGGAGTTGTGTAAACAATTGTGGAAAGCGCTGGCCGCACATACAAATCATCGAGAAATACGAACTTTAAAATTTAAAATCGCAGACCGATGCTTTGAATTTATTTTGAGCATGAGTGACTGACTGCATGGCGATGGGAATGAAAACACTTTGTCACAGCTCGACAAAACGTGAGACGTGAGACACGTGTAATAGTTTTCTATAAATAAATAATAAAAACATACACTGATAAACCTTTAGTCCCAATCAACTATTTTTTATATTTTTATTTATTGTAAAAAAGAAAGGAAAGTACCTTCATAGAATTACTTTACTAATTTTATCTAATTTTTATGAAATTAAAAAAAAAATTGAAGTCCAATTCAATTAATAAAATAGATTCTCTACTATTCGAGACTCAATTTCTCATATCGATTAAAGACTTTGGTATTGTAAACGTATTGTCGGCGTCCGTGGCGCAGTTGGTAGCGTCGCTGGATACGGTTACGGATGTCTCAGGTTCAATTCCCAGTGCGGATGGTTTTCATAGATTGATCATTCAATCGATTTATGGATCTCTGTTCGTAGTCTGAGTCCTCCCTTTCCCCCATCCAATCCTCACGGGCAGTAGCGAGAGCGATAAGCTAACCACTATTCCTGTCCTAGCCCTATTCTTCTATCCCCACTCTCTTCGAAAAAAGACAGGCTGAGCAACTAAGTAACAAGCAGTTCTCATGGAAAAATTCTGTTAAGATACCTGCATTAGGAGACCATATGCTCCACACTGGGAGCGGACATGGAAAAAAAATGTTAAAGTTACCATATCTTGCTACTAGGGACTCCATCTCGAATATTCAATATCCGGATATATTTGGCCCTTTCTTAACTATTCGATATTCGAATATTTGGACAACTATTCGAATACTATTCGTGATAATTTTTAATGAAATATTTTAGAAGTGGTATTCTATACCACAAATTCTTGAGATTCCAAGAAAAATATTGAATACCCCAGGTAGTGGTTTTTTTGTTTTCACCCAACTCGGGCGCTTTCAGTATCTTATCATGGCTCATATTACTTGAGTTTGACGAATGACTCGGGGCTAATAAAACCCTTTAATCATCCCGTAATGTCAGTTATTGAAAAAATACAGTTGGAGTAATCCGACGCAACTGCAAATTTTAAATATTGTAACACAATGGAACGGCATTAGAATGCGTATTATAATATCTCTATCTGGTATTCGACAGAATTGGGAAAGATTTAGTCATAAATTATTGTAAGATGTGAGAAAATATTATACGTGTATCAGTGATTTAAATAGATTGTGATTGATCTCGTTTCTTACAAATTTGAATACACTATTGAATTATTATTTTAGTGTATGAAATGTTATGTTATTAATTATTCAAATCGAATTTTTAATACTATTTTCATACTTTAAAAACTATTCGAATAGTTTCAGTTTTACTATTCGAATAGTTGATAATGTCTAATAGTTAGAATCCTTAGCTGCTACACACTGCTATACAGACAATAATGGAACGTTTTGACATTTAAAAAAAAAACAGTTTATTATTGTTACAAAATGTTTCCAACTAACTGACTTTAAAAATCAAAATCTTATTCATAGGTTCAGCAGATAAAACTTACATGTTAAAAATAAATGAAGTTCAACGTAGATAGAATCAATCTAAAACTATAAATACTTGAATTCCTCAGGCACTATTGTTTTTACTATGCAAACAATTTGTTTTTTTCTTTTTCTTATGTCAGCTCAGCACAGGGCATTACAAATAATTCAGCATTCTGGTAATGTGTCTGTTTGAGACATCGTCATTTATTATGGAGTTAGCCCGACATAGCTACCCACATGACGAAGCTACCAAAATGTCCAATTGGCGGCCATTTTATCCGTCCTACCTCGAGGCGATTGTCAGCACCCATGTCAACTTCTCAGCTCCTGATAAGCTCCGTCAAAGAGTCAAGTGGGCAGAGCAGTGCTTATACTGCTGACAAATGGGGATCACTTTTCATCGTTGAATATTATATTCGCACAACGTAATGAAATAGTATCAATATTGCTTGACTATCAGGTGAAAGTTTTATTTTAATACGTCTATTACATTTCCATGTATTTTGTCACTAGCAACCCGGGTTTCGCCTTTCGGCATCTTAAGGCATTCGAGCATACGAGTGAACTCGAACTAACGAAAATACATGGAAATGTACAAAATCTCAACATTTCAAATTTGATATTGAAATTCCATCAAGCACCGTCAGTCGATGTATAAAATTATAAATACGTCTATATTATATAAAACGTGCATTTTAAAGTTTATAACTTTCTATTTTTATTTATAGTAAATATATGTAGTAATACATGACGCTGCAGATTTACGAATTGTGATATTCGAGGAAATTTTCTGCCAGAGCATTACGTTACATCAGCAAAATTGATAATAGTTATTGAAGAAAAAGATTACATAAAATGACACTTATATCAAGTCACATCTTGACATGATAGAGTTACGAAACGTGTTATTCCTAAATATTTGATTGTAAAAGAAAACAGTCTGCAAACGTGAGAAAATACAATATGACAACTAAGGTGGAATATGAATAGGAAAGAAGAGAGGAGTGAAGAATGAAGAAAAAAAACATCATTCTGTTGCCACTCGTCGAATGGGAAACAACTTCTCTAAGCTGCATAATCGTCATCATCATGATCCGTCATACTGTTTAATCACGTCAAGCATTCGACATTTGAAATAAATTCCTAAATATATTATTATGAGCCATTGGCGTTCAAAATAAATTAATTTTATCTTAAATAATTCAAAATTACTTAGGAACTAGCTAAGTTAAAGTAAACTATTTTTGTTTAATGCTATGTCGCATTACGAACAATTGAACACTGTTGTTTGTGTTCATCCACAATCAATATTCGCAAAGAGTTTTTCTTATTTTTTTCTCCGTTTAAATGAATCGTCAGACGGAATACAGTTGTTTCTATATTAATACAGTATTAAGCTATAAAACACGTGAGAAAGGAATGTAAAGACTAAGCCTATACCCACACTACATTTAAAAATAGGCAGAAAACTGACAGCTTCCTTTACAGACTTCACATAGTTTATTTATGATCGTCAATAATACATACTAACAAAAAAAAGGATATCAAACATTTGATTCAAAGATCATCAATTTTGAAAGCCTTCTGAGTTCTTAGGTGTGATGTTTTAGTGAGTTTTTTCTACTTAAGAGAGAAAACAATTCAGACAGTTATTTGGAAGAATGTGTGGTCTTTAAACACGAAACTAGCGATATAGTATAGCGATCATTTAAATATGTTTATTTTGACTTCAGTAATGCTCAGTAATAAGCTCTATTGCCTTTGTGTACTGTGTTTAAGATATTGGCTTACCAATCGTTTAAGTGTTTCATAATATTACACCTAGAGTAAACGAGCATTAATACTTCCCGTGGAGAGTAGAGAGTATTTTATTATACAAAGTAAAATTACTCAATCTGAATTTTTATAGAAGCTAAGTGAGTGCAACAGGTATAAGAGCTAAATTTAATTATTTTGAGTGATATGGAATAGTTCAGTTGAAAATGAAGTGAAGATACGTAATCACATTTTCGATACCGTTGACCTTTAAATATATAAACTAAAACGGTGAGCACCATCAACACATATTACGGTTGATAACTGAAATAATAAAGATTTGCCGAAGATAAAAGAAAAATATATTTTCATTAAGTGTAGTCTCCGCCACTGGTTATGAATGAATATAATAATTCCGATGATTTAACACATCTTTCAGGTAGAATAATTATTTTGCATGTATTTATTTACTCTATGGTAACAAAAACTTTTCAACATTTTAAAATAAGTTGTAGTTGATTTTTCGACATTATATACAATGCTAAATTAACCTAAAAATGTATCTTTAATTTTTAATGAAATAAGCTTATTTTCCATGTTAGTATGTATTTGACGGGAATTTAATATAACTAATTAGCGAACAAGTAATTGAATTAGAACATATTCAGACAAGAGACTAACCTATATCAATTTATAAACAGTTGAGACAACTTAAAAAATACATATGTTTTAAAAATTGTAGATGTAAATGAGAGAAGTGATAGACAATGCTTTTTTACTTGATATAAAATTAAATATCAATTAAAATATAGTATATAATATTTAGGCTCATATTATATGGAAGATCATTTTCATTTCATGAAAACGTTCTCGTATTTTTTCCTTAATGGTAGATAAATACACATTTTTCAAGTCTATCTAATTGTTTGTGATACAACTGAACAATTTTAAACCCTTTATTAATTCATTGTAGCTGAATAATTGACCAAGAATAGTTCTTGAAATATGTTTACAAAATGTAATTTAATCTTAATTAATTTTTCAATCAATAATTTTAATTCAAACCAAACCCATTGTGATTATAGTTTATTTGTTTTATATTGATTTATCTATAGAAAAATGCCGCTATTCGCCATCGAAAACAGTGTATTTTATTTTTAGGGTGATATGTAAAATTTTCACAATACAGTGTTGAATTTCAGTAATGCAAACAAACCACTTTTCAAGCTGTCAGCAAAACGTAGTAAGGATTCTAGTAAAAGCTCGTATAAACTTTCAGCGTATTGAGTAAAACTCACGTTAATTTTATTATATTAAATCCGGGATTTTTCTAACTATCGAAACTACATGAAAGTGCTACATTACTGGATTTGTTTTTTTTAAACTTTCCCACATGTCAGTTAAGTTATAAATAACAGGAGAGGAAATAATTTTTCCACCATAATAATAGTAAATTGCGCTGCAAAAATTGTGATGAATAGGTAATTTCGCATTTTTATTTTTATACAGTAGTTTCCCAATATCCCGGAAATGAATACTCAAAATAACAGGATTATTAGGATTCAAACCGTATTGAAATACTTTAGTTCTAATAACTATGATATGAATATTCATATAGTCAACTTAATCAAACATCTTGGTAGTTTTTTAACATTTAATTGAGATTTTAAAGTAAAAAACGGTTAAAGATAGATTCATATTCTGTCTTATGACAGATTTCTTTTCTTTCAAAAAATAAACGCAGTAAGTATTTAATATATTTTTAAATAAATATACAAGTTCATAGGTATATCATCAATAATTCGATTTCGATAAATGCGTGAATCAAAAAAATCCTTCGATAGTTTTTTCTAACCTTTTCGATACCAACGTTTAATAAATATTATAAGATTTACTAAAAATAAAAACATAGAATTTTGACAACTTACAACACATACGCTGAAATTGCATGAATGTTTTGAATTTAAGCTTTTGTTATACAAGCTTTTATTTATCGTCAGTATCCTGACTGACATCAGTGTATACTAAGATATTATACTGACACTAGGTTTTGGTTTCAAGTTGGTTATCGATTAACAGAATTATGTATTATGTGGAGCATGTACATCCTTCGTTGAAAGCTTAACTAACCAACCCTGAAGCAGATATCACGTCAACGTTTCGATTTGTTAAGAGATAACGTGTTATTACTGAAAATAAATAGGGTGTTTCATAGCTGTTGTATAAATAATAAAAAATGTGTCTAAATAAGTAATCAACTGAAAGAAAATTCACATTAAGAATAGTTTGCAAGAGTGAAATTTGGGCTATTTTGATATTTAATTACGTGTTAAAATTGTGTTGCAATAAACTAGTGATACAGAGTATACAGTACGAAACTATAATATAAAAATAGACTGGTTAAAATGCCATTAAAAGATACTTCTCAAAGAGGCAAGACATAATTTACACCTTGTCATACAACCAGTGAAATTATATAATTATCAATTATAATTGTATGTTAATTTCAAAACTAAATTGTACTTGGAATTATATAATAAATACTAAATAAAGGAAACGTTCGGATACATTAAAATATCTCATAATATTAATTGGTGAATTTTAAATACTCCATAGCATTTGCAGCTGTGAAAAAAATGACCATATGTGTATCTTTCAATTTACTTACTTGGTGGGTAGTTCATGTAGTGAATGGTCGTATGCAGTGCGAATGGTGCGGCACACAGCAATGAAATTATCCACAGCGCTGCGATAATCCTCACTGGTCTCTGGAGACCAGACATGGTGTAGAGATGAAGAGGGTGACATATTGCCAGATATCTCTCCGTCGAGAAGGCCACGATCGTCAAGACGGAGACATACGAGGCCCTGTAGAAGAAATTTGAATTGAAAATAATTGTCTCAATGGAAAATCACAAAACGATTATGCAAAACTTCTATCAGAACGGAACGTTTTTATAACTGGTGAAACCTTTATTATAAAATTAAATTAAAAATTGATAACTTAGTTATTCCACTTGGTTTATCACTAACGTGACGCGTTTCGCCTCTTTAAGAAGCATCTTCAGACTAACCTAAGATTAAGTTATCAATTTTTAATTTAATTTTATACTAAAAATGAACTTCCACAAAGTTACTGCCGAATCCATAGAAAATATGGTGAAACCTTTTTTATTAAATGAGTCGATCCATTTCTATTAACTTTCACAGTGGTTATTTAAAAAAATATGATTGTGAATCAATTTCTCGATATTTATTCAAATCTGCGAATGATGGAATAATACAAAATTAAACAGTTGATTAAATAGGTTGAATTTGAATAAAGTGATATTGCTAGAACTCCAGTTTTATAACAAAAAAGCACTGTGCTTAGTTTTAAAATTTTTATAATTTAAGATATCGACTGAGGATGCTTGATGGAATTTCAATATCAAATTTGAATTGTTGGAAATTTTTTACGTTTCCGTGTATTTTCAGTACCGTTACCAGTACCATTTAAATTATTTTGTGTCTTTCAGTGTATAAGGAAAATTAAAATATTCTTTTACACTGTCTTTTTCCGTGTAAAACGAGGATCGAGATCGTGTAAAAAAACAACATTTTTAAGTTTTGAATTTTTTTTAAATTTCGGACAAGGAACCAAATAGAAAGAACTGTAAAAATTGCCGAGAGCGCGTTTAGCGACTAAGTGACTCAAATCAACTAATCATCTAATTATGTAATATAAGTGCTAGAAAGTATCTAAATATCTTTCCCAAAAAAATAGTTAACACATTAAAACTAAAATGAGAGTGTAAGGGTTCTGATCAACTATTTAACTTACAGCTCAACGGTTTTCAAGTAGTGGGTGTGCTAGAAATGTTTGAAAACAGTACACCCATTCCTATATAATTATATTTATTGGATTTACATCTACATCATGCATACGCCAATATATGGAACTGAGCATTGTAATGTAGAACAAAGAACAGAGCATTATTGTAAACTCCAGACAAAAGCGATCTGCATAAATGAATAGATAATGGCTTGACATATAATATAGTTTATATTAAATAAAGTATAAATATACTATTTAAAATTCTAGGCTAACAATTTTAAAGTAATTGGTTATCTTTTATTAGAGATGCCGAGTTGGGATGACCACTGCACCACGTACCCTACAATAAAGAAGAATTATTAATCTTTGTTGTCGCTTTTTAAAAGAGTTTAATCGGAAAGGAATGAGAATTAGAAATGACTTAAAATGTTCATTGAAATAAAGTGTATGTTTTTTTATATTATTTAAAGATAATAACAGCTTTTTACAATTATCGGGTCCATATTGCAGTGGTTAACGTCGTTGACTTCGGGTACGGATGTCTCCAGTCCATGTTCCGGTACGGACAGTTTCATAAATTGATTTTTCAATCGATATATGAATTTTTGTTCGTAGACATGAGTGTTTGTGATGTCTAGAATTATTTATTTTAGCGATTATTTAACCACTAATCTTGTCCTAGACCAATCTTCTAACCCTACTCTCTTCGAAAAAGAGAGGATCAGCAACTGAGTAACAAACAGTTATTGCGGAAAGACTTCTGTTGATCAGGAGTTCATATTGAATATATGGGAATTATTATTTCATTTTAAATTACAGGTATTTCGAATATTGCGCACTGGCTTTTAATTCAACGTCATAATAACGAACTAGGGTAAAGAACTGTTTTATAATATTCTAAACAAAACTAAAAACATTGGCATTAATCCAGCAACACAGGACTTCTTTTTAATGAAAGAGAAAGTTTCGCAAATTTCATTTTTTTATGAACCTTATTTATTATTTATTTTTCATGCTGAAATACATCTCTATTTTACTCAATTGAAATTTAATTCTTTTCAAGCATTTCCAATTTACGCTACGATTTCTCGGAACCATTTAACCGTGTAATGCGAGTTCACTTTTTACTACCATTAAAATGAAAAAAAAAAACAATTTTTGTTTTGCTTTACTAATGACTATTTTCGGAATAGAAAGAACTTTTTACTTCATTATATACGTCAAAAACAGAAAAAATCTACTATTTTCCGTAAAAAGATATTAATAAAGTTGGCAACAAAGTTATGTCTCGTTTCTAAAAATAAAACGTTCTCAATTTAATTCCTTTTGCTAAATAATGTAAACCTGTATACCTTTGTTGAAGATACACATCACGTTATAATATAAAATAGAGTTTAATTATAATGCTACATATAAGAACATATTATGTGAAATTAAGTTATCATAAAACAATCTGACATAGCACCCAAGTGAAAGGATTGCCGACCATAGAGTCCTTCAGACATGAACTCGAAGTGAGTGAAATATCACTTCGTTTGTTTTCTGAATAAATATCTAAGACCTTTAGTTTAGTTAAGTACCAGTGTAAATGACATTATTATTTATTGCGTAAACTTTTAATATTGTTTTTTAGCCAGCTGTAAAAAAATAAAATTAAAATTAATCATCTTTTTTTAAAATTTCACTTTACTTTATATTTACTATATTTAAGACAAATGGTTTTGACGTTTTATTTTCAAATGCAAAATAAAACAATCATATTTTTTTGAATAGAATTTTAAATATATATATATACTGAGAGATTTTCACGTCAATTTTGTTTAAATAGAAGATTTTTGCAGTAGCGTCCTTCGGTATTCTGTATAATATGCTCTTATAGCATCTAAGATGTAAGTAGTGTGTATTTTTTAATATTCCTGTCTCAAAAAAAATAAGCTAAATCAGGCATTCTTTTACTCAAACTCATGTATTTTCTTCATTCTACTTCTTTGATCATATTCGCTCCGTATGTGGAGCATATGGCCACCACGCGGCGCCTCAATGATTCAACTTAGAGTATGAAAAAGAAAATTTTATTCGCTTATTTCTCTAGTTCAAAAATTTTTGGAAATAGTAAGTATATTTATGTTATAATTCTAGCACAACATCGTTGACCAATCGGCTACACGGCCAACACGGACCCGCGACCACACAACCAAGAGCGTCAGGGTAAACTTATTTTTTTGATAAACCTACGTATTGAATTCTCTATATAATATTTAAAAAACAAATGATTATGTACCCTAGCTATATATAATTAAGCGAATACCAAACAACTAATTATGCTGGGTCCATGGTGTAGAGGTCAACGTTGTTGATTTCTATTACGGATGTCTTGGTTTCAAATCCTAGTACAGATAATTAAGTAAATTTGTTTTTCAATCGATTTATACATTTCTGTAAAATTCCCTCCCACCCATCCGATCCTAAAAAACAGGACGTAGAAAGAGTGATTAGCTTACCACTAGTCATGTACTAGCCCTATCCTTCTATATCAACTTTCTTCGAAAAAGAGACGTTGGAAAACGGAGGAACAAGCAGTTCGCGTAGCAAAACTTCTGTTGAGACACCTCCATTAGGAGGCCATATGGTCCACATTGGAAGCGGACATGGTAAAAAAATGCTGTAAGTAATTAAGCAAATACTAAATAACTAATTAAAAAAATAGTTCTAAAAACAATTGTGCTTGTATGCGATTTTCAAACAGGAATGACTAAAGCTAATGGTTTTATACACGATGCATATCATTTTTCATTACATCAATATGTACCACAATATCACATACCCAATAGAATGTATCGAATGAAATCCTTATTCAAAACTCACAAAACAATATTTCAAAAGCGACACCATTCTTTTGCGTAACAAAATGAATTCTTTTTTTTACAGAAAAATAGTTCTGTGCGAATAATGCACACTTATTATCGCAAAGCATTTACATATTGAAATAGAATACCAATACATTTAAACAGAGGGCTGACATTTTCAACATACTATCGAATAATATATTATTACTAATATAGCCGTATCCGTCAGAGATTATGGTATCGAAATTGAAATACTGAATGTCTAAAGCAGTCAGTTTTAACAATTTCATAAAGTCAACATTTTAATTTATATTATAAACCCCGAACCGCGACGCTTACGACATGAGAAAATTTCATACTTACATGTGATATGTGTTAATAACAAGTGTTCGGCCAGAGTCAACGCGTGACTGCGAGGCGGACGCGGCGCTTAGAACCGAAATGCATAGCAAGCTTTCGCAATGTCCGTAATTAATGCACAGGGGCTGGAAGTTTGCATATCTTGTCTTGTCTTGGTTTTGCATTTCACTTTCAAACGCCGAGCCCGCCCCGCCGTCACGCGTTGAGTCTGGCCGAACACTAAAGCGTCTACAGAGTTCTCTGGGTTATTATATATAAGATTTTTAGCTAAATATGTTTTATGGTTATTACTTGGTGAAGTCTTTTGTTATTGAATAACTACTTCTAGACCAACTATGCCTGATTGATTAATTATCAGAGTTGATTTGTTTTCTGATGGTAAAAACTATTTTACACACACCCCACAATTTTTATTCAAACACTAGCAAGTACCCTTCATGTATTGCAATGCCACTCAAAGAAAGAAAGTGTTTGTGCTTTAATTCTGTTTATTGAAGTGCCTTTGGATACACAGTACTTTTTGTTTTTCCGCCTGGTGCGTACACAAACCAATCAGAAGATTTTTCAACGCGTTAACAGGCCACATACAGCTGTCCCTGTGCCTTGTTGATGGTCATTGCGAATGTGAGGCGCACCGGAAACTGCAGACGTTCGACTTGCATATCTGTCGGAATCATTGGAATGCGTTGCAACAGTACATCTTCTCTTTTATTTTTTTCATTTATGACCGGAAATTGGAATTAAGCAATTAACACCACTTGTTACATCACACACAAACTGTGTATGAAATGTCGCTGTTTGAACCTAATTGATTCTTTTTTATTTTATTTTTATTTTTTTAAGGATTTTAGATTTTTTGCAGAAACCTTTGCGGTTGTTCGCCCAACAACTCATTTCACAAAGTTTCATCGCAATAGGATGAATAGTATAAAAACGCATACGGGACAAACCAACATTCCTTTTTATTTATAATATAGATAAGAGTTAGCTTAGCCCAAACAGTAAGCATTTTTAATCAATATTTATAAATAAGGCGCACTAGCTTGGAAATAGTGTGAAATAAATTTACAATGCTGTTACAAAAGCAGTTCCATAAAAAAAGATGACCGTTCATCAAATGCTATCGTTTCACTCTCTTGAAGCTTGAAGATCACTTTTGATTCTAAAGCTTTTTTCTCTTCTTCTTCGGGGGCGAGTTTATAATCCTGAAATTCTCAAGAATATCAACTACATGCCCCCAATTTTTGTCTACGTGGTCGAAACCATAAACAAACAATTTGTATTCTTAAAACTTTTTCTTCGCGTAGGTCATATGTGTCACCAGTTGCAAGGGTCGTTCGGCTGATCAATGCATTGCTTTGAGAGGTGGGTATTTTCAGCAACGAAATCTGGGTATTGTTATGACATTTTTTTCTTGTATGAATAATATTATGTCTTGTGCTTTTTTTTCTATTTCCTGGATTTAAAAAATGTTTGTAATATCATTATTGCACTATATAAATCAGGGGTCTATAAAAGTCGCCCAAAATAAACGCGACTCTGACTCCAACTCCTACATTGATCAACAACCCGACTCCGATTCCGACTCCAATGACGACTCCGATTATGCGGCCGCATGCCCTTGTATTACATATGATTGAACGAGAAAGACAGAATGGCACGGCACGCACCTGATACATATGTATGTATATTGCAGGATAAGTACATGCTATAGACATAAATAAAAATGAAGCAAGTACATTAATACACGCAGAAATGCATAGAAAAGGTATTCGGAGCCGCTCGTGTTTTACAATTCCGACTCCGGCCAAAACAGAGCGACTCCACGACTCCGACTCGGCAGCCCTGGTAAAAATGCGTGGCGCATTTACGTCAGCTGTAATGTCATGTATTTTATTTTTTTATTTACAAAAAAATAAATGAAAGAAATTTTGCAAAAAAAACAAATTGTATCGATTATGTCAATACGAAATACAAGATGGTTTTATAACCACAATGTTCTAATTTACTCAATCATGAACAAAATAATGAAGTTTCTATACAAATTCGTTCATAAAATTATAATACCATGCAAAGTCGGTGATAAAATTTGCTACTAAGAAATATTAAAACGTAATACAGTCATAAGCATCTAGAGTCTGGAGTCTAGAGTCAGGAACTTAGAAGTTGTTGAAAGCCACTTTAAATACGTATGTAAAAACATTGCATTTCACAAACAATGAGAAACTTCACAACGCTATCTCTTTGAAATCCCTACTTAAAAATACCCGTGCTATAGTGTCGTTAAGGTGATTAACCAACTTAGTGTGGGAAAATTTTGTTTTTCGCTGTCAACACTGAGAAATTTTATTTTTGAAAGGCGGAAGTCGTTTTACGGTGACGTCACGTCCGTGAGTCTTCGCGGGAAACGCCATCAAGTGCAAATGCAAATGGTGCCGGAAGTTTACGCAAAACTCTCCCACGAAACTTCACTTTAAGTCATGACTTATCTTAAGTATATTTTCTAAGAACGCCGTAAAGTTCATAAATTAACGAACTATTTATCTTACTTTCATAGAATAACAATAACAAGAAAACTTTGTATTTAAGACCTGCATACAATATACGTTTACCCGTGCTGTACTGAAGGGCTAAGAGGTTTTACAATGTTAATCATCTGAGTTATTCGTAAAAATAATGTACAGCTTCTAATTTTCTAGTGAAATTAAAATCTTCTGTTGTCTAGTCCTAAAAACTTTGTCCTAGTGATCAGGTGGGTCCTGGTTCATGTCCGAGCAAGGTCAATATCAAATTTAAATTTTTTCAATTAAAATTAGCGATCTTGGACATGTTTAACTTATATAAAAATTATCATCGAGTTTATCTCATATGATTTTCGAATTTTAAAAATATTTGGTGCATCAGCTGTCAGCTGTGATGCCAGATATTTTATATATATATATATATCAGTGGCATGCCTCAAAATTCTGAATATTTTTTTTTCTCTACGTTTCTTTGTTACGTTATTGAATATTTATATTACATAGCGATGAAACAAAACTACTCCAAAGTTCCGCATTTATGCACTAAAATTTAACAGTTGTTGCAACTTGAGTGACGTGTTCTTCGTTCTAGTCGCCGGTGCGCCATAAAACCGCTTAACGTAATTTGAATTTTCAGATAAATCGTATTTGATTTGTCGCTATATTTAATAGGGATAAACTAGAAAACAATGAAAGGTGTGTTTATAATTATAATTGAATCATTGCTGAAAAGAACATTTGGTTCTCTTCCATTGATTGTAAAGATAATTATTATTAAAATACCGAAACCTACATCTCGATTGAATATTCAGACTAAGCCAATAGCATTTATTAGATGCTTAAATAATTATGAAGGGTATGAAAAAAATACGTTGATTTGTGGATATCTCCAGTTAGCGGAGTTATTTATTTTGGTAAGAAAACACTTATGGAAACTATTAAGACTTCGTGAGACTTAATGGTGAGTTTATTTATATTTATTCATCACCAGACTTTTGTTTTAAGTCCATAAGTTCTATTAAAAATAAAATATGTTTTGTGAAAGCATATAATTATATTAATTTTAACAATACCCTTCACTAGTGACTCTGTAGAGAGATCATTTTTTTCAATGATACGAATTAAAAAATTACTAGTAATAGTCAAATAAAGAAGAGACTTTCTGATTTTGTGATAATATCAATTGAAGAAATTTTTGAAAAATTTAAGACAGAAAAATTTGTGTTTTTATTGATGAACTGAGAAAAAGCAGCGAATAAAATTGAATTTCAAAAGCTAGATAGATTGTATTTATTTTTCACCCTCACAGCATGCCTTGTATCAAAAGCCACGCACGCCACGTCACTAGTTTCGTCAGACATTGATGAGTGTCTACCTATTGCGCAATGTCAGCAGAATATCGAATATTGGTTAAATATTATTTGCTGATTAATAATGTTTAGTTAATAACGTTGACGAAACTGATAAACACAATGTTTCGGTAGATGCGAGTATTTACATTCAGTAATCTGAAGCGTCAGGTCTCGCCATATATATAATAATATATTTTATCATTAGGCAAAAAATTAAATATTATCAAGAAGTTGTAACTGTTCTCTTTGGTTTCAATTACATCTTAAAGGCATAAATATGTGTGTAAATATAAAGTTTAAGATATCGCACAATAAGTGAGCAACCGTATAGCCTCTGTAAAGTTTACGGCCACTGGTTTTGACAGATATAATTCAGTCACCCGTTTGGTTTAAAAATATGAAATGAAATAATAGCACGAATATCGTGTCATTCATTACTTTATTCATTTTTTGTGAACACAAAGTTGTATATATTACTAAATATAGTAAAAAAAAAAATATTTGTTGAGAGAAAACATCTTGATAAATGAATCTAAACGAAACCAATTTGTTTCATCTTACTTAGTAAATAAAATTTATGTTAGCAATTATAAGAAGTCAACTGATTATTTAGTCAGTAGGAAATAATATGTAGTCAGTTAATAATTATGTTTGGTCAGTAAATACTAACCAAATAAATAAAGGTTATTTTACTTTTAAGGTGTTAACTGTCAATTCTTGGTGGAAAGACATTATATTTAAAAAAAATAAAACACAATTCATTTCTATTACTTCCACATATTTATAATGATCAGGACCGGTTTCGCTCATCACGAGCATTATCAACTGATTATGCTCGTAATGAGCGATACCGGACCTGATCATTATAAATATGTGGAAGTAGTACAAATGAATTGTGTTTTATTTTTTAAAATAAAAAAAAGGTTATTTTAGGTTAGGTTTAATAAAAAAATGGGCCGTTTTATATAACTATCTGACCATTTATTTTACTAACTGGCCACGTGTATACTCAGTATGTATCGAATTATTTTCTGATCGTTTTGATTAATTACTGACTATTATTTCTTAATGAGCAAAAATTTAAATAGTTACTTACCCAATAAATGCACGCCTTGATAACTTTGTCATTTTTGGTTTCTTTTAAATTCTAGAAATTTGTTTTTATTTTAAAAACATTATTCTATGTAGTTAATTTACTTTCAATATTTGAAATAAACGCAAAATCATTATGCAAATTATGTACTACAGCATAGGAAGCAAGCGGAAGCGTGCTTCAATATTTGCTTCATCAATCGCAAAAGCTTTTAATGAAAAAAGCTCATGAAAATGGAATCTCAAAAGGCTAGTATTACGTGGCCTCTGCCCCACTAAAGAATACCTTCACACGATACATTCTGGGGAAGTACATATAAATGAAAACAATAGCACCATTTAGCCGGAGCTTGCATATTCATCACGCCGGTTGTAGAGCTTTTCACGAAGGCTTTTCACGTTACTCGCTGACTATAGCGATGCCGGTACTTTAACCACGACAGGACTCGGCCGTTCATCATTTGATTTTGGAGAGATAACAATAATTTTAACTGAAGTTTTAAATATAGAATCTATTCATCTTTTTACCGCATAATACTACACAAATGTATTATGTTTGGTAACAATAGCAAGATATAAATAATTCAATTTAATTATAAGTTACGTTTATTATTATTAAAAACACTCTCTTTGTTAAAAAAACAAACTTTGGTTTTGACAAACAGTACACTTTGGTCTCGTAAAACACGGTCATATGGGTCATATTAACAGAGTGGCGGAGTGGAATTACATCCCGTCAAAACCCACAATACTATTATAATTGTAAAATCACTGGTATTTCTAAAAGAAGTTGAAAAGCGGCAATTCGCCACTCTGTTAATATGGTGTTTACAAAATAAGGATTATGGAGATTCCCGAAATTTTAACTCAGGTATCAGTGTGGCTCTCAGACGTATAATATCTTACCTCGTAAATAATATTTGTCGCATTTGTATCTTCTATATAAACGTTAGACACTGTTTACTGTCTCTCAGTTCGAGTCCATTCGTGTGCTCGAATGCCTGAAGATGCCGAAAGGCGAAACCCGGGTCATTAGTGACAAAATACATGGAAGTGTACAAAATCTCAATAATCCAAATTTGATATTGAAATTCCATCAAGCACCCTCAGTCGATGTCTTAGAAAAAATAAACGTTTGCGTATGTATTGAAAAGAACTTTAATAACACATAATAGACCATTAATAATCGCTCACTTGTAATTTTATATGTTCGATTCTTTTTTGGTTTGGTTCGAGATTGGTTATGAGTTTTCATTATCGGAAGACTCAGGAGTATTTTTGCATTTAGGCTTTAAAAATTCTGTAATAAGCGATTGTTTACTTTTAGCGTATAAATCTTTACGTATTTCATGATAAGGGGCCAAGATCTGTTGTAATTACTTCTTGAACTTCAAACTTCTTTCCATTATTGGATCATTTTCTAAAAAAAATGCTGAAACCATGTTAGATAAAGCGAGTTGTAAAAAATATATCACAATTCATCAAACGCGTTCTATAAAACCTTGTTATACGAGGCTCAAGTGTATTACTAATTATTTAAATACAATTAAATAGAAAGGGCGAAAGTTGGAGCCCCCAGCAATGCTTATATTTGACTATCCGTGGTCTTCACGAATCAATGGACTAAACTGAGATTATTTCTGGCTTATCAGACAGAATTATACAATTAAAGTCTTACTTACTCTTTAAGAATCATATTCGTTATTAAATAGTCAAAAACATCAACCAAATGTTCACATTTTTACAACAATGAGTCCGATTACATGCACAATAACAGTTGTCGTGTGAATAAATTAATTAAACACATAACTAAGCCATCATAGAGTCAAATTGTCAGGAGTACTTTTTTCAGCATATTTCATTAAAAGTTAAACACAAGCATTTTTTAAATATCATAAATAATAATTCATATTAATGTCAACGTATCAGTAATTGATCGTTTAACAGAAAAATTCAACAAAAATAAAGATTAACGTTTAGCATTAGACCGAATGATGACAAAACAAGTGTATTGATAATGGATCAAATGTCTAAATTAATATGATAAGACAACAATTGGAAAAGAGTATGTTATAAAAATATGTCCAATTTTTAACAACCATGTTTTTGTGTCAGTAGTTGACCATCTAAAAAATTGAAATTTCCCATAGTTGACCTCTTTTTTTTCAGTAGTTGACCATGCCTAATCAGATGGTTTCATGACAACTTTTCATCAGAGCTTCCTGTAAGACCACTTTTGGTTGAATCAAGTAACATATGCTTACATTCGCTGACATCTATTACAATTGTCTTAAAAATTTCAAAATAAAATACTTACTGCATAAGTCGATGTTTTTATGGCCGCTATGTCACCCTAATGACATATATAGTTGATGTGTTAGTTCTTCAATCCGACAAATCCGATGGTTTCACTTGTCTGAACTCTACAATTTAGAGCAATTCCGCGTCTACGTTTCTTATTTTGGGCACTTTTATTGAAAAAAGGTCAACTACCCATACATTTACCTTAGGATATTTTAATAAACATCTATTTTATTGATTATTTCTTATTATCAAAACTGATTTTCTTCAAAAACAATTCATGGCTTAGTAGGTTTACAACCAAACTAACACGAATAGATTCTCTCTTTTTAAAACATAAACATATGTATGCATCAAGCTTACTTAATTTACTGTTATTGTTGTTTGTTCAATATTTACTTTGATAACCTGAAGAGCAGTAATCATATCAAATGAAGAATACTCCATTTAACCTTAATATAATAGATAAGGTAAGATAACAAGTTTTCATTAAGTCAAGTTAAAGCACATCTACAGACTTGTTGTATGAATACCTTCTTAGAACTAAACACATTACTATATTGTTGAGCGATTTTAATTTTAAAAATTTACTTCAAACTTCTACAAGTAAATAAAATACTTACGCTTCAGAAAGAAGTGCTCTTAATTTGCAGAATCCAATACCCAAACTGTAGGGGTATTGATGCCAGTAGTAACTTATGTCGTTCGGAAGACCTGTAAAATGAAAATAAAACAAATGTAAGTTTTAAAAATAAAATAAATAGACAATAAATCTAAAATACAGCATCTAATAAAATCGTTTTATAAAAATACATCAGGAACCAATATAAAGGGAGAATATCGAAAATGACAATCCAAGATTTCCAAGCGAGAGTAAAACCTTTTTTGGGTATTTCTTCCAAGTGGACTTAAAGATAATAAGTATATGAAGATCTTCGGAGTTATTGTGATTTTAAATCTCATACTGTCCAAGCATTTTTATCTAGACTTTATTTCTACGCTTCCCTTTTCATACCAACCGTAGTAATTTAGCAATATTACCTTCTACGATCCACTCTCAGTTGTATTTTTACTCATTTTTCAATCTATAAACGAATTTTGTCCAATTTTATACTCCTTATTTTGTATTGGGAAGTAGTCTGTTTTAAAACTTTTTGTCGACATTTATGAATCTACATGTAATAATAAATTTACTGTGAAGATCAATTATTAGGTAGGCTAAAACTTAAGTATACAATAGATTCACAAATTATAATATGTTTCTGATGGTTGAATTTTTATTAAGAATGCGATTGATTGCCATAGTACTACTTTCGGTTCATAACTCAATAGATTAAGTTGATTTACAGTCATTTTATATTTACTTTATTTATACTTCAAATAAAATGGACTCTTAATACAATGTTATAAAATATATACATTCCCTTTGCATCTTCAGGCAACCAACTCGACGTGACAAAATACATGACTATTTCTTAACCATCACACCCAGTCGATGTCTTAAATTATCTTAATACAATGTTATAAAATATACATTCCCTTTGCACAAACATACAGACTATTTCTTAACAATTATAATTGCATATAAACACAAACATACAGTATACAGTAATTGCAATAAAAAAATAAAACTATATCCACGTTTAGCTAATCGAAAACATTACCAATTGATAACATATACATCTTATCAAGCATATTCTTAAGAAGTGAAATTAAAATGTAAAGGACGAAATTTAATTGTAAAAGTTTCCCATTTGCGAATATAAATGAATTTTTATGAATTATTTTAAACTCATCGTATTTTTCTAACATAATTGACCTCTAATGTGGCTTTAATTTTTAATAACAGATTAGTAGTTATTTATCTGTAAGAGGTCATTAGCATTTTAACTGTAGGCTATTTTATTTTATTTATGTGTAATTTGTATCATTGTCGGTAAATTGCTATCGTAGTTCTTGAACCAATTGTTTTTTTATCCCTATTAATTATAAACGCTTAACGTCATATACATAGCCTTGCTTAAAAATATATTAATTTACTGTAATTAATAATACTTTTCGACTTAAAACATCTGTCTAAAAAAGTAATTTTTCCGTTTTCTTAACATTGGAAAAAACTGTGTAAAAAAACGTGCCAAAAAAGAATCGGGTGTACATTGAAGCTTTGGGTACAAATGTATTCGGCGATTGCAAAATCAATGAATGAATATGGACAATTTGGCAATTCTACGCCTGTCTGTGCAACTGGCTTGAACGAAAGCTCATTCGGTTACGGCAATCGACGAGAATATAATTTTTTCAAATAAATCTTCTCTACATATAATATTTAAAAATAACTTCACCGAACATTGAATTATCCATCATAAATATTTCGCGTATCCTTACATTGAATGCGCAAATATCCCAAATACGCATATATGTATATTAGATATCATAAATATTTACCGGTCAAGAACCCCGAAACCGGAAACGAATTCACTCAGCAGTGATAAATTGTCACATCGTGCGTCAAATGGACACACTACTTCCGTTTCCGTACCGGCAAATATTTACATCCTCCGTCCACTTAATGTACTTACATTGTATCTTTCATATTATGTCAATAGCGTGAAATATACAAGGTCGAATTTTCGAAAATTTGTTGTCACTTGATTTGTATGGAAATAAAATATAAAATATTCAAACCATAATATATTTTTGTCTTAATTTATTTATCATTAACGCATTTATATTATTTAATATAGATCTGTGAAATATGACTATTATTTTATTGAAATATTGTAAAGATTTTGAGTTGGTTTTGTTAAACGGTTTTTATTTCCGACTGTAAAACTCTAAACCAATGAAACACATTGTTTAAATAAGAAAACAGTACCGGAGACCTTTTAATTTATTAACCTAGTTTAAATATGGTACTCTGACAACACGATCACACTAAAACGCGGTGTCATAATTGCGACAGCGCTCATTTAAAACGGTATCCAAAGTGATTCCGCTAGTAGACAACTTTGATAGTTTGAGTTTGATCTTTATAATTTGTTGAAAAAATATTTTTGTTTTATATTTTACACATAGTCGGCGTCCGTGGCGCAGTTGGTTTCGTCGCTGGCTACGGTTACGGATGTCTCGGGTTCAATTCCCGGTGCGGACGGTTTTCATAGATTGATCTTTCAATCAATTTATGGATTTCTGTTCGTAGTCTGAGTCCTCCCTCCCACCAATCCCATCCTCACGGGGCGTAACGAGAGCGATTAGCTAACCACTAGTCCTGTCATAGCCCTATCCTTCTATCCCTACTCTCTTCAAAAAAAAAAAAAGAGAGGTTGAGCAACTGAGTGACAAGCAGTTTTCGTAGAAAAAAAAATCTGTCAAGATACCTCCATTAGGAGACCATATGCTCCACATTGGGAGCGGAAATGGAAAAAAAAAATTTACACATAAATATTTACATTTGATACTTTTATAAACTACTAAAATCATGACTTTTTAACAATCAACATGCCGTATTTTATTTAGTGCATCACCTGTCTGACGTTTTTGGGTAATGTTACGGTCTTCTTGTCAACATTCGGATTTTATCACGTTATATTCAGGAGAAAGCGGTAGCTTTTATTTACGTAATTTATCACAATAATTTTAAAATTGTATCTGGAGCACTCTACTTAAAATAAAATGGTGACCGTAGTAAATATATTTTAATATTAATAAGTTGTTTGTGAGATAAGAGGTAGCGTACAATGCCACTCTACAAGTATATAATATTAATTTATTTTAAATAAATGAAGTAAATAAGATATTTTTTTTTCTTACAATACAAATATAAACCATACCACCAATCTAAATACTAGATACTCATGCAGCAAGTTACATTAATGTGTATTTTCCCAGTTTCTTACATTTCTTCCTATACTACATGCAAATGGCTTGATAAACGAGTATATTAGTCAACCCTATTCATGCTTTTCAAAGTTTTTGGTATTAATTCTCTCATAATTCTACTTATAGAGTATTTCTGCTGATTGTTTTCGTCCTGTGGGTGTCGTTCTGCAGTCGGAAGTTGAATATCAGAATGGGCGAATTCAATTAATAATTTGGTAAACGGTAGCAACGAATTAAGTTCTACAGGCACTGTGAAATATAGTATGTATTTAATTCAGTATCATGCCATTGCTATGACTTGTATTGCTTAAATATAGTTTTGTTCGTGTATACAAACCTTGATAGTATATAATTGTATATCGTTATGCAATAAACCATTGATTGACTACTCTATGTTTAGTTTTCAAAAAGAGTACACTTATTCTTTTATAATAACCTCTTCCTGAGGACCTGAAAGCATATGTCACAGCACTTTCAGGATTCCTTGTCACATAACGTGCCAGCATCGTTAAGTTCCACCAAATACACTGTATAATTAATTATATTCAACCTTATAATTTGGAAGAAAACTCTACCTGAGAAAGGGAAAACTTATTTTAGTAACTTCTTATTCTAAAAAGTTTGCGGATTGAAATACAAGGCATTTTAAGCTTCAAACAATTTTTTTTATCTTAATTCATATATCGCTTAGAAAACAAATATATCGACGGTGTTTTGGACAATTGATGTAACTCTTAGAATTGAAATTGTTCAGGAGACAGTTAAAACTGTTTTTATTGAAAATATTATATGCTGAGTTGTGCTATGAATCTTTGAAATGATATCCTGTAAATTCTCATGTTTTCAGATACGGACTTATACGTAGGGAGTGTTGAAATAATAGTGGCTTACATCAAATGGCTGGGTCAGAATTTTTATACCTTAAAGCAATGTAAAATGATGTTTCCCTTCCAAAAAATGGTCAGTTTATTTTTCTAATTTAAACCATTTGGCCGAGACCTGCTCTGTCGACCTTAAAATGGGATCCAATCACATTTTCGTATTTTTTAAGGGTTACATCAATTGGCCAAAACACCGCTGATATAGATTATATTAGCATTGTTTTTAAATTAAGAACTATAATATAATACATTAGTCGTACAAATAATGCAAAATTGGAAGATGATACAACATATACCGCCTTTATATTTGTGTGGCAAAGAGCCAAACCGGCCTACACAATAGCACTAAAAAGAATAAGTTGATCTTGAATAGAATGAGTTGACACAGAATTTTGATAAATTTTTAAGTTCCCTTAAAGCCAAACATGTCTATGATTTTGCTCATTTATACAACTATTATATTGACATACACAATTAATTTAAGACATCGACTGAGGGTGCTTGATGGAACTTCAATATCAAATTTGAGTTATTGAGACTTAGTACACTTCCATGTATTTTGTCACTAACGACCCGGTTTCGCCTTTCGGCATCTTCAGGCATTCGAGCGCACGAATGAACTCGAACTGACAGACAGTAAACAGTGCCTAACATTCAGCTGTTTGTTCATGAATTGGCAAAGAAATCTTCCAAGGTCCCCGTTGCTGTATCCTATACGTTGAAACACTAACAGATGTCACTAAATGTGGAATGATTGTATATATTTAACCTTTCGTCGAATTGCATCCCGACAATTAATTAATCCTGGTAATTCTAATATTGGTTGGAAAGCGGCAATTCGCCACCCTGTTAATGCATTGTTTATAAAATAAGGATTAAGGCGATTCTCGAAATTTTAACTCAGGTAACTGTGGATCCTAGACTTATAATATTTTATCTCGTAAATAATATTTGTCGAATTTGTATCTTCTATATAAACGTTAGACACTGTTTACTGTCTATCAGTTCGAGTTCATTCGTGCGCTCGAATGCCTGAAGATGCCGAAAGGCGAAACCCGGGTCGTTAGTGACAAAGTACACGGAAGTGTACAAAATCTCAATAATTCAAATACACAATTAAAACAACAAAAAATCCGTTAATATAAGATTTTATCTGTTAAATGAATACAGAAATAAAAAACATTGGCAACACAATCTTTGATTGAAAATAATCCATACTATTTATCTCATTTGAACATACTTGTTGTATAAGATTGTTTGGCTCTTAGCCATTGTTATATATTGTCAAATTAAAAAGCAGCTAACACAGTTTCCCGTTTTTATTTTCACTTATTTCAACCCCTAACCGTTTCACAAGCATCATATATAAAATCGTCATAGAATATTGATTGCCATAACAGCTCGGTTTCACACAATTTTATTCATTCAGCATAAATTTTCCAGTGGCAATAATTTATCACTTGAAATCTGAGAATCGGAAATGTGAGTCTTTTTAATGCAATATTTAAGTATACTGCAAAACCTTGTTATCCGTGATTTTTTTATATGGGAAGTTTTTCCGCAGTAAGTATAATAGAATTAAAATATTAAGATTTTAATTTCAAATTAAATTCCAAACATTTTAATAATGACACCGATAAAGGTATTAAAAAAATACAAAACATCTCACGAATCCTTAAAACGTGATATGACGCGCTGTCAAATTATAAATCCCATTTTCCCCTCCAGAGCCTATGTTTTGTTTGCTTGACAGTTTGTTTCATGCGAAGACAAGAAATTTGTGTTATCCAAATTATATAAACGGTGAATATCTTAAGGGAGTATACATATTTATTTGAAACAGAGGTTCACAATATTTACCACGCGGTGTCCTTTTCCTTTCCCAAAAAATTCTATTCATCTCACGATGATATTGTTAATTAATTTTTCAATTTTTAAGGATGTTTAAATGAGTTTTTATTGATTGATTACTGGTCATTAGCAATATATCTTGAAAAGAGATACTGAGCTACTGATTAACAACTGCTACTCGTTTAACATTTCGCGTTGAAGTACTTCATAATGCAGACTTACTCAATGTTCTGTATATATTTATATTACTTAGTAAGTAAAGATCGTGCCTAAACAGAATTTCACCACAGCATTATATTTCCAAAATAATTTTTTTTTATAATAAAATACCTATAGGTAATATTTATAAACTCATTTTAAAATACAAACTTTTTGACTCTTTGTGTATATTAAAATTCGGTATAAAAATATTTTTATAATATAATATTATAATATATATTGGAATAGCAAACATATGTTCATTTGCATCTAGAATCCATAGCATTTTCAAAATCTGTATGCTACCAGTAAGCATCTTTCAAAAGGTTCAGGGTTCAAGTACTAGTCAAGGTTATTCTACGTTCAGTATCCAATGTTAATTTTTACAATTAAAAAATTGAGGCGAGCAAGGGTGTTTTTTGATTTCTTTGCTTCTTAAGTTGAAATATTTGGTGCGTTGGCTAATAGTTATGATTCTAGACTTTCGATGTATATTGATATTTATACTTATAAATAACTATTAAGTGCGATTAAAAACTTTTTATTAACAAATAAAAATAAACTTTTCTTAATATCTGCTACAGCATAAGCTAAAAAAAGTCATATTGAAAAGTGTGAAAAATAAATTCCTTTGGAAACAGTATTAAAAGTTTTTCGCGCTTACATGTTAAGAGATTTTCTTAAAATAGATTTTCGTTAGATTTCTGGATAAACAGTAAAATATTACAAATTCCATAACGTCATGTTATTATTTTTTTTCATTGTTTTACCATATCCAAGGTATCTCAACAAAAGTTTTTATACGAGAACTGCTTGTCGCTCAGCTGCTAAACCTCTCTTTTTCGAAAAGAGATTCAATCATGATTTCAGGATATATGAAAAAATATTTTTAATCTCACATTTTACTATAAAGAAATAATAAATTTTAAGTATTCAGGAAAATTAATCTTTTATGCCGAACGATATACCTATATTGTTTAATATAGATTTGTGCTACGGATGCCCTAAGAGAGCCTGAATCTTTGCTGTCTCCTCTGCCAATCGGGTGGACTTGGTCCCCCTGGAAGGCCGCTGATGACAATAATATGGGCATATATATATTATGATCTAGTCTGCGGAGCTACGAGACGCTGGGAAAACCTGGGAGGAAGCAAGAAGACTGATTGGGAAAGAGTCATGGCTATATGCTACGAGTAAAGAGGGGATATGGTTAAAAAAGAGATATGTAATAATTATGACATATCGAAATTTCCGAAATGATTTATTCTTACTGCATTGCGTTTCTGATAATTGATCAACCGTACATTTTCCCTAAATTGTATCTTCTTTATTATACTGATAAATATTGATATTTGCAAAACCGGTATTTTATATTAAACTAGTGAGTACCCGGCATGCGTTGCAATGCCACTCAAAGAAAGAAAATGATTGTATTTTATATAATTTAAGACATCGACTGAGGGTGCTTGATGGAATTTCAATATCAAATTTGGATTATTGAGATTTTGTACATTTCCATGTATTTTGTCACTAACGAATTTAAAATTTATCGAAAACAGACGTTTTCAGATGCGGCCATCCATTTTAACTCAGACCATCCTTTCTCATATAAATTGGCTGCTTTCCATTCTCAGGTTCACAGATTAGTCACTATACCTCGAAATAAATTTAATTTTGAAAACGAACTAAACATTATTAAACAAATTGCCATTAATAATGGCTATGAGGCGTCTCTTATAGATAGTCTTGTATCAAAAAAACAACGTAAATTAGCAGAAAAGATGCTATATTTCGGGAACTTGTCTAAAGACATAGACCACCCTAGAATCTGGCATAGAATTAGTTATTTATGTTGCACAAGCTTTAAAATTAAAAAACAACTCGCTGATAGTGTTAGACCGGCGTTCTATTGCAAAAACTCTCTAGGCAAATTACTTATTAACAATAAAGATAGAGTAAACTTTAAGAACAAATCTGGTATTTATAAATTACAATGCAATGATTGCCAACATTTCTATGTGGGTAAAACCACACGTACATTAGATATAAGGGTATCAGAACATTTAGCTGCCTTTAGATTAAAAAAAGAAACTTCGACATTCGCAAATCACTTGCTAATGGAGAACCATACGTTTAATGCGGATGATGGGGTTAAACTGTTGCATAAAAACATGGGGGATCATAAATTATTTTATCAAGAAATTTTGGAAATTAATAGAGCCCAGTTAAATTCCTTGCCAATCTTGAATGAGCAGCTGAACCTTCCTAATTCTCCGCTATTATATCCTATACGTTTAAACACCTAACAGATGTCACTAAATGTGGAATGATTGTATATATTTACCCATTCGTCGAATTACATCCCGTCAAAACCCACAATACTATTATAATTGTAAAATCACTGGTATTTCTAAAAGAAGTTGAAAAGCGGCAATTCGCCTTCGGCAATCGCCACTCTGGTAATATGGTGTTTACAAAATAAGGATTAAGGCGATTACCGAAATTTTAACTCAGGTATCAGTGTGGCTCTCAGACGTATAATATCTTACCTCGTAAATAATATTTGTCGCATTTGTATCTTCTATATAAACGTTAGACACTGTTTACTGTCTCTCAGTTCGAGTCCATTCGTGTGCCCGAATGCCTGAAGATGCCGAAAGGCGAAACCCGGGTCGTTAGTGACAAAATACATGGAAGTGTACAAAATCTCAATAATCCAAATTTGATTGTATTTTAATTCTGTTTATTGAAGTGCTTTTGGATACACAATATTATTTTGCTGGTAAGAATACGAATAAATCAAAAGGTTTCCCCGATATATAGCTGTTCGCACATATTTGATTTATTTTTTTAGATTTTATATTTTAAAATTTTTTAACCTTCACGGATGTGCGCACAACAACTCACCAAAGGTTCATCGAAAGCAAACAAACATACATTTTTAAATATAGATATCGGTATTCCAATTCCTATACGCAACCACTACGAAAGGCAGTCAGCGTGAAAAAATCTAATAAGTGTATTTTGGTATGTTTTATACCTATAGTCAAATTTAAAAGCACAATAAGATACCTTAGAGAAATATAGGTTTGAGGATTGTGTGCACTGAAGAAAATTTTATCTTTCTGTTCAACTTTTTCAACAAATCAAAAAGAGACAACAATATTCGGAACGTGTGTTTACAAAACTTTTCAAACACGTAGTATTTGATCTAAGCCCGTAGAAATAATTCTGTAGCTGAACTTTCTCCTTTGTAAATAAGAACATAATAATTTCATAGAATATTTTACAAAATACGTGTTGATTTTTTTAGATATGCTAACATATTTATTTGTCTCCTGGAGATGTCTGGCATCTAATGTTTTTTATTATATTATTAAACTTAATTAATTTTTGTAAATTTTTAATGATAATTATGCTTGATTTATTAGCCCGGGTCTATTTTTAATTGAGGACACAGGTGGAAGAACGACTTAACATCCATTTGTTCATTTATCCGGTCAATGTATTCTTATTATACTGTATAATCTACAATCTAGACCAGGCGTCGACAACCTTTTTATGCCTACCGACCACTTTTACTTATTTTTCATGGTTAAAATGTCCTTACCGCACACCAACATCGCGATATTTCAATCCAGTACATAGGTGAAAAAATTTATAGAAGGAAATGAGGAGATTTGAAAAAACAAGTTTTTATAACCAACTATTGCAACAAAAAAAGAGTGCATATATTGAAAAAAAAAAAAAATTTTAAAAATCAAATTCAATACCTAATGAGAACCTTGAGCCTGATGCTGTGTGACTAAATCATTTATGTCTGGTTAAATCTCTTCTTTATGAAAAATCAATACAAAAAAAATAAATCGTCCGAAAATCACTGAAAGGTCTCCTATTTCAGTAATGTTATTCGCCACACTGAAACCTGATTCAATAAGATAATATGTGGGAAAGGGTATTAAAATATCTTTCATTGTTTCCAACATTTTTGGATACAAACCAGGCATTTTTTAATTTTGCCAAAGTTTTTGGATTCTGGAAATATAAAAAATATTTTTGCTCTCCTCGTCATATTTCAGTTTCAACAACTTCTTGATAAGTTATATTGACCTCACTCAAATTTACGATGAAAGGATTTATCATCGATTTATATTTCTCTATATGTCTTTGAATCTTATTTTCATATCAATTTTTTCGCTGATATTGCAAAAACCTTTCGATTTTTTCTTGTGTTATAGCTTCTTTTATAGATAATAATTCGGGAAATCAATAAAATTCTCTCTTCAGAAGGTTACGATGGAGAAGATCAAGTTTTTCGATAAATAAGGATACAGTATTTTTACAATTAATAAGAGTTTTAGTGACACCTTGAAGCTGCAGGCTAATTTCATTAAATCATTCGAAAATATCTGCCAAATAAAAAGCTGAACTGGTTTCAATTGTTGTTAAACTTCTCAGAAATTACAAGGATTATGGACAGAAGAGGACAACAAATATTAACTTGTCCAAAACAGCTGTACATCTGTGAGCATTGTCATACCACTCTTTGCAAAGATAAAGTAATCATTTCAGTCTGCGTTAAGTTTCCAGGATGAAATTCGAAGAATTTGCAATTAGGCACGTGTTACTTTCTAAATGTATCAATGAAAAAAGTTAATTCGATAACAATTTGTTTCGTCCATGGGTGAAGTTATGCCGAAAAATAAAAATTGTGAAGCAAAATTTTGGGGTATAGGCAGAAATCGCCCACCGCCCACCACGGAAGCCTTACCGCCCATTTATATAGACCCCAATATACGGTACGGACAAGGTTGACGACCCGTGATCTAGACTATAACCACAAAAAAAACAGTCAATCTACGTTGTCAACAAATGTCTCTGCATACAAGAATACCAAGACGAATTTAAATTGCGCCTCTCACTTTTTCCATTACTTTTGAAAAATCTGCAAGCCAAAGAAAGAAAATCAAAGAAATATATTTGTAATTTAAAAATGTGTTATACTATCATATACTCTCCCACTCATTCAGCATATCATCGAATATTCCTGTTTTTTTTTCACTTAGCATATCGTCAGCTTGGGTAAAAAAGGTTCTATCTGTAAAAACTAAAACTGTTCATGAGAAGCAATTTTAGATTTCAGAAAATGTAAAATGTATAAAATACACTTATGCATTGACATACGTAAATGAAAGATACCACCACTTTTGAGACTGTACTTTGGTCCACGCTGTATTTTTAATTATATATTCAGATTGAACGTCGATGCACTGTAACATTTGTATGTTTTTCAGATAAAATATTTTCTAATTTGCATTTTGATGGATAAGGCGTTTTAAATGCAGATAGAACCGTATTTTTAATGCGAGTAAAACTGCATTTAAAATTGATTTTGTAAAAAAAACGGCAGATGAAACTTTGTTTACCTGAGGCGACGATAAATTCTTTTTTTTATCGTGATTGATCAATTACAGCACACAATTTTAATAAAACCTTGCTTTGACTCATTTTTACCCTTCAGGTGGATGAACGACTTAAGATATTGACTCATTAAAAAGGCTGTATTAATTATGGTATATGTAAAAAAATCATTTTTTGACTCCATTTAATAGCTGAATAACAAATAAAACGTTCATTGACAACGAAATATTTAAAGAAAAATCCATATGTACATATGTAGAAAACACTTAACGGTGATTATCTCAAAACTTGCTTTTGTGGATTAGGTTGTTTTTCCACCTGTATCCTCAATTACATTTATTCGGCTACATTGAGGCGGACATAATATAATTTATTATCCATTGAGAATCACATTAACCTCTTATTACGATTATTTTATGTGATATTATTGTATGTCGTCTGCATTTTGGCAAAAGTTTGGAAAAGAACTCACAAGTGGATTGGTATTAATCTGTATATAAATCAAATTCAATTGAATATTTTTTTTCAAATATCGCCGGTTTTTTGGCCAATCGATGTCACCATCAAAAAATAAGAAAATGAGTTAATGATTGGATCTCATTTTAAAGGCGACAGAGCAGGTATTAGCCAAATGATGTAAATTAGAAAAATATTTGACCATTTTTTGAAAGAGAAACATCATTTTGCAATGGTTTTGGGTTTAAAATTCAGACCCCCCTTGACTTGATGTAAGTTACTATTATATCGACACTTCCTTCTTATAATCTCGCATCTGCAAACATGATAATTTACAGGAGTGCATTTTAAAGATTCATAACGGAACTCATCATTATAATGTTGTCAATAAAAACTGTTTTACTCTCTCCTAAACAATTTCAATTTTGATGGTTACATTAATCGGCCAAAACACCATCGATATAATAGAGGGACTATAAACATCCCAGAAATTTATATCTTTGAGCGCAAATTCGTAAATCGATTGATAACCGAAAATATTTAAGTGTTCGTTGGAGTATACGTTTCCGTGTCAATCTTGACAAGTAGGATAATTTCCCAAGAGCGCTTACTACTCGACTACAGAACCGACATCTTAATTTATAAAAAAAAACAAATCTAAATTTGTATAGTTAAGGCTACACGAAGAGAAGTAAAAATGGCAATAAAAAGAAATAGCTGCTATTCTGATATTGGATGGTTGCTTGAAATTCAGTTTTTTAGTGACATGTTGACTTATAAGTATAGAATAAACGGAAAAACTGACATCGAAAAAATTCTGTTTGTGCTTTATATCCAGGAGTAATAAATAATGATCTTAGACAAAAGAATGCTTTCTTTTCATTAAATGTCCTAAAGATTCATGAATAAAAATAAAAATGAATTTATTCGCATAGTAAAAACATCCCACCCGATTTCACCTCGTCTTCGTCAGCCACAAAGAAATATTTCCCAGTCATTATTTCCATTGAAGTATTCGCAAAGTCCATAGATAATAATATATAAGCTGTGGTATCAAATAAAGGGAAGCTATCATTTTTCATCGAGAGTTTGGGCATTCATTATATGATGTAGAAAATAATATTATCTTTTGGTAAAAACGCTCGACATTTTGTGTCACGTTTGTATTATTGAATTCATTATTGTTCGTAGAGAATGAAACATAAAAGGAACAAGAGGTCGATCGATTAATACGGAAAGAACATTTTAAGCATCTATCGACAACTTGATATACTACTATTATTTTTTGTCTAGATATAATGATACTAAATATAACGTTCGGCATAACAAACAATACACAAGAATATTGTGTCTTCGTTCAGAACCCTTAACAAGATATATGGCTAAATAAAAATATATTTTTTATTAGTAAAAGAGCTTAGTTATTTGTAGTTCATGTAATTTAATTAATGAGAATGAATGACCACAACTTAATAATATATTAATCATATATTCCTCCATCCCAATAAGATTTTCAGAATCATTTCAGCGACTACATGAACTCTTAAAATTCGGCGTACATCATTAATGTTTAGCAAGTAGGGATTCCAAATGGTTCTAGGATAAAACCGTACAGGAAAAAAGGGGACAGAAAAAAGCGGACACAGAGTAGAAAAAGCTTCACATTTAAAATACTTCTAACATAAAATAGATAAGGGCGCTAACAAACTCAAGGTACAATTGCACGTGTGTCTTAGACCCTCAGGATTTTGAATATAGAATAAATGCATTCCAGGTAGCCCGATCTAACAATTGCATAAATATTTTATAATCCCGAATTATGGATTGTTGATAACAAACATGCCTCTTTCCTATCCTACCACTTCACACAGTCATGTCTTACCTCAAATATTTGTTGAAGGCAAATATTCGAATATCGGATATTAAAACACTCAACATATATTCGAATAATATGATATGTAAATTTCTTCATGTATATTCATTGATTTTCTATATTTCTGGCGAGATTTATTCATAACTAGTGGGACACCCGTCATAGATGAGGGTATTGAAATTGAAATACTGAATGTTCAAGCTTCTTCAGCTCTTCGATGAGCTTCCATGTTAGCGGCACGTCGGGATTTTGCAGCTTCCAGAGTTTGACTCGCTCTCCATCTCTGCTATCGCTCACGACGTAATCGCAAACGCCGCTGTTCTTTAGTTTGCTTACTGACAGATTGATTGTTATTGTTGTTTTTTGTCTCGGAATTTGCGTCACGTATTGCTAGGTGTGTGCATTGCATAACATTATATACACACCGCGGACACTTAGATCATGATAAAATTTCATACCTACATGTGATATGTGATAATAATAAAACGCCTACAGACCGGTCTAGGCTATTACATATAAGAGTATAAAAACTTACTTTTTTCCAACAAGTGTATTAAGTGAGTATTATGGTGTTTAAATAAACAGATAATATCAAAACGTAATGCGAAACTGATGTCATTTTCGCTAACCCAGTAGTTTAATATAAATTCATTCTATGAACGAATAACATTCGAATATTTACAAATATACGAGTTTAAGACATCAACTGAGGGTGCTTAATGGAATTTCAATATCAAATTTTAATTGTTGAAATTTTGTACATTTCCAAGTATTTTTTCACTAACGAACGACCCGGCTAACCAATATCTATTGGTTAGCCGCCGGCAATTTGATACTTTATTAATGTGTTTGTTTTTCCAACAAAGATTAAGCATATTCTCGGAATTTTCAACTCAGGTATCAGTGTGGGTCCTAGACTTATATAAATACTAATATTTTACCTTACAAATAATATTTCGTCGTATTTTTCGTCATCTTCAATTGCAGTACGTTTTATTTGTACCGTGAATTCGTTTTACGAGGGAATAAAAATTTTCCGTTGCATTCTTCCATTTTAATACTGCTGCCTTAATAATTATCAAGCCTCACTTGCATCTTTTTAGTGATACAGTTGATACCATTAATTTATGTAATGTGAATAACCTTTTTTTAACATTCACCTGATTGAACGTTGAGTTCTCGTAATCTCTTTCAACTCTAACATAGTAACAAATGTCTTCTCTCTTGTTCTCAAAAAAGAAAAGTTTAAGTATTATAGAGGTGACTAATCCACAGTTAAGTCAGTTTGCGATATCACCATATGCATTTTAATGTATCACAAAAGACAAAAATATTCGTTACTGTGAGATAGATTGTGTTATTTTCATTGAGACAAAGACTGCTCAACCGCTACTATTTGTATGTGATTCCCGTTTTTGATTTTGTGTTGCAAATTTCATCGTGAAATTTTGGCTGGACTTTCATGTGAAATTGCTTGCTAATGACTTTTACGATAAATCCTTGCGTATATATTCTTTTGCGAATTAAATATTAATTAAAACTGGATCTCGCGTACAAGTAAATTGAGGAATTATAGGCGTAAAATAACAAAAACATCCATTAGTAAAGTTATCGAGACCCCAGACTGCGATAAAAGGATCGCGATATTAATTATCTTTTAATCACATTCTGATCTCGAATTAAGAAGGGCGAGGGATATTCAAAATCAATTTCCACTAAAAATTTGTTCATACAAGACCATTTTAATGAAACCGTTGGGTTAGCAACAAAAACAGAATTCAATATTATATTTTAAAGTAAAAGGCTTACACCGTTTTGCTAGAAACTTATGACAATATACTCGTGAACTTCCTACGATTGTATCACTGTGGATCAGAAAAAAACATGTTTAATCCATCCTATTGTTTTTTATGTCAGTAGTATATCACACATTATGTAGTTTTACCAACCCTAATGAATTTATGGGTCAGCTGGAATTGCCGTGTAAGCTGTCGTCATTTTGGGTTTGACACAGTCATTCATTGACGGTTTAATATATTTATTGCTTGTTAACCAAATAAATGGATTTATATTACATGGTTTCAATTACCACCCTCCCTGTCCGATCCGACCATCCTTTTTTCGACCAACTATGTGTAATATTTTAGAGTGAACTATTAATTGATGTATGCCGGCTTCTGTGGTCCAGTAATAAGTGCTTTACCCTAGCAATCGGATGTATCTGAATTCAAGTCTTGTCAAAGCTTATATCAAATTTAGGTTATTTTAATTGAACGGTGATTTAATGGTGATTTCTTTTGTCATAGAGTTGATCTCGATCACGTGTCTTATAAAGTGTGTTTATATTATCGTCTTGGAAATATATTAACCGTATTACCAAATATTGTTTTTCTTTATTTTTAAATTATAATTATACACGTAATAGCGTCACAGAGTAAAAAATATTACATTTGTTTTAATTTTTATAACTTGACAACAAAAACGTTTTTATTTGTGTCAGATCTATTGTACAATACTACAATAGGATCAAAATAGGTTGATTTGATTCCGGAGACCATTCTCATATTCACGTATTATTTCAATTGATGATCATGTTTTCACCACATCTGGAATCTAGAATATATGAATACTCTGCGATATAATTATATTTAATCCTACGGAGGTTTTATTTTTAGATTCACGCAATCAGATTTGTGACAAATTCGATGTTGATATATATTCTGAATAAGTCACCCTTATCGAATGCATTTAATCTCGAAACGTCCCTTCTGAATTTATGGCGAAAAAAAAATACTTAACTTAGTCGCAGAATTTCTCTAAAGAGAAAGAATTATTACTTTTATCACCTTCATGGATGATTTAAGGGTTGTCATCTATCAAGCGAACAAAGTTCTAAAGCAGACGTAGTCTAAGATATTACATAGCTTTAATTATTTAATTCTATGCCCGAACTGATTAAAAAATAAAATAAAATATCAATTAGTATAGCACATACTACCTGGGAAAACCAAACAATAAGTAATGTTTTAAATATAATTTCATAATAATTTTATTTAAAATATATGAGCGTATCTACTTTGATATGACTAACGCTTAACTCATATATGTTGCATATCTATATCTATATTTTTTTCAATATATATATATTTATTTGTTTCTTATGGTTCTTTTTCCATGTATTTGTTTAAAGTTTTTAAAATAAATGTTTTTATTTTCTTACGTTTTTTTTCAATGTAAATTTAAGGCCGTTCTGTTTATTTTAATTATTTTTTATGTATAATGTTTAATGTTTTTATTTTGAAACATCTTTTTATTAAGACGTAAAAAATATTGGTACTGCGCGCAAAGGTCGCTGCACCTTTCAATACACTAGACGCCACTTATTGTGGTCATATTTGTGACGTGAACATTGGTTCTAATAACCTAAATAGTTTTGATAATGTTCATTGCAGAGCGCCACATTTGACAGCCGCTACTCTTTGAGATAAATCTTCAAAATTTAATTTACCGTAGTTTTTAACAAGGTTTTTACTCGGCAAAAAAACCCAATCAAAACACGCGCACGAACTTTAGAAATACTTAACTGCACAGATCGCGGTAGGCGACTGTCCCAATTCAAAGCGAACGTATGCGCGTGATCTTGGGCGTTTGCAATGGTGGCGTTGCTATGGGGTAAAAATCACGTGTACAAAATAATACTCGATTTTTTAAAAATATTGATTTTAATAACTGGTGACATGATTCTAACATCCGATTCAAACATCTTGAAATTTATTGTTTTAAATTGGTTGTTACACAGTATATTAAAAAATAACTTAACGTGACAAAAAATTGAAGGTATATGACAGCGTTAGTTTTTAAAATGTATTTGATTAAAAGGATCATTATTTTATAGCAACACTTTTTTTGTGGCAACCTTTCACTTTATAAAAATACTTCTAATTTAGCCGACGGAGAAATGTGACACCTATGTTAAACTAAACGAAAACGGCCATAAAAAATAAGAGAAGAATCGAAGGATCGCAAATTTGGTTAACGTCTAAAATTTAGACTTTAACCAAGTTAGACTCTAAATAAATATAAATATAACGTTTAGACTCTAAATAAATTTAAATATCTTGACAGGAAATTTCACTCGGCAAATTTCAGAAGTATGTTCACTTTATTTAATTATATCAATATAGCCGATTCACAGAGATCTATACAAAAACCGTTGGCGGATTATTTATCTGTGACATTTTCAGATTCTTACGAAAAATATTGACATAAATATCAGTTCAAAAAATTAGATCATCAGTGGTTGAAATTATTAATTTGCTTTATATATTTCGCTTTGAATAATGTCAAATGCCTTATACAAAAACGCATTCGTATAGTATTCCAGTTTTATCTTTTACTAGTGAGTATCCGGCATGCGTTCCAATGCCACTCAAAGAAAGAAAGTATCTGTGTTTTAATTCTGTTTATTTGAAATGCTTTTGGATTAGAGGTTTGCACCGGCTGAAAATTTATAAAATTACCCCGTCCGAGCACTACATCTTCATTTAAAAAAAATAATGCTTTAAATGAGATTATCCAACAACTTATTTTCATAGCTTAATACCTACTATCAGTATAATCTCGATATGTATGCCAATATAATATATTGGCACACATATCGAGGTATTTTATGTTATATTATGTTCACCAGAATAAGAATTGATAGTGAAACATTTAGTATTATAAGACACCACTAGGTGGACGACAGCGCAGTCAATCAAGTTAAGCTCACCCTAGACTCCCTGGTGGCGGTTTGAACTGTCACGTATTTCCACTGAGCTAATTTGAACCAATCCGTATGAATATCTGTTTCTGCGTCACATTTTCAGTAAGCGGTGACAAATTTTACTTTGCAGCTATCGTAAGGGTAGGTGGTTAAAATCGTTGGTGTATTTTGTCTTACATTTTCATAATATGTACCAATGCTCCGCAAGCTTTTCACTCCCACGGCACACCAAAATTTGCCCAAGATTTCAACGGCACATTTATTATTATGTGTCGTGGCACACCTAGCTTCTCTTCGCGGTACGCCAGTGTGCCATTGCATAACGATTGCAGAGCACTGATATATACCTACATACTTTACAATGTCACATGCCGTTTTTGAGTATTGTGAGTAAAATTGAGTTTATTTTCCATTTTTTTTAAATCCCGATTTAAGGGAATACACTTTGTCATCTTTCGAGCTATGGTTCATAATAAGTTATTCGATTTCTAAGTTTAAAACTATATATAAGATAAAAAGGAAAGAAATGTCATTTTTGTTTGATGCAACAAAACATTTATTAAAAAAAAAACCATACCAAGGAAAAAAATTACGTTATTTAAAAAATTATTATTCTGTAATTTTAAAAATAATAAGATCTTCCTCCACAAAATTGTCAGTTTTATAATACCTCGATCATAAAATTCTGGAGGCTAATCATTAAAATACGAATCTTACTGATTTTTGACTTGTTCAACACTTGAAAATTGTTTATGACGAAGTGAATGTTCCTTCGACTTGAATAGGTGATAGTCTGAAGGTGCTATATCAGGGGAATTTGGTGGATGTTGTAGAACTTCCAAAGCCAGCTCTTCTATTTTGTCCTGGGTAATCTTTGCTGCAAGTGGTCTTGCAGAGTCATGTTGTAAAATTCTTCTTTCATTGTTAACTAAAATTTATGTTTTTTTAACAGCTCCGCCTTTAATCTTTCCAATTGGGCACAGTACACCTCTGCAGTTACCGTCTGACTGGGTTTCAACAATTCGTAATCAATTATTCCCGAAAAATGCCACCAAACACATACGAGAACCTTTTTTAACGTCAACGATGGCCGAAGGGTAGGCACAGGTACCTGTTTCGATGACAAGCTTTGTTTTTTTCTCCTTGAACTACTGTAACGGACCCATTTCTCATCCCCAGTAACAATTTTTTTAACTATATCCGGCTCCCTATTCAGGAGCATATAGCCATCATGCGGTTCCTCCAAGTTTCTCTGTCCCCCACCAGTCTCCTCGCTTCCTCCCAGGTCATCCCAGCGTCCCGTAGCTCCACCGAATACATCCTATGGATAGTCATCAGCGGCCTTCCAGGGCGACGGAATCCATCTGGTTGGTAGAAGAGACAGGCAGGACTTAGGCTCCCCTAGGGTATCCGCAGCACGTGTCCAAACCAGGTCCATCGTCGCTTTTTTTTTTTTGGACGTAATAAGAGGCTGGTCCATCCGCTCTCTTACCTCCGAGTTCCTGACAAAATCAAACCACTGTACCCCTATTATTCGCCCCAAACATCTGTTTTCAAAGCACAGTATACGGTTACCTTGTGCCTTGATGAGGTGCTATAATTTGCAACTATAAATCAACACCGTCAGGATGCATGCGTTGAATAAGTGGGACTTGGTTATGACTGAGTACAACCGTGAGTCTCAGCCTTTCCGCATTGAGTTACAGCTATCCCTAATCGAATTGCGAGTTCTTTACGCGGATCGCCATCTTCCGTGATGTGTACCCCTAAGTACTTGAAGCCGTCGACTCTTTCGATGTCTTGCCCCGCCCTCACCAGAGGGTAGTCTGAGTCTGAACCGAAACTGTTGCAGAACACATTGGTTTTGCTCGCATTGACTTTGAGGCCAATGCGATACGAGTTGCTCTGCAGCCTGTCCATTTTTTTCTGAACACCCTTGACAGATTTGTCAAATATGACAGCGTCTTCAGTATACTCGAAGTCGCATAGCCTTAGATTGGAAGCAATGGCTACACCTCGGTCGGGTAGAATTGACTTCCTCAGGATGAAGTCGAAGATTATTACAAAGAGGAACGGAGCCAGAACACAGCCCTGTCTGACCCCGGTTGAGACCCCAAACCATTCTGTTCAAGACCTTGCCAGGCACGCTGAGCAGCGTTATGCCCCATTAATTGTCGCAGCAGAGTGGGTGACCTTTTTTGTGAATCGTGATGACTTCACCGTTGATCCAGTCCCTGGGACAGAGCTCCTGTTCCCACATTTTACTGAGAAGTAGGTGCAAGCTCTGCAAGAGCGCCTCCAGGCTCTGAAAAATTGATCCGTTTTGTGCCTGGACAATAGAGATGAACAAATTGTTATGCGTTGCACTATGACCGTTGGAGAAAGTTCGTGAGGTACCAAAATTCTTTGTCAGGAAGAGAGAGAAATAGTAAATTTGACGTCAAAAGCTTGCGTTGAAAAACAAACAGTCATTTGACGATTACAATGGCAATTTCACAAAATGTTGATGTTAGTTTGTGATGCTCAGATTAAATTTGAATTGTTGAGATTTTGTACATGTCCATGTATTTCGTCAATAACGACTCGGGTTTCGCCTTTTTGACAGACAGTAAACAGTTTACATCGCTTATAAACAAGATAACATATGATAAAGCTTATCACAAAGTCTAGGCACTAGAATGACACCTGGATTGATCACAACAATAACCCCCAATACCAGTTGGGAAAACAATGGCATTATGGGTGGAGGGTTTTAAATGCAATTCGAAGAACTAACTACTTAGTCCAAACTAATAGCCTCTGTCAGGGTGACCATGGAATGGTGTATTAATAAAGAAATTTCATTATTTTGATTAACATTATGATTTTTACTCATTTATTAATACGTTCGTTCGATGTTAATTGCACTCTTTAGTCCAGAGTTTATTGAAAAGCATTAACACATTGTGTATTACTTATGTAAACATAATGTCTTTCATGTATATCGGAGAAAGCTATTCATTCATACACAATACAAAATAAATACTTTTGCTATCTAGAACGTCCGTCTCAAAAAATTTTCAGAGTACTGATCAAGAACCACTGCACTAAATAAATGACGGTTCTAACTAATAATTATTAATAATATTGCCATGCCGAAATTATCTGTTATATATATAAGCTTTGTTATCCCAAATTAATCAAACGTAACTATCGTGGCTAATTTATAATTGACCACTTCGTTCGGCCATTTATTTATTATTATACTTGCGATTATCTACAATTATAAAATAACGAGTATTTTAAAAGCATCTCAAAGGAAAAGTTTCTGGAACATTTCGAGAAGAACTTAATTTTGTTTACATCAGAGAGATGTAAAATTTAAACACTTGTTTGCATTGAACCAAGCCTTTTATGGCGCTCCTTTCTATATCGAAGACTTTCAAACCGGAAATGGTTTGGCAATGTTACTCCGTTAATTCGAGCAAACAGCTTTTGTTTGCGCAAAATGAAAATCATCTTAGTTCAATGGTTTCAATGTAAAGTATGCTGGGAACAACAAACATATTAATTTCGGTAGCCATTTTAATGCTATAAATTATTTAATAGAACAATATTATGAATTTGAATGTTTTGTTTTTATAACCTTCATAACTTATTACAAGTCTTTAACAACAATCACAAAAAAATATATAAATTCATAAATATTTACAAGCAAATAAATTTTCATTGATACGTGTGTAGTGAATCGAAAAAATAGTATCGAACAGTGAAGACAATTTCTAGATCATTTCGTTAATTAATGCCACTTTTTTACAACACCATATTAAACCAAGAGTGCTGCAGATTTTCGTAATACGCAATCATTTTTTTCATCTTACATTTTTTTAAACAAATTGGTGTACCAATCTGTACAGATAACTGAAAAAATATTACATATTTTCAGAGAGGACAACAAATGGCGCTAGAAGAAGAAGAAGATTGCTGTAACGCTTTCTCAGGATCGGGTTTGGTGAGTGGCAAACGACGAATCCATCATAAATAGATATATTTTTTTCAACAAATCCATAAATCATCAAACAAAGCACTCGATGATGAAGTATATTTGAGAGTTAGTACCGTTTGCCACGCAACCGATTTGCTAATAATCAACAATTTAATGAAATGAATAGGCTGCATCAAAATATGCCTCGGGTCGCAATTTTCCCAGTGATCATTAAAACCAACGGTGGTCAAAAATGACTTTTTACTAAATCATATCTAAAATTTCGTTCATTTTCTATTAAAAATAAAAAATATTTTTATAAAATTAGCTAAACAAATTATAATTGCTCAATTAAAAATTACCTACCCGGATCCTTTTTCAATAAATATCCACTTTAATCCATCCACTGTTCCCACGCTGTCATGAAAACTATCCACGACAATTTTCATCGTAATCCAAGAATGCAGAAATGATAAAAATAGGCCAAAGTAATTTTCCCAGTACTGACAATTTTCTCCGTGATGTTTTTCCCAGCATAAAATGGTGATTTATTGCTTTAATGAGCGACAGAAAAATAACGTCGCTTCGTTATTACATTAATGTTATTTTGTTAGATCGTAGTTTATTAATAGTGGTTGTCTTTTTTGTGAAACTGTTTTGTAAACATAACAAAAAATAATCTCATGTGACATCTATAAAGGTTTCAAAAATAAAAGTCAATGATTGGCAGTCTACTATGCCGTGCCGTTAAATTATTCATACATCTAGCCAGTGACCAAAATATATTTTTTCCAATTTTGAATTGTTTCATTGAATACCAGGTAGAACACAAATTTATTGCGAACTAAATAATACAATATATAAAAATTAATGTCTGTTTGTTGGTTTGTCCGGATCTTATAGGCTCCTAAACTACTCAACCGACCGCGACGAAACTTTCAGGAAGGACTTATTGTGATCATGCCGGGAAAGGTTCATGTGAAAAAAATTCGGGAAAAAACGGGAACGGGCTTGCGTCACGTACTAGGATCGGAAACTGGAGCACATGAGATGAGTGGCATTGCAAAGCATGTCTTATAGGCTCTTAATAATATATAAAAATGAAGGTTTGTTTGTTTGTTTCTCCTGTATGCATTCCTTTACCATTTATCCGATTTTGATGAAACTTTGGGGAGGTGTTAAAGGCACACCCGTGAAGCTTAAAAAAATTAAATTCTTAAAACATCTCGGAAAAACCTTGACAAGTTTTCATTTTGTATGAAATGTACACAGAATCTTTAACATCTTATAGGCTTGCACGGGCTTGGGTAAGAAATTCAAAATTAAGAAAAATATTTCGATGTTCAAGTCATCAGCCAGTCATAAGGCAATAGTTTTCATAACTTAAATAATTTATTTCACTTGTGCTTTGAATTTCGTTGGAAATATAGAAACAGTAACATATACTGTTTGAAAAGTATAAATGAATTACTATATTAAAAAATAAATCGGGCTTTTTTCTGGATGAGAAAAATGCATCTGGGTTTGAGGTCGGGTTCGGGAAACAAATGTGATATTGAGACTCGGACTCGGGCTGGGGACCGGGTAATTTTATAAAATTTCAGCCCATGTAGACAATTAAAACACAAACCCTTTCTTTCTTTGAGTGATATTGCAACGCATACCGGGTACTCACTAGTAAAACTATAAAATCAAAATTTTCGAATATTGGTACCAATGCGAAACACAAAAATATTATCGAGAAAAAAATAAGTCATACGAACAATAAGAAAGTTCTCTCAAATTAAAGTGTAAATTACAAAAACATTTAAGTATGATCCGATTAAAATCTAATCAAAAATTGAAAAAAATACGTAGCCAAGAATATTCATTATTTTTTTCAAAGAAAACAGAACATTCCTTGGAATAAAAATATTTTTCATTTTTACAGCATTAGAAGCTTTTTTAGTTTTATATAATATCACGTAATGTAAGATAGTGAGTTTATTTTTGTTTCCTTATTTTTTAATTATCTAAACGAAATTTCCATTAAAAAATACTTAAAAGTCTAGCTAAGTAGGATGTCTCAAAATTCTCATTATTTCAAAATTAATATGATATTATAAGAAAACACTCCGTCGTTAAAAACTTAAGGACTCAGTTTTTTGCCTTTCTTTGAAGCCATAGTATCTATGTCCTCAGATTTAATTATGAGAGCTTTTCTTTTAAAATTAATCAGTAAGATACACATTTTTGTTTAAATGATTAAATTAATAAAATTATGTATTTGTTATAAATAAAATATCCAGAAGGTTCCCAGTCTCCACCCTATGTCATCTGTCGATATCATATATATCGTAAACTTATATATCTTTTACGCTGCAGAAGACCTTTTCCCGTCATTTAATCATTCTTAGAAAATTGTAAATTTAATTGAATATTTGCTCAAAAATTATCTAACACAATTAATGTTGTCTGCCATTAGGAGGTCTATTCTCACACCAAGTATCTTGTCTCTGAGAGTGTCTGTACGGCTTGATTTGACATCATCATGCCTAAACTTTTGTAATCGCTTCATACGTGTTTACTAGTTAATATTTTTGTATGGATAAATAGTATTATCACCTTAGTAGCTTAAGTTAGTAAGTAAAATATTGACAGTTCTGAGCAAACTGCAAATGAAAATTTTAACTCATATGATAGTCTTTAGCCTCCGTATTTTACGTTTCATAGATAAATATTATATCAAAATATAGATGGATTTATTTCAATCTAATACTGATCAAGTTAGGAAACAATAATTGCTTGCCTAGAAATCTGTATAATATACTGACCGATAAAATAAATTACAGTGTTTTACCAAACATATTATACAAAGAACTGATATCCAAGAATCTCATTGTGCACTTACCTAGTTTAGGTGAAATTTTTTACTTAACAGTTTAGCCAGTACGGTGACGATATAAATAAATAATATGAATAATGTGAAATTTGGCGGAAATACGTCTTTCATTATTTATTTACCTTTATAACTCAAACGAGCTCCTAAAAATGCCAAATGGTTTGGTGTTTGCTGCTTTAGTGTGAATATAAAAATTAAATACATGAATACTTTATTTGGTCATTTATTTGATATAACTCTTGAGAGAAGTAGTCTGATACTCGACGGGGAGGTGGAGCGTCAACACACTTTGACTGGCCCAAGTCCGATGTGGTGACAAGGATAATTCACAGGTTCCTTCGTCTTCTATTAAAACCCGGTCGTATTCAGTATACTTTCTCTTTAATTGCAGTTAGTTTATACTTTTAAATTCCTCGAAGACAATTACACAAACACAAACAGATTTAAAATACACAATTTCAATTTAAAAAAGCAGCAAGTGGTTTTACGATAGGGTCGTAAATCTCGAACTAAGTCGTCGCTTTGTCGGCGAACAACTCCTCGGGTAGGCCGAGTGACAAGTTACTGTTTCCCTAAGCATCGCCCGCTTTTTTTTACTTCTAACGGTAAACAAACAAATATGACAAATTATTTTTGAACGCCTTAAAAGAGATATTACATATAAAATTTTCATGAATAGAAAGAGTCTGTAGACGGGTTGTGAAGACCCCTGTCCGCCCCGCAAGTACGAGGCGGTGTCACTCTATTATAAAATACAGCCGCTAAAAAAAACTGAAATAAATAATTTATTTTGCTGTATTCGGGGTCTCAACAGCGCATGTGTATTTTACAAACAGAAATTTTAAAGTCAGCATTTTAAAATCTACTAAAATGAACTTATGTATAGATTAAGCAAAACAAGTGGTTTATTTGTATAATAAAAAAGTTGTTAATTTGCATTTTTACCAAGAAAACAACGAAAATCAATTCATCAAATTTGCTTATATTTGTCAAGTCACTCTTAACTAGGTTTGGTTAGTCCTCTACTAATAATATTATGCATTTTGAAGTGTATTGGATTCTTAATTAAGTGAAAACGTCGTAAGAGCTACAGTACATATCCTGATATACACTCGCTATGTAATGACGTTAGATAAACTTATTAAATTAGTTAGTAAAGGAGTCTCGCACAGTCAATGACAAGAACGCAAGCCGGAAGCTAATCGAGGTCACTGTGTTATATTATCCGCGAAATCGAATTTCCTCACGATTCAAAGATAAATTTCCCCCTATTTTGACTCTGAAGGGAATTTTAAATGCTGACTGCCCTTGCTTTATTTAAATGCAAAGCAGAACAATCACAATGCGTCTGGGTTAAATAAAAAATACCGCAAAATACATTATATGCGAGGATTGCCTTTGGAGACGGCGGAAGAAATATGTTTAGGCCGATATTTTAGATAAGATCTTTGCGTTTAAGGATTTGAGATTTAAATTCTTCATTTCCGTAGGCAAATAAGCATTAATAACTCAAAGATTGAGCCATTTCCATAAAGAATTAAACTTAATATCAATTAGTTCCAGACGTATAGCCTTGTGGTTAGTGCTTTTCAATTGATTTATGGATTTGTTTGCTTTTCTAACTCACTCATTCGAACATGAAAAAAACTGTGCCGAGTACAAGTAATAAGTTGACCACAATTTTGTAAATCATGTATTTCATCACAAACGACCCGGGTTTTGCACTTCGGCATCTGCAAGTATTTGTGTACACGAATGAACTCAAGATATGACTGATAACAGCACGATACTGTGACATTAATTTACTATATAGTTCAGTCAATCTTGCTGTACATATTGATATGAATTATAATAAAATACATGAAAATGTACGAAATTTAAACAATTCAAATTTGATATTGAAATTTCATCAAGCACCCTCAGACGGTATCTTAAATTAACAATAAGTTTTTTATATTCTTTTCATTTTATTCGTACTCCTGTTGAACAACTAAATATCTATGTTGAAATATAAATTTGAAAGACTTACATTACTGAAATCTATCCTGAACGATAAATAACGACGTGCACGATGTTATTCTATCAATAATTCAGCTTTGATGTTTTAGTTGAACAGAATGTTATTTTGGGTGAAGTCTGAAGTATAAGACAATATTTGGAAATGTCTTAAACATAGATACTTTCCATTATTATTTTATATATAATAAATGATGTTTGCTCACACATTATTTATGATATCTTTGATATCGATATTATATTAAATTTCTATTTTTAATAATGCTATGGAACCATATAAGACCACTGTCAAATATTTTGGTTTGGTTGTCAATGTGTGGTTATGATAACAATATGTTGTATCTATATATTTAAAAATGAACGTTTGTTTGTTTGTCCCTGATTCGTTCCTGTACCACTCATCTGATTTCGATGAAACTTTGGTGAGTTGTTATGAAAAAAATCTAAAATCTAAAAAAGAACCAAATATGTACGTACAAACAGTGACATCTTGGAAAAACAGAAAAGAGAAAATATTGTCTACCAAAAAGCACCTAAAACACTTTCATTCTTAGAGTGGTATTGCAGCACATGCCAGGTACTCGTTAGTACTAAATAAAAGAAAGAAATATTGTTCACGAAATCAAATATTTCACTTGATATGATATTGAGGTGTTTTAACATATAAGAGGAGAAGATTCATTTAAATATGCCTTTCGACATCCTTTTATTTATTTCATAAATTACTTTTAAAGTGTTAAATGTTAATTCTTGGGGACATTACACGTCATTTAAAAAAATATTTATTTTGTTTGTATTTATTTCCCAATTTTATACAATAATCAGGATCGGTTTCACTCATTTCGAGCATTTAAAACTGATGAAGCTCAACAACTAAAAAACCTATTTCATTTGTATTGATTTCATTGGCGTGTACTTGGTAGATCTCCATTATAATAGCATAAAATATTTACTTCTTCAAATTTTATTAGTTAGTTGGAACTATTTCGGCTTAACGCCATCTTCACCACAGTTCTGACTATGACGTTTAATCGAAATAGCCATAAACATTTTTAACACAACTTTTTTCTAACAAAATCACCAGAACAACAAAGCGTTTCAATATTTTGGATTATGCATCAACACTTTAATCTCCTTCTTCTCTTTCGTTACTGTCCGAAGTGAACCTTAGCCTCCTCAATCAATCCCCTCTAACTCTTCTCGGTACTATGCCACCCTGTGAGAGCCGATCCAAGCCTCTGGCCCATACATTAGAACTGATATAATGAGGGTTTTTATAGATGTTATCTTTCGTGAGTTGTGAAAAGCGAGGAGATTTCAATTGTGTATGCAGCCCGCATTAAAAATCTCTTGCGGCTTACAATTCTCCTGTTTATTTTTTCACCTATAAGACTATGAGTTTCTAAATATTATGTACCAACGACTCATATTTATAAAAAAAATCTTGGCACCTCAATTGTTTTACAAAATAATACAAAAACATTTTTATATTGTAAAACTAAAAGTCAAAGCAACTTTAAGTTACAAGCAATGCTATAAGAAAATTTGCAATTTACGAGTAGTCCTAGGAGTCTCAGTCTCTACGAACAAATTGTATGGCGGTTGTACGAAGATCGTCTCTCAACTCCGTTTTTCATCGAATATAACATATATTTGAAAAGATTTCTTGTGAGTTTATTCAGTGTTTCTTTACTATAATCATTATATAATTTACGATTCATCGAAAACCAACATATATGCATGTTAAATAATAGTTAAATCGTCCCAATAAATTATATCGTACAGTCGTCATAATATATGTAGTGAATGGCACGAAATGCGATGTGTGGCAGGGTAGATTTATTAGAATTTTAATTTATCGTAAAATACACACTTTGAATTGTCCATTAATAACAATCATTGATCACGACTAGGCTTTATAATTATAATCTTTAAAAGTAAGTAAAAAACTTTATTGCTAATTTGAAATTAAAATTGATAACTTAGTTATTCCACTGGCTGTGTAACTAGATGTAACGCGTTTCGCTTATTTAAGAAGCATCTTCAGACTAACTATATCGAACCATAACTAGCTATATCACCTCCAAACACTAGTAGTAAATTTTATAATTAGTACTATCATTGTTTGGGTTTTACCCCCTCCCCACATCCAGTAGAAGCAAACAAACCCACTCTACTCCTCACTTTTAATTAAGATGCTTCTTAAAAAAACGAAACGCATTACATTTAGTAACACAGCCAGTGGAATAACTATGTTATCAACCTTGATTTAATATTAAAACACCAAAGTTTCCGCCGAATCCATCCAAATTATCTTTATTCCTATTAACATTAAAGATACTACATTTAATTACCCACTATTTCACATGATTAAAATATGCTAGAATTCATCGTAATTAGTACAAAATATCGATTTCATGACTCCGCAGTTAATGTAACGGACTACTCGTCTCCAAAAATACCGGCTGACGGGCCGTACAGCATGGCTTGTAATTATAGGGAGCTTTGTTTCAGCACGTCTCAAATTTAATATACAAAGCAATAGAGAATTATAAAGTAAAACTTTTCGCGCTCCCCTCCTTTGAATTAACACGTGCTTCTTAGTTTGGGAACTGCTACTCTAGACGTTGACTAACGACCAAAGGTTTATGAACCCGTCGATAGTTTTGTCGATGTCTTGATAATCAAGTTAACAAATTCGTAATTTATAAAATTGCTAAAAAAATGAAAAAGCTACCGAAGACTGAAATTTTTAGTACTGGCTGAAAGTTTTTTTTAAATTGAATACCGTACAGCTTGAAAAGGTAATGCGTTGTAAATTAACTATTAAAATTCCCTGTTGATACACCGATTTTTCTTTTTAAATTATTCACAAAAATTATTATCACATATCCATGTAATAGTATAATAATACTCAGCAATCAAAGTAAATTGATAATATCGTGATAAAATATGTAAATTTGTGTACCCATATTTTTTGTAATGTTCTGATATATTATTAACTTGACCTATATAGATAGTAGACATCCATTCGAAATGAAAAATAAAACATTTTTTTAATATTATTATTCAGATGTTTGCTATCTTTTCCAGACTTAATTCAATTCAGAATGAAATTGTGTAGGTGTACTAAATTGAATAAGGACTTTTTCTCACTCGAGCTTTAAAGTGGCTTTTAAATCACTCTTTTTTATCATTTAATACATCAAGTCACTCGAATGGTTTTAACTGTCAAGTCTTACAAGAAAAACAGATTATTTATAAAAAAAATAAATTTAATTTCAAATAAATAAATGTTATGATGTTGGAATACATGAAATGCCATCATTTTGTCTATCTCTTCATAGAGACAACAGTACATATAGTTAAGCTAAAAAAGGTTTAAGCATAGTTCTGACTATGGCGTAAAGTCAAAATAGCTATCAAATAAAATCCTGTAAAACTAAACACTTTGATATTTTATCGTATTGAAATGGAGTTCCACAAAATAAGTTCCAATTCAATTGATTTATTATTTAATTACTAGTATAACCGTACCCGTCATAGATAACGGTATTTAAATTGAAATACTGATTGTCTAAAGTAGCTAGCACGTCGGAACTGTGTGTGCATTGCATAAAATTTTATTTTATTATACACCGCAAATGTATGTTATGAGAAAATTTCATACCACATGTAGGTATGAAATTAAAAATGATATGTGGTAGTAATAAAATGTCTACAGAGCGATCTTTGTTATTGTATATAAGATGAGGTCATTCGAATATATTTTACGGTCGTGTTCAAGTGTCGGTCGCGAGTTTAACTCCGGATTGGAATCTTTCAATCAATTTAGTGTTTGTCTTCAAATGAACAGTAATAAAAAAATAAGACGTATTCAGAGAGATTAAATAATTTCTCTATTTAGCATTTTTCCTTAACTTCGCAAATGAAAATGGATCATAAAATGGCCGACAACCAGTTACCATTAACATGCTTCATTAGGAGTCTGTACGCCCAACGTTGGGAGCAAAAATATTGTAGTATAAAAAAATATTTACTTTTCAGAAGTTCAGAACTTTTGTTTTATTTGATAAATCAGAACTTATACGATATCATTATTAATTAACATTTAATGTTTTCCTGATACTGATGCATTAACGACAAGTGTCGTAACGATGGCAGTAACAATAGTTTTTTGCTGTTTGTTTTCATGAAAATTATATGTGAAATTGCAGAAATTTCTTTGAAAATTGCTACAATTTCATAGCAAAACTTTATTGACTCGTCGATAACGATTTTCAAAGAAATATTTTTGTGATGAGAGAAATAGTTTTATAAAATTCTCGGAAACAATAATCACTCAATGTAACTGTTTGATTAATAAATTTTTCAAGAGAATATTGTCAGTTTTAAAAATTGCAGCAAATTGCACTGCTCGATTTTCTGAATAGTTTGAAAAGAAAACCTTTTACAAGTTGAACGGCGTTTCGCATCGTGCTGTTCGAAATATTCACATTATATAATGTGGAGTTTGTATAACTGATGATAAACCTTGGATGCTACATTTAGTAAATCTTATGGTGCAAATTTTTCATTTACTATAGTATACACTTTAAATGACTAAGAATATTTTTATCGACTAATATTAAAATCCAAAGTAGCGATTCCAATAGAATATTCGGCTCTTTGTTGATATTCGAAGATTCGATAAATTATCCTAATATTCTTCGTCCAAAGTATTTATGTATAGTAAATCAATGGGTGAAGAAAAAATGTCATTTAACGTTGCAATATGTTTTGATATAATCTTTTTACACCTTTAAGATGTTAATTGTCAATTTTTGACGGAAAGAATTATTATACTTTCACAATTTTTTCTGTTTCTTATTTTTAAACTATAATCCTTTCACTCATTAATGATACTTGCCTGGAACTATTGTGTGTTAAAAATTATTAATAACATATCACAAAGAACATACGATTTATGATGTATTTGAATACACTTGGGCCTCGTATAATACGGTTGATGAATTGTTACATATTTTTGTACAACACGCTGTATATAACACGGTCTCAGCATTTTTTTATAGAAAATAATCGTAAAATGGAAAGAAGTTTGAATTTGAATTACAACAGATCTTGGCCCTTTATTACGAAAAATGTAAAGATTTATACGCTAAAAGCAAACAATTGTTTATTACAGAATTTTTAAAGCCTAAATCAAAAATACTCTAGAGTCCTCCGATAATGAAAACTCACAAGCGATCTTGAACTGAACCGGAAATATAGAATTGTAAGTGATAGCGATGATGAATGAATGATCTATTATAGATCATTAAAGTTTTTTTAATGCATACGTAAATGTATACTTTTTCGACTGATTATTAAAAAAATAAAAGATAATTTTTTGGAGCGCATAACCTAATTTTGTATGAACTTCAGTCCTCGTATAACACGGATTTGTATAATACAACGTTTTAGTGGAACCAATTGACCGTTTTATACGAGGCCCAAGTGTATATTCAAATACTAGAAGGTTTTAATATTCGATATTCGAACATTTTTTTTTACTTATATTTGGAATCTGTTCTCTGGGGAGTGGATAGGTGGGATTCTTCGTCTTTTTCGACTGTCAGGTACTCATAACTTAAAGTGTGTCAGTTACTTAAAAAGCAATATCATGAGATTGGAGGAGCCAACAGGATTAAGAGGTGACAGACATTCTTTGGTCAAGGATAAACATCGAATTGGTTGTGGATGCATGTTTAACTCATCAATCTTTCTTGTCTCTTTTTCTGATCGTGCGGATTCTGGCACCTTGAAGAATTGTTTTGTACTATCCCATAGGGTGTTCTCGGTAAAAAGTAGAGCGGAAACCAAGCAATTAGCGGTTGACAGGAGTTAGTAGATGTTCCACGTGTTGAACACAATATGCTCAATTTAGAAAGCAGATAAAGTCAAACAAAAATATGAAATAAATAAAATAACAATGCTGGAATATTTATAATAACGTAATTTAAATTTTTCAAATATCAATCTTCAATAATTTTCATTTTCAGAGGAATCTGGCTTTCATGGTATTACATAAATATTCTCATTCAAATACAGTGATGGTTTTTAAAATTTCTAATTACAGAATATTTTCCAAAGGCATGTTATTATAATAATATATAACATGATATTCTATACAATTTTAATAAAAAAACTTATTTTGAATAGTAACTATGATACAACGCATCCATTGAATAATTACGCTTTTTTAAAATAGAAACAACACTCGCTTATTGACAGTGTCCCCTGTCAAAACTCTCTTTCTGTTGAATATTGCACGTAAGAGCAGTTTTGTGCTGTGCGTTACAGACAGATATATACATCAATACAAATACATAGTATAATAATCATAAATATTTTTTATCAGATAACAGCATATAGGTCAGTTTTTTTCCTTGTCCGCTCTGAATGTGGAGCTCCGCTTGTTACTCAGTTGCTCAACCTTTCTTTTTTTCGAAGAGAGTAGGGATAGAAGGATAGGACTAGGACAGGACTAGTGGTTACCTAATCGCTCTCGCTACGCCCCGTGAGGATCGGATTGGTGGGTGAGGAGGGAGTTTTAGACAACACAGACACTCAGACTAAGAACAGAAATTCATAAATCGATTGAAATATCATTCTATGAAAACTGTACGCTCCAGGAATTGAACCCGAGACATCCGTAGCCATAGCCCACGACGCTACCAACTGCGCTACGGACGCTGACAAATACGAACCACTACGTCACTACGAACCAATAAAAATTAGTAGAACCAGAGGTGCAAAAAAAAAACGATTTGTAAATTCAAAGTGACGCTCTCAAAGTGCCCTGTCTGCTAGAGCGCATTGTTTATGGCTGTACTATTGTATAGCTATAGTAAATGTCTATGGAGGTCGAGTACCCTCTGCCATTAGTGAGAGTAAAAACTTTTGACAACTATTTTCGGAAAATTCACAACACCTTTTTTGCTTAACATGGCATGGCGTTCGTCTATGATGGCACACTTGGAGCTTTTATACATCAAATCGTATAGGGAATGTCTGGATACCCGAAATAGATAGCCTGGAATAATTAATACCACAATACTTCAATCGAGATAGCTTCGTATTTTATAAGATACTCAAGCATACAAGTAAAGAGACTTAATTTAATAATCTGTGTTGTTACTTTTTAAAAAGTTTATTTGAAAAAAAAATGAGAATAAGATGTGGCTTAAAATGTCCATTCATAAAACATAAGTGTAAGTTTTCATGTTATTTAAAGATACTAACAGCTATTTTTGTCTGATTGTCTGGTCCATGATGCACTGGTCAACGTCGTTAGCTACAGTTACGTATGTTTTGGGTTCGAAGTACCGGTACGGACAGTTTCATAAATTGATTTTTCAATCGATCCATGAATTAGGCATAGATTTTTGTCTAAAATTACCTTCCACCCATTCGATCCTAAAAGCGGTTAGTTAATCGCTATTATTCTTGTCCTAGCACTATTCTTCTATCCCTACCGAAAAAGAGAGGTTGAGCAACTGAGTAACAAGCAGTTCTGGCCGAAAAATTTTCTGTTGAGATACCTCCATTAGGAGGCCATATGGTCCACATTGGGAGCGGTCATGGTACAAATTGGTTACAAACTTCTCTACTTTATAAAATACCACGGTAAAAATAGAAAAGTATTTAAATCCAATAGTTATTTCAGCTTCATACTCTTGTCAGAATAGTAGATCAGTTAACAATATTACATAATTCTTGTGGAATTAAACACGTTGACATTTCTTACCTCACCAATGAGGAGATTCAATCATTGAGAAGAAATTCTTCAAGAGCTGTACGGTAATAATACGTGTCGTATTATTATGTCAGTTAACGTTTGAGTAGATTGGCTCTGCCCAGTGTTATTAATGTAACAAAATAAACAATTAGAAAATTCTTGGAAAGCATGATAATTTAGATGTTTCTGGCCTAAGTTGTCCGCTGGCAGAAGTTGGAATTTATATAAATATAGTCAATCTAGGGCTTGCAGCTGTCAAGCGTAAGCTTACGAAGTTGTTTTTATTCGTAATTCTGTGGACGTAAATACGCTAGGCAAAACCAGCCGTTTCAAAAACACTTGGTGGAATTGTGCGGGTAGGTTTCTTTAAATGTCTGTCGAGTGGAAAGTTTAAAAAAAGAATTGATAATTCCAATCAATAACGCTGCAAACTACGTGACAGCCAATACAGGTAAAATAGTATGAACATTTATATTGCCCCTGAAACTAGAGCCCTCTCTCAAGCGGTCAGCTTATAATGATCAATCTATACCGATATTATACTGCTTAGCTGATTACAATACCTTTTTTCATTAAAATATGTTTATGCGTCCGTATATGAGATGCCAGATGTAAGATTTATCATTACTATGGAAAACAAAGTTTAAATTATTATAAATCAATACGAAAACGATCAAAAGCTAGCAAATATCGCACGCGCTCATAAAATGTGTTATTCTACGATAAGACCAATTATACTCTTGTTCGAATTAAGTATCATGTGGAAAATTAGTACAAATGCATACTATCATTTACGAAGAAAAACAAAGGGCTACAAAGCAAACAAGTTTATACTTAAATGTAACTATGAACGCATTAATAATTATGTACATATCTGAATAAGTAAGAATTTCTTAAAATAAAGATAAATTACATAAGCACATAGTATATCAAACATTTCTCGAATTTAAGGTTTGTTCGACTTGCGCGATTTTCCAACTTACACGAAAACTTTGGTAACGAATTAATCACGTAAGTCGAGGACTTACTGTATACAAAATAAAATTTTCATAGACAACCAAAATAAATTGAAATAAAAATCGAAGAAAACTGAAAAACTTTCAAACTATTATCCCTAAATAATGCGTTAGAAGTAAAAGAATCGGCGCCGAATTGTATCTCGTATTGTGCTGCTTCTAAAGCTTTCTTATAACCCAATAGAAAAATGATTTGGCTTGCCTAATTCAATATTCTTTATTAAAATAAAAAAATAGACAAAAAAGCATGACGGACCGTTCAATAACTTCCATTATATTCCATCTCAGACTCGACCCAATATCGATTTGAGAACATCTTTTTTCATATTATTTTACTTCTAAACTTAACTCCCTTAGTAGCTTTTGACGATGGAAAACTTCAAAGACGCTGTGAACCCTTTGTGAGATATTAAAATGAAAATTCTAGCAAGCAAGAAAAAAATCCATACCATTAAGAAATAATTTTCTTCGAGAGATGCATTCTTTTTTATATTTTCTTTTACAAAAGCGAATTCTGTAACTTTCGCAATATGTTGCCAAGAATATATTTTTAAGCAAGCGTTATTTTAAGCAAGCGCAATGTATACATCATATTTCTAATCTAAACTCAGCTCCAACTCCATCTGCATATTAGTAGCCTCAGAATCAAATACTGATGTATGGATCTATATTTGACAAACAAACAAGTACATTTTTCCACACTAAATTTTATCGTTTGCCTATTTCAATTTGAATCGGTAAAAATGTGTGTACTCGCATAAATTTATTTTCTAACCAAGTTTGCTAGTATCGGATCATAAAACGGAAGCATAACAATATAAAATTAAAATTTATTATTCCACTGACTGTGTTACAGTCAATATGGGTAACTTTGGCTAAGTTCTGAAGGTTTTTCTATTTTTATGGTTCGCCATTGCATTTATGTGTGGTATTGTTCTACATAGAAGTGAACTAATCTCTTGAGATGAAATGTAATAAACATAGATAGATTTTTTGTTGTAATTGATTTATAAATGTATATAAAACAAGGTGGGATACATTTTCATCCAATTTTGGCCCACGATACAAATAATCACTGTAATTGTTATAAACCCAATGATTTTAAAGTCTTTTCAAACTTTTTTTTATGCTTTCATATATTCTGTACATATAGAAATGGGAAAAAATAAAAAGCATTTGGTTAACAGATTAGTAATACAAATTCAAAATATGGCTAATTCAATTTATTTCAAGAAAGTTTTTAAATTGTGTTGTATCAGTACAAGCTGACAGCTTACAAATTCAACAATAAAACAAATTATGTTGCTCATTGATTCATATTTTTACCGCCAACGCCTACTCAATACCTTTGCTTAGCTAACAAATATTCATATGGCGTTAGTATTATCATGGTACCATAACAGCACCTTTTGCCATATATTGGGCCAATCTAAGACCGATGGGAAAACTTACCCAAATTGATGGATGTGACACGTGGTTTGTTTTTTTAAGAAACATCTTCCGACTAACTTTATCGCAAGTTCATTTATTTCTAAGGCAAATGATGATTCAAATTCTCCACTTAAACATGAAGGGTAAGGGTGCGTTTATTTACTCATATTGGATGGAGAGGGGTGAGATACAAACGATAATAGTACTAATTACCATAACACTACTAATTACAAATTTAATTACTAGTGTTTAAAAGTGAAAATCTCAAGGGAAATAAATTGAATAGTGGTGAGCCACCTGTTCTATTTAAAATGTAATTTACTAATAATCGATTACTGTCGACAGTGTTATTAATTTCTATAAAGTCTAAACCAAGGATGCCTAACCGGTCGATCGCGATCGATCCCAAAGCAAAATTTGGTCGATCCCAAAAACTTCCGTTTTTGAAAAAATTTATTATTTTATATAAATATATACAGCTGACGATTAAAAATAAAATCCCGGCGATCGGACTATTCGGCTTGACTTGATTCGTGCTTATCTGCTAATTTAGAGGGTTAACGAATGGTCAAAGTAAAACTGTGGTCACGGTGTTCTTTGACAACGGTTTTTAGGATTTTTTGTAAACATCTCGATAATACATTTTCGTAAAAGATTTAACATCAGATTTATTATAACAAAGGACCCATCTTTAAAATTTCCTGCTAGAAGAAGACTCATATTAGAAGTCGATCACGATAAAATTTAAAATTGAAAAGTAACTCCCAAGGCAAAAAAGGTTGGGCACTCTTGGTCTAAACTATTTGTTTTAATACCTTTATTATTTATTTGAAGTAGTATTCCTACGTCATTGGTTTTATTAAAATTATGATAAATTTCAATCAAATGATTCGCAATCTCAGAAAAATTATTACTATTGAGACATCTTATATGTTCTTTAATTCTAATATTAAAATTTCTATCCCTCTTTCTTACATAAGAAGCTTGACAGTCTTCGCAAGAGAGGTGGTATATGCCACACTGTGAAAATGGCTCTATTTGATCTTTATTATTCAATATGATTTTATCTACATTATAAACTGTATAAAAAGCCGGTTGTATGTTATCCGGTAACAATTGTAATTGTATACTAAAAATGAATTTCTACAAAGTTACTGCCTAATCCATCGACACAATAAGGAAGCATAGCGACTTATTACATAGACAATTATTGTTTGATCATCACGTAAAAGAAAAAGCCAATAGATGAGGCAACATTTACAATGTCATCAAAACGTTCTTTATTTGAATTTGCCTTGGAATAAAGGATCAATAATAACGTTGCAAAGACAATAACTTTTATAAGATTTGTCGTATAGAGATTTTATGTGGAATGAAGTAATATGGTATCATAAAGATCATAACGTATGACACTGCAATTTGTATTGTTCAGGAGCTTATGCGATATGAAATGTCAGATTAAACACAAGCGATGGCAAACATTTTTGCTCACATCTGAAATTGTCATCTGTTTGAGCGTTCAGTGGTGGCCTAGTTATAGGGGCTAAAATTTATCACTCAACTTTAGTAAACATCAAATGAATCTTTCTTTTTAACTGAAGTTGAAAAAAGAAAAACAGACAAAAAATATTATTTGTATACGCACATGCAAACAATAATTGTATACGATAAAATATATGTGTCTTAAACGTTTCACATTTAAAAATAGAATCCATGTCACTTAGCTGGTGAACATTTTTAACTTTTACCAAAAATATATATTTGTGATATAAGTACATACGATACACATAACTTTCAATTTGTAATTTGTAATAGATGTAACCCTCAAAATTGACACTGTTCAGGAGAGAATAAAAACTGTTTGTATCAAAAACATATGATGAGTTGCGTTACATGAATATTTGAAATGCAGTCCTGTAAATTCTCATGTTTGCAGATACGGGATTATACATAGGGAGTGACGTTATAATAGTGGCTTACATGAAGTGGACGGGTCAGAATTTTTAATTCTTAAACCAATGTAGAATGGTGTTTCCCTTCCAAAAAGTGAATTCAATTTAATTTTCTAATTTCATTTGGTCGAAACCTATTCTGTCGTCTTTAAAATGTGATTCAATCATTAACTCATTTTCGTATTTTTTTAGTGTTTCATCAATTGGCCAAAACACCATCTTAATAATTTGTTTTAATCGAATACTGTTAAAGAACATTGAATATTTGTTGGGATTTTAATACTGATGATTGTGAATGACCAAACCCAAAAATGTATGTGTTTCTTTATTGGAGTTTTTTGAAATAAAAAAATGTGAATTTGAGTGGAACTATCTCGAGTTCCACAGGTAAACACAATCACACATTACCTCTGAGATACCGATTCAGTAATACTTATAAAACTAAAATATTTGTGAATAATAAATTTTAGATTACCTGTCGTACCGACATTCATATTTATAAACTTATTGGAAAATATGCTTTATAACGTTGAAAGCAATGCAATTCTGCAGGAAATTTAATTACAAAAATTGTCAAAATATTAAACATTGGAATCAAGGAAAATGATAATTTATCCAAATAACGAATTGTTGACGTGACATTTTTCTCTATGGTTTGATTTAAGAACGTCAATTTATCACGACTTTTTCATACTATATTACATTTGTATCTATCGTAAAGTTTGGATTCATTGATTTCCATCTATGATAATTTAACATTTTCCGTTTTCTAATTAAATTTCCTATATTCCTGCATTGTTATTATTGGCGTTTAGAACATTTCCGGAAAGAAAAAGAGTAGCATATCATCACCTTGGGTAAACAAGGTTCTATCTGCAAAAACTAAAACTGTTGATGGGGAAGCAATTTAAGATTTCAGAAAATGTAGCATTCTGAATGAAATACACTTATGCATCCACATACGTGAATGAAAGAGACAACCGATTTAGAGACATTGGTTTCCTTCACGCGGTATTTCTAATTATATATGCAGATGGAACATTGATTGTACTGAAAAATTTTCTAATTACGGAATATTGTAACATTTTTTAAATTCAGATAGAACCGTATTTTGAATGCTAAATAAAACTGCATTAATTTGTGATTTTGTGGAAAAAACAGCAGATGGAACCATGTTTACCCAAGGTGACAATATTATGTAATATGTATATTTAAAAACTTATTATTTTTACCGTAATTTTAACAATTATAGTCAATATACTATAATTGAGATTTTTATCTGATTTATCTTCTTCCATAGTTTGTAATTTTTTTTTATCCTTAGTCACTCTTAAGATGTATGATTTTGGAAATCTGGCAGCCCTACGGACAGACCTTGTACCTATTAAATTATCTAAAAATAAAATATTAAATAAGCGTTAATAAATTAACTGTTCTTTGTATAGTCTTGCCAATAAAATATGTTTACATAGCACTTCACTGTGATGGCAATGCAGTTTCCCGTATCAAACAACGTAGAGGAAATTACATCAGCCTTCGTAAATATTCTAAAAATATCGGACAAACAAATTGCAAAATATATAGCGCACACAAAATGCAACGTTCAAATGTTGGTTCACCTATAATTAAATGCATTTAGATGCCACCAACTGCAGCAATGCAATTCGGGAAGTTGGTTTATAAAATATAACTTCATATATCTACAGTATGTTTATTTACTACAAAAATGTAAATACTCATTACAACTGGATACGAGAAAATAAACCACACTAAGCAATGTTTTTTTTTCTCTATATTTGTATTCGTTGGAAAATAATAAAAACAACATTTCAATTAATTTTTAAATATCCCCGAACATACTTTATCATATAAATTTTATAATTAGGTCAGCGTCAATTAGATTAAGTATTTTTTTATATTATCCGATCACGATAGAGAGCATGGGAGTATCTCATCAGAAGTTGAAGAGAAAAGAACTGATTGTTATTCAGTCGCTGAATCTCTCTTTTTGGATAGAGCAAGGATTTAAAAAATGGACTTGTAATAAGCTGATCACTCAAAATATCTATACCTTTACAAAAGCCCCAAAATCTATGGAAAAACCAATATATGAAACTGGCCGTAGTGAGACTTTAATCCATAAACTCTGCAATCGAAGCCAGCGAAGTAGACTCACTCAGCTAAACGCCCAGCACCATTATAGAAGTTTGGATATAATTACTTAAAAAAGGCTTGAACTATTTCTCTAAGCAATTTTTCAAAAACAGTGTGTGTAGAATACTGGATACGTTGTATGGAACAGATGTAAAGCAGCTTGAGCAAGGTACTACAGTGCATTCAATAATAGTGTGATATTGGGCTAGGTTAAAAAATGAATCACTTACCTAATAGCAGCAATGTCAAGTCGCTGATCGCCAAGCTGAACAGATAATAATTGGTTGCAGTGTGCATAGACTGGTGTCTCACTATCACAACACAAACGGCCACATTCCCCACGAACCCAGTTACAAAAATCAGCACATAAACCACGGTTATGGGAATGGCAACACTCAGAGCGAGCTGCTGGGGCCCATAGATGTACGCCAAGTAATTTTCCAGGCTGCAGTTAAAGCTTGGATTAAACGGATTGCAGACGTCGGTAATGTGCTGCATAAAGCCACTACTTCCTAATAGTCCCAATGAATCGTTTTCAAAGAGGTCCAGTGAGAATGGCGACACGCTGCTGTTTGCCACTAAATCGATCTCGCCTAAGATCTCCGGCGCGACGTATGGTGACTCCATTTTGTTTTTGTTTATACTTTCAAAATGGCCGCGTTTTAAATGTCATTATTTACTTCGAGCTTTTCAAATGTATTTGCAAGTTGATTTCAATTTATCATTGAATTATCCGGTGTCTTTCATCGTTCAGTGATATCTGAAATAAAAAAGAAATCATAGTTATACATAATGTTGATGTAAGAATTATTATGCGTTTGATATGATGCCTTTAGGGTAACATTAGTGTGATATAAATGGCGTTATTTTAAAACTAGATTAAAAAACAGGACTGTAGTAAAACTTAGTATAGCTCTTGGACGATAATTAAAATTATGTAATTACCATCCTCTAACAGGGCTCTTCAACACTCGGGATATCAAAGTTGTATTTGCAAATTAGATGTTAATGTTTTTCTTCATTATGCATAACATGTTGATTAATATGTTATAGTATCATATTTTATTATTTGAATTAGTGTTTTCATTAAACTGTTCAAATATTATGTCGCCTTAGTTGAATCAGTTTATTAAACGCCCACACTTCTTATTATATTGTAGAATGTAGATCATATAAAATCCAGATACGTTTTTAATCTGTGCTCAAATTATTTGATTATTTTCAGAGAGATTATGTCGAACGCAGGAAACAATGTAAAAGGTTTTTTTTAATAATCTCTTTAGAAGCTTTATCCGAATTCTAATCTACGTAATAAATATCTTTGCTTGTAAAGTAAATTAAGGGTCGCACAAAATGAAAATATCTTTTTTTGGTCAGAACACGAAAGCGTCTCCTGAAAATTTCAATTTTTAATCACGTGTCTCTTGTAAAACCTTTTTTTTATACACTAATAACAATCAAATTTAAGGTTTAATTATAAATGAAAAGAAATTTCATTTTTCAACAAAATAAAACACAATTTGTTTTGTACTACTCCTAATTTTTATACAGATCAGGACTGGGTTAGCTCATCGCAAGCATTATCAATTAAACCATTAATGAGTTAATAACAATGCTTGTGATGAGCGTAATTGATCGTGATATAAAAAAATAATGTGTAAGTAGTATGAAACAAATTGTTTTTGTTTTTAATTAAGAACGATGACCAGCTTTTATTTTACTGATATGCAACAATTAAAACGGAGCACGTTGGAGATAGTTTGAGTACCTCTGCTGTGACGTTAATTTTTTAATGACTTCATCACACTTCACGATAATTGGATAAGACTTTTAATAATCGTTCAACGTAAGATTAAACTCTTAAGCTCTCCAATGCTTCAGGGTCAATGATACTTATTTTATAATATGGGGTATTGTTTCTTCATGACACTTTAACTACAAGTTTGTTAAAAATAAATGGCATTTTATTATATTCGCAGATAAAAATCTCTCTAAAAACCCTATAGACATTTTAATGTGTCATTGTGATTTGAAAAGAACTATCGATATTATTTACTTCGATGATTTACAATACTGAAAATTTGCATATTTTGATATCTTAATAATTTGAATGAAATGTTTCTTCCAGAAGTGTTCGTATTATCCAATAAGTCAATACCGTCAATATAATATAAGAAAAGAAGAACAAACGAATATGGCACTGAACTATTATTTTAAATATTACTATCAAGTCTTAAGGGTTGATAACCAACCACTATTATAATAACAAACATATTTATCTTAAATACAACATTCGTCCGAATATATTGGCGATCGGCATTTGTTGTGTCTGTTATTCATTTTGATATCGCCAGGAAGTTGAAGTAAATAGATCAATCTGAATGATTACAAGAAGGCAACTGTAAGCCGTCACTTTACACAAACGCACCAGACAGCTATTACTATAAATAAAATATAATAAGTGGAGGAAAAACACGATATTTCTAAATATACTCATTACACATAATTGTTAAACACCGGTGTGTAAAATGTAAAAAACTCAGGTACAAATCAATAATATTTGATTTACGGTGACCAATTGAATATTGCTTATATATTATATCTCAATATTGTTTATATGGAGATGTCTGAGTAATGAAATGGACGATCGATATTGCGAATGTTTGTTCAAACAAACATATTTTCGGTTGAAAACATCGCGTTATATTGCAGCTAATATGAGAAATCTCTAGAAATCTCAACATCATAATGAGGAATATAGATCACTGTTTTTATTGTACAACTTCTCCTGAAAATTCCCCATATCATCAAAATTTGTTTTATCCATATATCTTTCGAATGTTGACTTTGTCTATTGTTCAGGGTTATAATTCAGTTGTGAAATACAGACATACATAAAGAAAATGCCAATATCTGATTACCTTCATTCATAAGGTTTCCGGGAAAGTATACAAGGGATCGGTAAACCCATATAATAATTGAATTTCACATGTTTTTTTTCAATATAAAGGAGAAAAAAATACTTAGATGATTCTACGGCATTATCACAAACAATAAAATAGTTGTTTTAGCATTGCTACTATAGTAGTACTTCATGATTAAATATTTCAAGAATGAAACGTTCAGTCGCTCATTTTTTTTTTAACATTTTTATTTCAAATATATAATAATTGCCTATTTCTTGAGTAAAAAAAGGAAATGATATCCAAATAATTAAAAGTGTGAAAAGTCTTGTACCGCGCTTAGAGATAAAAAAAATAATATCATTATTCAAACAATATCTTTTTCTTTGGCATATTATTGTCTCTTGAGGGCTGTAAATCTATTAAAAATCAAATTTTTTTAATTAATAATTTGAGCGTCTTTCAAAATAAATAACTTATTTAGTACTAAAATTTAATATTGAAAAAGAAAATTTCTTCTAGAAATTCACTTCCATCGTAGCACCTCTACGCGGTGTGTCGAACAGTACGACAAAGCCGAGTGTTTTGGACAATTGGCTTGACTCTCAAAATTAAAATTGTTCAAGAGAGAGTAAAAACTGTTTTTTATCGAAAATGTTATATAGTGAGTTGCGTTATGAATCTTTGAAATGCAATCCTGTAAATTCTCACGTTTATAGATACCGGATTATACGTAGCGAGTGTTGATAAATAGTGGCTTACATAAAATGGGGGGGTCGAATGTAAAATGATATTTCTTTTCTAAAAAGTGTTCAATTTATTTTTAGAATTTCCATCATTTCGCCGAAACCTTCTCTGTCGTTTTTAAAATGAGATATAAACATTAACTCATTTCGTATAAGGGTGGGAACACTTGGCCAAAATACCATCGATAATACAATGTAATATAATTTAATTATCGGTGGTAGTTTCACCTATCAGCATTCACTCAATACGCTGAACGCAAACAATGTGCATACAAAAGTAAGATTGTTTCTGTGTGCTGTGCGTTAAAAATTCACTCATCTGTATAAATTATATAAAACTCACATTTCTTTCTCTCTCTGTGTGCATGTATCTATGGATATACAAGTACTTAATTAAAATAGATATTTTAATGATTGGGTTAATCTGTGCCAGCTTAAATTTATTGATTGCGTTGGAAAGAATTAGATTATGTCTAGTAGGGAAACGGGGGTTAACAATCGATTTAAAATTTACGACAAAAAAAGTGCGACAGATAGTACTGTAGCACACATTTCGGTCTAAAAATCAATTGAAAATAATACAATAGACAAGATTTATGTCAAAAATTTGTTTTCGTACCAGTCAGAATGTTTTTTTTAAAAAGGTAAATATTTTCTGTTATTTTAACACTTTATTTTTACTTTCCATGTCTGTGTTACACGTTTTTTTGTCAAAATACTTTAAAATACATGTATTTATCTTAAATACATTCAATATTAGAGCAATGACAAAGTTTGAGGTTTTAATTCAATTCAACATGACGGGGTCGGTTGCAAGTTGCAACAGACGTCATGGGGTTGATTGCAACATGTTGCAACTAAATGATACAGCAATAAAAGGAAGACAGAAACATTCATCTGCCATAATCACTGACACACCGAAGAAATATTTTTTAGTATATAAGAAAAGGTTCTAGAGCGCAAAAAGAAATCAGCTCAGTCTAAATTATTAAATGAATCAAGTTTACTTTAAAGCTTTAAAACCTGGAAACCTAAAAAAAGACAAATACAGCTAAAGCTACTAGCATCAACAGCCTCCAACGATTCTGTATTTCTGTATAAACTCAAGTAACTGTAATTAGGTTCTTAATTCACAATAATATATTCTTAGATTATCACTTTTTATTTCGGCATTTAAATCTATCGTGTAACTTCGAAAATAAAAAATCAATACGTTGAAAGTGTTGCAACCAACCCCACTTTCCCCAACCCACCACAACTTAACATATGGATTACCTTTACCCAGACCAGAGTTTAGGAAAAATTAACAAGTAATTGAATGTATAAAAATTTTATAAATATTTTATTAAATCTTGAATCTTTGGAATATTCATCACAATTATAAGAAATAAAAATACTCATTGCATTAGAGCAGTGGTTCCCAAACTTATTATGCTGATGAATCCCTTCTTAAAACAAAAACCTGACCATGAATCCCCAAGTAAAATAACTTGAATAATAAATGGTGAAGTAAGAATAAAACAATTGTATATTTAAATTATGGTGAGGTTTATAGCTAAGCTAAGTCCACGTTATACTGAATAGAAAGACGAGGAAGCAATCAACAGCCTTTGTACAGTAATGCATGATATAAAACTAGTATCTGTTTTGTAACCAGAATTTGTGGTATTCTGGTTCAAACATTTGATTCCGTCCATTGTGGATAATTCGACAAATCGCTCCAATTTATTTCAACTTTCATAATAATGAATATGTCTCACAGATGTTTTTTTATGTTAAACCTTTCACGGACCCCCTAAAGTTGTCCACGCACCCCCACATTATTTTAGTCCGTAGAAACCATTGCAGTAGAGTAACGTGCTGTTCAATACTATTTTAACTATGCAAATAACTTATGGTTGCAAACTAACTTTGCTTTACATAAACTGGTTTTGGATTGGTTGTTTATGTATAATAAAATAACTTCTGAAGTCCAACTATTCAACTTCTAACTAATTGCGAATTGGTAAACAATAATTTCACATCAGTTCGAAGTTAAATGAAATTTTAATCAAGCGCACTCAGTATGTAAAATGACTTGCTTAACTGTTATGAAATATACTCCATATAGCATGCACTTACATCTTAACTGTTACTCTGTTGCACAATCTCTCTTTTTCGAAGAGTGTAGGGATAGAGAGATAGGACAAAGTTAAAACTTAGTGGTTATCAAAGCGCCACACCCCGTTTTTTGGGATCGGGTGGATGTAAGACAACTTCAGAGATCGCAGTCGTCCATGCCTTTGGATTTCTGTTTGAAGACATGGATGTTTGTGATATCTGAAATTCCCTTCCACCCATCCGATCCTTAACACAACGCGTAACAAGAACAATAAGCTAATCACTAGAGACACGTATTTTGTACATCTTGCCATAAATGCAAAATATATGCTAAAATGCGGAATAGATGCTAATAGATGCGAAATTCGTAAAATGTGCGAATAGATGCTAAAATAACAAATAAATGTTTTTAAGATAAAGTTTTAGTCTATGGTCAATCTCTTTAGGGTTGTGTCCGTATTATTGCATAGTATTTTTATACAATATTTTTATTACAATGTTTCTTGCTCTTTTTTCTTTCATATTCATGTTTTTTGTCTTTGTATCTTATATTTTAATTAGAAAACATTTTTGAATTTTTCTATTATTTTGTTCATTTTTGTAATGTCTTTAAATTGTATATATGTACATAAATTTTATTAAAATTTATCTAAATTGTTCAGTATTTGAAATTAAACTCTTAATAAAAATATATGCTAAAATCTCTACTCTCTTCGAAAAAGCACAGGCCATATGCTCTACATTGGGAGTCAACATGATTTAAAAATGTTTGTATTTTTTAAGAAAAATAACGTGTTAGTGGTATACTAGATTTAAAATTGTTTTTTTAGCAGTCCATGTGGTTCAAAAGGTTGGAGACCGCTGACTTCATTTTATGTATCGTAAAGAACGTTTCCAGCGTTTATAAAAGCTTATTTTTCTTCTTACAGAGCCTTACAAGCAAACACTATGTGGTATCAAAAGAATACCGATTATATTATTTCTTTGAATCCAAGCATCAGAGGCATGCAGTACATCAGCTAGTGGTTCGGTATAGAAACACACAAATTGCATTAAGGGTATTTTTCCCCGTCAACAGGCGAGGCTGCTCTGCTGGAAAATAAAACACTCTACGTCATAACAAAGTCAATTCCTCTCACTTATAAAACGTCAACTTTACTTCTTGCACTTTTTATAATAATCTCAGCTGAAAATTGCCACGACGCTGCAGTGTATACTAAAACTTTTTAAGATGCATTGAATAAATGAAAACACATAAAAACCGTGTTTTCAAACTACTATTTTCAAATTGGTATCACAAAACAATCAATTTGTGATTGTTTTGTGATACCAATTTATGAGAAGTAGAACATATCGATACTTAGTAATAAGTGAAACGTGTACAGTTTTGAGTTAATTATTAGAAAACGCTTAGAATAACGATATCTACCAGCATCTAAAAGTGGTAATCGCGGTTGTTATTACTTCACACCTAAGCTGTAGCAACTACAAAAATTCTGTGAAAACTTCTGAAAACTCTTATCATTAATATTCCTAATCCTAGAATTTCATTAAAATTTACAAAAAATAGATGTCTAGTAGAAGATTAAACTTGCCAAAATCTTGTTTCCTATTGTCCCAGAACTGTGCATTTTGATTTGTTACACTTTGGAACTGTGATATCGATATGTAGAGGTACACGAAAGCGAAAGTTTGTTTCGTAATACAAATATTACTCAAGATAAAACAATACCTCATATACCACACGACACAAATTTTACAGTAGACGAAAAAAACTATATTCATTATTGTTGCATCAAATTCGTATTTAATTTTTGTATTTCACCACAAAAATCTATAATCAATCACACATAATTTTCACATGTGCTTTGTTTGTATGGAATACAAGATATTTCATATTTATATAACAGTAACAAAAACGGTGGCCTACGGTTTATTATTTTTATTTTGTAATTTGATAAACAAGTCATTAAAATCATTTTTGGGACCCGATTTTTTCTAATTCGCGTGTTTTTAGACGATGAAGCTGAATATACCAAAAATTCATTCAAGGTTTTGTTTTATGATGAACGATATACCAATATTTCATTTATTATTTATATATTTTAGTCTATAATAATATAATTATTTATTTATTTATTATAAGTCTGCCTGCTCCCAATTTGTATCATTGTGGACTCCAAATGAAGCTTATTTCAACAGACGTTGTTCTAAGCGAACTGCAGATGCTCAGTCTATTTATTTCTGACAGAGTAAAAGTATACGAATAAACTTGGACAGAACTAGTAATAAGCTTATCGCTTCCGTAGAGTCTCGTTTTTTTTACTCATAATGGTGGGAGGGGATTTTCCAACATCACATGCTATCGAGTACAAGTCCATAAATTGATTTGAGCCATGAAAAATCCTTTCTATATTCCCGACTGTATTAACATAATTAAAGTAACGCAAATTAGAATGTACAATTAAATACCAACGCAAACAAATCTACAGATCACGAAGGAACATTAATTCCTTAATAATTTCGTAATAAAACCATGTACGGTCCCGATGCAAAACAAATAGTTACTTAAAGAAGCTTTAAAGAGACAAAATGCTTTCAATTTAATAAATCTTTGCTTAGTTATTAAACACCTACGCAGACAAAAATCAATATGTATGGTACAAAAATTAAAAGTTGTATTAGAAACTGAACATTTTATTTAAATAAAATCGAAATGCTACCATGTATATCATATTTTATTATGTAAAATTTCTATTATATTGTACAGCCAGTTATTATTTAATTTTGTATATTACATTGTGTGCAATATTTTTTGTTATCATACATAAATTTGCTTAATTTATATTGACTGTGTTTTGGCCAATTTATGAAACACTAAAAAAATACGAAAATGAATTAATGATTGGATCACATCTTAAAGACGACAGAGAAGGTTTCGGTCAAATTATTTAAATTAGAAAAATAAATTAACCACTTTTTGTAAGGGAAATATCATTTTACATTGGTTTTAGGTTTTAAAATTCTGACCCGTCCACTTGATGTAAGCTATTATACCGACATTCCCTACGTTTAATCCCGTATCTGCAAACATGAGAATTTACAGGATTGCATTTCAAAGATTCATAAAATGCAACTCACCGTATAATGTTTTCGATAAAAACAGTTTTTACTCTCTCCTGAACAATGTCAATTTTGAAGGTTACATCAATTTGCCAAAACTCCGTCGATATTATGCTTTACTCTCACTTTAATGGAAATAATTTTTGTAATGAACGGTAGCTTTCCGTTAAAAAATTTTGCGTCTCAAAACAGATTAACCGTGTAGTTCTTTTGAATCTCCCTTCTTGTTGGATGAGATAGTTCTTATAGGTGGGCAACTTCGTTGGCACATAGCTCTTTCTCAAATTACCGATTTTAAATCCATTTTTCTTCGATACCATTTTAAAAAATAATTATTAAAATACGATTAATCATTGTAGTATTACTTTAAGTTTATTTTGGTATTTTAAAAATAAAAAATAGTTCAGAAATACAAAACTTATAGCTAGTTGGCAATTAGCTAAATTTGTTTTTCCAGTCTTCATTTATTCACACTTCAAACATTTAATTTATTTCCTTCGAACAAAATTAAGGGAAGCATGAGTTTGACGCTTTGTTAATTCAAACCTTAACAGTTCAATGAAATAAAGGAATAATTTTCAAGTAAATTCAGAAGTTTTCCCTTCAACTAGAGAAAATGAACTTTATAAATTGATTAAAAAAAACATTACATATGCTGTCACCGTATTGACTTTAATACAATTGCGTAACTTAATAGCAGGTACCTTAAAATATTCAATACAGTCGATAATTTGTTTGCAAGTAAATTTATGTTGAAACGCCCCAAAATTTCTGAGTATGGTTGCCTACCTTGAGCGCCCCTTCTTTATTGCTTCTCGATGCATAGAATATTTTTATTTATTTTAATTATTACGGGTTGACCTACGGTTCTTTATTTTGCTTTCATATCATAGAGTCGTCAATAACATCAATAAACTTAACTTGGAAGAATATAACCTAAACATTTAAGTATTTTATTAATTATTTCTGACAAAAAAACCCAGAACATTAACCAAATAACATTAACAAGTTACCAGTGACACAAAACTCTGTACCTAAACTCCAACACTCACACAAACTCTCAAACTGTTAAATTACAATGTTTTTTTATAATATTAAATTTTAACTACTGAATTTCACTTCACCTTTTCTTCTTACAAAGGTTAACCTACAGCACAGCTGTTTTAAACGTTTTTGGTTGCTTGCTAGGATTTAAAATTCTGCACGGACACTTGACCCGTGAGCGTCCATCCGGCGGGAGCACTTCAGTTTGGGTGGGTAACAACGTTAAAGGTATGTACCCTAGTCATGAGTTGTTAATATCTATTACAAAAATAATTTATTTGACACCCTTTGCTATTTATCTTAATACAGCCAAACCTTGGATTATGAGTGACATTGTTTGCGAATGTTTTGCAAGACAAGCAAGTATTTTCAAATTTGTTTTTAAAAGTAATATAATTCAACAACAATCATAGATTACTGTAGATTTAGCAATTGTTTTTTTATTCCGCTTGAAATTTTGCAAATGTTCAGATAAAATAAATCGATATTTAGTCTTAGACTCGAACTCGAATGGTTCAGATCAGACGTATTTTAACATTTTGGCTCGTGCAGGCTCTATGAAAAGTGTTTGAAGTGGGACTGTTTGAGAAAAATAGCCCAAGACTTATTTCCGAAGGCAGTATGGTTTGGAGAAAAGAATTACAATATGCAGTGGGAAAACTTCTAAGGGTTAAAACAACTTCTTTGTCCACATTACCTTTACGTTTTAATAGGCTGCTTTGGTATACATAGGTTTTAAATTTTGAAAATATTATTTTCAATTATTAAGATCGTTACATTAATATTTGCTATTTATCTCTAAAATTATAATACTTTTAAATTAAAACAAAAACAATTTATTTTGTAATAATTCCACAACTAGTCTGTTAGATCAATTACACACATAGAATGAACTAAATTTTGATCTGATTTTTTGGTCATTGTATAATATTAAAATATGCTTGTACATCATAAATTCACGTCAAATCAGTCATTTGCAATGATGCAAGAGAGTGATTTGAAGTTTTCAAAAAGTTGATCTAAACACAAAAGAAGCCTGGATGCAAATATTGATTATTTTAATAAGAAAACATTAGTATTAAGTATAAGTTTTCTTTAGCAAATGAATGAATTGCGTCTTCTCTGCCAATATTTGAGTTCAAAATATAAACATATTTAATAAAATAATATAGCAAAAAAAAAAGATAACAGTATGGTTGTTTTAATTAAAATGATAATATCAGATTAACGATACTATTTTACATGGTTTGGAACATATTCATTATCTCATTAAGGTAAATGTACCAGTAGTTGACCGTTTAAGAGAAAAATTCAACAAAAATAACATGATTATAAAGCAAGTGTATTCATAATGGATCAAATTTCTTAATTAATATGATAAGACAACAATTAGGCAAGGTTCTGTTACAAAAAAAAATGTGTTCAATTTTTAACAACCATGTTAACGTGTCAGTAGTTGACCATCTAAAAAATTTTAAGTTCCAGTAGTTGACCATGTCTAATCAAAGGTTTTCATTGCAACCTTTTATCAAAGCTGCCTCACAGCTTCCTGTAAGACCACTCTTGGCTGAATCAAGTAGAATATGCTTACATTCACTGATATCCTTAACAATTCTCTTAATAAATTCAAAATAAAATACTTACTGAATAAAATGGCCGCTATTACACCCCAATGACATATATGGTAATGCATTAATTCCTTAATCCGACAAAATATAGTTTCACTTATGTGAACTCTACAATTTAGAGAAATCGTCTACGTTTCTTATTTTGGACACTTTATTGAAAAAAGGTCAACTACCAGTAAGTTTGCCTTAATGAATAAAAAAAGAATTATTTTCCCATTGGTCCACGGTTACATGACTTGAATAGTTTATCTTCGAAAATTCCCAGCGAATATGATAAGCATCCTGTAGTTGAGTGCCATATTTACGACCTGGTTTATCAGTCAAACACTCAAGCCGGACGATTAAATTAATACACCAGAAAGGCGTAGAGGCCGTGCCAAACTGGGTAATATATTCCGAAATCTTATGAATATAGACTGTCGCATAAAGTAAACGATAAGTAACTGAAATAGTTATCACTCATCTATCGGAAGACTAAAACAGTTGTTTGTTCTGCATATAACCGTCTATGACGGCTAATTGCATGTCTTTGAAATTAAATAACTTATCATTTCAATTTATTGCCACAATTTCTATTGCTACTGAACTCGAATAAGAATCGACGAAACATCGTGAGTTTCTATTAAATTTGGCACAAATGCTTTTTTGTCCACCACTGATCTATGACATAAATATAACGTCAAGTCCCGGCCCTATTCTACTTTTGGTCTGACCTTGAGCCATCACAGCAAAGTAATAACGATCATAAACCTCAAAATTTCTATGCGATATACCAACGCCAATATTAACAGTCTGGTAGTTCAAGTACAAAGTTAATCTTCACACCAAATTATGTTGGCACTTATTACTATCGATTTGAGGATCTGTACCCAAAGGCATGGATGGGTTCCAGAGAGAGTGGAAAGCTAACTAGTAGACTTCCTCTATTCTTATTTCCTTAGTCTCTGTGAAAATATAGTTTGGACTGCTGGCTTACAACCAGTTCTCATAAAAACTTGTTTTTAGGTGCTCCCTTAAGAGTATGAATATGCTGCTCACTGGGAGTGGACATGGTAAAAAAATATAAAGTCAAATTAAAGCTTTTTTTTAATGCCCTAGGGTACTCAACGTTGTACCCACCACCACACGCTATGACTTCACACTCTTACAGAGTGTATTCTGCAGCGTAACAACGTTACGCGTGTTTCAAATGTTTGCTAGGAATGTTCGAAGAGAAATTCTTCAAGACTTGGTTAAATGCACTCTAATGTGCATGAAGTTACGTTTTAAATAAGATGTCATTAGGAATTGCGTTCCAATCGCTTTCCGTAGGACGCCGTGAACTCTTTAAATGCCTTGTAATTTTTCAGAGATGCAATCAGGTAGGCATGACCGACCGGGCCGACAGATCCGACTGATAGTCGTATCGTCTTGAGCAATTTTTCCCGTTCGTTGTCCATGTCTGGACATTCCCAAAGGATGTGATCAGCATCCTGGATCATATTTACACATGTACATAGTGGACTATCTACCAACCGCTTGTATATTAATTTAATTATAGGTTTTGTTTAGATTTGGTTTGCGTTATTATTTTTAAAAAGTTTTATTATGAAATAAAACAAGCCTTGTAGAACGCTTTATCAGTCATTAAAAATGTATTTACGTGGGTTATATTATATTGCTGAATATATTGAAAATTAGGTTTAATAAATAAACCTCTTCGTGTATTTTATATTTACTGTAACCAGTAAATTATCCCTTTTTCTATATCCCATTGTCTTATAATTAGATATAATAAATAAATACAAGTGATTTATCTTTCTCTGGTCTATTGGCTGAAAATACACGAATTTTTAGCGCTTGGTATTATTAATCACGCAAGACACATTGAGCTAGTCAAGGTATATAGAAATATATCTCAATAAATAAAACTAAATTTGTGTTTTTACTTTTTTTCGATTACGACCATACGCCATTAAGTTACATAATTTAAAATGTCTTAATAATAGCAGACCAGACCGGTCTGTAGGCGTAGACGTAGACGTTTTATTATTATCACATATATGTATGAAATTTTCTCATGAACTAAGCGTCCACAGTGTATATAAACAATACACACAGTTCCGACGTGACACAAACTCCGAAGCAAACAAACAGTAATCAGTCCGTCATTATGGAAACTAAAGGACAGCTACTTTAGACATTCAGTATTTCAATTTCAATACCGTCATCTATGACGGGCGTTCCCACTAGTTTATTTACGTTCAGTTACAGTCAAAGACCGTCGGCGTCGTCCGTGGCGCAGTTAGTTTCGTCGCTGGCTACGGTTACGGATGTCTCGGGTTCAATTCCCGGTGCGGACGGTTTTCATAGATTAATCTTTCAATCGATTTCAATCGAGTCCCCCCTCCCACCAATCCCATCCTCACCGGGCGTACCGAGAGCGATTTGCTAACCACTAGTTCTGTCATAGCCCTATCCTTCTATCCCTACTCTCTTCGAAAAAGAAAAGAGAGGTTGAGCAACTGAGTGACAAGCAGTTTCCGTAGAAAAAATTCTGTCAAGATACCTCCATTAGGAGACCATATGCTCCACATTGGGAGCGGACATGAAAACAAAATAAACAGTCAAAGACCTACATAGACGAGTGTCATTTAGTGAAAAACTAGCCTATCTGTTTTTTTGTTAAAATAGTTTTTTGTGCTGAAAAATTCTATTTTTGATTCTCTATTTAGAAGCAGAACATGCATATCTGAACTATCAAGATAAAAAGTTATCAACTTAGATCATTCCAACCTTAACGTCAAGCGTTTTCGAACAAAATTAACCTATCTGACCTTAATCAATTTTAAGTTGTTAACTTCTTCTTGGAGAAAAAGCATTATATTTTAAAAAAAAAAGCACAATTCGTTTTGTATTGTTTTCAGATGTTAATAATGACCAGCTTTACTCATCACGAGTCACGAGCATTATTAAATAGCTATTTCTGTCAAAAAACAGTTAGTCTTAATGTTTTTTTTCCACGTCGGGATGATACAAACTATTTGACTTAATTATAATTTAATTTAAGTATAATTTAATTTAAGACATCGACTGAGGGTGCTTGATGGAATTTCAATATCAAATTTGGATTATTGAGATTTTGTACACTTCCATGTATTTATACATTCCAAATACATGGAAGTGTACAAAATCTCAATTATCCAAATTTGATATTTGACTTAAGTTGACTTTCGTGAATGATCAATAAATTCTTTTAATAAATTTTGTTTTTGAATATTAAATTCTCTCATGTGTGGAATATATCTAAGAATTATTTGAAATTCGTATTTCAATATCTAAAACAATAACTTGAAATGCTTGGATGCCCGCAGGAGTCGAAGAAAATCCACAAGATAAAATACTGGAATATTGCGTGAACTATTTCGGTATCTTATAATATATTTTGAATTGAATTGAATGAATTCAAATATCAGTGGGCGTGACTGATTGATCGGTAAAATATGTGCTCAGTAAAGCTTCGCAAAGAGAATAGAAAACCAAAGAATTATCTCAGTAAATATTTTACGTTGAAAGTTATTAATTGAAAATGTTTACCAAAGATCTACTGTACAATTGAAAGAGGAGTTCTGCTTATTTAAAGTGTACGTAATTTAATAATTTCACCATAAACATTATTTTACTTTAAGCTTTTTCCAGTTGTTTCAATCCAGCACAATTCATTGTTAATCGGATGATATTTATTAGTTGGTAATTAGTCTAGGGTTTCCAATCTCGGGATCTGATTCAGTTATTTAATCCCGTGATATCACATATCATTGTAAATGTTAAAATATAATTCATGTCGCAAATGAAAAACTTCTCGATTTACTACAACTTGTACCTCGGTTTGTTCATGTACATAGTTTTTTATAATACTTATATAATTGATATAAATGTATTATGGTCTCCTTCATTCTCGTATTTCGTAACAGCCGTTTTAAACTAATTTGAAATGGAGGACAAAGGCTTTTAAAATGGGTGGAGGACAATATTGTTATGTTGAATAGAAGGATATATCCTCTTTTTGCATACCATCTGGTAAAAACTACCTTTGTAATGCAATAATAAATAAAAATATCAGAATATTCCAATCGTTATGCATATTTCTTTTTTTTTACAAATGACTGTCTGATAACCGATCAATAAAAAACCATTTTAATGTCCAAAAAATATTAAATCACATGCACACTCCAATCAGCAATAGTGAACACAAATTAAATTTTTAGCACATGAAATTACACTTATTGACCAATCTCGGGATTATAGACATTTTGAATCCCGAAATCACGTGATCGCAAAAAGGGTCCGGGATTGGATTCCCTAGTTACGACTCACCAGGAATGGATAATGCTTACAAAAACAATACTAGACCGTTTGAATGAATAATTTTCGCTGCATCAGCTGCAATAATGGATTGTACCTATAAATTATCTATAGACCGTTATCAATTTCGTAGATATGAATGAACAAGTTACCAACATATCAATTTCGTTATCAGTGAGATAAAGATAAAGTAAAATTAAGTATATATAAAATGATAAATTTCAACGCGGATACAGGCTAGAGTAATATTTTTCGTTTTGGGCGGAACTATTACGCATAACCATAAATAATATTTTTATCAAAACTAAGATAATTAACAAAATTATCTGCTATGTAATATCAAAAAGAATAAGTCATTCGGAAAAGATCTATGGAGAATAGTAATTTGATTTTGTTGTATCAGTAACATTTTATAAACTGTGTTGCATGCAATACAGAATAATTTTATTGTGCTTTATACGTAAATATTAGGAAGACTTACGCCATCGAAGTTTTATCAGTTACTAAACATTTATTAAATCTTTTAACTAATGAAACTACTTTTGATTTAGTTCACTTAACGATGTTTATCAATAAGATAGATAAAACTAATGAGTTTTATGAAATAAGTAATTTTTGGTGATTGGTAAATAAATTTCGGTAATGTTGAAAAAAGAAGCGATTATTATGAAATAAGGAACGACTCGAAAATTAAATCATCTGATATCATTTTCAATCAAATTTAAAACTTTACAGGCTTCCAAGCACTACCGAACTTTTGTAAATTGCGTAAATTATCTACCACGAAAAATCGTAAAGTTATACTTCACTTGACATTTCTGTCAGAATAACTTAACATTATGACATTCGTTAACAATTAAAATAGTTTTAAAATATAATTAGTACACGGTATCTGTAATTAAAACATCTTTATTTTTAATTATAGTATATTATAAGTGACATCAACGTAGCGAACACCACAAATGCTTTTGGACATACCCCCAGTTCTCTTTTAACGCTATTTTTTGAATGGCACCGTTTTTTTTTACGCAATATATAAACTTTTACTATTCATCAAACAAGTGAGAGTTAATTTCAAATTCTAGTAAAATTCCGTTCAAAAAATCGAAAACGAATGCAATGTGTTAATTTCTTACTTTTCCCAAAACACGTGTCGCATGCTATGTATCCTAACCAGATGACGTAACTTGAGCAGTTATCTACAACGGGGCGAACTAATGACGCATTAAAACCATACTCGCATTTTTGTATATCAACAAAAAACCTTACTAAACGAAATTAAAGGTTTATATATAAATAAAAGACTTTTTTCACCCTAATTTGAACAATCAATTTTTGTTTCCCAAACACTTTTGATGCTTTTTTATCCAAAATTTGTCAAATTACATAAACGTAAGGAATTTTTTTACCCGTCAATTTCTGGAACCAATGCATGGCGTAAAAGGATTGGGTGTATATAAACTATATAATTAATTTAATATGACAATAAGTCAGTTAATCATTTCTTAATGAGAAATCAAAGACTTTTTGATCTAGTCTAGCTTTTAATGTTAGAAAATGTATTCGATTGAAATAATAGACAGGGGAAAATAAACCTTTCCTGGGCATCCACAGCAATCTAAGTAAAATCGGTCGTAGAAAATTAATCTCTGAGAATTCATCACAAGAAATTATCGGATGAGTGACTTTGATGGTATTCGATGTGTTTATTATTCTATTAGCGTCTTTCAAAACTATTTTCATGGTGCCATTTATATTATTTCCCAGTAATACGTCAATGTAAATATTTAAAATGGCTCGCATTTTTCTGGTCAAAATTTTTATTCAGTTTCGGTCAGAATTTTTAATACATTGACTAGAATTTATAATAAATGGTCACAATTTATAGATCAGAATTTCAGAGGGCAGAAATAATAATTAATGGTCAGTATTTCTAACCTAACCAAACCTTTTATTCTGACCGTATAGTAATTTTATTCAGACCATCGATAATTTTATTCAAACCGTTCATATTTTTATTCTGACCAAAAATTGATTTAAAATCTGACCATTCAATTTGTTGCTATTTAAAATTATGATTGAAATGTCAGTTACGAATTTAAAATTAAGAACATATTTTCTATGAATTCGGCTGAAAAATTATTACTTTTGGGACATCTTATATGTTTTTTAATTTTACTATTGAAATTCTACCTGTCTATCATACACAAGAAGATGTTTTTTATAGAGGCGAAACGCGCCACGTTGGTAATAAAGCCAGTGGAATAACAAAGTCAACAATTTTAATTTTACATTAAGACAAAATTATCATTTTGAAAATTTTTGAACATGAAATAATATAGCAGCCGACCTGATTCCAAATTTAAATTTTATTATTAGCATAATTTGTAGTATTAGCTATTTGTTTTTTATTGCATTTAATAAAATAAAATGAGTCTACCGCAGGCCGACGATGTTCGTTTAAAATTAGGGTGTGCCATCGTCAATTTTTCTACCCCAAAGCGTTCACAAAATGTCTAATCAGATCCAATGTTATGAAAGGCGACAGGTTGTGCCTTGCAAATATCAATTTCCTTTTTTTTCGCTTTATTTGGGTCACCGTTAGTCAGTTTTGGGTTTAAAATTGAATAGATAACGCGATTCATACAAGGCATGTTTTGATTAACTACATAATGAATAATGTATGTTTATAAACAATATAAATTGCTGATATTGAATTCTTTGTAGCTTTATAATATTGATATTACTTTAACACAATGTTCAAATTGAGTTGATCCCAGTAAAACATTGTAACCAAAAAATACCTATTTTGAAAAGTATCATAGATTTTATCAGTAATGATTAAACTTTGGTCTAATGGTAAGAACTTTACTCTACCTATCAGATGGTTCTGGGATCATGTCCTGCCTCGGTCAATATGAATTTTAAATTTTTTCAATCAAATATCAGTGATCTTGAGCATGGGAGTTTTGATGTCATTTCTCACCGAATTGATTTCGAGTAACTTTAAAACTTTCCGTCGTTTCTCATGTAATTTAAAAATATCTGCCCCCTTGACTGTTAAAAGCAGTATCACCGTTTTCTTTTTGTCTGTGTTGGCTTTAACTTGGTTTTTTTATATAAATGTTCGTACAATTATAATTTTTTTACACTACAACACTACACAAAATCAATTGCACAATGACATTATTATAAATTTTAAAAATAAGTAACTGAAAAATTATTAAATAATACTTGAACGAAATACAAAATATGCTTGAACTTTAAAGCTCTAGCAATAAGCCTCTCATGTGCTCAAATAGAAGAATAAATGGGTAAATAGTAAAGACGGGATTTTCCACGAATTGAGTTATAAAGGGCATAAAGTTGACTTCATGATTGTAAAATTTTTAGTTTAATTTTAAGTAAAAAGAAATTGACAATTTACTAGATACGTAAATATTTATACTTATTTTCTTTTAAAATAATAAAGTTAGAGAGTTGACTCACTTCCAGCTTACGATAGAATCAAAAAGTCTAAAATATTCAATTTAAAATCCATTAACGACAAATTTAAAAAGGAGACATAAATTCAAAAAATATTTTTCTTTATAACGCATTTTATCAATTGGGGAGTATTTTCAAGTTAAATAAATTGTCGTTATCTTATCGTTAAATATTTCTAAGTATTTACATCAGATCAATCCATTAAAGGGCGATATATTTCACTTGTCGGGTCCGTGGTGCAGTGGTCAACGTCGTTGGCTGCGGTTACGGACCTCATGTTGGACAGTTTCATAAATTGATATGTCAATGAATTCACAAAGACATGGATGTTTGTGATGTCTAAAAAACTCCCTCTCCCCAATTCAATCTTAAAAATGAGGCGTAACGACAACGATTCTATCCTTCGATCCTTACTCTCTTCGAAAAAGACAGATTTTACAAATGGGTAAGAAGCAGTTGTTGTAGAAAGTCTTTGTTAAAGATACCTGCACTACGAGGCCATATGGTGTACATTGGGAGTGGACATGGTTAAAGAAAAACACTTTTTTACCATTTACGAAAATATGCTTTTTATCCCAATGCATTGTAACAATATTAACAATCCAATAAGAAAACGATGTGAATAGTAGAGAGTATTACAAATTTAAATTTAAAAGCCATTATAAAAATTTAAATTCCACAAATTATTCCAAGTAGTAAAACCAAACGTCTGATCGAACGACCATAAAAAAAGTAAGCTTCCTCTTTTTTTATGAACGTCAGAATTGTCAATTTGCTTTTTCACGACATTTTAATATACCTACGCGCGAGTCAATCTGCGTTAGGTAATTTTACAATCAACAGCTGTTGTCAAAGGTCAAAAAACAGTAAAATTTTACATAACACTGAATACTTTTTATAAACCATTTCAAAATCTCTTACCATACTTCGAAAAGAATTTCATCTAAGTAATTTATGTTAAATCCTTTAGTTTAATAAGACGCAGTATTGAAAAACCTTTTTAGTATTACAATTCAGCAACATTGTTAGTTTACAACTTTGTCTATTTTTGAGATTCTTAATGTCTTGATAAAAATCTACGATCTAAAAGTCTGCCCTTATGAGTTTAACTCCATTTTGGTAATTTTGGGCACCGCTATACATCGCAGAAGCTCTAAAAAAATATAATAAATTTATGCGTCTATTAGACTAACTTATATCTGAAATAAATTTGATGCAATTATTATTATTTTCTGGTCCCAATAGTAGATAATTTTGCTCATTAAATAAATATTTGTATGATCCTAGAAGTACAGGTCGATTAATTTTTGTTTTAATGATATTTTGTTAAATATCTAAACCCTGCTCATAACATTACAATGATAAACTTATAGAGACTATACTCATTATTGCTTAAAAAATTACTTCAGAATTTTAATTTGTTTTTGCTCTCCTGAACAGTTGTCTCTTTAGATTATTATTCATCACAAGTCCGCCCATCATATTTTGTAATATTGATTTTCATTTTCTTCATTCGAGATATTAAAGATTTGGCGTATAAATACATACACGTTACCACTGCACTATGGGTTCTAACAAAAGATAATTATAATTGTACAATAAAGTCACATGTTTTATGCAGAACAGTCACTGTAGTCTAGGTTAAAGGACCCGGCTTAGTGTACAGAAGTGTTAAGCCAACCTGACTAGCTATTATATTAACATTGATATTTACAACCATACTTCTGTGATGTATTTTCTCTTATAGTTTATCTAAATCATTTTTATGTCCGTCTGTATTTTTTCATTGGAAATTGACGGCATTTTTTTAAATAAATTTATAAATGAGGGCATGTGTTCCAATAACCTGATTATTGATATTAATTTACCGGTAACTTCTTTCTGTTGACAATGGTATACTCAACGTCCATACTCTATTACTATTCATCGTTCAATTAAAAATTCATTTGTCTCGCATTTTCATTAAAACAAGAATGCGTAGAGTTAATTTTGAACTTTCTCCGTATTCTCCGAGTGGGATAAGTGATTTTTAAAACCAAATTACTCAGTGAATATTGTATTGTTCATATTAACTTCAACCAAGGTGCATAAGTAGCCAACTAACTCTCAAACATAAACCATTACTAATCTCTTATTGCAATAACACTTTAAACCAAACGCCATCTTTATTGCGACATTTAGAATTAAATAATAAAAAAGATATAACTCATGAAACTGTATATAATACATCGCTAATATTTCTGTAATACTCGGCAATGGAAAAAACTACTAAATAATTACACCTTCTTTTATTTGTACAAGACAAACTTCATTATGAGATTGAATAACTAACCCAAAAACACTATCTAAAAATATGTAACCCGAATTATTTTCTTCTACAACATAAAATTCTAAAAATATTAAATGCGTTAAAAAAATACATGAAAAAATACTTAACAACTTAAATAAAGTCATTATGTTTTATTAAGCGCTACTATTTTTTAAGAATCCTTCTCACACAAAAAAAACTTAGACCTTGAGCGACATTTTAATATTAAAAGCACGGGAACATTTTTATCTGACGTCAAAATGAAAGTCAGACACGTCTGGACATATAAAAAAATAAACGCACGAATTCATAATAAAAAATCTAGAAATATAAAATCATATTAAAATTGTTCAACATAGTATATAATATCGTTTTAGAAAAGTGGGAAATTGTATGTTTTCACATTGCGTTGTATTTATTGAAGAGCTTCGATTAACAAATCGCAGAAAAAAATATTGTTTATTGTACATGTAACTTCCTTTATCTTTGTATACTATCCAAAATTAATACATTTATTAAACTTTAAAATTCACAATTATCCGTATATCGATCCCGTGATCCTTAAAGCCGGAGTTGCAAAGTTATAAAGCGTTTACTCTACTACAGTTGAAGCGATTCACCCTACCATCTTATATTATATTTATCAACGATTGCATATCATTACATATATCTTAACCAAAGTGAATTATTATATCATAATTGTTGATTCTTAGAAAACCTATTACATATTAATAATAAGTGTTTTATAATATATACGCAAAGATTTGAATTATAAAAATGTTTAATCATTCTTTTTTCAAATCCAATAATTAAATTCAAATCAATTAAAACAATTGTTAAAAATAAATAATAAAACCAAGTCGTGAGCACTTCCACTTAACTGCCATAAAAAATATTCCGTTAGAAAAGAAAGGTCGTGAATATTAGTCTCATACAGTAACTGTAAGAATAAAAGCTTTAAGAAAATCCACAAAGGGGCAGTTTTTAATCTCTTGACTCTTGTATCTGGACGTAACTTATTACTTAAATGCCTGTTCCGTACAATTTTGGCTACACCATTAAGCTGTAAAGCTTTTTTCTAATTATATATATCACTTTACTAAGATTTTCAGTCGCTGAGTCTATGAAAGATTATATTTTCCTGTAGAATACAATACTAGTATTTAATTATTATTTTTATCTATCTCAACAAAACAATTTTTTACAAATACTGATTGTTACTCATTTTTCAACCTCTCTTTATCGAAGAGAGTAGGGGTAAAAATATAGGACTGTTACAAGACTAATAGTTAGATAATCGCTCTCGCTACTTCACGTCTTTAGTACCGTATGGGTGGAAGGGAATTTTGAACTATTCAATAACACGATAAAACACTCTGAGAAAAAAAAATTATCACTAAAGTTTCATAACAGACAGCAGCAACAAAAATACTGAGATTGAGGTAAAAAAAAATGTAACACAATCAACTATCTCATTTTATGCATCGATCGTGCGTCTCTCATTTAAGCCACAAATTAACTTTACAAATATATTGATTAATAATGTATATGATAAATACCTAAATAAGTTAAATAAGTTAACAGACATAATATTTAAAAAGTTTTTGTGTTTCATATATCTGATTTGATTTTGCTTTGAGATTGAGCTATAACGAATACCATTTTTTAAGGTTTTAAAAAATAAAACACAATTCGTTTGTACTATTTCCGCATGTTTATAATGATCAGGACTGTCGTCGCTCATCACGAGAATTATCAACTGGTCAACGTTTTAAGGTGTTAGCTCTCAAGTCTTGATCGTTATAAACATGTGGAAGTAGTACAAACAAATTAGGTTTTATTTTTAAAATATAACGGATACACTTTGTCGACTGATAGTTTCATATTTAAATTGTCAACAGCTGAATAATCATTATAACAGTTCGACTATTCAGGCAAGACAGTATTATGAATTAATGAAACCCAATTTTTAGTTATTATAAAAAAACTTTATTTAATAGATATTTAACAACGGCATACTTCACTCGACCAAAAAATGTTTTAAACTGATTATCTGTTCAAATATCAGTTAAAAATGCTTTCTCGCTGTACGAAAGTTCGTGCTTCTTTGTAAAAATAAACAGTTTAAAAAATGCTTGTTAATTTCATGCGACTTTTGACATCACAGAATTATCGTGTAAATTCTTCCCTTCCAATATCAGTTTCAAAATCTGTAGCGTTACATAATATCATTTTGAAAATAAAAGCATACCTTATTCAAGCTTTTAATACCACCAGCATTACACTTATTTATCCTTTGATCGGGGAAGATTTAATTGTCGTTGAATATTCACCAAGATCCTCATTTGGCCTTATTCTTAAGCAATACAGCGACCACTGTTCAAGTTAATACCATAATAAACTCATACAGGAATTTGCTCTTAAGAAAATTGCCACAGCTTCCACGATAAGTGCAAGGCTGCATTAGATAGAAAAACAAAATTATAAATAGATGTACGGAAGCTTTCCTGAAAAGGTTATTTTGCTAATTGTACGCATTGACCTTTTAAATGCGGGAGATATAAAATCAATTTACCCGTAAAATGCCATAAAAGAATCTATAGAAGGACTAGGGAATAAAATCCAATTATAGTTTGCAAATACTTTTTGGATGCTATTTTTTTATGATAGAGACACCGTATCTGATATAGACTGTATCTAAGAACATTTGTATATTTAACCCTTTGCAATCATTAATTAATTTAAAGATTTTAAAAATATTCGAACGTCGTTAAATCAAATGGGCGATATATTTACATCCAATAAATAATTAATAATATATTTTATAATTATTTCATGATTGCTGAGTATTAAGGTATCAAATAAAAAAGGCATTCCAACGTGCGATATTTTTCAAAACATTTCCTGGGTAAGGGCCAGGTTTCCTCTCACAAGAGTCTATTTTGTTCCTCCTGAAACCTTACTATTAGAACATACCATACAGTAATTATGTTTTTTTTTGCGAAAATATAAAATGGATGCGTCCATTCAAGCGCTGGTCAGTGTCACCTGTAGAAAGTCATTGAGATATTTAATGCTCCATAAATTTGCTTATTTATTACTATTATAATAATAACGTTTTCTTATACCTAATATCATAATTGAACAAAACACATCCTGTGCAACGCCAATAAATGGTACATATTAGTGAAAAACGCAACAAAATAATTGTAAATTCATTTTCAAAGTGTGCATTAAAAGGTCGAGTCCAGCTTGACATAGGAGTTCTAAGGGTTAATACTCTATATAGTCTATATTATTGTGCATTTAATTTAATATTCTCATTTCTCAAAAGCATTTTATGGCAAAGTTATGAGATTACCACTTCTTGAGGAATGTTTAAGAATTTTGCATATTAATTTAAGTCCAATATTCAGTCATGATTAAGTGATAAGAAGTGTGTGGGGAAACGAATAAATACGACGGATAACACCGACGAGCTAACAACACTTAACAAAAACTAAGATACCAACATAACGAGGATACCAATAGACGGAAGCGGGTGATAGACAGAACGCGATCAAACGTCATAGAAGCTGGACTACCTAATTCTTCTGAAAAGGCAACAATAATTTCTCGACGCCGTCGACTGCACGGTTGGCGGAAAATCTATTCTTAAATGTTAAAATATCTGTTATTACAATAAAAGACAAATAAACGCATTCCAAAATAAGATATGGAATTAAAAAAATAATTTCCAATGCAACAGATATTTTGACATTTCAAATCACTAGAGATAAATGGGTTTTTTTTTATAGAATTGCTATGCCATTCTTTAGACTTCAAATGTAAAGTTACAAAAATCTTAATTTGATACTGACCTTGCCGGGATTTGAATCCAGAACTATCTCATCATTACGACAAAGCTTTTACAGTTAGAATGGCGACGAACGTTGTTCTCTTTTCAAATTTCCACTATTTGAAGTACACACATTACGTTTTTGAATGCAGTACTTATTCTTTAAATTTCTTTAATACAATTTCCGTTTGCAGATAAAATAATTTAATTTAAAAAAATGTATAATATAAATGCTTTTCAAATTTGAAAACAGAATTTTATTCCACTACTCAAGTATGCTCGTTCCAACATAAGTTATAAAAAGTACTTTTTTAAATCAACAATCGAGGTATGGAAAAATTTATTGGTTAGATTCTTATTTTACTATGTTATGATGAAATATTATAGCATATACTTATTTTATTAGCACTAAAACAATGAATAACTATGACAATAACTTCTCTACATTGTGTAAAGTTAGTTTTTTACTTTTGGCATTTATCAAGTGAAAAAAACATAACATTTTAACCGGGCCATCGTATCGTTTGCAATGAATATTCGAAAAAACAAATGATAGCAAATTAAACAAATTTCTTTGAAGTATAGATAGACTCATGATAACAATATACAATGCGAGAGAAAAAATAAAACGATCGTGGGAAATTCTTGTAAAAAATTCATATGAAATTCACAAAATAATATTATCTAATATAATTTAAGATTTAAGACATGGACTGAGGGTGCTTGATGGAATTTCAATATCAAATTTGAATTGTTGAGATTTTGTACATTTCCATATATTTTGTCACAAACGACCCGGGTTTTGCGTTTTCGAGTCCATTCGCGTGCTCAAGTGCCTGAAGATGCCGAAATAAAAAACTAGGGTCGTCTGTAAAAAAATACATGGAAATTTACAAAATCTCAACAGTTCAAATTATTAAATTAAATAATATTATCTATTTATACATATAGCGGTGAAAATATAAATATTCAAAATACTTTAGTGGAGTAGCTATAAATCAAAATATGGATTTTTTGTTGAGGACTTTCCGAAAGTTCAAGTGACTTTTCAAATGACATTCGGTTCAATGACTCTTTTACAACACCTAAAATACCATTCCAAACACCGCTGCTTTTTCCCAACACAGCATTGAGCTAAAATATATTTATTAATCAATTATTCTAGATTTTCAATAATTAAACAATATTAATTTAATGGAAATTATGCATTGATGATAATAAAATGTTTTTTATATTAAGGACAATACTTTCTTTTGTACCACGTTAATAAAAATCTCCACACAAGGTTTGTTAGGGAACTCTAGTAGGTGGATATGGATGGACAACATCAAGAGGTGTGATTTAACAAAGAAAGCCCGAGGAAGAGATGCCTGGAAGATGATTGTGAAGTTTTCCATAGACATAAAGGGGCGAAGAGGCAAGCAAACAATTAAACATATAAAGAATCAAATACGTAAAAACAACGACATCTCGGAAAAACCTTCTTATTTATTCGTGTATGCACCAGACGAAACAAAAAATAGTGTGTATCCAAAATAGAGATCTGCACGGGCCCGGGTAAGGAATTCAAATTTAAGAAAAATATTTCATACTATGTTTGGTCCATGAGTCAGTCATAAGGCAATAGTATTAATAGCTTAAATAATTTATGTCACATGTTCTATGAATATCGTTGGGAATATGGAAACTTTTTTCTGCTTTTTTCTGGCTGAGAAAAATAAATCTGGGCTTTAGGTCGGGTTTGGGTAATAAGTATGATATTGAGACTCGGGCTCAGACTGGGTAATTTTATGAAATTTCGGCCCGTGCAGACCTCTAATCCAAAAGCACTTCAATAAACAGAATTAAAACACAAACCCTTTCTTTCTTTGAGTGGCATTGCAACGCATGCTGGGTTGCAGTGCCAAATCAACAGAAGGCCTTGAAGTAGAACTGATTGTAAGCCATTCAACCTTAATTTCAGAGCTAGTAAGGAATGCAGAAAAGTGATATTAATAAATAGATTTAGTTATCGCTTCATCTATCATATGAATTATACGATTTATTTAAACACTGCAAACATGCATGCCTTCGAATTCAAATTCGTAAGTTTATTAACAAATCACGTCAACTGTTAAATATGATGTTAGTACCCTTCAAAGACATAGGAACGGAAGTCGTATTGCATTTCAACTCAGCCACAACTATTGGCTTACATTATAAAATACCATCCGCAAAATGAATTCACTATCCACGAAAAAAACTATACCAAAACAGACAGTGTACGCAATAAAATTATCATTATTCGAATCATAATAACAAACAAAATAAGGCAAATTAGGTACATAATTATGTTGTATATTTTTATTATTATTGGTTTCAAAAAGTATAGGTTTGAAAATGAAACGAAATTACTCATAATAAACACAAATTTCCTAAATAAAAACCAGCTACTCGTGTGTTCGTGAAATTCTAAATAAAAATAAGTACACAGTTCTGAAAAAACTTGTAGCACATTTAGACTTAATTTTTTCCGATATAACCAGAGGCTTCAAATCTGCCTGTTTTTATTTATAATGATCCTTTTTTGTACTTTCCCGAGAATAAAGTATAAAATCCCGGGATATTTGGCTTTGGTCATAACACTTATATGATGGATGGAAATAAAAAATGATATATATATATTCCTATTCCTTAATTACGAATTAGAAAAACACGAGGTGGGTGAAGCGTTTTGAAAACTTGACGAATATCGATGTGGTTGAATATAAATTTAAAGAAGTATTTTTTATGGAATTCATGCTGTTGACCGCACACACAACCGAAGAGCAAGCAGTTTAACAATGGTTTTGGGCAAACTACTACCCGCGAATAGCTATGTATTTATCATCAGAATAAATTTAAACATCCATTAAACCTGATCATATTGGCATTGGTCACAATAAGGGCTGTGAATTCGTTCTCCCGTTTACAAATTGCAGATCAAGCTACCAAATTGACTTCCTGCTCTCTTTTATTCGACTGCTCGAGCATTGCAGGGATGTTTATCCTTTAATAAATAATGTCAAAAATAGCGTTTTATTTGATGCATTTCGTTGTTCAATTTAAATTCTTTATATGTATTTCCGACTCAAAGCTGTACACCTGCCTGTTCTAATAGTTGTCAATTGGTTACTAGACCATTAATTGTAATTTTTTTGTAACCATGTCTTGTACCAATGTGGATAATATGAACTTATAGTAGAGTTTATGTCAACAGAGATTTTTTCTACCAAAGTGTTACCCAGTTGCCCGACCTCTTTTTTTTTTAAAAGGATAAGTAATAGGTCAGGACTGGTGATTATTTAAACGCTCCCGTTATGCACCTTTTTATTATTGGATGGATGGAGGGAAATTTTAAAAATCAATGCTTTAAACACAAATCCATATGTCCATTGAAATATCAATTTATGAAAGTGTTCGTATTGGATTTTGAATCATTTAGCACTGTCAACAAAACTCACATCGTCGACCACTCAGTCACATACAAATTAAATATTAATATCATTCTGAAATTAAATTTTAAAAATCCCTATATGAAAGAAGTGAAGCGAAATAACAATCCTTAAATATAACCAAATGAGCAAGCGAAATCACGTATTCAATCGACTGTGTTTGATTATATATGTGTGTGTTTTTTTACATATAAACATGCTATTTTGTCTGCTTTATCAATGAAATTCATCGCACGCTTGTATAGAAATTACATATGTAAATATTACAATTCCGTGTTTGGTGTTCAGATAATGTCATCTTTGACGTGTTTGGAGAGAATCTTTTGTGCGGGACATTTGCACAGATATTCGATTCGAAAGTCTGTACTTACAAATAACTAGAATTCCTTTCTGCGAATACGCTGAAGAAAGAAACGATTTTTGCCTAGTATGATAGAAACTCCAACAATGGAAATAATAGAAACTGTATATAACAGCAGAATAAAAATACTAAAATAACTGGGAAATATATATCATAACAGAGGTTTATTATTCTTATATGATTTATTATGAATGTATATATTATAAATTAATTTGGAAATAAAATCTTGTAAATAATTACTTAACCAAAAGGTGAGGTTTTCGTCCGAAAGAAAATATTAGAGCAATATAAAATTTGAGGTTTTTGGAATAACTATAAACATAGGGATTCAAAAATTCGTTTTTACGTTCAAATACATCAAACAAAAGCGTTTATACCCCTCCAAATATTTTGGGTATTTTTTTTTTATATGAAATAAATCTTATTTTACATTTGTATTTTTTATACCTCATAACTTGGATAGTCAATTTTTGATAGAAAGACATTTTTTTGATAGAAGTAAAAAGCACATTATTATTGAACGTTCGGGACTGGTTTTGTTCAAGGAAAGATTATATTCAAGTGATGATATAATGAAATTGGACAGCCTTTTTATATAAATTACTAGCGAGTACCCGCCATGCGTTGCAATTGCATTCGAAGAAAGAAAGTGCTTATGTTTTAATTCGAAGTGCTTTTGGATACACAATATTTTTTATTTTTCCGTCTGGTATGTAGACGAATTAATCAGAAGGTTTTCCGACGCGTGGGCAGGCCACATACAGCTGCCCATATGAGAAGCGTGGATTTTCCAAATTTAGTACACACGCTTGTAGCGATTGTCCCTCCGGTTTGTTGATGGTCATAGCAAATGCGAGTCGCACCAGAAACTACAAACGTTTTAATTCGACTAGCATATCGGTCGGAATCATTGGGTTGCGTGGGAACAGTACATCTCCTTTAAATTTTCCGCTTAAGACCGACAGCTGGATTTAAAAATTAACACCACTTGTTATGTCACACATAAACTTAAATGTCACTGTTTCTACCTATTCAATTTTTAGATTTTTTCTTCAGAAACTTTTGCGGGTGTTTGCACAACAACTCACCAAATTTTAATCGCAATCGAATTAATGGTATAGGAACGCATACAGGACAAACAAACATTCATGAATTCATTCATTTAAATTTATGTAGACTATTAATATTCAAAAAGTATATAAAACAATTTCTTTATAACGATGAAACGAATTTATAAATTAATTACGACAAAATATTTGCCAAAAAAAAGTGATTTTTCAAACATACTGGATGTATTGAACATACGATATCATAATGAAATAATATTGAAAATTGCTTACAAGTTATCGTCAAAATAATTACGGTTTTTAAATAAATTATACATGACGTTTAAGAAGGCCAGAACCCTGACAGGATTATCGAGCAAATGATGATTGATGTTATAAATATTTGAATTTATTACAAAATAAATAATTATTTCGTTCGAGTAAAAATATCTTACTGAAAGATTTAGTGCCCGACTGTCAAATGCCTCCGTGTAAATGACTAAGTATTTTCGTGGTTTTCGCGAGCTTAATCAGCAAGTTTTATTTGTAAGAGCTTCAAGAAAAACATCCTAGATGGCGAGTGCTCAGTAAAAAGTTTTTTTTCACCCTTCATTGGCGCATCATTAATTTAAATTTCGCCGGACAATACTTCGAATTTACATTTTAAAAAGGCTCCACTTAGTGTTAAAAAAATGTATTCTGCTAAAAGTGGACGAAAAGGAATACTTACATATATTTGTGGCGCACTTTATGCTCCAACACACTAAAGAAGTAATAGAGTAATTTATTTATTACAGTGATATTTAAACTTTACATAATATTAAATTTTTCCTACAAAGAAATATTTTTCTCATTTAAAAAAATGTCAATGTTATTATTCAAAGATTTCTCAGTCTCAATTAGGCCTTCCAATCCCATGATCCTGGATCGTGGTCAATTAGCCAATCCCGAATCCCGGGACTGTCTAAATATCAATCCTGGAATTTCACGATTCATTGTAAATGTTAAAAAATTGTAACGTTTACCTCGGTTTATTTATGTACATGGTTTTTTATAATACCTACGTAATTGATACATGTATATATTGTGGTCTCCCTCCTTCTCGTATTTTGTAACTTCCGTAGACAGGAACAGACAATTATGACAACAAAAAAATCAATTTTTTCTGAAACACATTCTTATTAATAAATAAAAAAGCCATTCGCATGCCCAAAAAAACTTAAAATCATTAATATATTCATTACAATTGAAAAAATAATAGATACCGATTTAATGTTTATTACACCATTTGAAGCATGGAATTACGCTTTGTGACCAATCTTGGGATCCCGGGATTCATTAATTGTGAATCCCGAAATCCCGGAGTTCGAAAAAATTATCCGAAATTGGATGCCGTAGCCCCAATGTATTCTAAAAATAGATGTTGTTGGCGTAGTAAACTTTAAGCCAGGTATGACATGCCTATGGCAAGCGTGCTGAAAGTGTCATAAAAAAATTTAGCTCACAGGTGAAAGTTTAACAGATATAACGTTTAGTTTATATATATATATATATATATCATCGGCGTGCGGTGGGCCTATCACTATCTCTATCGCACATCCTAATTTGGGTATGAGCAAGAAGGATACAAGAGCATGCGCCGCACGCCCTTGCATCTCGCTTGCACCTTCACTTTTCATGTGATTGAGCGAGAAAGAGATAAAACCACCACACGCGCCTGATTTATATATATTTATATAATTTATGAAATTTCAACTAGATCCGATGTACAACAGAAATAGTTTAGTTTCATTAATACAATTTATCACCTGAGAAGGTTGTAGTCAACAAATTGGTTTAAATTTACTTTTCAAAGGAAATTCGTTTCATTGGACAGTTTGAGCTTTAAAAAGTTACCCTAGGATTGTTACAATTCATCACTGACGCTGAAAGTTAGACGGTTAATAAAAAAAAATTAAAAACCGTTCCTGTGAAACTATTTTTCGTTTAATAGTTACTTTAGGTCGTTCTGTTAGTTACAACTTTTTCCAGGATACCCATTTGATTATTGATGACACGTTCTTGGTCTTAAAAATATTACGCAATTTTTTCTAATGTTTATGTTATTAAAGCTTCCAGTAGTCTGATAAAGTATTGAATGTGTAAAAGATTTATAAATGAAATGTAATGAAAGAACTATCTTACCGTCGTATTAAATTTGTTGTAAGCCATAGCTGATTTTTCTTTGTTCAGCTGACGATAATTTTCAATTAAAACATAAATTAAATAAACCGTTTGATAAACTGTTTTGTAGCATTTCCTATTTCACTAGCTGAGCAAAACCAGAATTGATTTAAAATTAAGTTCGTAGAATATTCGCCATGCATAGTTATTTACTTTATAAAATATTATGTTTTCGACAAAGGACTCAAACTAAATGGTATACTGCAATTCATAATAAATTTATGACTTATTTCATGTTTGTTTCAAATAAACGTTTCATTTTATGTTCGAGTCAATGTAAGTGAGAAGTTTTAGCATTTATGTTTTATGCGAAACTTATTTTTAAAATATGAAAACTCTTTCACAGCCACTGCATACAAACAATTCAAAAAATCGTCATCCCTTTCATTACGTGTTATAACATCTGAGGATTCAGAGAAATATAATACTGTGCTCTAAAATTTTCCGGCTCCGCTTCTCTCGTTTTTTTTATCGCCCGAATGTGAATTAATTGTGAAAAATGTGATTAAATAATTTTACGACTGATTTAATAAATCAATTCGTTATTCAGAGTGGTGATAAATGCTATCGGGGAAACGACGTTTGAGGGTTTAATTAAATATTCCATTTGCGAAAAACTTTCACTCAAATTAACTTTTTTTCCACGCAGTTGTACTTATTTCAAATGATAAGAAATGCAGATTTAAGACCACATCGTAGGGTGGCCATTGTGAAAAAAAATCTACAACTGACTTAATAAACGGTTCCAAAAGGACACGGTCTATTTTTAAGGTGTTAACTGTCATCTCTTGGTGGAACGTCAATGTAATTTATTTTTGATTTAACTTAAAAAAAAGCCCAGCATTTTATAAAACTTGCTTTCAGTCACGCGTTGCTCTTCACCAAAAATGCAACTATTATTGCATTCGCGAATACACTTGTAACTTTACTGTTTAAATATATTAATTGTTTATTAAATTTAGTTCACGACGCACGTCTTATATTGAACAATTTATTTTAATGTTATTTCGACCGGTATTGTGATTCCAACTGTCGGTTATTAATTGTTATCTAGATGTTTGTTAATTTTTATCTGATTTTGTTATACCGGTATTCAATATCAATGGTGTTTTGGCCAATTGATGTAACCCTCAAAATTGAAATTGTTCAGGAGAGGGTAAAAACTGTTTTTCTCGAAAATGTTATATGGTGAGTTGCGTTATGAATCTTTGACATGCACTCCTGTAAATTCTCATGTTTGCAGATACGGGATTATACGTAGCAACTGTCGATATAACAGTGGCTTAAATCAAGTGGTCGGATCAGAATTTTTAAACCTAAAACCAATGTAAAGTAATGCTTCCCTTTCAAAAAGTGGTCAATTTATTTTTCTAATTTACATCATTTGGTCGAAAACAACTGCGCCATCTTTGAATTGAGATTCAATCATTAACACAAAGAACCAAAACAACATCGATACGAAATACTGATAAGCCGGTATTGATGTATCCGTCTGGCATTGCAATCCCCGCACATACTGATTAGCGATAGTCCAATAGAGCAAAAAAAATTAAAACTTCGCAGCACACTTAAATTTCAGATTCCTTTCTGTAGTTATAACCTTCGACAAATTCACTAGCGACACTATCACAAAAAGTCCTCATTATATTTAATCAAAAAACAATATATTATTTGGTACTTTGGTAAGCAAATACATGATTGAAAATGTGTTTGAAAATAGAAAGTCTTCCAATATAATTAATACAGTTCCTCCCAAGGGTATTACTATGGTCACCCTTTTGATTGAACCGAAATCAAATTCTTGAATCTTGAATTACATTATGAGTTACTTGATTAGTCTTAACGACTTTGTCCAGAGTTGTTTAATTAATCTATCAGCCAAAGTTTCCAAGTTTTGGCCTTCCCGCGAGATTGATTCCAAACTTGGAACTCAAACATCAAGAGCCAACTGTCAATCTGACAAAAAATTAAGCCTATAATTTACATTCAGGAACATTATTAAAGCTTAAATATATAATGCGAATACTCCGTAATCTAATTATTAAGATTTAAAACGTTACAATGGATTTTCTAGTTTTATTGGACATTAGTGGCTATAATTCGGTAAAAATAGCAAATAATTACCATATTATATTGGTATCCTACCAATTAAATACAAGTAAAATATGTTAGCGGTTTTTTTAATGTTCTCTTACAAAAACCTTTTATTTTTACACTGTTATAAAAGACAAAAAGTATTATTCAGTATGTTTAATGAATATATGTATATATTTAAAAACACTCCGGCTCTTTTGTGAATATTGGAATCTTCATTTTTGCCATTTGGTGAATTTTAAAATGCAGGTGTTCATGATTCATGCATGACTTGTTATTGTACTGACACATTTATATTGCTCTTCTATGTTTCAATTTTATTCCCTCTCAGATTTTTATTTTATTGTGTAATTTGTAATGTGTAAATTAAATCGCAAATCGTTTCAATTTATTAATTTGTATGTAAGTATCTTATGAAACTATTTTTATATATTATATTATGTTATAAATAAAACATAAATTCGAACTATTTTTGAGGTCCAAAATTTTATCAAACTTATCTCGCATTTTTATATGGAAACCTTATCTTTTTTTACACTTTTTTTTGGATGGTATATCCTGTGCAAAAAGATAAAAGTAAACTTTCATTAGGAGGCTATATGTTTCACATTGGGAGTGGACACTGCCTCAAAAATATGTGTATTCGAAATAGCATAAACAAGGAGTTGGAGTCGTTTGGTTTTTTACCGCTCCGACTTCACAACCTTTGAAAAGCATTAGGTTTAGCGTTATACAGAAAACGACTATTATTTTTAGAAAGGTCACAGGGTCGAATATGTCTTATGCTAATGCTTAATCCCAGGGGTAGAAACATGTTTTAATGAAAATTCATGGAAAAGAATGTCAAAACATATTTGACACAACCCTTGAAATTTTTCTGTCAATACAACTTTGTAATTGTCAAAATAAAAATGATATTTTATTTTATTCTACATTTCAGTTCAGTTTTATGAAGAGTACTTAAAATTTAATCAGTTTATGAATTTCCATGATCATTATATAGTCGAATATTTCAGCTAAAAACATTATTTTCAAATTTAGAAAACAAATTTTCACTGAAACAAAACAAATACCGAATAATTCCAAACTATGTGCCAACTACCAAAACTATAATCCATTGCAGAATGGTATTGTGAAACAGCTGAAAAATACTGCTTTTGTATTTTTTTGGACTAATTATTTCTGTTATTTATTTGCATTGTTTCTACGGCAGTCTTTCCCTCACCGAACTCCCGAGTTCGTGGTAATGTGAACATTTTGACAAATGCCAAGATTGACACATCCCGGCTAGCCAGCTTTATTCCGTGTACCGTAGAAATTGGGATTTATTCTTTAATGTATTTGCATTTGAAGCTATATTTCCAATAGTAAATAGTAAGGTTTATATATTAAAAATGTTCTTGTTGATAGAAAAGACGATTTAATATTTTATTATTTTACAGGTTATTTCTTCCATTTCCTTTTAATGAAAAAATCGTGTCAAGCATTTCTTGTATATTTTATAATTGAAAAGTGGAAAGAAGTTTTAATTTAAGTTAACACGTTGAATCCCGGAGCCGTGTTTTCACGTGATTCAACAACCATCGCTTGAGTCCCGGAACCGTGTTTTCACGTGATATACTAGCCTATCAAAAACAGTCATATTTGAGTCATCAAGCGATACGTATTACAACGGAATCTTAATTTTAATTATAGTAAAGACTTAAAACTTTTCGAAAAATGAATTTATACATATGTTTATTTAGCGGCTCAAGCCCTTGATAACGTAAGCTTTTTTTATATTACCACTCGATCAGTTTTCCTTTCAGTGGCGCGCACTCCAATTCGAAATATTAAGAGATAATTTTTGAAGAAATTCTATGCACATATTCAAAATAAATAAATAAAATTGGAACATATTTGAATTGTTAAGGTTTTGTGCATTTCCATGTATTTTATCACTAACGACCCGGGTTTCGCCTTTCGGATTCTTCACGCATTCGAACACATGAGTGAACTCGACATGGAAATATACAAAATCTCAACAGTTCAAATTTGATATTGAAATTCCATCAAGCACCCTCAGTCGATGTATTAAATTATAAAATTGGAACAATTCTAATTTGGGTACATAATTCTCCCTCAGCATGCTGAAACATTTATTGCGAGTTGTAAATACTAGAACAATAATAAATAACCAATTTGTATAACAAAATATTAATATATATAAAATTTTGATATTTCTAAAAAGTTTAAAGTTATTCCGCGCATTTGTTGGCTAGGTCTGCTCATATTTTCGATTTTCGCTCATAGTACCTCTTGCCTTATTGCATTCGACTAATCTAAAAAGTAAATACACATTATTTCGTGCGCTTTCATATAAATCAAATAATATTATAAAAACATAAAATTTAGTCCTGAAGATAACATTACTTTTTAGTAGTCAAAGCAAAAGATATTTAATTATTGCTTTGACTGCGAAACGTTTATATATTAAGGTTATAATTAATCAAAATAAACTTTTGGTTTATTGATTGAATTGACCAAGTAAATACTTGGTAGAACTCCATTATAACTGGATAAAATAACACAGTATTTAATTCGACAAAACTTTATTACGTTTTTGAAAGCTATTTCTGCTTAACGCCATCGTCAGAACTATACTTCAACTTATTTTAGATTAGCTATATATACCGTTTAGAAGAGATAGACAATAATATGTCATCTCACATATTCAAACATCATAACATTTGTTTAAAATTAATTACGCAGAATCAATAAAATGTTAATGAGTTTATTTTAACGTCTAATTAATAACACCACGTAAGCTCCTTTTCTATAAACACAATTAGTGCGTTAAGTGATTTAATTTTAAACAAAATCTAAACTCTTCTAAACAGTATATATAGCTAAGCTAAATTAATTTTAAGTATAGCTCTGACGATGGCGTTAAACCAAAATAGCTATCGACTACCTAATGAAATTTTGTAGAACTAAATACTTTCTTATTTTATCTTATTAAGTTTTAGTTTAATGAATAAATAGATAAAGATTTACAAGAATAGCACTTCATCTTTCTCACACACATCTAATTATAAATATTGTACACTTAAGTATCCTAATTTATTCGCTTATAGCTACCTACTGTAATCTTTATCCAAGTAAAATGAATTAAACACCCATGTCAAGCGGCTCTACTGATACCACCCGAAGGTTTTGCGACACGTTTTTGCATCTAACCTCACAAACACAATAATTAATCACATAATAAAAGAAGGGGGGGGCGTCCCGTATCGCGCGAAACCAAATTTCCGCAACAAATTGTGAAACTTTGCAGGAAATTATTCACCCCGCGACTAATTCAAAGAAGACAAAAATTCAAATACATCGCTTTAAAGCGTCGTGAAAAAAAATGAATATTAAAAAGCTTTTAGTTGATTTAAAAAGCTTCATAAACACTGACGACTTTTTTATATGTATTATAAGGCTCGTGATGGAGGTGTACAATTTTTCATTTTCCACATAACGCTTCCACGGCGTATTTATTTTATTTTTATTTTTGAGCTACGAAAATTAAATATTAATGGTTTTTTCAAAATCTTGAACGTTCGACAAACCATTGTTTAAAATACCATGTCCACCTACAAACACGTGGATTCTTAATGGTGTATTTAAACAGAAAATTTCCAGGAAGAATTTATTCAGGAGTGTTAGGAATCGTAAAGGATTTTTACTCACTTCAGGATCATATACGAAGAGTCGGAATGAATGCATCACATATATTTACATCTTTAGATACAATTCCGTACATCATCTTATTCTCTAGTTCCATGGTCGAGTGGTCAATGTCGTTGCTTTCGGCTACCACTGGTCCTATTCTAGCCCTATCATTATACGCCTATCCCTACTCTCTTCGATAAAGTGTGTTATAACCAGTACTTGTAGAAAAACTTTTGTTGTGATATCTTCATTAAGAGTCCATATGCTCTACATCGGGAGAGCATTTACATGGTTTAAAAAAAGACCATTAAATCGTAAACGTAACAGAGACGTTAAGCAACGTCGTAACAAGCAATTCGGGTAGCAAAACCTTCGGTTAAGATAAACTATTTACATAAGGGGTCCATGAAAGAACTACGTATCATATATATAAATATATCTTGTTGAAAATAGGTGACTACATAATTGTAAAAGCTTGTTTGATTTATTAACAATATAACAAAAGGTCTCCCTGAAGGGAATGTTACAAGTTACTTCAATAAAACTCAGAGGTCCTATAAAAAATGACAATAAAACTATAACCGATCGATACAACAATAAACAATCAAATAATTTTGGGCTGAATCGGGTCAAGAGGGCGAATACTGGGGTCAAATCATATGTCCAGGGCATGTATACAGGGTATTCCACAATAAAGTCTGCTGTTCATATTATTTGATATTTTTTTCAAAATTGTTTGTATAATATGAATTGATAAATTTCATACACACCTTAGTCATACATAACACAATTTTGGATAACAACTGCTTTACTTTATAACGATTTTACTTGAACTAATTTATAAGAAATGTTTAAAAATTGCAGAAAGTGTCTTGCCCACTGCAAAAGGACACGAATCATTACGAAAAAAAGCTAAGATGTAATTTTTTTACCTTCCTTAACACTTTTAAAATAAATCAAAAAATTTTTGGTTTATGTTTTAAATAGTCAAAAAATAAAACAACAACTTTTGAAAAAAACTTCAATGTTCAACCTAACTTTTCATCGAGTTCAAAATATTCACCTGCTTACATAGAAACGATTCAATGAAAAAAAATCCACAATAATTATGTAATATAGGCGGTGTTGTCTAGTCGAGTGGTAAACGCTGTTGGCTTCAGTTGCGGTCCCCAAGTGTTCGTATCCCAGAACGGTTTTATAAATTGATTCTTCAATTTATTTATGGATAATTTGTTCGAAATCATAGTTGTCTGTGATGACTAAAATTCCCTTCGGCCTATCTCATCCTAAAAATAGATATAGCAAGAACAATTAACTTACTGATAGTCTGGTCTTAGCCCCGTCCTTCTATTCATCCCTCTTAGGAAAATCAGAATTTGAGTTGCTAAGTGACAAGCATTTCTCGTAGAAAAACTTTTGTTAAGGTAATTTCCATCAGGAGTCCAAATGCTCCATACAAAAATAGTCAACGGTATCTAATAATTCTAGTAGAACTTTGCGTTTTACTATATTATTATAAATATTTAAATAATTACACTGGAAAAATTTTCTTATTATTAAAAAAGATAGTTAATAAAATATCCATTTTAATTATGTTACTGCCTAATCACCGTGTAGCGGTTCACCATTGTTCTTTGTTTGAAATCGGATTTCCTCAAAAACCTCTGTGGGGTTGAATCACACATCAAACGATAAGGGTTGATTTTATTCCGACTTGTGTTTTCTTACTGGGACCGAGAGGAGAAATAAATATCCTGGATGTGACAAAAGAAAGGACCAATTGGGTGTCGAAGGCTTTGCGGGCAGCGAGATCAAAAACGTTATTGAAAATGGAAATGGGTAAGGTTACTGCCAACTGGATTTTTATTTGATATCATGAGATCACACAATGTGATTCTATAGATTTAGAGCTCATTCTATTCTTTAGTTGGGCGATTCAGAAACAAATTGAGTGAGATTTATCATTTTCCCCAGTCAGAATAAACTTTATAACCTGATATGTTTTTTACATATAGTGAATCATGATCACAAATAGGGCGCCCAACCTCGGTCAATTATTCAATCCCGAAATATCGGAACTGATATTTAGACAATCCTGGGATTTCGGGATTCACTACAAATGCTAAAAAATAATTAATATTTCATATTGAATACTCCCACATTAACTGCAATGTGTACCTCAGTTTGCTAATTCACATAATACCAATATGACTAATATAAATATATATTGTAGTCTCCCTAACTTAGACGGAGAATAATATTTTATGTCGAATTGAAGGACATGTCCTCTTTTTGGATACCATTTAGTAAAACCTACCTTAATAATGCAATAAAAAATATATATATATAACTGTTTTGATTATTTTGTCTATTTCTCTTTTTTTTGTAAATGACCGTCTGATTCCCAATAACTAAAAAAAAACCATTTCAATGCCCAAAAAAATATTAAATCATATAATACATTGCAATTGAAGCAATAATGGACACAAATAAAATGTTAAATATACAATTTAAAACATGAAATTACACTTAATGATAAATCCCGGAATCCCGGGATTGATAAATTCTGAATCCCGAAATCTCGGACCACAAAAAAGGGACGGGATTGGGTGCCCTAATCACAAGTGTTAGTGTTGTATTTTGATGTTTTTCAAATCGTTTTTTTACATACATATACGAATTGGAGGAGCCAATTTTCAATTGTGTATAGCGGAGCCCCGGTTCTTCGTTAGTATCTCATCTAGAGTCCCAACTTTTTTCATAGGGTGCATTTTAATCGAGAGCCAGAATAATTCACGGTGCGATAAACGAGGGGAAAATGAACACTGACCGACTCGACGAGACGACTGGCTTTCATATATTTATGACGGCTCAGTAGGTGAGTCCACAGCAAAAAGATTATGACCTGGCATTATAAAAAATAAACGGCGCTTGCAGACCTGCAATATTATTAAACACAAGGGAGTACCCGACATGCGTTGCAATGCCACTAAAAGAAAGAAAGGGTTTGTGTTTTGATTCTGTTTAGTGCTTTTGGATTAGAGGTCATCCTCATATTTTCTAATGAACTGTAATATTCTAAACTAGTAATCTCCATTTCAGTCAATGAAAGTGGAGCATTTTATTGTTGTGACCACCAGTGTTTGTTTACATATCATGGTTTAAGCGTCTGGACTATGCATTTGTAACAGAAGCATGAAAACGACTTTTTTGGGTTTGCCAAAAACAATCATTGATTTATATTATGAGTTATGATAATAGAGCTCTAAATTATTTCTTGTTACTCTTCTTCTATCGTTATCCTCTCTGAAAAGGAGAGCTTGACTGGCTGACATTTTGAATTGAAAAATTGCGATTAAGGAGGCTAAATGAAGTACAATTCATCAGTTGAATCTTAATAGAACACACCTCATGTGGGTCAAACATTAGTTGACCGTATAACGCTAGAATAATATAAAAAGATATAAGGCATCTCCTTTAAAGTAGAAGTTCAATTGTTTTTTACTTAATCTGATATACAATAAACTACAAAACAGCGTTGTGGAGAGGTTCTAATCGAAAACACGTTATTTTTAAACAATTTTAGCCGTACAGGTTCATCTTGATTAAGCTGCATAATTATATTGTTCAAGGGTTTACTGTAATGCTAAACTTAAATATTTAATTAATTACTTTTTTGCCATTTTTGATTAATTAATAATAGTTGTTTCTTAAGAAACATCTTTTTTCATCTCACGATAAGATAATAGTATAAAAATAGAAAAAAAAGCAGTCTCATCAGTTAAAAGTATTCATAAAAAGCCATTGAATCTTCCGCAAACAATAACTGATAACATATCTTTGATGAGTAAGAACTGTGGGCTTCAATTTGCCTTCGTTTTGAAATGTAATGTCACGAAGCTAACATTCTCTTGACATACTCCATTACCCGGCCAAGGGTTTGAATCTGCGAATGAACATTTTCATACATCAATCAATTGATGGATTTGCATCCAAAGGAATTACAAGTGATTCACGTATTTGTTGAAATCCAATTCCACTCACAATATAGAGTGTACAAACCCTAAGTCGGTCATTAAAAAGAGAATATAATGAGTTATTGATACAAAAACATATCATAGGATTGTCTTAAATGTTTTTTCTTAAATGAGATCAATTATAGTTTTACAAAACTAAAACACATAATAATGAGTTCCAATTATCATACAAAGTCTGCATTTGCGTGTTTCACGCCTTTAGAAAAACATACCATAACCACGAAAATTTATCGACAGATTAATTATTGTGTTTATTTTTATACATTATTTAAGCCATGAGATACGTTTATGCATATTTCATTACCCATAGATAGTTCTTTCGCATAATTCGCCTTCAAATCACTCTCGTACGTCAGCTAGGGACCGAAAAAATTTTAGCTGACAGTATTGTTATTAATACACTTTTAATAATTACACAATTGTCAGTATAGTGGCAGAAGGCATTACGTCAAAAAACCTAAGTTTTAAGATAATCTGCTTTTAAGAAAACCATGAAATATAAGCCTCTCTATTTACAAACTTAATCATTATTTATTAAAATAACCACTTTATGAGACTCGTTAATCATTTACGAATTCAATTACGTATTAGTAATTCTTTTTTTTTATATTATTTATGATTTGTTGTCACTAATAATTGTGAAATAAATTAACTTAATTCATATTGATTTCTTCAAATTACGTAAAAAATACATTCAATATGGCTGAGCTTGTTTTTTCAGACGATAGAGCGTCCTAAAACCTATAATACTGCATTGAATTTATAACTCACAAAAGCCGATTTTCAATTGGTCATTTTCTGCCACTCTCCCGACGATGTAAAGACTTAACCTGCATCCACTCTATTTAAATATAATTAAAAATAGCCAAGAAACTAAGAGTTCGCTTCGGAGGCTTCATAATTTCAGTAGATTAATATAAATAAGAAAGACGACTAAGTCTGAAGTTCTTGCAGATATGTTTAGGCTTTTTGTTTCAGATATACCAGACGACAGTAAATTATTATACCTCACACTTAATTAAAAAGCGCATTTTAACCTTTAAACGTTCGTGTAAATAATGCCTTTGATTAACATATTTAATGAATTTCTCAGACAGCATATGGACAAAAAAATATTTGATCACGCTTACAATAACAATACTGATCACATTTTTATTTTTACATTACATTGGATTCGTCTGGCATTTTTGTTTTTTGTAGACCGATTCGGGTATAATTTTATTTGCAAAAATATAACAACGATAGATATTTTTATACGGTTTCAAGAATATATATATTTCATATGAATAAAATATAATAAAAACTGGAAAAGTGTTTACTAAATATTTCAAACCTTTGTGTGCTAGATTTATGTATTCCTTTGAAAATATGAAAGCTATTGTATCATTTTGGAACACATTACTACTCTTTTATTTAAATATTTTTCAAATTTGATAACAGGTGGATAATTTGAAATCTGCCATCGTCAAAAAAACGTTTATTATTTTTAAAACCTCCAACATCAAATATTTTAGCACATTATAATAATTGAAATATCTTGTTAATATTTTTTTCTTAAATAAAACACTCGGGTTTGTTGTTCTTTCCCTTTTCAGTTCTACATATGCATGCGAACAATCTTTTTCAAGCATGAATTTTTTCAACAGCAAACTGAGAGTCTTCTTATTGATTAGAACCTGGAGTCGTGCCTAAAATTAAAAACAACAACATACAAACTTGACACACTTAAACTTTCCAAAGAGACGCAAAGACATTGTTCGCATTAAGTGTTTGTCAGTCATTGCCAGGGTTAAAATTTATGGATACGTTACTTTAATATTATTTTTTATCAATAAACAAAATCTTTATTAAGTATGAAATCAAGTTTTATTCAGTGTACCCGTAATTTAATGAAGGTTTAAAATAAAGGTTTACTAAATTAATAAACAGATTTGGCTCTCAATTTTTTTTTTGAATCGTTGTAATATACATATTTGGCTCTTTGGCGAATAAGTTTGTCTACCACTGTTTACCCGACCATGGCTAATTACCATACCCAGCCAATTTACAATCCTTTGACAAGAGAGGGGGCAGCATACAGTATTTTTTAATATTGAATTGTTTTCAATGTTTGTCATTCGATTTTCGTTTTTCAGTGGTCTCAGACGATGGGCTTTACAGCAACGCCGGTTGCCACTATTAAACTCATTAAAAAAACCACGTTTTGCTGTTTAAAAATTGTTTAAATTAAAGTTAAATGTAAATTCATTTGTTTGTTTAAATGGTTTAATTGATAATTGTGTTTAAAGTTAAATTCATTTGTTTGTTTAAATTGTTTCTCAGGTGTGATGTAAATGTAAACATAAAATTTTTGTGCTGTGTATCTATTGTATTTTTATAACCAATTCATTTTAATAAAAGAGATTAACCGGACCAAAGTGGCGTTTGTATTGAGATCCTACTGCTTGCCCTGGATGGAGATCATCAATAATTCGCTTCCTTTTAACCTGGCTTTCTCACATCGACTATAATTTTGATTGATTCTGCAGAGTTTTAATAGTAATATACGTTGAATATAATATTAGTATTCGTTTGATTATTATCTTGCTTATTAGTATCAATAGAAATGAATATTTTTTACAATACAATTAATCTGAAGATGGTTTTCAGAAGTGGAGAACACATGTGACACTTAGTTATATAACTAAATGAAAATGTTATTACTTTTACATTAACTTCATCTGCCTTCCTTGATTTCTATGTAACCCATTGTTTAAGCTAATTCAAGTTCGTTCTCATTTACAAAATAAATACATAATTCGTAATTTGTTCGATAGAGTTAGTCTTAATTGTAAATATAATATGGTACTTATAAAGGAAACGATTTTTAATGTATACCTGTATAGCACACAAAGTAACAACTGTCAACGAAAATATTCAACAAGATTTTCGTAAAATTATTCGATTCCCTTTTCTACGAAAAAAGATCGCATTAAAACAGAAATTACGTTTACATTTTGTACATAAACAACATTCTTTTCTTAAGTCTTTTTCTTTCTGTAATATCCGCAAATTTGATGTTCTCATTAATGGCCAATTATAATTGACATATGTACAAACAATCTATTCAAAGACGCGTCAATTGAAAAACGAAATCCTCGAAAACTGTCTTTTAAGGAAATAATCAACTTTATTGAGTGACCAGTATTTGACTTAGGCAATTAACCTTTTCATTAACTATGTTTGTTTACAAATAAGCAGCTCAAGTTCTGTAAGCTTGAAGCTTATTATTGAGTTTGAATACACGTGTTCCCAGTGTTAATATATTCAAAGTTATAATCATATTAAATCGAATGACAATCATGTGAAGTTATTTTATATCATAATTAAAATCACTTCTGTAAACTATTACGTAATAAAGTTAATTATATCTATTTTAATTATGGCAAACGCAAATTATTTTACAATAAAATAATGAGGATGGAGTGTGGACTGTGGAAACAATATCGTAAAGGGATTTTTGTAGGAGGATTGAATCTAACTGGCATCTGCCATTATTAGAGCAACAATATGTCATCGTTTTCAGCAACGATTCTCTCCATGTATGTTTATACAGTTATCCGATTGTATGCTGAGACTAGACGATATTTACTGAAAACCATAAGTAGCATTCTTTTCCACCGGATTGTTCATCATTAAGATCTTTCCTGGCGATTGGCCGTCTTTAAGCCGTGTCCACACCCAATGAAGATTATATGCGAAAACTACTTGTTACTCAGTTGCTTAACCTCTCTTTGTTTTTCGAAAATTCGTAGATACAAAGATTCTTATAAATACACCATAATTTAAGAATAAAGTAAGTGCATATTTAAGTTTCTTATGAAAGTTAGTGATTTAGAAAACATAATAATGGTGAGAATTCACGAGAATTTGTTATTCATTGATAACGCCCAACATGATTTAATGATAAAAAAGTGATAAATGACGCTGCAGATTTACGAAACATTGATCGTCAGCAATTGGCAAATAATATTTTATTTTTTGACGCACTTGAAAATGCAGTCAGCGAAATCAAGCGGTGACGCGTATTCTGCATACGTTGCAACAAAGGTGAACACTCTCAAAAGCAGAACACGGACATCCGACGACGGTATATATTATACGAACAAAGAAGAAAGGACCTTATTCATCATCGCCAATCGAACTGGGAAAATCTCACCTGAACTACATAATCGTCATCACCATAATCTTAATCATCCATACCTACAGTTATATCTCGTCAAACATAAAACAAATGGCAATATATTCCTCATATAAGTCAGAACTAATGGTTAACTAATTGCTCCCGTTACGCCTCGTTTAGGTTTCAGATAGGTTTAAGTTTGATTTATAAAACTGGCCAAGCTCGTGAACACGGCAATCGATCGCCAACGACGTTGACAATTCGGCTAAAGACTCGGTACATGATCTTAAACATAAAATTATCCTGATCTTATTTCATTAAATCATACTGGCATCGTTATATAAAATAGTTCTTTATATAGCCTATTTTTATTTAAAAATAATATCATTAAATTATAGACAGCAGTGTTTCCAACAAATTAACTTAAATAACTAATATTGACGGAAATAAACTAAAAGTAAACAAACAGTTTGTTATTCATTCTATGTAATCAACAACACTTAATTCTGCGAAACAAACATTTCAAAATATCTGGTGTAAGAAAATGATTGAAAATCATATTTTAGAATCACGATTGTTAAATAATTTATGTAAACGAAATGGTTTCTTTGTTTTAACTTTTTGATACACAGCAAAACACAGAAGATCAATCAATGTCATGTTATGAATAAAACATTTTAGTATGCGAGTTTTCATCTTTTAAACAAAAACAAATAGTACTATAAAATAGACAAAGCATTTGTCTTAATGTAAGAATTCTTTTCTCAAAATTCTTTACAATATTGTTACAACTGTATTTAATGGTGATTCTGCTACAAAAAAATAACTAGGCCATCCATTAAATTATTTTCCAACTATCATTTATTTTGTAACTAACTATCAATGTCATGTTTTAGTTATGGGAGATTATGCATATTTTTTAAAGAAGAAAACAGGAAAATTCAATAATAATACTTGATTATTAATATGACAGATGCAATACAATACTTTCTCATTATTTGCCTAACCTCGGAGAAGCTTTTATTTTTATATTATATTTATTATTATATTTCTCAGAAAATAATCACGGTAAGTTATCCACAGCACAAACTCCGCTAGATGCTTCTCGTAATTCGTAATTGCGTCTGACGGATAAGTCTGGCATCATAATTAATTATAATAATAATTATGTATCTTATTATATTAATCTTTCATATTATATTTATATCTAACAAAAACAAATCAAATAATTATTGATAAAATAGCTGCAAATAACATAATGTAACCTTTTTTTTTCTTAGGTAAAAAATAAAATAATTAATACTGCTTCCAAAGGATAATGACAAGAATTTACCGATAATAATACACAAAATAAAAATCAATTCAATTAAATTATTTAGAATGAAAATGTTTATGACCTTGCAAAATCTTAAATTCTTGTGATTTTTTTATATCAATTTGATGGAGCGTTAAGTTCTAAGGCGCGTTAGCGTCTTAGTTCTTTGAGTATTCTTCATGTCTAATGCTAGTTTTTTTTGTTTCACTTCCATCTTTGCAGATAGAAGGGCGTGATCGCTGCAGAGCTAAGCAATCCACAGTGAAGCCAATTCACGTGGGCACTAATTGCATGTATATAAATATACCTCCCCATATACCGAATTGAGTTCCATCCGATTTGCCCTAGATGCAACTAAGTCGTCATGACCGCTGCTGCCGATACATTGGACTAAAACGCTTCGTCTTGAGCAATTTTTCCCGTTTGTTGGTGTGCCATGTCTGGACATGACACACCAAATGATGTTATCAGCATACGTCTTAATTTGCCAACAAATAATTATTTCAACATGTCACTTGTCGCACTATGCCCACGATATACCGACATTGATATGGTACAAAATGCACGCCGTGCTTCGTAATAGTAAATAATCCCATAATTTCTGCCATTATTGTGCAATGTGCAAGATACGCTTCTGTTTTTATTCGATCATTTACGTTGACGGCAGCTTAATGGTTGTAAAACAGAATTGCTCGCTAGTTTTACGAGTCACTTCGAACCGTATGTCGTAAACGGAATCCACGGACACCATCTTTTATTCAATTTGAGGCACAACAGTATCAAAACTTTATCACAGCATCTGGGGCTGCTCGGCGTTGCCACTACAAAATTATGCACATACTTGATAATAATTATTATTTAATAAAATATAATTCCGATCCTGTAGCCTAGTGGTGTTTATCGCAGGATTCCTCAGAGAAATTTGTCAGTCGATTCCGTCCATTGTTTCTAAACGGGGTCGTTGATCACAATTACATTATTGCATATAAAGTAATTAATCATTTCTCTCAATCATTTTGAAACTAATATGTCAATTTATTCATGCAAGTGTATCCAAGTTCTTCTGCATTAAAATTAATTTTATATGCATTTTCGCTTGTTTTGAAGAAATACATATAAAAAAATAGTATACTTTCTGATTTCCGTTTTTGTTTGGAGGGGGGGGGTGTTGAAATGGATTATTGTGTTAGAGGATAAGTATAAGCAACATTCATTTACACGCTTTTGACTCGTTGTCATCTTAAAAATCATTTGATTCTTTTCAGTACACTAAGCGACCATTCTCTTTTAGCTTTAGTGACAAATATGATTTTAAAAATTCTCAATGAAACCACTGTATTATAATCAAAATATTATAATCATGCCAGCCATCCCTTTTGCAACCCCTCCCTCTCTCAATTCGGTCATGTTTTAAAATATTCGGTTGCGGTGTTCATCAGCTCGAATCCATTCCTTGCATTCAAATTAAATTATCAAGATGTGTATGGTGCTTAAATTTTTTCTTACTCTTCAAAGAGACAAAATACCTGGATCCCGGTTCAATATCGGTATTACAGTCCTCACCAAAATCGATTAAAAAATCAATGTGTGAAAGTATTCGTTTTGGCATTTGAATCCGTGTACACTGATTGTAACGAGAATAATATCGTTGACCACACGGCTACAGTACCAGCAAAATAGTTTTACCAACCGCAATGAAAATGAAATAACTTAACATAATCCAACGTAACCCATAAAAACCACTCTCGCAATAAAACGTTTTTTCCCATGTGTGTACACGCTACGCTGGTGATACGAATACATGCCAAAAATAATTAAAATATGAGTGGTGAATGGGTTGGGAATCGGGAATTTTCATAACATTCATAAATAATTCAAAAATCATTTTTTGTATATACTTAACTTGAATTGTGACTGAATCAGTTTTATATGACTATGTATTAAAGGTCTGCACGCGCAGAAATTTTATAAAATTACCCGGTCCGAGTCTGACATTTTCTGGCCAAACCCAACCCGAGCCCAAGTCTCAATATCACACTTGTTACCCGAAGCCCAGATTTTTTTTCAATACAGAAATTCATTTATATTTTTCTAACAATATGATGTTATTATTTCCACATTTCCAGCGGTATTCATATCACACGGGCAATAAAACATTTAAGTGATGAATAGTACTGCCTTATGGCCGACTTGTGACCCGAACATAGTCCGAAACATTTTTTTGGAAATTAAATTCCTTACCCGGGCCTTCGCAGACCTCTGCTATGTATATTAAAGTTATCCCCTATTGTCCCCACTGTAACCAAACATCCTTTTTAATTTATGAATTATTAATTCAGGTATAAATTAAATTTACATACATTTAGCTCACAAAAAAAGATCCACATTTTTTTACACAAAATTTCTTTTGTAAATAATATTGGATAGTTGACCCGCATAATCAATGGTTGGAGTGGTGGCGAAAGGAGTCGGAGAGGGAAGGGGGTTCCGGCATCGAATTTAACAACGTCACGACGCATCGAAGGCGCCCTGTCATAATACCGAGTGAAAAATTGTTCCACTAAATCACATGGTGAACAAACCCAGTGGGCGTACGATGTGACACTTGCAGAATGAATTACGAAATAAACGTTTGCATCAACCTTGATATGAGCCATATATGCTAAAACCAGGCCAATTGATGTAACCCTCAAAAAATACGAAAATTAGTTAATGATTGGATCTAATTTTAAACACGACAGAACAGGTCTCGGCCATATGATGATACTTTTTGGAAGGGAAAAATCATTTTACATTGGTTTTAGGTTTAAAAATTCTGACCCGGCCACTTGCTGTAAACCACTATTATATCGACACTCCCAATGTATAATCCCGTATCTGCAAACATGAGAATTTACAGAAGTGCATGTCAAAGATTCATAACGCAACTCACCATATAATGTTTTCGATAAAAACAGTTTTTTCTCTCTCCTGAACAAGTTTAGTTTTAAGGGTTACATCAATTGGTCAAAACACCTTCCGTTCCTGAGTAAGGGTCGAGAAACATAATATAAGTTAGGTATTAAAGCTGGTAGTTTATAAATTAAACTTATTAATATTTTTAAAAACATTAGTTTTTTTTACTCACTTGTTTAATATTATGTAACAGTCCTGCCTCAATGTCAGTCCATTGTTGAAATCTGAAACAAAAACATTACTTAAATAAATTAAAAGTGTAGGTTAACATATGTTGAGGTGTTGAATGGACGCGCAACCCAACACAATTCAAACAGGAGTACTCAAAATGTTTATCTTGTATATTTGAACACTAATTGGGACTCCTATATTGTTCCGCAAGAAAATTTTCTATAACTGATCAATTAATATTATCACGTTTTGACATGATAAAATATAATTTTTCAAATCTTTTTTTGAAAAATATTGATATTATTGAAAAATTTATATCCGTTGAATAGTGTTGAACTGTCAAGTCTCTTTAGAAAGGTACTATATTTTAAAAAATAATACGCTTCATAGCATTTATTCCACATTTTTTTTTACCATTTGAAAATTTTATCTTGCCAACCGAAACCACTGCTGATCATGAAAGGATGACGGATCTAATTTCTTATATAACGCCTTTCATACTTCATTCCTTCGCCAATGAAAAAATCTTTTTTCGTAATGAGAATTAAAAGCAAAAAATTCATCCTTAAATTCACAAAAAAACTTTCTAAAGACAAATTATATTTTTTGATTGAGGAGAGATTTTTATGAGTAACAACAGATATTAAAGCTTCGCATTTATCCATTAAAACGGTGGTAAATCTTTTAATGTTGATATATAAAATATTATTGTGTGTCACAGGTAGGGTTCACATAACGTTGCCCTCTTCACCTATTTCTGTACATACAATTTTTCCCCTATCTCTACAATTTCAATGAAACGAAGCATCAAAGAATGATAATGACACCATCAATCATTCAGCCAATTGAATTGTACTACAAAAAAGTATTGCGAATTATTCGCATTTTGTAAAGTCGGAAAAAAATACGCAAAATCCGTCAAATAACAGTACTGGTTCGACTGAGGTTATTTAATTCAATTAATGAATGATCCGTATTAATGAATGATTTTTTTGTTTTATTATTTACCAAAACTTATTGTAAGAAAATCACTCAACGTGTTTCTTGGAAGGAAAGATGGAGTATACGAAAAACTAGTGGTTACTTACTTTTAAGGTATTAACTATCAATAATTATTAGTGGAAAGACATTATATTTTAAAAATAAAACACAACTCGTTATGCACTACTTTCACATTGTTATTATAATCAGTACCGGTTTCGCTAGTAGTACAAAACAAATTGTGTTTAATTTTTTAAAAAGTAGTTAATTATTTGTTTTATTTACGGCCTCGTTTTTTGCGGTCGGTTAGGGGTGGGCGGGGTCGTTATGAAAGCATCATCTGAGCATTTTTGATGATATGTTTCCGGGCACAAATGAGCGTGCCCACACACGTTCTGCCGATTCTCTGTTTAAATTTCATCAAAGAAGCAGCGTGGAGGTTTTATAATGCCAGTAAATGAAATATTATTTTCGTGTTTTATTAAGAAACGGGACGTAGTGAGTCTGACAGTATATCATGTGACACAAACATGTTCATGGCGAATCTTTTTGAATATTTAACCGAATGCGCAAAAGCCCATAAACATTGACCACTCGGTTACTGATTAATTAAAATAATACCACAGTTCCATTACTATATAACGCGTGTATTTTAATTATTTATATTTGTACGGACGTCCATCGACAGCTAGTGTCCGGTTTTGCTTGGCAACCCTAGGCATAGTTCATAGTAATTCCGTTGTCAATTTAATTTAACGCATGATGAGATGGCTAACCATCCACCGCAAGTGTCCAAGAAATAACTTGGAAGTCGATAATATACGCCATTACTTGCTCAACTACCGATCCATTGATTTACGTTTTATAGTTCAGTATTCAAACGGTGCATTGATTTCAATCAATTTGATAAGCGATTGAAAAAAGTATCGTAGATAGAAACGTTTTAGTAGTAATTAATTGATTACCTGTTGTGAATACGGAATCTGCTTTGAATATTAGTGAAAGAAGGAAACATTTAAATATATTTTTTTATGTTCATATTTTCTTAAAATGAGACGTAGCGAGACTGATCACCTTACCATTAGTCGTAGCTAGATCTTCCAATCCAAGGATACGGGATCCCGGTCAATTAGTCAATCGAATAATTTCTCAATTATCTAAATATTAATTTCGTAGATAGGAACAGATAATTTTAACTAAAATATGCTCTATGTGATTTATTATATATAGTAATCAAATTCCCAGTTAATTAATTATGATGCATTCCTAAGAAAGCTATTTTAAATATGTGCAAGTCTACTAGCTGCCATAATTCTATACGTTTATTCAAAAAGTCATTTTAATTTGGTGAGGAAAAAGGCTGTAAGTTGCTTATCTACATCGGTGTTCATAATTTTTAATACGATAAAATAATTTTTGTCGAGAAAAAAAGACGTAACCATTAACTTTATTGGTTTTTCTTAAATAACTTATTAAATTAATATCAGATTGGGTAAATAAAACGCCAGATTAGTCTTCATGCAACTCAAGGTTGAAAATATTTAATATTTTGATTTTGGCCGAAAATCATTAAAAAACGTTTTTCGTGGCTCCTGTAAAATTTGTTATCTGTAAGTTAAGTCCTTTTTCCTTTCCACAGTCGATATGCAATTATAAATAATAGTCATCTTCGATTAGGTTAGGTAATGTTATGTTTGAAATATTTTTGAAAAACCTAACTCTAACGCTAAAAGAAGTGCATTATTTATACCCGTTTAGAACACAGCAATATGTAATATTTTATCAGTAAATATATTAACACAGATTTCTAGGCAAGCAATTGTCCCTTTCTATTGATCGCTAACTTGATTAGTATTAGATTGGCATAAAGCCATGTATATTTTGATGTCATAATTATCTATGTCACATAAAATACCGAGGCTAAAGATTTTATCCTACGAGTTAAAATTTTCATTTGTTGTTTCCTCAGAACTGTTAATATCCAATTTCTGCAAGAATGGTACCGATGTATCTGTGTTATAGAAAGGTTGACTACATATAATATTCAGCCAATATGTTACGAAACCAGACCAGGATCGGTTGCGCAGATGTTATGGCTTGTTTGTGAATGCACGTGTTTATTACGGTAGTAAAGCTAGTGATCGCTGGAATGCCGCTGCAACATCAAATTGCTGAGGAAGGTTAGACTATTTCCACGCTATGTGGCGTATGATTGCAATACGACCCAAAGGATATACCAATCTTGTATCCGCGGCCAAAGTTTGTGAATATTATAATTAATTTAATGAAAATTATTAATTTAATGAAAATTATTAATTTAATGAAAATTATTAATGGTTTATTAAATTATTAATAGTTTTATTACCCAGCTTCGCCCTGGATATAGCAGTTTATATTTTATTTTTTTCATGTCCGCTCCCAATGTGGAGCATATGGTCTCCTAATGGAGGTATCTTGACAGAATTTTTCTACAAGAACTGCTTGTCACTCAGTTGCTCAACCTCTCTTTTCTTTTTTCTAAGAGAGTAGGGATAGAAGGATAGGGCTATGACAGGACTAGTGGTTAGCTAATCGCTCTCGTTACGCCCCATGAGGATGGGAATGGTGGGAGGGGGGACTCAGACTACGAACAGAAATCCATAAATCGATTGAAAGATCAATCTATGAAAACCGTCCTCACCGGGAATTGAACCCGAAACATCCGTAACCGTAGCCAGCGACGAAACCAACTGCGCCACGCAGTTTATATACCACGTATCTATAAATAGAAAATGTGTTATATATATATATATATATGTGTATAGAATAGGAAGCTGTACTGAAATTGTTTAATAGGAATCAATATATTTCACACTGAGAGTGATCAACAAATATGTATCAATACCAAATTTGAATTGTTGAAATTTTGTACATTTCCATATATTTCGTCTAGAGGTCTGTACGGGTCAAAATTTTATAAAATTACCAGGTCCGAACCTGATCCGGCCCGATATCATAATTTATTGTTACCCGAACCCAACCTGAAGCCCAGATTAATTTTCCTCATCCCAAAAACAGCCTGATTTTTTTCAATACAGAAATTCATTTATACTTTTCAAACAATATGTGTTATTATGACACATGAAAAAAATATTAAGTTATGAATAGTATTGCCTTATGACTGATTTACGACCCCGAACATTGTCCGAAATATTTTTCTGAAAACTATATTCCTTACCCAGGCCAGGCCAGAGCCCGAATTATGACGAATCTGAATTATCTTTACTTTGTCCGGGCTTGTGCAGACCTCTAATATATATCAATAAACTCATACATACATTGTTTTATACAATAACCCGAGAGCGCTGAGACTACAAAACGGATTAATTTTGATCGATTTCTAGTTGATATTATTTAATTACCTAATTAAAATTCCAATCACACCCGGTTTCTCGAACTGCAGAATAATATCATTATTATACATTGCATTGCGCTATTGCAATTGATCATGCTGATTGTAAATTATAAAAAGATTTTTTTATTCGCTTATTTATACTAATAACAAATTTGAAATCTGCATATTCATTTGTTTTCCAGTTGTCACTAAATGTAAAGTAAATATGATAGATTAAAATTTAGTGATATATTCAAACGGTTAGTTTTATCACAATTATACGCAGTGACTCAATCGTTCAATTTCCTTTTCAGAAAGATTATCAATTAGGACAGTGGTCAGCAAACGTTTTGAGAAACGGGCCGAATGAATTTTTAAAAACTTGAGAGGGCCAGACGACAAATATATTATTATTTGAATCTAATTCCTGATGTCCTTGCATGTATAATGTCTTGAAATTTATCATATTTCGTCCCATGTTTTGTATTGTCGTTTTAAATTATACTATTTAAAAACAGATACCGCTTCATTGCAAATTAGACATATGCATTTTTCTCTGTTTTGTACAAAAAAACAACCTATTGACAGTGGTCATTAAATACGTGAAAATCAGCATCTAGTGTTCTTTTTCTTTGAAAATTTCAATAAATATCCGACAAATTTTCGAGTAAAAGAACATCTGGAAACCTCCAACAATACATTTTATACCTCACTTCTTCCACTTTGCGTCTTCTACCTGTTATTGATGAATTGAAATAAATAGTTCTCGTGAATTCACAACTAAATTATGAAATTTTATAAAATTAATATCACAATTAATTTTTGGAGGGCTGGATCCGGCCCGCTGGCCGTAGTTTGGAGACCACTGAGCTAGGTAATACTGGTGGAGACCCAATTTCTGCCTATAGTTTGAGTGTTAAGATTTTAGTATTATAGGCTTACAATTAAATGTACTTTTGCTTAAATCATATTCACTTTCATAAAAATAGTTTTCACTTATAAAAAATACATTCCACAAAAAACAAATTCTTTCACTATAAAATAAAGTGATACATTTTTTAACATTGAAGAAATACATTACGCTTACGAAAAAATATTTTTCACTCAATATACTCACAGTTTAAAATCGATAATTGCACGAAACTGTAATGAAATGTCACTTAGTCTTCTACCCTATATTAGACCACTTATATTGTCTTTGCTCTACGCATTAGAATACATTACACAAACCAAACCAGACCAACCCTAACATAACCTACAACAACTTAACTCACTTTGTTAAAAGATTCCGTTACTAAGTGGAAACTATTAAAATCAATGTTTGATTGTACTAAGTTAATAATATCTAATCCAAAGTGAAAACAATCTAAATAAAATTTCAAGTGTATCAAGTGAATACTACCTAACACAAAGTGCAATTATTTATGACCCTAGAGAGAGCTTCATACGTTTTAACACGTTTCACACATACCTGCACCGCCATTAGAATGACAAAGTTATCAATTTTAATTTAGTAACAATAAAATTCACAAAAATATCCGCAGAATCGATCGAAAATATACTATCCAGTTACAAAACATTATCGCTTGCTTCAGTTGTAAAAGTTCCGTACCTATTTTGTACATAGTTTTCCCAGTGCTTAATATAATTTACTTCCGCTATAGGTTAACGTTAATGGGCGAATTGAAACGTTCGAATTTTGAGACAGCAATGATATCTATTAATAAAAAAAAATGCTAATTGACTTTTTAACAAATATTTGTGTAATTAATAAAATAAAGATTACTTTAATTTAGAAAACGCCTCAGTTGAATAGATCATTTATTATCTTTTACTTTAAAGGGCAGATAAAATGCCAGTGACGTGTTTAAACAGCAGCTCATTATTTGTTTCGATAAATGTATTTATCTTAAAGCCTCGTATTCATTACGGGACAAAAAGTTCTGCAACATAGTTTCTACGTGACTGCAACGTTTGTCACTGTCCCACAACGTTAAACGTGACATATTATATGCGCGAACGCACGGGTAGTATGTCAGATGCTGGCGAATGTATACGTGTGATTACAATTATAAATTTATTTATTATTGAAAATTATAAATCAAATTATATGACGGAACTATATAGGTATGCCTTTACTGAGTAATGTGTTTTCTTATCACGAACCTTTATGACCACGATGCATTTTTATACATCTTTACCAAATATGTCACGTTTTTATAATAATGATTTTTTTTTCAATCCCAAATGCTTCAAGTTCATAAGAATATATAACGTTATGGTTTCATAGACAACATAAATTTTATATTTTACAAAACTACATTCCAAACACATTATTATATTTTGTCTAGAAATTGACTAATATAGCCTTTCCGGGCGACATCTACGACAACTCACGTGAGCCTTGGTAAGCAAAATGCTCCACGGCATATTGCTAATTTTGTCCCTTAGTGGGCGTAGTGTATTCGTGCCTTAACTAAAACATCTAATTTAATTCTGAAAAAAACTCGACATTAAATCTTTTTTTTTTAAATCATTATAGATAGATCATTTAACACTTTTTATCATTAATAAAAGTCTGTTTCAAAATCTGAACCAATTCGCGCTCCATTAAATAAAATTATTATTATGAATACATAATGTGATACAAAACCAATGAAGATTGTAATAAATTTAATATCATATTATTAAGTAAAATACTAGGCGATGATAGGCTGGTTTCTTTTTTCAAAAATAATGAACCAAATAAATTGCAAAGAGTTGTTTCAAATTTTATCAGTGTTGCCACATACGACACACAGGCTTTGTTTTGTAAACAAATAAGTAAAAGCATCGAGCAAAACAATCTTCTGTTGATTCTTCCCCCAACAAAAATACACTCGAATGGTCCGATCAAATACACTGCTATCGCTTCACCGGTAACCCCCTATTTTCACAAAACTAAATATTAGATAAAGCTTCCTTGGCATTATAGTGTTTATGTTTTATATAAAAGACATTTATTTCACCAAAGACTAGAAAAAACAAAACGAAGATAACGAAGTGGAATTTCGTTGACGACGAAATATTGCTTTGACGTGAGGTATAGATGATCAAACGAATCGTGGCAGAAGTAAGATGAAAAACTAATAGAACTTGAAATAGCTACAAATAAAAATAATAGCAATAATTTTGTTTACTTAATTTTTCGGCCACCGTCACTTAAGTACTGCAGATTTTCATCGTTTTTAAATATTCCAGACAGAATTTATTATTAATGTAATTATAGCAACTTTCGTGGTCTAACTTTCGGCTTCTATCGTCTATTCACTATTGGTAAGAGCTGTACCCTAATGACCAAATGGGTCTGAACTTAATTCCTGGCAAGCTCAATATGAAATTCAGATCTTTGACATAGATATTGGTGATGTCTTTTCTCCTTGAATTGACAACGCTTGATACATTTATTTTTTAATATCGAATGCCTATTATATTAAAATTTGTTTATATTTTAATATAATTTATTAAGAACCAACGTCTAGGCTATAAATGAAAAATATTATAATAGCATATTTTTTACTTTACTTTTCACATACACAAAACGCGTGTAACCTAATAACACAAGTCAAGTGACAAAGTTATCCTATCAAATAATGAAACGAATGAACAATTACCGAAGACTTGATTGCTATACTGCACTGAATAGTACTGAAATTGTTTTCAATATTGAATTGATAAATGTATAATTTGGGCTCCACAATATCACAGTCACTTTGGCATGATCAACCGGTTCCACAGTTTTTTGGGCTGACTTGAGTAGCTTTTCATTTTTCCTCTTTTTATATTCCCATATAATGTGTTCAACGTCCTGGCGTGTCATTCAACCGACCAATCTAATGATAATGATGAACTTTGTATGAATATATGTATTTTTTTAACTATTTTTGTTCGCAATCTGGAGCATATGGACTACTAAAAGTGCTTATCTAAACTGAAACTTTCCTTCGACAACTGCTTGTTACTCGGTAAAGTTGATCTACCTATCTTTTTTTAGGTGAGAGTAAGGATAAAAATATAGGGATAGGGCAGTACTAGTCGCTAATCACTCCCACTACGCTCCTTCTTAGAATTGGATGGGTGGGAGGGAGTTTTAAAAATTACAGACATCCGTGTCTTCGAACACAAAATCTATAAATCGATTGAAAAATCAATTTATGAAATTATGTACAGGGATTCTAGCCCAACGATGTTGACCACTCGGCTAAGTACCATGCATTTGAAAACCAATACTCATTTGATTTACCGTTACGTCAATAATATCCTTTAACTCTCATTTTGTGTACAGTGCCGTTATTATTCGCATAAACTATATCTACGCGTTGTAGTTATTTCAGAGCTGATCGGGAACCAACAGACTGTAAATAATTGAACCATTTTTTATCCAACTTGACAACATTGTGAGACAATTTTATTTAACCCTTTTAAACATAGTTGATCATTAAACACTTTCTATCGACATCTGCTTAAAATGCCAGCGTCACCATTTCTTTCTTGTAAAAAAAAACCAAAGCAATGTCTAAATACTTGTGAATTTCTTCGTTGTTTTTCTAAACTACCGGACTACCGAAAACCTTTTTTACTCGACATTTTGAGATTAATTTATCTGGAATGTGTGAAAATAAGATCATGTTGTCATGACAATCGTGTTTCATGTATTTAATTACAATCAGATCCACAAATTCGTATTTTTGTGACGCACAAAGAGCGCTTGAATTAGAAAACTTATCAGTCACGTCAATCAATCAATCAATGTTTTTAGTTCCACAAGAATAACGACAAAACTATTGCCAATTCAATCAATTTTCGTAAATCTTTTTACAAAACTTTGATGACTTTCGGTCATGTGAAATGAAAGCTTATATTATATATTATTCAAATTAGCTAAAATATTTTATCAAGCATTTGGCATCTGGAAAACAAAACAAATTCACGGAAATAAGAAAACCATCTTTAAATACGCATATAATAAAAAATTATACACATTATATATGAGAGTTAAAAAGCATTGTGGGTGATTAACACGCAGATATTCAACATTGATTTACCAAATACAAATATTTTCGGTGTTTTGTTTTGTGATAAAACCACATCAATATATTTTTAAAAATAAAACAACAATTTGATGAAATTACGAGACCCGACTTTACTCATCACGAGCATTATCAAACATTTCCTGACCTATCATAAAATTTTGAAATTAGTTTTAACTGTAATGACTTTCCACCAAGAATTATTGACAATTAATACTTAAGCTTTAGTATTCTTACATTATTACCATCTATTAACGTACATTTTTATTATTTTCAACGATTTATATAACTCATATCAATTACTAACTCGGGTTTTATATTGACTTTCATTTCTTAATGCATTAAATAAAAAGGTTTAAAGCCTTTGCAAAGCCCTGTCAAAAATATATACGTGAAATTAGACACATTTAGCAATGTTTTCTTAGGTCCTTACAAAAATAGAAACTGAAATAGTTTCTCTTTCTCGAGGTCAAAATAATCCATTTGAAGAAGGGTATGTCCGAAAATTCAGAATAAGATAGTACTAATGATCATCGTTTAATTAACTGATCTCAACTTCAAAGTGAAAAGTTTATTTATTTTGCCAAATATTGAATATAACTACCAATTATCCGGTAAATTTTCTTTGAACTCATCAATAATTGATTTGTATTTTATGCTATGTGAAAACATCATTAATTTTCAAAGTTAAGTGCTTTATGAATATAAAGTTCTTCTTTCCTCAGCATCTGGAGTCAGGTCAGTAGAGAATTTTGTATAGATATGGAATTTGGTTTGAAGTTCGATTTATGGCAGAAATTATCAACGTCATTTTAGTTAAATATTTCGTCGTTGTTCTGGAAGAAGACATATACTGGTTTTGAGTAATTGGACTTTCAAGTTTTTCAAATGTTTGAAATGCCATACCTTTTCATTCAGTTTGTTTGTACAAAACTGTTTTTAAATAAAAGAATAATTTATAAAAATACTCGTGTTCTTCCACACGGTTGAGTTCGAAAGAATGAACATCTTGGTACAACTAACTCAATATGTAATTTTTTCGATTTAGTGTTTTCTTCCAGAACCCATAGTACCCATGGACTGAATAATTGTACATTTTTATTCTTTTAAGTGTTCAATTAATAATATCTCTAATCAATATTTCTTAATATTGGAAATAACGTGATCATTCATAAGAAAATTAATTGTAAGAATAATGTAAGATTTTTACCATGTCCGCTCCTGGCTTGGAGCATATGGTATCCTAATGGAGGTATCTTAACAGACGTTTTTCTATAATAATTGCTTGTTACTCAGTTGCTCAACCTCTCTTTTTCGAAGAGAGTAGGGATAGAAGGAAAGCGCTATGACAGAACTAGTGATTAGCTAATCACTCTCGCTTTGCCCTATTTTTAGGATTGGATGGGTGGAAGGGAATTTGAGAAATCACAAAACGTCATGCCTACGAACAGAAATCCATAAATCAATTTATGAAACTGTCCCCACCGAGACCCGAGTCATCGGTAATCGTAGGCAACGATGTTAACCACTGTACCACGGAGCCGACAAATAGGAGTATAAGTGTATCACTAAATATAATTATAATTTCAATTATATCTTAAAATAATATTAGGTAAATAATCCCTATAGCAAAACTTTTTCCGTAAAGATAACAGTTTGTATTAAGTTCATGTAAACTAACGTACATTTAACGTGTCAAGAGTGGGAGTTTAATTATACACAATTTTGAGAAGTATTAGTTTCATATGTTCCAAAAGTATTAATTTAATTGTGTTATAAATTGTAATATTAGTATGATATTTATTATTTAATATCAATTATCAAGTAATTGTATCATATAATAAACGAAAATATTGAATTACTAACGAACTAATTTATAATATAACTAGAGCTTCCAATCCCAAGTCAATAATGCAATCCCGGGATTCACTGCAATTGATAAAAGATAATTCAAATATCAAATGAGTCGTTGAGTCTTAAACACGCTCCTGGTGATTTTTCACAAAATAAGTTTTTAATATACGTATGTGCTTTATCAGCTTTTCAGTTACAAGTATAAAATTTCTTTCTCTTTCGTCCGCTGCTGAAATTCAAAATTTTGTCAAACTTACAAATGTTGTTTTTTTACATGATTTTTTTCTTCGTTTTACACGGTTAACGTGCTCCGACAAAACGAAAGTGCAAAAGAATATTTTACTTTTTTCTTTTACTTTACACCATAAGACACAAAATAACTAAAACTATACTTAAAACTATCATAACAGTTTTTAGTGATTTACGAATAACTTTAAAAATCTTCGCATGTTTAGCGACTCAGCGACTCAAATTAAAGTTTTCTGATTAACTACAACGTGTACCTATGTTTGTTTATGTACAAAGATTTTTATAATACTTATATAAATAATATAAATTTACTATGGTCTCCCTCCTTCTCATAATTATAAACAGCTGTTTTTAACCAATTTGAAATAGAAGACAAATAATGAGGACCTCTTCTTAAAAGGATGGAGAATAATATTTTAAAGTCGAATTGTAGTACATGTCATTTTTTGAAACCAGCTGGTAAAACTTACCATAATAATGCTATAAATAAAAAAATTTATAGAACTGCTTTGATCATTTTTTTTTTGTAAATGACTGATTTCCAATGAATGAAAAAAACCATTCAATGCCCAAAAAACATTTATTCGCACATACATTCTAATTGAAGTAATAGTGAACACAAATTAAATTTTATATGTACAATTTAGCACATGAGATTACACTTAATAACCAATTCCGGGAATGAGAAATTCTCAATCCCGAAATCCCGATATCATAAAAAGTGTCCAGGATTGGATGACTTAGTACCAATGTTATATATTATAACACTGATTTTTTGACAATTATGCGCTTTATATGTGTAAATTTTTTGAATAGATGCAAAACTAAAATGTAAAATAAATCTGAATATAACAATATAAGATTTTTTGCAAATTTCAAACATTTATAAAAATATGAAAGTAATTTTTGAATTAAAAATTTTTGACAACCTCATCAAAGAAATTTGACTGATGGCATTTATTATATATATTAAAATAAAAATGAAAATTATACATTTTATCAATCAAATTATATAAATATTACGAATACTTTAATAATCATTAGCAAGTTGAAGACTGGTACTTTTCTGCGATGGATCATTAAAAGATTTTAGATGAAGTTGTCACTGATTTTTGAAGGTAATTAGTCAGTAAAATGCATTTCTGATTTTTTTTATTACAAAACTGACATTTTATAACATGTAAAATTTTCTTAATTAACAAAAAATATCTCGTTGATTGAATTTGAAAAATGACTAATATTTATACCAATGATGTCTAGGTAGCAAAAATCTTTTATCATTAAAATTAAATAGGTATTTTACATTGCGCAGTTTTTAGCTTTACATACTTCGATATAATATATTATTGAATATTAGGTATCAATGTATTTTTAGAATCTCTCGTTCTCCCACAGGTTTCAATTTTGTGTGCTCTGACGCCTTTATTCATCCTTAAAATTTATGATCCTTTATAAACATAAAATCATAAAAGCGTGTTCTTACTTGTTTTTTTTTATATGATATCGCCCGGAATAAACAAGACTCATTCAAAATTCCCTCGCCTTTATCAAGATTTTCATTCATGTTTTTTTAATAACGAATATAACTCGAGAAACAAGTTTGCTATTACGGAAACTCTAAAACACTCGAATTTATGGCAAATAAATTGCACAATCTAGAGAGCAGTCGCGTTTCGTTTTTATTAAGAAATACGACCAAGAAATTAATTCAGAGGTATTCGGAAAATGCCATTGTTATGTCCTAGAAGGAGGTTAAGCTTCTAAATTTAATGTAGTTATTTAAACTACCATGTTGCAAAATAATAGCCGTTGTTAAATTTTATTAGAATAGCACAATTCAGATACTTCTTTATATGGACGAAAATAAAATTAATGGTTTACATATAGGCACTTTGAACCGCTTTGATCGGATGCATGTAATCACTCCATTTGGATATGAATATTTAAGAAAAAACGTATTGAAATGTATTTAAACTCTTTTGACGTAAGTTATTATTTTTTTAAATATGTACGTAAATATGTAAGAATGACGCTTATATTCAATTTCATTATGTAGGAGTTAAATTATATGAGATACATAAGTTACCCGAGGTCAACTCGAATAGAAAAAAACATCACAAAAACTCACTCTTAAGATGTAAAATATTATGTTTAAATGATCTAAATTTGATATTGATCCTAATGCTGTTCGAAATGGCATTCAAATCCGTGAGATCCGTAACTGAAGCCAAAGACGTTGACCACTGCACAACTAATCCAACAAAATATCAATAATATTTTCATAAAAAATTTGAATTTATTGTTACTAATAAAGGGTAATCAATTTTAGAATATCTCAATATCTTGATCGGATCTTTGCACAAATAAGTGTGGCTGAAGAAAAAGCCCTATAAGATTCAAAGTTCCACGCTGGTTGGGCAAAGAGTCATTTATTAAATATTATTACAGGAAAAGCGGTACTTTGCATTTTTATAAACTATCTATTTTTATATTCGATATTGGACAAAAATCCAAATAAAAGGACACCGGTTTCATTAATACCGGCTTTTCCAAACCCTATATATTATAATTTAATTAATTCAATTGACTTTTTCGGCCTTCAAATACCTTCTTTATTATTTATTTATTTAAATGATAGATTTAATATGCACGTATGTAGTATAAATGTTCCCTTTATCCTAACTTCGCTGTTTTTTTTTAAATAACAGTACACAGAGAAAATTTTATTTCTAACATCCAGGAGCATTCGCTGGAAAATTGAATTGAAAAAATCGATTAACTTTTCATAGCCCGACATTTCTCATAAACTGTCATTAGAAACGCTTCTTTTGCGACGTCATTTTCAGGGTATTTTTTTTATAATGATCGACAATTGCTCGTTATATATTAAAGATAAGTCTGTTAAAGAAAATTCGTATTTAAACTAACGTAAATTCAATGTACAATTGCTGGTCCTGTAACTGTTTTTTAAACTCTTTGGCGTTCATTCGTAACGGTTTCGTACACAAGGGCGTGAATCAATGAACGAATTACTTTCTATATATCTCTTATTCGATTCTAAAAATGGTACGTAAAAAGAATCATGAATGAGTTAACTACTAGACGTTTCCTAGCCTCGTCCTCCTGTGTTTTCGCTCTTCGAAATGGGATGGGATGGGGATCCCTTCTTGGGATGTTCAATTAGGAATTCAAACGCCCAACATTGAAAGTGGACATAGGAATATATACATATATATGTATATATATACTAGTAACGGTACCCGTCAAAGATGACCGTATTGAAATTGAAATAACGAATGTATAAAGTAGCACGTACTTCGGAACCATGTGTCTATTGCACAACACCGCGAACGCTTAGGTCATGAGAAAATTTCATATCTACATGTGATTTGTGATAATAACAAGAACGTCTACAGAGCTTTCTGTGCTATTATATATAAGATATATGTATATATATCCTATATATATACATATATATCTTATATGGAATTGCCGCAAATATAGCCGAGTGGTCAGTCATTTGGCGTTTGTGCTTTCAACAAGGGTTTAATAATTACATTCGTGTATTGAATTTTCAATCGATTTATGAATTTTTATCGAATGGCGTAGATGTAATATAACTATATAAAAGTATTTTGTTTCTCATTACTCACCTTAAATTCAATTCTTTTGAATCGACTCTAAATAGAGTGATTATTTCTATCCTAGCTTCATATTTGTAACTTTATCCTCTTTTTTGCTAAGCGCCTTACTGTTTCAGGATATCATTACAAGTTACAAGCAACTTTTGGGAGCAGTCAGGTTTAAAAAATGAAATTCCAAGTCTGTTGATTGCTATTTTCTTCATGTCTTCTTTTGTAACAACATGTTGCGTTGGTATTCTATTGTAGATCTGACTTGAAAGACAGAATTAGCGAGATCGAAACAAGGCTAGTATCAGACAAGTTCTCATTGTATCATTCAGAGCGTTTGTAACTTTAGCGTATATGCTGTGCAAAAGAGTTGGGCAAACGTGTTGAGCTGCAATTTATATGCACATTTCGAGCAACCAATTAAAATGTTGTTCAAATAGACGCTGCATGTTCATAGAAATACGATAAGGACAAACGCGTGGAAATTACAATGCCTTCAAGAAGGGGTAAACAACAGTGTTGGTTGAAAATCTTTATAAAATGAAATATTATTTACTTATTTTCAGAACTGTGAAATTTATTAAAATGTTTTTATTTCATTCTTATTTATGCTTATTAGAAGTCTGCATGGCCCGAAATTTTATAAAATTACCCGGCCTAAGCCAAAGTCTCATTATCACACGTGTTACCCAAACCCGGCCCGAAGACCAGATAAGTTTTTCTCAGCCCGAAAAAGCACGTTTTTTTTATTTTATATGAATCAATTTCATTTATTAAATTTCTCGTACCCGTTTTAGATATTTACTTTGGTATACGTTAAAAATTTACAGAAAAAATGTTAAGAGAAAAGCTTTATGTAACTTATATCTCTACTCTCAATTTACACGAAGCGTACAATAATACCGTGCTGTCTGAATCAGTGACATATACCTATTCTCTTGCTGAATGACGTAATTTGTTTGCCGGGTCCACATCTGAACATTTGTGCCCGTTATGAGTCACAACACGATAGCAAGCAAAAATGCTCAGATGTGGACCCACCACAAGGTAGCAACTAGGAAGAATTGAAGATTAAAATCCTACTCTTGTTAAACAACACACTTGTGACACACGACACTTCTCCCATTTGCCACGGATAAAATATATAATCAAATAATATACTATAAACCAGTTTCTCAACTCACTTATACATAGGTTAATCATTGACAGAAGATGGCAAAATGAGTTGTTTTTGTGAGACGATCGCCGTAAAAACGTTTTTCGAGAGTGTCAAATATTGCAAACACCACAAGCACATATTTATGTTTTTGGATACGAATAATCTTAGTCGACTTCGGCAAATGATTAAGAAAAATGAAAATCATTATCTTATATATAATAGCAAAGACCGGTCTGTAGGCGTAAATGTAGACGTTTTATTATTATCACATACACATGTAAGTATGAAATTTTTTCATGACCTAAGTTCGACGTGACGCAAATTCCGAGGCAAACAAACAACAATCAGTACGTCAGTATGGAAACTAAAGAACAACTACTTTAGACATTTAGTATTACAATTTCAATACACTCATCTCCGACGGGCGTTCCCATATAATTTAAGACATCGACTGAGGGTGCTTGATGGATTAGTTCCCACATAATATCATAACGAAAACCGTACACCAACGTTCAATATAAAGATATTTTCACAATAGTAAAGTAAGTTTATGAATAAAGCATTGATATTCCATGATTAAATTTCTATTTGCTAGTTTTTTTAAGTTTATTACTTTCGCGAAACTGCCATTGAAAAAATCTGTCACGTATTATATACACGCCAAAGTTTCAAAACGTAACAATGCCGTGCTCTCTGTTACGTAATGTGGAATGATATTACATGCCGTCAAATAAAACAATTTTTTCATCTTTCCGTAACATTCCTAATTCAAAATAAATTTGAATTTGAAAATTCATTTTTAATTCGAGAGAAAATGAGATCGGGATTTTTTTCGTAAAAAAGTTACACAAGATTTTTATAAAAAAAACATTAAGTAAATTCATTACACATACAACGCGAACTATTTTTAAATGTACTGTTTTGTTGTCAGCTGAATACGATATATTCCTTAAAACATATATTTTACCTTGTAGAAATAAATTGGGTTAACACAAATTTATTAATATTATCACATTCTGCGCACTTCAAGGTGACAAGATTTTGCAATAAAAGATGACACAGCTTAAATCTGTCATATCTAGTTTCCATTACACCAATGTTATTCTGACAGAACGCATTAAGTCAGTTTGTGATGTTTTTCTCTTTTAAATGTCAAAATGTATTAAATTTAACTCTCTACGTATTGGTATAACGCATTAAGTCAAAGGATATAATGGCTTTGAAAAAGAACAGTATTTTAAACCGTATTGTTATTTTATTATTATGGTAAAAAGCATCATGACTATAACTCATTATTTATTTATTTAAAATAGAAATTAAAAAAATATCTGGTATTACAGCTGACATCCAATGTGCCAAATGTTTTGAAAATTTGAAAATCATGCAAGATAAACTCTATGAAAATTTTTATAAGTCACTCATGTCTAAGATAACAAATTTAAATTGAAAAAATATTTAACTTGCTATTGACCTTGCTGGGACTTGAACCAGGACCCACCTGATCGCTAGGGCAAAGCTCTTACCACTGGACCACAGAGGCCGACTTATGATTTGTATGCCAACAAAATTATTCTTTATAATTTAAAAAATAAAACACAATTCATTTCTACTACTTCCACATATTTATAATGATCAGTACTGGTTTCGCTCATCACGAGCATTATCAACTGATAAAAATACAAACATAACAGGCTTATTTATATAAAATTGAGTGTAAAAATGAAGGTATATAAAACTGATGGTTCATGAACTGAGACAAGAAAATACTGATTAGCAAACAAATTATACATAAATCAAATGAAAGAGTTTACAATTAAAATGTTATGGACCTCTTTCAAATCATTAAATACTATTCTGAAATCACAAATATAGCTACATTAAAAGTCCATTTAGCTGAACAAAATGTTTAATGACGTTACTAATATAATATACAATAATGAATCAGGGAAATTATAAGAAATCTACTTTTTAAATCGCAAACAATTGTTCTTTGGGGGAAAGAGTACTTTCAATAAAATTTAAATGTGAGTATTCATTCAGTGTACCCTCGAACTTTTTCAAATAGTAGTTGTCTAATTTTTTTCCGAAAGCATCGCAGAGAGTGACCGTTTAACATCCGCTTTATGAATACGTGTTGATGGTCAACCCACTTGTCAGCAAACTTTCAATTCTCACGTCATTGAATCAGAACATAAACGAATTGATTTCAAAATTTTCAGTGTCAACAATTGATTAACTCTGACCAATCGTACTATTTCTTTAAAAAAGTAAATGGTACATTTTTTCGATAGTTAAGACACAGGTGCTTAACCAGTTGAAGTCGAATATTTTATTTTTTACCTGTATTCTAAAGCATACAATATGCTTTTTTCTGATATCGTAGTCACAGTTGTGAATGCCGATCGCTTTGCCAATTAATATACAATAGTCAGTTCGAGTTCATTCGTGTAATCAAATGCCTGAATATGCCGAACTGCGAAACCTTGGTCGTTAGTGACGAAATACATGGAAATGTACAAAACTTCAACAATTCAAATTTTATATTGAAATTCCATCAAGCACCCTTAGTCGATGTCTTAAATCATATAATATACAATAATAAAAGTAACTTTTAAAATACATATGGAAGCTTAGAAACATTTGGAATATATATTTGAAGTACAAGCATTGCATTTAATATGATATTGAGATATATTAAAATTACATCCATAATCTTCAAGTATTTTTGGTGATAAAAAACGTTTAATTTTGTCGATAAAAATTCTATCAATGAGTGCTAAGATTCTATGCATTTGTTTTTGCGAATGGTCATAAATTAAATACTTCATCTCCTATTATCTATAGATGCAATCGTGTATTACTTAAGCCACGAATAAAAAATTTAATGTCTTTATAGTTACAATATCCTTTTCGTAACGGTTTCGATCAAACCCATATGCATCTTTTTCCACAACTTTTGAAGGAAACCATTTTAATTTATAGAAAATGTCAAAACATTAACATGGATGACGTGATTCGTTTATTCTTTGAAAATTTACTCATATTTTACTATATCGTCTGCTAGTCTTGAAGTTCATACCAGTCGCCTTGCGGTGATTTCATTCTCTACGCCAAACTGGCGCACTACCTGTGTGCGTCAAGAGGCGTCGTTCATTTATTCATCCGTAGAGATAATTTGACTTGAGCTAGGGTCGTTTCGCCAGTGCTCAGCCAGTTAAGCGACAGGTGTACTTTCAAAAGGGATTTTGAGTCAATGAATGACAAATACATATTTTTTCGCTGTTGTTCCATTAAACAAGGATTAAGAAATGTAAACAGCTTATAATTTTTTTTTTCCATGTCCGCTCCCAATGTGGAGCATATGTATCTTGACAGAATTTTTCTACGAGAACTGCTTGTCACTCAGTTGCTCAACCTCTCTTTTTCTTTTTCGAAGAGAGTAGGGATAGAAGGATAGGGCTATGATAGGACTAGTGGTTAGCTAATCGCTCTCGTTACGCCCCGTGAGGATGGGATTGGTGGAAGGGAGGACTCAGACTACGAACAGAAATCCATAAATCGATTGAAAAATCAATCTATGAAAACCGTCCGCACCGGGAATTGAACCCGAGACATCCGTAACCGTAGCCAGCGACGAAACCAACTGCGCCACGGAAATAATATAGTTAATATTGTACCAAGCATAAAATAATAGAAGTTTACAAAAAAAATGCCAATTGTCCCAGTGGTCGGTACCCAAAATCCAATGGTCGGTCATTTGTTTCCCAGTGTTCGGCCATCACTATGAAACTTCATGAATATCGCTAAATAATCTACTGATAGTAGAAAGAACAATAAAAAACATAATGATGAAAAGCATGACAATATAAAGTATATTTTGTTAGCGATTCCCATACAACATGAATTTGTCGAAACTTCCAAAGTAAAAACGTTTTTTTTTTTAATTGCGTATTGCATCATATAGGTCAGTATAGTGCAGATATACATTGGCAAGTAGCAAGACTACCTACACGAATTTTAAAAAATCTGTTTATTTTTTAATATATTCACTATTATTTAAGTTTTAAGCTCAAAAGGCCGACTACTGGCGACGGCAGACTTTAGGAACAAACACCCTATTATATCACAGTCATGATTTTATAGTAATAAAAAACACAGTTTATTTTATATGCACTCACTTGCCTGGATAAAATATAAACAGAAAAACTATACGGTATCCATAACTTCTTTGTTTCAGTTAAATAATATATCTTTCTGTGATTTAAGTCGACTTTGAAAGTTACATCTTTTACGCATCAACTAACAAACGTAACACTCAAGCTGAAGAGCAGAATATCGGTAGAGACGAATAAAACTCACAGTAAATTTATTTATTCCATGAAAAAATTTTCGACGTTAAAAACTTCATATGTTTTGAATTTTCTTGGCGCACACTGCCATAAAATTAGTATTATATTTACATAATTATATGAAACGATTTTATTTCAGAGTTTCAGCGTATACTATTTTTACTCATTTACATCAATTTCGTGTTTGTGCTCTTCTAATATCGTCGTTGTTCTGGAAGATGACACTAACTGAAAAATACTAGTTTTGAGTAATTGTGCTTTGAAGATTGTAAAATGTTTGAAATGCTATACCTTTTTCATCTTGTGTGTCTGTACAAAACTGTTTTTAAATAAAGGTATAATTTACAAAAAAAGTGTGTTCTTTCATACGGCAGAATTTGAAATGATGAACATTTTGGTATAACTAACTCATTATGTCATTCTTTCGATTAAGTGTTTTCTTCTAGAACAGCGACGATGTATTATATTATAACATAATAATTCCACTTTTTAATCTAAGTTACTGTCGGATAACTGTTTTTAAAGACGAAATATAATTTGAAAGATGGAATTTTCTGAACGTTTTTTACTCGTTTTATTTTATACAAATTGTAAATTTAATTAGAATCATGTATTTTCCATAACAACAAACAACAAACTTTAGTCATTTCCTATTTCAGCAACAATCGTTGAATGTTATCTTGAATAAATATATTTTGAGTTATTATGGTATTGAAGTCATTTATCGATTTACACTACACTTTAATGCAGTAGTAGTCGGCAACCTTTTTACTAAAACGAAGACAATAAATGAATTGCCTATGAGAAAAGGCACGATATCAGAATTTTTCTGAATGAGGGATTCGGGGACTTAAAATTCTATCAAATCAAACTTATAAAATCGAAACATACTAATTTATCAAACTTAAAAATATATAAATGTGACACTTGACATTTTGAATCATTAGTCTATTTTTTTAATAATCAGATATTAATGAACTACCGTATAGAGTGCACTAATGCACTGCTATGAGTCATGAATGACCAATGCACTTATTAACAGTGATACTTGACTGGCGAAAAGGAAAAAAAATACCGCCTTTATATTATATAGCTATTTACCGGAGGTTTGTCACACTGCTGTATTATTTTTATTTTCTGGATAGACGTGACGGGTGATCGAAAAATGTTTATCTTTAGAATAAAATTATTAACCATACATAATTCAACATTCGCACATATTGTTTTTAAGATGGATTCGGATTTTTTTATCCAAATACATGAACGTCTATAATATGTTAATTTCTTCCTAAGTCACTCAATACTGAACGCAGGACAACAAGAGAATATAGACCTCGTCAAATTAAAACTGTCGAAGTAAGTACTCCATAAGATGTCGATATTGTGAATGGTGTGCATTATTTTTCATTACTTTTTTAACTTTCGAGAATTCTCGAGAATCTCGAGAAACCTAAAAATAGTTCTCGAGAAGTAAATATATGAAGTAAACAGAATACTCAAATAAAGTCATGAAATCACACGTGACTTCGAAATATTACAAAAGCTTATGATGCTCAAGGCAATTTCAAAATGTCCTGGATTGCCGAACACTGCTGTTGTGCGCAATCTAGTGCTTATACCCGCAAGCACGTGTTCATGTGAAAACCGCAACTGGATTGATGGGACTTTGAGTGGGTGAAGTTCTTTTGATGCGTTCGATAGCACTGAAGTTAATTTGAAAAATCTCTACCTATGCCACAAACCACTTTCTCGATACTATATTACTAAATCTGTAAAGCGATTGATAACCGAGTTTGTTCGGGCACATTATGACGAAAAATATTTTTCAATTTCCGTTTCACTTGTAATGAAGTCGTGCAATTCTGTCGCCTTAAACGTAAATAGCGAATATACTTTTGAAAAACTGAGAGAAATAGATCACTGGATTTTACATAAATCCATTTTTAAAGGTTTCTTAGGAACTGTGAGACCCGAGCAAACAATATTTTAAACACTATTCGTCACTTTGAAAACTACGTGCAAAGTACATTTAATAGGTTAAATTCCACCGTACCCGATCGGGAACGTTACGAACTAGTCAGAAGATATCCCCAAAAACTAGCGACAATTCACAAAATCGTCGTCCATAAATCAATTTGTACTCTATTTAAAGAGTTTGTACTGGAATTCGATCCTGTAGACACTGCAACCTAGGACGATGACGCTAACCAAACGGTGACAGGACAGACTTTTTTAATTGTTAGTTGAATGAAGTAAACTTTCAAATCAAGATCGGTGTCGCGTACATTGAAATCTTACTTTATTGTTATTATTAATTCATTTACCTATACTTACTTTAAGAATCATCAATAACTCAAAAATGTTTGGTCGATCAAAGCTTTTATTCATAATTATTAGAAAACTAGTGGGAACGCCCGTCATAGATGACGGGCGAGATTGTTATTTGTTTGCCTCGGCTTTGAGTCACATCAAAACTGCGTGTATTGTTTATATATACCGCGGACGCTTAGTTCATGTGAAAATTTCATACCTACATCTGTATGTGATAATAACAAAATGTCTACATCTAGACCTACAGACCGATCTGGGCTATTATATATAAGATTATTTGTGGGGATGTGTCATTTTTTTTTACTTTCAGGACTTTCACAACCTTTTTAATTGTTTATTTAATTTTACAGAATGCTATTTTAGTCGCATTTAACATTAATAAAATAAATGATATTTTAAATTTTAGATAATGAAAACAGAATTTTCTTCTTGTGTTTTAAAATTTGTGATTATTTCAACATTTCTTAAAACCAAATGTAAAGCAATAGAAATAAATGTCAAATATTTTCTCTTAATCTGTCTTTTACATTTTTTCACTTAATATTCCTGTCAGTTAAAATACAATGAATAATATTTGTAAAGTTTTTTTACGGACGTTCTTTTGATACAAATTTTGTATGTAATAACAGACAGCTTTAGAAATTTACTTTTAAAATATTTTACTGGATGGAAGTTAAGAACGAATTAGAATGGGAAACGAATCGCTTTTTAAAAGTCGTATTTATTTGAATAATGAAATTCAAAACACAATATTTATTATTTGGAGAAAATTTACGTTCTTATTTACATTTCTACCTTCTTGTATTATTATAATAAATTATTTGCTTGTATCACAATTAAGATAAGTTTTCTTTTTTGAACCTACTAACTTATGTTGGTACCTATGGCGGTATAGATATTAAAGATATATTTCCTCAGTAGTTAGATACAAATGATAAAAGTATGCAAAGCACGCCATTAAAGTAACCATCTTAAACAGTAGTAACTTCACGGTAACATTAAACTGAAACCATAAACTTAAGTGTTTGCTGTAACTCAAAACAGAGACAATAATCAAACCTTGAGAATTTTGTGGCTAGAATATTACCACATTACCCATGAGAAACATACCTTTACTTTATCAACGTCACATTAATATTGAATTTTTCTTGTTTTAACGCCTTATTATTATCCAAATCTCAATTTTGCTTTCACTACACTTTCAGTAATAAAACTCTTCAAACGATTTTCAAATATTTTTAGAACAAAATTTTCTTTTCATAAAATCTTAAAACGTTTGAATTATTTATTTACTATACGTCTCAACTTCCGAAAAATTTATCTCACGTTGCAACTAGGGCTACCAATCCTGGGATTCCGGTTAATTAGTCAATCCCGGGATTCACTGACAATATTAAAAAAATAATTCACATTTCATATTTTAAAAATAAACACAATTTATTTGTATTACTTTCACGTGTTTATAATAATCAGTATTGGTTTTGCTCATCACGAGCATCATCAATCATAAACATGTGAAAGTAGTACAAAACAAATTGTGTTCTATTTTTTAAATATAATATAATATAATATGTTTTGTGGTATCCCTCTCTCTTATATTTTGTAACTGCTGTAGACAAGAACAGATAGTTTTGACAACAATATATATTCTTGTTTTTATTTGTATTAGCTTCGTAAAAAGTCAATGTTATTTGTTAATAAAATCATTTACTTATTTCAATTGATGCAATAAATTATTTTTAAATTAAAAACTACAACACATGGCACTACACACATGACACAATAATGAACACAAATTTAATTTTCAATATACAGTTACCAGTAACAGTACCAATCCAGGGATACAAAAATTGTGAATCCCGAAATCCCGGGATCAAAAAAAGGGTCCGAGATTTGATGCCCTAGTCGCAACTTTATTATATGAAGAATTCGCGTCTTTCTTTTTCTTTTACTTTCAACTTATTATACAACACTTTTCTTTCGTTCATCAATAACAACTTTTTTGCAGTTTTTAACTTTTATATTTTTTTAAACAGGGCTATAGAATCGTCTTAAAAAAACTGAACGAATTTGACTTTTTTTTTAATACCCCATTTTTTAACTATTTAGATATTGTTAGTGATAATAATATTTTCTACTAATTTATCTTACATATAAACTCGGCGTTCGTGGCGCAGTTGGTTCGTCGCTGGCTACGGTTACGGATGTCTCGGGTTCAATTCCCGGTGCGGACGGTTTTCATAGATTGATCTTTCAATCGATTTATGGATTTCTGTTCGTAGTCTGAGTCCTACCTCCCGCAAAAAAAAAAAAAAAAAAACTATTTACTAACTATCAGTTCGAGCTCATTCGTGTTCTCGAATGCGTGAAGATGCCGAATGATGAAACCTGGGCCGTAAGTGACAAAATGCATCTAAATGAGCAAAATTTTAACGACTCAAATTAATCAAAATTTATTGATTAAATTGGTATTCAATTGGTAGAACTACCTTATAATAAGATTAAATATCTAAGTGCCTAGCTCTACAAATTTTTATTAGTTAGCTGATAGCTGTTACAGTTTAACGCCATCGTCAGAACTATGCTTAAACTTATTTTAGCCCAGATATATATATAAACTGTCAAAAGAGATAGGCAATAGTATATCATTTCACTAATTTCACCATCATTACTTGTATATTAAATTTAACGTACTTATTGTGTTTTCTTGTATGTTGTTTTGGTTGAGATGATATATAATACTTCTTAACAGTATAATTATATAGCTATGCTAAAATAAGCTTAGGCATAGTTCTGACGATAGCGTTAAGCCGAAATAGCTATCAACTAACTAAAAAAAATTTGTATAACTAAATAATTTTATATTGTATCATATCTATTTATATATAAAAATGAATGTCTGTTTGTTGGTTTGTTGGTTTGTCCGGATCTTATAGGCTCCTAAACTACTCAACCAATCGCGGCGAAACTTTCAGGAAGGACTTATTGTGATCATGCCGGGAAATATTATATAAAATAAATGTTTGTTTGTCCTTTACGCGTTCCTTTACCACTCATACGATTTAGATGAAACTTCGGTGATTTGTTGTTCACACACCCGTGAAGGGTTCTGAAAAATTGAAAAAAGAATCAAATACGTACATACAGCGACATCTAGGAAAAACCTTCCGATTTATTCGTGTACGCACCAGACGAAAAACAAAAATAATGTGTTATAACAAGTGTGATATTGAAACTCGGGTTCGGGTCAGGCCAGACCTAAAGATGATGGGCTCGAACCGGGTAAGTCTATGAAATTTCGGCCTGTGCAGACCTCTAATCCAAAAGCAGTTCAATAAACAGAATTAAAACACAAACCCTTTCTTTCTTTGAGTGGCATTGTAACGCATGCCGGGTACTCACTAGTTATAATTAAAACTGCATCACTATGTTATTATTATTATTTTATGTTCAATAGATGTCGTCGTTTTTCGAAAAGCGCGTAACTGAAAAATTACACATAACGTTTTCAATGTAACATTCCGTAAGCACATTATCCATCAAATACTTAATTAATCCCTCATAGTCATACAATAAATTCACTTTAATGCGTTTCAATGTAACTTGTATAGTAACTAGTAGGCGTGTGTTGCAAAATCCAATAAGCCGTCGTCGAATAATTTGAGATTATACTCGAAGTATGACAATTTCATAGAATTGCGGATTATTAGGCTTAAGTCACAATCTACAATTTGAAAAAAGCAAGCCAATTATTTTGCACACATAAAAATGGACTGCAAATTTAAGATGCAGTATCAATAAAAAATCATTCATATCCGGTTCCAATATAAAACAAAATATGGACTCCTAACCGAGCTCTCAGAGGCTGTTTTTATGAGAATGTTTTGTATTTCAATCGCTCAACTTATCATTTTCGAAATGAGTAATGTTAGAAGGATGGTGTTAAGAAAGGGAACTAATTATTTTATCAGTAACTAATTCTATAAATGGTCCGTAAGAAATAATAATTGGTCAGGTAATAATTATGTTTGGCCAGTAAATAATTGCCAAATAACGGTTAGGTTAGGTAAGGTTTAATTAAAAAACTGGTCGGTTATTTTAATAATTAACCATTTTATATAAATTAATGATCGTTTAATTTATTAACTGGCCACGTGTATACTGATCTTTTATCGAATTAATTAAAGAACATTTTGATTAATTACTGGCAATTTATTATTTTTTATTAACAAAAAATTAAAATAGTTGCCAACCCAATAAATGCAGGCCGTTAAGAAAGGACCAGTCGTTAGCCCGTTCTTATGATTGTATGGATGGGGGAGGAGATATTTACATCACAGACATTCTTTCGTATGAAATCCCCCCAACAGAGATTCAATCACTTAAAACAAAGATTTCTAAGTATATTTCTTAGTCAATTTTAGCCGTTTCTGTAGATGTGTAGTCAATGCTCTTGGACATGTGTCTTATTCGGATGTGGCAGCCATGGATACCGATCCCTGCATAAATAATTTTTCAATAAATTTATGCATGTACTTTCAAATACATAGTTGTTTACATTCCTTTTCAACATCCGATCTGCAAAACGAGGTGAAACTAAAGGTATTGGCTATCCTCTTATGGCTCCATCATGTTATCTTGAAATTCTCCGAAAAAGAGAGATTTTGTTACTGAATAAAACAATAATTAGGTATTGCAAAACAACTTCTATTGTTATACTCTGTAAATAACCAATATAAATACTTTGGAAGCGGATATAGCCTTAAATAATCCGTAATCGTCTTGTTGTAAGCCAAAATCGTGGGTTTATTTAATCAAGTTTCAATTATTTCAGAATATTGAAAAAATTAAGCTTTTTTTAAACGGATTTTGTTCAATGTTATTTGAATATTTTAGACTTTTTACCTTCACATTGCTTTTAGCACCTGCACACCTGCTGCTAGCCACATTCTATATTATACTCACTCTAGACCTTTAACACAATATTACAATACTTAATCAGAATCTTCTTCCAGTGTCGTACATATATTTACGTTTGTAAAAGTTACATAAAACTATATGTATAAATTAATAATAAATAGTCACTTTAAATGTAAAAATAATCTTAAAACTATTCTACATATTCGTTATTAGATTTCAACAGTACAATAATTTCGCAATTACCAACCGATATATGCATAATGTGTATGCAATGTGAAAGCGCCATTCTACGGGTCAAGTGCTCTCAAGTATTTAATATTCGAGTGTCAGAATGTACGAGTATTCATTTCAATACACGATACATTAAAAAAATACTGCCTTACAGCTGATATATTGTACATCACTCGAGATCGAGTCGAGGTGAAAAAATCACTAACAACCATTCTCAAAAGCACAATTTCTAAATTTGATATTGATCTTGCCATAACTTGATCCCAGTCCTATGTAATCTGCTAATGCTAGTGTAAAGCTTTTACCACGAGACAACAGTTTTTTCAAAATATCTGACACCTTGGCTGTATGTCAAATATATTATAAATTTGCAAATGCATAAATTTTAAAACCACTCTTCACAAATTTTAAAGAACTAACTTTTTACACTTATGCTTCTCTATTCTAAGCAAAATAAATACGTTTTTACCAAACATTTATACTCTTTCAATCCAAAGTCTAGACACCCGTCATTGAACTAGAGTTTTCACACATACTGAACAAGTTAAAACGATGCAAGAATTTAATTCCGCGCTTTAGGAGTTGAAGTTAAATCAGTACTTTATTAGTAAACCAATGGCGAGCTTCTGTTTGCAGGATTAACCTTTTGGCTACCGTAGAGTGCTATGCACGTAGTTCGTTGAATATTCTTTAGCGTGACAGACGTACATGTTCGTTCCAAATTATTTTTCAAAACTGTCATTGTAAATGAGATTTTTTTCTTTCTAAATACGGATCCGTCTAACTGGTACCTGGTAGAATCTGCTGATAGGTACATGGTATTATATTTAACATGTATTCGTTTAATTAATATCTACTTCGCCATTCGTATATCACAAGTCACAATACTTTTATTAGCCTAGAATTTAATTGTAGCATACTGTCTTTAAAATTAAATTTATATTAATTAGATGATTTAGGTTATTATTATCTTTGATTTCATACTTCGGAGGTCAATCCCACTAGATCGAGGTATAACTGTCGCTCCTGGTCTGAGGCTGTGTGACCTTGAATACGCCGATGATGATGTCATATGTGAAAAATTATATATATATATTTATATATTATAACATATGTGTTAAGGGTATCTAGGAGACTATTGAAAGGTTAGGAGTTAATTCAGGTCGCATGGTCTGAAAATAAACGCAAGTAAGACCAGTGCGATATGTAACCATGACTCTGATAGTACCCTGACTGGCGCGGGACAGACTATTGGGAGGGTTGACAGCTTCAGATACCTCAGTTTACACATCCCGGAAGACGGTGACACAAAGACGGAGCTGGCCATCCGATTAGGAATAGCCGGAGCTGCATTTAACTCAATGCAGACCGTCTGGGACACGCAGCTGTATACGATCAAAACCAAATGTCATTTGTTCAACGCTTGCATTCTATCTGTGCTGCTTTACGGTAGCGAATCATGGCACTTGACGAAGTCTCAAAAAAAAAACCGTTTACTGAACTTTGAGCATAGATGTTTGTTTAAGACATCGACTGAGGGTGCTTGATGGAATTTCAATATCAAATTTGGATTATTAAGATTTTGTACACTTCCATGTATTTTGTCACTAACGACCCGGGTTTCGCCTTTCGGCATCTTCAGGCATTCGAGCACACGAATGGACTCGAACTGACAGTCAGTTCGAGTCCATTCGTGTGCTCGAATGCCTGAAGATGCCGAAAGGCGAAACCCGGGTCGTTAGTGACAAAATACATGGAAGTGTACAAAATCTAAATAATTCAAATTTGATAGATGTTTGTGCCGGATATTGGGGGTGAAGTGGTTTGACTTCGTGAGGAATTCGGAGATTAGGGAACGGACCAGGCAACGCTCTGTCACATCGGTGGTTATGGAGAGGCGTTAGAACTGGCTGGGTCACATGCTGCGGATGCCTCCGGAAAGCCTCAATCCTGCTTGCCTCTTCTTCCAACCTATGGGATTCCAACGTCCTAGAAGACCATCGCGTACTATTCATAGGATGTACTCGGCGGATCTGAGGACTCTGACATATCATAGGAGGAAGCAAAGCAATTGGCGGGTGACAGGGATTCATGGAGAGGCCGCGTCGTAGCCGTATGCTCCACATAGAGAGCGAATATGGAAGAAGAAGATGATTTAGGTGTTGAAAACAAGTTTTAACTACGACGAATGATCGATTAACAACGTTAATTTTCTTAGTGAAACCGTTTTTGAATACATATTATTATTCTTCTGTCTTTATAGACATTCGTTTAATCTTAATTCAAAATAAAATGCATGGAGTTACCTCTTTTGTTTTATCATAAAATATATACAATGGTAATTAATATGAATATCTCTTGAATTACGCACGAATCACTGAGGTCCACTGCAACACGACAAACAAATTAATTGCTGCGTTAGCTGTCCACACTGCATCCATTAATTACTTTCCAAAATTAAGTCATATGTACTGTCAGGGCTACTAATTGATGCATCAATTTTGAATGATTTGACAGTCAATTAAAAAACATAGACTAATTCACTAAGGCAAGATACACCTTTGAGAGTTTTTATGAAACGGACTGATACAATTATTTTCATTTCATTTTAAAATCAACATATTTAAAATTCACAACCATATGCAGAGATATTTCAAACATTGCAATAATATTAAGAAAAACTACATTAATGTAATCGTACACATGGTAAAATTTGCTCGTCCTTAAATTTATGTCGTAGATACGTTTAGTTTTAATTGCACTGTAATTTACCTGCGATTCAACCAAGATAGAGTCGACTACAATGCCAACAGATCTCGATAGTCAAATCGTCTTCAACAGGGGTTCGGGAGACTTTAGTCTTGTATAACATTAAGTGCGACCTTTTGCAACAACATGAGTTAATTTAAAAAATAAAAACATATCGATTATGCAACATAGTTATGTCAAATATTTAGAACCAGACTATTTCTTATAGTTTTTAGCAGTCTACCAAATGTATTTAACATTTTGATTACTATAACAGTGTTTTGTAGCTCGATTTCGCTTTATAAAAACTTCGGCTAACTCTGATAAGTTTTTAAAAGGTTAAGTATTAAACGTATGATAAAAAAGTATTGGGAGTTCTGTTAAAGACGAAGTTGGTAGCGAAACAAAGCCCAGAAGGGAGAGCAACTCATAGTATGTTAAACGTTATTTATCGATAGATCAGAATAACCACAACTTACCTTACTTATCCTTACTTAAATTTAACTTTTTTTCGTGTAGTATAATCTACTTTATGAAACAAATTTGAATTTAAATTTTGAACAGTAAATAATGCTGTCTCTTGGCATCGTTTGAGGCAGTATTTTTAAGTACTAATCGTCAAAAAATTTACTTCTCTTATCATACCTTTTTAAAACATATATAGATTTTTTACGATGCGATAAGAAACGAGAAAAACACAATGGAAAATCATAAAGTGTCTTTTGCGGTTTTACAACGATAACTTGATTTTTACTACTGATATTTTACGTGTTTTTACAGCAAATATTTTCATATCAATAAATAAATAAGATACATATATAGACATAATTTGTAATTGTAGCTTCTTCGTGACATTAATATCACTCCTAAAATCAAACTGAAGACCATTACTGTAAACTGCAGTCAATCTTACAGTAATAGTAATTTAAGCCACGTCCAATCTGTATAGGAACGAAAACATGACAGACATAAATGCTTTGGGTTATGAATCGGTTAGAATTTGAATATAATAAAATTGTGCGTTTGAAGATTCGATCTCTTGACTGCGATTGGCTACGGTACCTTAAATATACCACTACCTAATATTAATACTATTAATATATTCAACTAGGATTCATGATAGGACAGGAACATGATTTTTTTTCTTTTTTTCATATCTTCAATTTTACCAAAAATATCAAAAAATCTTGGGAATTTTTTCTATCAAGCATGTTTTTTTTGTCAACTTACTTATTGATATCCCTGATTCTTTCATTCTTCTCCACGACCTTTACTAACCTAACATTTTTATCGTTACCTCTATTTAGACAGGTCAATTGACTGCATTACAAAAAGTTCTCATTAAACAGCTATCACTGAAGTGCTTCAAAATTAGTTCGTATATTTTGTATTGGTAGGGTAAATGTTTTAAAGCTCTATTGCAAACGCCTCCCAAATTGAAGTTTTTTGACGTTCATTTGATTTTAAAACTCTTTCTGAAATAAAAAAAAATGTATATTTCATATTTTCTTCAAAAAATAAATATTTATCTTGTTTTTATTTTAGAATTGTTGTTTTTAACGATGATTTATTTTCGAAGAATCGATCAATCAAACTCATACGACAAATGAACGATCGTTAGCCAAAAAATTTTCCATTAAATCTTGCTTTACTCGGAAAAATGAATTCTTAATAAATCCATTGTTTAACGTTTATTTGATTGCTTACTAAACAGAAGGAGAGCGGTTTATGTTGATTCTGAATTAACATAAAATCGTTATCAACGTAAGTGGCTTTTAGTTACATCAATGTATGTCATAAATTTGTTTGATATTAATTTACTTGAAATAAGGAAATTATATATATGCCGTCTTTATCACATCCTCTTGCATTGCGCAGTATATGGACTCCTGACGGAGCATCACAAGAAAAAGTTGTATTTCAACAACTGTTCGTTACTCTTTTTTTCAGCGAGGTTAAAATTATAAGCATGTGACTAGGAAATAGATAGCTATTAGATAGTCAGTCTCTCTACTCGCCATTTTCGTGAGAATTTGTTTAGATAATTTAATTGAAGACAGTGTGGGTAAAGTAAAGAAGTGTAAAAACATTCTTGATCTCCAGATACCTTTGAGTATCCATCCATAAATCAATTTACAAATGTGACGAACGACCAAGAATGTTGACCACACGGCTACAGCGTGGCTATTTTTAATGTTTGTAATGTTGAGACATAAATCATATCTTCGATATTTAAATAATCTAATGCTTATTAAATCCTATATCCACTTTCAATGCGGAGCATATTATCTCCTAATGGTGGTATCTCAAGACAAGTTTTCATTTATGAGAACTACTTACTCAGTTGCTAACCGTATAACAGAACTACGATTAGCTAATCGCTAATTCGTAGGCATGGATGTGATGTCTAGAATTCCCTTCCACCCATCCAATCCTAAAAACTTGCCGTAGCGAGCGTGATTAGCTAACCACTAGACCTGTCCTATCCCTACTGTATTCATAAAAGAGAGATTGAGATACAAGCAGTTCTCGTAGAAAAACTACTGTTGAGATAACTCTATTAGGAGCCCACATGCTCCACGTTGGGAACGGACGTAAAAAAAAGATTGCTTTTGACTGATCGATTATATAGCCATTTGTGGTTGACAAAACTCCGAATTATTTATTTTTTGTACATATAAATATTACATCTACGGGTTTTGTCCAATTGATGTAACCCTTAAAAAATACAAAAATGGGTCAATGATTGGGTCTCATCTAAAAGACGACAATTCAGGTCTTAGCCAAAGTATGTAAATTAGAAAAAAAAATTGACCGCTTGTACTGTTGGTTTTAGGTTTAAAAATTCTAAAACTTGATCTACGCCACTATTTTATCAACACTCTCGACGTATAATCCCGTATCTGCAAACATTATCATTTACAGTAGTGCATTTCAAAGATTCGTACTGCAACTCACCATAATATAATGTTTTCGATAAATACAGTTTTTACTCTCTCTTGAACAATTTAAATTCCGAGGGTTACATCAATTGGCCAAAACACCGTCGAATTGTTATCTTTCCACCGTGCTGACATTTAGTTCAATTTCAGCGATTAACGCGATACCACTCGGAGTGCACATTCTCGCTATACACTTCACGCAGCTGAGCTCGGCCATAATCAAGTGCCCCCATTCAGTGTTTGTATACTTACGGTGGTGTTATTTACTGTACAAACATTAGCCAAATAAATTCAAGCACTAAATTTATGAATATTGCTAAAGCTGATTTTAATTATAACTGTATATTATTTACTAATCACCCATTTCCTTGGCGAACCCTATTCCATTAATCTTTTGTACACCACTATCAAGTTTATCTTTTGTATCAACAGCCTTACTTGTGTTAATGTATTAATAAATAATATATGACATTAACCTCTTCTCTGCGGTAGGCACATGGCGTACAAAAAGTTTGTGTTCGTTTTTAAATTTAAAAAAATCTACATACTTGCAAAACAAATTCTTCAATATAAAAGATCACTTAGAACAGGATCGGCAAACTACGCCCCACGTGCGTTTTCCGATACATCTACTCTCTTTTACTGCTTGAAATCAGACGAAAGAATCAACATTTTTGGGAAATTTGAATATACACTTACCGACTGAATGGTCTACTGGTAATTTGTTGCTGAGAAGTAGCGAGAAATATATTGTATGGTGTTTTTATACGTCTTCAGAGGAAAAATCAATTAATACTTGGACATCAACAAAGTGTAGGGAACGAGTCAATATCGATGGCAACCCAGACGATATGTCAGTACAATATCAGAAGCATGGACACGGACAGAACGTGCAATAACGTCAGAGAAGCCGGACTAACTCACACACAGACGGACAACAATAGTTTCTCACTGGTCGTCGACCGCGGTGACAGATATATCCTTAAATTAAATCTCTGTAACAATACAGTTACATAATACACGGTTCTTAAAAAAGTATATTTCTTGATGTCTGACATAAGCTAGCTCCTCTTATGAATTTGCAAAGCTAGCTCCTCTTATGAACACTCCAGTGCAGTGTTTTTAAATACAAACAAAGACAAATTTGTGTAAAAAAAAAAACACGAAGTAAACAATCTTATGGGAAAATGTTATATAAAGTAACATTTTGAAAATGCAGATTTTGTCCGTTGCGGTTTTTTTTTCATTTGATTTCAGTATATTTTCCAGGTTGATGTGCTATTTCTACAGGGTGAAATTCTATATTGAAATTTATTTAATAAATTATAGGGCTATAAATAATTGCACTTTGTATTAGATAGTATTCACTTGGTACGCTTGAACTTTTATTTCGATAGTTTGCACTTTGGATTAGATAGTATTAACAAACATTGATTTCAGTAGTTTCCACTTCGTCACTTATTCTTTTGACAAAGTGAGTTAAGTTATAGTAGGTTATATTAGGGTTGGTCCTGTTTGGTTTGTGTATTATATTCTAATTCGTGGAGCAAAGACAATATAGGCGGCCTAATAGAAGGTAGAAGAATAAGTGCCATTTCATCACAGCTTCGTTCAACTATCGATTTCAAAGCGTGAGTATTTATATTGAGTGAAAACTTTTTTATGTATGTGAAAATATTTTTTCGTAAGTGTAACAAATTTCTTCAAGATTAAAATATATTTTACTATGTGGGATCACTTTATTTTTTTTTGTGGAATATATTTGTTATAAGTGAAAACTCTTTTAATGAAAGTGAATATCGTCGTTCTTCTGGAAGAACACACTAACTTGAAAATACTGGTTTTGAGTAATTGGACTTTGAAGTTTTCCAAAAGCTTGAAATGCCACACGTTTTTCATTTTCTTTGTTTGTATAAATTTGTTTTTAATTTCAATTGTAATTTATAAAAATAAGTGTGTTCTTTCATATGGTAGAGTTTGAAATAAGTAACATTTTGGTATAACTAACTAACTCAATATGTCATTTTTTGATTCAGTTTTTTCTTCCAGAACAGCGACGATATGATCTAAAAAGTGCATTTAATTGTAAGCCTAAATTATATCGGCACCGTAGCCGAATGTTCAATACCACGGGGCTTTCGTTTGCGCGGTCAAATATTCAAATCCATGAATGGGAACTTTCATGGATTGTTTTGACAGTCGATTTAAGGATAATGTAAATTAATGGAAGACTCAAAGCGAAAAAAATAAACTTTCTAGAAGTCATTTCTTAGTCCTATACTTATTGTTTACTGTTTATTAAAGGGAGATTCCAAGCATACTGGATTTTGGCATGATTTAAAAAAAGCAACAAAAGTATTAAAAAATGCTTTCGCATGGAAGAGGTTTCCTTGCTTATAGTTTATTTCTCGAACATTAAATGTAATAACTGTGATAAATAATTTCATTCATTCTGATAAATACATCTGCCAGACATTATTAACTTAGGGGGCGAATGAAAATATGGCTCCAGGGATTTCCGCTATATTATATTAGTTTCAAGACAATAGGTTGATTTCTCATTGGCTATTTATATTTCTGTGTGTGTAAACAATGAAGCGTGCAATGTAATTAAGCCACGATTTCAGCAGTATATCTAATATCATCTGCATCCCTAAAAATATAGTACAGTGGAAGTAGTTAAACATGAAAAATGTGTTTGTTCATATCATAATATGATTATAAAATCTGATAACTCCCAAGTGCAATACTGATCATTATTATAATATATGAAGTTATCATATTGAGTTTTTATTTTAAACATTCCAATAATTAGCAAAATAGTTTCTTGCTATTATTTGTATTTTCTGTAAGTTTTCGGCCAGATTAAATCCTTGGTAATCCTGAAATAACTCGTCGTGAACTTCGCAGGTGGCAAAACATTAAAGTAAGTAGATAAATTGTCTAGCAAGTATACTTCTTATTTAGCATAACGATACAAGTGAATAATTAGTTTCTAGCTAGCTAGAACAAAAGTTTCAACATCTTTACATTACCAAACTAATTAAAACTGATGCTGGTCTTTCAAATAAAATATACCACACACATAGCATTATCATAATATATATATATATATATTTATAACGGCTATTTGGTCAGTAACTATTTCAATTAATGATTGGTTAGTAAGAAGTAATAAATGGTCAATTAATAATTATGTTTGGTCAGTAAATAATCGCCAAATACATAAAAGTTACGATAGGTTTAATTAAAAAAATACCATTTTATTTTATTGCAATCTATTGGAAGGAAGCCCAATAGCATCAAACAGTGCAGCTGTACTCGTAAACGTTTCAGAGGGTATGCGATATCTTATACTTTATGTTTAAACCCATATGATGTATACCCCTAAGATGCAACTGAAACAATGGCTCTTGAATGCTGAAATGGCTATATGCTCCAAAAGAAAAAGAATACATTTACAATGTATTAACAAAACTGTTTACTGTAAAATTATTTTATCTTTTGTCTTATGGTGTAATATTTTGATTTCCCCAGAAGGTATGCGCTGTTTCTGCTATCACTATAACAGAGGTGTTACGACTTATAGCCCCCGTATACCATTCATTAAAGCAGTGATTATTCAGCATTATATTCAGTTAAAAAATATAATGTAACATATTCCAAAGCCATTTTAATATATATTTTTTAATAGTTTTCTGAAAAGTTACTTTTAAGTTTGTGGATTTTGTTTACAATATCAAAGAAGTTATGCAAATATGATGAAGGGTCGTAGGCTACTTAAATATTATTAAAAAGGGTGGTGGCTCTAAGAGGTTAAGGAGCGAGATTCAATACATTGTCCCCAGTAATGTAACTACCGAGAAACAGCTTTTCGAGAAAGCTGCAAGAACGCCACACGGGTGAAAACTTCAATCGAGAATTACCACAACATTGTAATATAATTCTGGACTAAGGTTTCAAGTTGCAAAACTGATATTTCTTCAATTAAATATTATTTTATTACTGTAGTTTTTATTTGCTATCCCATCGTGGTCGTTGGAAATACATGTGTTTTCGAGAAAATCGTGAATGAAAATATAATTTTAAACTGTGTTTATACTGTCTGATGATTATTTACAATCAAATTTGATTCGTAATGTAACGTAAAAAACGTAAGCTTTATTCGATTATTTGTGACATATATTTATTATATTTTTGGTTACCATGCCAACTACCAACCGCAATGCGACTTCAACATAGTTTGATCTGACGACATCACAGATGTCAAATTAAGTAACTATAGGACATGAGTAATACATGGAAACAGATAATACAAAGTATGCTTCTCGTAATTTTCCTTACATGAATCATCCCCTAGTCATCTTCAAGTAAAGATCCAAATTCAACAGAACTGTGATGATAAAAAATGAGATATGAAATTCTTTACAAGGTAATTTTCCAGTAGCTAGCAATATCAGTCATTTATAAATATTATAATAACTTTATGGAAAGAATACTTGGATTTATATGATGTTATTGTTTGATTATTTTATCTCTAGTTTAACAATATTTCCTTACCTTTAATTTTAAATAAGATAATATCATTACTCGTTTTTGAGTTTCAATAATAAGTAATCACACAAACAATTAACTGATTCCAAGAATTCAGTACTGGAATACCACCATACAGAATATTTCTAATAATACGTTGCATAGAAATGTACGTTCCAGTTATTGCAAAACCCATCTAGCGCATGTGGGTGAACTGACCACTGGTGTGGGTGGGGGTGACTGTTATAGCAAAATTGGTCATAGATATAGTAAACAAAATCTTGAACACATATATAAGAAAAGATCGACCGACACGCAAATTAGTTAAGTTGTTCAAAGAAGATATAACATGAACAACAAAATGACGCTAAAAATGCTCAACCAACAACTGTTGTTTTGTATTTGAATTTTTCAAAGCAATCCTGTCCGAATAAACATATCGCGTTATATTCGGGCTAATACCGTGCTCTATTAAACATGTTTCAGAAAATATATACTGTATACTACCAGATGATTGAGAAATACAGTATTGAGATGACGACGAAAATAATTTAGATCAATTCAAGGGGAAAAACATCACAAATACTCATAAACGATTTTCACCTTCGACTTTTTCAGTCACTTATCGCAAATCTCACTACTTGGTCTTTCTAAATTGTTGACTTTATGATAAGCTAATACTACTCATTTCACCAGAATTTTATGCGCACCATTCCGTCTGTGTGAAATAGTACATTTTTATTTCACACCTACAAATGCGCGCTTGTGACTTGACGGCGGGTAATGATTACTAATCTAAAATAAATAATTGATTACGTTGACTTAAATGGGGGATTATATTGAATAAACAAAATTAATCTTTGAATACAATAATTTGAATAAAATGCACATTAAATTTACTATTATCAGTACTAGGGTTATATTGTTTTCTAATTATTCTTATCGAAGGTTAGCAAACAGTGGGAAGTGTGTTACTCTATCATAAATCAATCGTGTTAAATCACCAATGTCTTTAAAAACTTAGGAAGATTGAGCATCCAAGAAAATCTCTTTCTGCTTACACTTTTGTCACCGGTTAATTTTCCTTGCATATAAGAAGAAATTTGTTTTTTATTGCACAAAATGTGATCGAAGGATATAGCCTTTTCTGCTTTTGATAATCGCTATAAGATCTTTTGCCTAAATAGCTTGTTTTAAAATATCTTCAATGGATCTTTATCTGTGTAAATCTTCATTGTACGCCGATAATGCCATACTTCGAAAATCTACTAATGTCCTTTTAATACCGAAGTCTTCGTAGATTTATTAACTTAGCAACTGTTTACCTAACCTGTTTTAAATTCCATTTATAAACAGTGCGTTTTATAGAAAAAGTCGCAAAAAAAAAATCCACAGTTGACAGCTCCTCTGTCATTTTAACTTTGTATTTAAATATGAAAAAATGTTAAAGGGTGATATAAAACTAAATAGATAATACCATAAGTTTTTCATTCAACTTTGCGTAATATAATGTACAATCTGACTATGTGAAATTCACTCGAAAGCTTTATGTTAAATATATAACATTTCATTTAATTTCTTTCGTTCATATTGTTATTTTCAAATCTACAAATGACATTTTGAATTTATGCCAACTGTTTAAATATATTTCAATAAACAATTAATTTGTGTGTACAATTTTGAAACATGAAGCTCTCAAAATTTTATACAATGAAGTGAGTTACAAATAGACAATGCTGAACCACGGAAAGTTTAAAGCTTAAACTATTTTAGAACTCGCTTTTATTTTACAATAAAAGTTTGCTTACATAGCTACAGTTTATACAAAAATCATTATCACTAATATTGGTATTAGTATACACATCTAGAGTTTACCAAAAAGCTTTTTTTTACTTTGTATATTAATGAAATGTTAACAGAAACACAACTACGACTGAAAATTTAATGAGATTCGCTTTATATAGTGACTATATTGCAAAATTTTTGTTGGCAAAGATGAGAAGGTGAAAATTATTCAATAGCGCTTACTTAGTGGTCCTTTTATTTACTTATAAAAGAACGTAGCATTAAATTAAAACATTTTGTGGGTCTATTTTTGTTTTAATTCGTGAAACTCGAAATATTCATTGAAAACAATTATTCAAATTTTGAATATTATATCTTATAGACATATTAATAATACTAGTTACCAGCTATTAAATAAAACACATTTTTTTTTGTACTACTTCCACATTTTTATATAGTAATTCTCATTATGAAAGTGTGGGAATAGTACAAAACAAATTGTTATAATTTAAGGTGTCGACTAAAGGTGCTTGATGGAATTGATGGAATACATCGATATTTGAATTAATTTTAATACTAATTTGATAATAAGGTGACACACCCTGGTTTTGTTTGTTAAGTTTAAGTTTTATTAGGGTCCATAACTGACAGCGCACAGCTTTAATGGAAATGATTCTTGGTAGTCGAACCGAGTTATTGTTGTTAAAAGCAATCGGTTGCCTTAGGGCTATAGCTAAAAATTAGAAAGCGTTCAGTGAACGAGTCTATTATTGACAAAAAGGGGAGGAACTTACAGTGGTTGAAGTTTAATTTTTTATTTTGGCTGTCAGTTGGCTCTCGGAGGCCTTCGGCTAATGGGAACCGGCCGATATCACAAGTCATTATACATTATTTTTGTTTGTTTTGAAATTGAACTTAATTTTAATTTAAAATCGTGTGTTGTTTCAATTGTATTATAACTTAAAGGTAAATTTATGTGTTAAGTAAATTTAAATGTAATGACTGAATTTTATGTGTTACTGATATTTTGTGTAATAAACCACTGCATCTTCGTTAATTAAATAAGAAATGAACTGGATTTGAAATGGCGTTTGCTTGAGATCCCAGACCTCCCAAACGGTGATAACCAAACATTTGCCTTTCTTCGATTCGACCTTCTCAAACGACTTATAACCTTAATTTGGAAAACCATCGCATAAAAAATTACAAACTCATAGGACTTAGCAATTGCAAGCAACCAGGGACCGAACCGGGTCGTTGGTGATGAAATAAAGGGAAATGTACAAAATTTGCGCAGTTCGAATTTCAAAAAAACAAATATTGTTTTATTTTTAATATTATACATCAGGTGGCATACACACAGTCTGTTTTCGAACCAGGCGAAGTGTTATAGAAAGACATATAGATAAATCAAGACAAACATAAAATTGGAATTTTAAAAATGAATACGTACAAATTATCCGCCGAATGCATGGAAAATATAGCATTTTTTTGTATTTTTATAGTTTGATCACATTCATTTAATTTTAGACGGGCAGAATATTTCGGAATAGGTTAGGCCGATGGCTTTAAGAGTGCTTAAACGCTTTTAGATCATTCCAAAGAAAAGTGAATAGGTTAGGCACTGCCATCTCGTAGCAATTAAAGCAATTACGTTTGTTAATTATCCCTCTCTGGTAGAGAGCAGGTACCACGAGTACAGTAGTGGCCATAAAACCTGGCATCGCACAAGTTAAAATGCTAAAATATTCTATGAGAGATACGGTCAGTAAAACAAGCAATCACTAATATGGGTCTTTGTTACTTACTATCGCGATTATAACGCTTCCTGTTAATTCGCAATGGGATTGAAGAAAAAAAATTAAATGGAAGACGAAAGTTTTTGTTTCTGCTTCTTTAGCGGCTGTCACTTTGGTGATTTCTTCTTTCTTTACCAATTTCTTAAGTTGATTGTTTCTTTTCCATATGAACATTTCCTTCATAATATTCGTCACTCATTTTACTATGCTTGAGAGACAAGAGAGAAAATTTGAGCAGTCACTTTACCCAAACGCGCCAGATATGTCTTACAAAAAATATAGTACATCAAATTTTTCGGTACATATTTTTCCTTCATATACTACGTAAATACTACGTATATTTTTATCTACGTATCAGTGGCGTGCGGTGATTTATGATGCAATGCATGTTGTGAGGAAGGAAAATATGCAAAATTTGTCTTGTTTTTGAAATTCAATTTTATTCTTCTAACAAGTTTAACACCTTAATTTCAAATTCTCTGCAGTCTCAAATATTCTATATTTAATATTCCGCTAATTTATTATGAAATCCTTTTTCATTTCTTTGCTATTAATCTATGTTGAGGGTACCGAAAAATTAAACACGATTTATTTGACCATCCGAATCACAATACTAACGGTGAGATGTTAAAATCCAAAAGCATGCATCCGCATACTAACTGTCATGCTCGACCCATAGCGCTAATCGGATTTTTCATTACTGCGCATGCGCGTGTAAAGCAAACTTCTTAACGCATGCATGCAAAATGTTGAATAAATTTCATCAAAGGCCGTACATTTATAGAGCGATAGAGTTTTACAAAGATGAGGAAAAAAAGCCTTTTTATTTCCGAATTGTAAGGCATGTAGAGCATCTACCGCATATATAGGCGGCACGCCACTGCTACGTATATATATTCTTTAAATACTACGTAAATGTGGTTACAAAAAAAATATATTTTAGTTAATATGCATCGCGTTATATGCAGGTTAATACGGTACATGCATATAAAAATCCCGCCTATGAAGCTAGATTTTCATAGCTCTTATAACCATACCTGAATGGTTTCAGTTACACCAAACAGTGTGGCTAGCGGTCAATATGACTTTCTCGGTATCTTTAATCTGTGAAAAAGAATACAAAGTTTATTATTTTGTATTGTATAGTCAAAATACCTGCATAAGTGTTATGCGCTAACATTTAAGTCATTCACAAAATTACGTTAAGGACATGTCAAGACAAAGTAAACTCTTGGGGTCATGATACAAGCCCACCACTATCCGTTATGTGTGTGCAGTTGCTGTTTCAAAATCGCCTTCCTTAACCCAGTAACGATCAAGAAAAGAAACGAATTTATTCCACATATTCTTGGTCCGGTGCAGAGCTGCACGTAACCGATATTTTAACCACGCACTATTGTGCTTAAGAAAAGAAAAGATACAAAGAAACAAAAAAGTGACTTGCTCAGCCACTTAGATTAAGCGATATTAAGTATCTGTGCATTCGTATATTGAGAATCCATCGTTGTCAACACTTTTGTTTACTGAACACTAGCAATAAATATTCGTAAGGGGTTTTCTAAACTATTTAGCTAATCAAAACCTTCAGCTGATACAGAACACGCGCGATAAATATACACTAAGACTTAATCTGTACTCACCCTAGAGTAAAAAAAAATATATAGAAAACTAAAAACCCGCTACGCAGACTCCATATAGTTTAAATAAGTAAATTGAAGTATGGAGGAAAAAATTGCTTATCTGGCTACTCTTTGCCTATTTCTGTTAAAAAATCATGAAACACGTCGCTACAATCTCGGATCAGAATATCTCGTGCAAAAAAATAATAAAACACTTTGAAACTTGTCTTACTTCTAGATAAATTTAATACCATTGTTCGTACAAACTGAAACGATATATTATAGGTACACTGACATAGTTTAAACAATATTATTGTCGTACATTTTCGAGTAAATATATACGCAAAATTTATTATCGTAGTAAAGCATAGAATAAATAAAGTGTTTGCGATAACAGCTAACAACAATAGGCACGACGGGGGTTCGAATCAAAATCCAATAGCAAAACTAAAACTGCGAAAGCTGTCACCTCCATACAACCATCGGAAAATCGTTGAATCGCTTGTTTTTATTCATCAAACGGCATATTATATTTTACTGAGATTGAATCTCGGAAAATAGAGAAGAAATTACATTTTTTAAATTTAATTTCGACGAGATCAGACATTTTTTAACTTATATAAATTAGTATTTTTACCTAAAATATTGTAGGCAATTGAAAATGTCGTAGATTTTTGAAATGTTTCCTCGAAAGAAATAATCTACGTCTCAGGCAACGTCATCATTCGGACGCAGTCCCTTTTTTAAGTATTTGATATTCGAAAACTATTCGTAATAATTTCTAATGAAATATTTTACGAAATAGATGAAATGTAAGATCACAATTTTTCCAGATTTCGAGAACAATAATGAATACTCCAGGTTAGTGGTTTTTTTGGTCTTCACCCAACTCGGGTGCTTTCAGTATCTTATCATTAATCATAATAGTTTAGTTCGACGAATGACAAATGATTCGGGACTAAAAAAACTCTTTTGAACATGCCGTCATTTAATTAATTGGAGGAAAACCGTTGGATTAATCCGACGCAGCGGAAAATTTTAAATATTGTAATACAATGGAACGGTGTTGGAATGTGTATTTACACTGTCTCTATCTGGGATTTGACAGAAGTGGGAAAAGGTATAATCTTTAATTATTTTAAGATGTAGATATCTCATCCTTAAAAAAATATTATATGTACATATGTCAGTGATTTAAAATTAGAATAAATGTGATTTTTATTATAAATGAGCTTGTTTTCTTACAAATTTTAATGTACTATTAAATTATTATTATCATACTTCAGATCGAATTTATTCGAATAGTTTCAGTTTTACTATTTGCTATCCGAATACATAGTTGGAATCACTACTCGGGTCGCATTACATTTAACACGGTTAGCGATAACTAAATTACCCGCATGATGTTTGTTCTGATAGTGCGACACTGTACGGCTAAATCGAAAGAGATAAACTAAATAATAATTTAGTCACTTGAGATTCACTTCTCAAGAAAATACACCACCAACATTCACAGCCAAGATCTCAAATATTCAACTAAAAAAAAACAACATTTATTATTGATATTGCAAAGAACACGCAAACTACATAGTTTTATGACGTATTGTATCTGTTCTAAATAGAATATGTCAAAAGGGTTTTAAAGACGACAGAGCAGGTCTCGGCCAAATGATGTAAATTACTTTTTTGAAGGGAAACATCATTTTAGATTGATTTAAGTTTAAAAAATCTGACTCAGCAAATTGATATAAGCCATTATTATATTGACACTCCCTACGTATAATCCCGTATCTGCAAATATGATAATTTACAGGAGGGCATTTCAAAGATTCATAACGCAACTTACCATATAATGTTTTCGATAAAAACAGTTTTTACTCTCTCCTGAGCAATTTCAATTCTCAGGGTTACATCAATTGGCCAAAACACCGTTGATATTATGTTATCAAATATACCATGCATGATCGCATAGGAAATTAATTGTTCTGTTAGTATAATGCCGGCTTTTGCTGCCAGTGCTGTACGAGTTATCGCAATTCTATTCAATGACAATTGACCTTAAATCGCAATACCAAAGCTGAGATAGATTTAAATCTCTATCTTACACCTAAACCAGTTTATCTTTCATTTGGTGAATCATAATTTTTACAACCTTAATAGTTATGTTTGGTAGTAAGATATAATATAAGCCATTATAGTTACATGCAATTCAATAAAAATCATATAATTTTTAAGTGAGCAGTTTTTCTGTAAGAATGTGTTGTAACATTAATTTTGATAAATACGACCATTCTCAGTCGGGAATATATTTATGCCATATGTAACATTCTAACTAAAGAAAAAATTACATTATAGAGAGATTAATAGTGTATATGGGTCAATCCCATGGCCGATTGATCAATGCTCTTGGCCTTCAGTCATGGTTTCAAATCAAGTATTGCTAAACATTCATATTTGGATATTTCAATAGATTTATTGTAACCAAAGGTATGAATGTATCCTGAAACGCGGTGTATAATTATGAGATTTTTTTTAAACCATGTTCACTCCCAGTGTGGGGCACATTTCCTCTTAATAGAGGTATTTCAACAGAAGTTTTTCTCCGATAACTTTGTGTTACTCAGTTGCTCAACCTTTCTTCTGTGAAAAGAGTAGGGATATGATTGGACTAGTGGTTAGCTACTACCTGTCGCTGCTCCCCGTTTTTAGTATCAGATGGGTGGGAGGGAATTTTAGACATTACAAACATCCCGGCTTTCGATCAGAAATAGATTGAAAAATCAATTTATGAAACTGCCCGTATTGGAATTTTGGCCTGTGAGACCCGAAGCCAACGACGTTGACCACTGCGCCACGAACCCGGCAAAATAAAGATGGATTAGCTAATTATTATCCTTTTCTTATTCAATAATTCTTTCCTACCCATTTCTCAAGAGTGGGCATGCTTTAAAACATATTTCAATATCCTGCCGCATACGCTTGCCGTTAACAAGATTAAATTTACAATTCGATTTCATGACTCGTTATATATTCCCAGAAATCTACAATTAAATATATATTATACCCAGTGATGTGCTACTATGGGTTCGCACCCCCTCTGTCGAGCCGTTTGCTAAAGTAATTTTGGTTCGGAGAGCTGGTTCTTAAAATACGGATTTTTTTTTATTATCGTTATTCCGAGATTGAATTTTTACACGATCACAATGCTTGATCCGATATGGATAAAATAAAAACTTGCGGCCGTTAATATTAAGATTCTAAGTGAAATTATTAAATTCAAAATAAATGTAAATGATTTCAGAGATTATTTCGATAACATTTTAAGAGATAATCGCGATGAACTACCTGGAACCGTCAGAAAAGCTAAAAATATTATTAATACAATTGCAATAAGGTCTGCAGAGGCGGAACGAGGATTTTCGTTAATGAAAACTATTTGCTCGGAAAAAAGGGCAAATTTAAGTATTCGGCATATATCATTCACAATGATCATTAATTTGATTGGTTTTCTACAGAATTCATGGGATTCCACACCATTCGTTAAACCATGGTTCTGAAGTCACCTTCACACAGCAGATGATAGACGAATAAGACCAGTCACAGTTAAAGTTTCGAATGAAAATCACTATTTGGAATGAATCTATGTAAAGTTTAAATTATGTAATGTAAATAAATAACCTTGTTATGTGTGATCCTTTTTTTTATTTGAAATTTTTCCTTTTTAATATGAAAAAAAAATTGTATAAAAATTGGGAGTTGATGTTTACTAAGGTGCGAGCCGATTGATGGAGTTTTAGCAGCACATCACTGATTATACGTACTCCTGAGTGACAGAATTCTCATGTTGGTCTCATGTTGTAAAATTATGTAATCAAGTATATTTCTCTTTTGACTTTCAAATTATTGTACATCTGTATTCCCAAAAGAAAGCCAGTTGGATAAATCCACTTCTAACAACCGTTTACCTTCAAATAGACGTCGCAAAAATGTATTCTCAATTTTCTCTAGTGTGACGGTCTATTTCAAACATATCTGAGTTCAGAAAATCGCTCAATTCCGCATGCTATGAAATAATACAAATTAGGACCACATACAGAGCTCCGACGACCGTTTCGTTTAAATCTATCGGCCACTCAACACGATATGAAACATTGCATTGCATTCTAAAAATTGCCAATTTTATTTCCATGCCAAACATTTAATAACAAGTATTCTTCTTCTTCCTGCCCTTTCCACCAATAATTGTCAGTTAACACTATAAAACTGACTGGTTGGTTACTTATTTGGTTTCTAGTATAACCGTACCGTCATAGATAACGATATTGAAATTGAAATACTGAATGTCTAAAGTAGCTAGTACGTCGGAACATTGTATACGATTTTATTTTATATACATACACCGCGAACGCTTGGGTCATAATAAAATTTCATACCTACATGTGATATGTAATAATAATAAAACGTCTACAGAGCAGTCTGGGCTATTATATATAAGATAAGTTAGTAATATAATAAAAAAATTTTACGTAAATCTCAAATTATACATTCTTTTGCAATCGATTTGGCAAAAAATAGCATTTTCCCCAACCTCTGCTTAGGTGTTAAAATTCTTGCTGAAATGCACACAATAATAATAATTGTTGTGTTTATCTGTGACTGAGAGAGCATAATTTTGTCGTAACCATTTATTAATTGGAAGCATGGAAGACCTTTGGGACCGAATTTCCATACTGCAAGAGTAATCAAACCAAATCATTTCAAAGCAACCAACTTGTACATTTCAAGTAGTTAATAAACCGTGTGCAGAACTATACTCCAAAACGTGACAAATATAGTCAATCATACGGAAAAAGATAAGATTCCCTTGTTAATAAAATATGATATACATTGCAACTTGCAACATATTGTAACATTACTATATCATTCACATTTAAAAGAAAATAAAAAAAAATTGCATTAAATTTAACTTTTTAACTTAGCAAGTTAAGGGAAACTGTTCAAGTTTAAAATCGCACTATGAACAATTCCTGATAAAAATCGAATATTTTTTACTGACCACCTACAATCAGTATTCTTAACCCTTACAGCGCGAGCCGTTTTGGTACGAATTTATTTTCAGTTAATTTATCAGTTAAAACGCTCAATATGGCTAAAAATAGATAAATTTAATGGAGAATTATTTGAAATATATATTATTTATCCCAAATACATCAAGAAAGAAACTAAACTCGTCACATTCTCGCTAAAATAAATCAAATAAAACGAAGAAGTTGACAAATATTTAATCTATGATCTTGCACACACGCACACAAACATAATTATGTGTAATACATAGAGCTGACGATTAATGCTGCGTATCGACAGTTCAAAACTGAATTTCAAAAGACTGAATATCGAGAGCTCTTTTCAAAAATATATTTTTTTGTGTTCTCCTTGACATTTTCATGATATGTTGCCTAATATCTTTACCTAAAGCTTTGAACTATTTTTTAGAGCATACATATCCACAAGTGCTTCTTTCTAGTTTAGCCGGGAATAGGAGATAAAGTATTGGACATGTAAACATGCCCAGCGCTTTCATCGGGTTAAGTAGATTTGCTTTATGTTTTTCCCATTCAGAGCATTCAGCTGACAAATCTCTAATAAGACAGCGCTTAGGTAGATTACATGTGGGAATGATATAAAAAAACCTGATGTGCATACTCCACATAGCCACAGTAGGTAAATAAAGGTAGAAAATAAATCAGAATATTTTTTAAAGATGACGTCAGATCACCAACAACCAAAACTTATGTCAGCATTACTCTCTGGAAAGCTTACCAAAGGTCAACTCAAATAACATATGGCGTTTGTAATAACGGCAAACATATGACATATTTCTCTTGGAAAAGCTAGTTGTTATTATATATCCTCAATAATATATTATTCCAGGGAAACATACAACGACGTATCGTGGTGTCGACAAATGGTTTATATGAAAACCTTCAATCACGTAACCATGAAGCAATTGATAGTAATGATATTATTTCATATTATTACAAAAAAGAATTATTTCTCGTTAAGATTATATGATTAATTTTATTAACCTTTAATTCTTAAATAAATAAATGAATACTTCATTCAACTATCAAATAAAATTTTGACGAAAAGTTCGAAAACAGTCTAATCATTTTTTTCTTCTTTTTGTTTTTTATTTTATAATATTTAATATGAATCGATTATTAATCAAAGCTTCAATGTATCGTTTTGCATACTTTGTTTGCATTAACGAAAAAAGAAACCGAATGGTGAAGTCCGACTAGGAATAAAAAATATTTTAAATCTTTAACAAAACACAATTTTCAATACAACGTTATGTCCTATCTTGCATATGGGAAGCAAAAATTATTAAATATTTGATATTTTACATTTATCAAATGAATGCACATAAGTCTAGTTATATAAAAATATCCGATTTAGAACATATCTATATATCGAGTGTGTTTAGGCCAATTGGTGTAACCCTCAAAAAATACGAAAACGAGTTAATGATTAGATCTCCCTTTAAAGATGACAGAGCAGGTCTCGGCCAAACGTTGTAAATTAGAAAAATAAATTGACCACTTTTTAGAAGGGAAACATCATTTTACATTGGTTTTAGTTTTAAAAATTCTGACACGGCCACTTGATGTAAGTCACACTCCTACGTATAATCCTTTATCTGCAAACATGAGAATTTACAGGAGTGCATTTCAAAGATACATAACGCAACTCACCATATAATGTTTTCTTATTCTAACAGTTTTTACCTCTTGAACCATTTCAATTTTGAGGGTTACATCAATTGGCCAAAACTTCGTCGATATATTATGTGTCGCTGAGTCACCATATATACTCACAAAGGTTTTTAGAATTTCGAGTAAATCACGAAAAAATTTTATGGACAGTATGATAGTTTTAAGTATTATTGAAGTTATGTTGTGGAAGACAGAAAAAGTGTCGAAGAAAAAGTAAAATATTTTTTTACCCTGCTGTTTTTTCGGAGCGCGTCGATCGTGTAAAAAAACGACGATTTTAAATAAACGAACAGGGGATGAAATAGGAAGACACTTTAAACTGGAAAAGTTGATAGATCTATCGATAGAGCACATACGTACATTAAAAACATATTTTATTGAAAATCGCGAGCAGCATGCTTAGAGGCTCAGCGACTCATATATTCTCTTAAAATTTATTATTCTTGCATGTCCTTATATTTTCGTAGCGTGCGTTTTTAAATAGAATTCAATTGTCAAAGTCTCTGTATGTTTTCCCAGAAGAAACAGCATGAATAAAGGAACGTAATGGTATCAATGACCCAAAAGAAGACTTTTTCATTGTAACAGTTTTACCAGAACGGGTAAAATGTAGGTTTAATTCACGACATTATAAAAAAAAATAACAACATTCTTTTAAATTTTGATAAATATTTCATTAAAAATTCATTAATTCAATCATTTATTTCAAATAATATAAAGAAACATTCCATTAAAACTTTACGCTTATTTTAAGCCGACGAAAATTTCGTAACAAGCTTCTCTATCGCAATATAATTATTTTTGGACGGTAAAACAAAATAAGTTTGACAAAATATTTGATGGGAATAATATAAGTAATTTTCTACTTGCTTTAGAGATGAGTTTTCTTAAATGAAGTACTCCATTCTTTGTAAAGTGGTTCCATTCAAGAATTAAACTTTGACTTATTTTGGCAGAACTTAACACAAAACTTTATCTAAATTGTTCGAAGTTCTCTAAACTCGATCGACTGGATTTTTTTATATTTAAGTAAGAATAAACTTTGACATTCAGTCATTTACTTGTAAAAGAAAACACTTTCTCTACTATTATCGTCACCGTGCAAATGATTAACGGCCCATTCTTAGTGCGCCAATAATACAATGCTAGTTGAATTCTTATCCTGCTATACCTTCGATGACGATACGGATCTTTGAGCGTTTTTGTATATAAATATATTTCATATACACGACAATATGATCTACCCAATGCAGTGCCTCAATTTTAATTGAACGGACTGTATCAGCATCGTCGTACAACCCGTAGAACTCGGATATATATAAAGCATCAACGACAGACCTGTTTTCTTTATTACCTACTAGCGAGTACCCAGCATTTGTTGCAATGCCATTCAAAGAAAGAAAGTGGTTGTGTTTTAATTCTGTTTATTGCTTTTGGATACACAATATTTTTTATTGTCAGGTGCGTGCGCGAATAAATAAGAAGGTTTTGCGAGATGTCGCTGTTTGTACGTATTTGATTCTTTTTTTTAGATGTTTTTCAGAAACCTTCACAAAACCTGCAATCGGATGAATGATATAGGAACGCATACGAATAGAAAAAGAAGAAGCAGATGGTTATACTAACTCAGAAACCTTCGTGGGGATGCGTTTTCGACGTTTTTTATGCGCCATAGTATATTCGTCCATTATAATGAGTTGACATGATTGGAGTGGATTGGGCTCTACCCATTCTAGATTTTTTTTCAGAAACCTTCGTTGCAATGCCACTCAAAGAAAGAAAGTGTTTCTGTTTTAATTCTGTTTATTGAAGTGCTTTTGGATACGCAATATTTTTTGTTTTCCGTCTGGTGCTTACACGAATAAATCAGAAGGTTTTCCAAAATGTCGCTGTCTGTAGCTTTATTTAGCATTCGTTTTTTTAGATTTTTTCAGGTACCTTCAAGACTGTGCGCACATCAATTCTCCAAAGTTTCATCGTAATCGGATGAATGGTATACCAACGCATACGGGTCAAACAAACACTCATTAATTCATATATATATATATGTCTTGTATTATTAATCTCTCTTCGGAATGTGGAGCTTCTATGCGAACTTAATTAAGTATTTCAGTAATACTTATTTCGTTTTAGCTATGACTGTGTCATAACTGCTTTACTTCATCGTAATGTTCATCATTAAGCAAGTTAGAGTTAGACTCGGTAGAAGAGATACGCTACGAGAAGCGATCGAGAAGTGAATACAATAAGAAGGGCTGAAAATATTACATTCGGTCTTGAAACAGAACACAATTCATGAACTACTTTCACAATATTTATTTTGTTATATATTTGAAAGAGCATCAGTTTTATATTTTGAATCCTTTATACCTTATACTCTTCTTGAAATCGAGGTTTCTTCTCTTATAATTGTAACTTTCATTAAACGCCATTTTGTACGTTTTCCTGGATCCAATATTACGTTACTCGAGGTCAGGTCGACAAATATCCACCAGATTGAAATAAGTGGCTTGTAGAAGCAATACCGTCAGTTATAATTTAAACATATTATTCATGCGCCAATTATTTATGCCGCAAATACATTTGATTTTAAAATCACTTTATATTAACCTGAGAAGAATTAAACGAAACAAAACAAGACCAAATCAAGTATAATGAACATCTCAATCTTTCAATATCTTGAACGGTAAATTTAAAAAAAACGTATTTGATAAATCCATGGTCGTGATACTCTAGATCAGTGGTTTCCAAACTTATTATTCCCATGGACCTCTTCTTAAATAAAAAAACTTGACCATGGAACCTCAAGTAAAATATCTCTATATAACTGCATAATAGAATAATTATAAATTTAATGTTGATGCCTTGAATGGTGGTGTCAAAATAAAATATAAATAAAATATTTTGATATTTAAAGTATTATGAGGTTCATAACTGTACAAAATCCACGTTCCACTAAATAGGAAGACGGGAAAGCAATCAACAGCCTCTGTACAGTGACCCATAACGCAGGATATAAAATTGGTATCTGTTTTTGTAACCAGAATTTGTGGTATCCTTATATATACATTAGTTTCCGCTACTCATTTGTGGATAATTCAATAAATTACTCCTGTATTAGTATAGATCCATCTGAGTTTTTGCGTTTACTTGCAAAAACACCCAACAAAACGCTACCAATTTATTGATTGCTATTTATTTCAACTTTCATAATAATGAAAATGTGTCACACATATTTTTTATATTAAGCTTTTCGCGGACCCCCCGACGTTGTCCACGCACACCAAAATTATTTTTTATTTGCCACAGACCCCCTCATTGGTCACAAAAACCCCTGGGGGTCCGTATGAACCACTGCTTTAGATATTACGGAAACGGATTTTGTATGTTTAAATAATGAGATATAATTAAACCTCAAAGTATGTTATTAATTTAATTTTACACCATTTTTTGGCAATATATACCATATAAATAAGTAAGAATAAATTTACTTGATTCACTTTAACAGTGTTGATTTTTTCGAAATTCTTGTTGGAAAGGAATTACCTTTATTTATAAAATACATTTGCTTAGCACTGGTGTCACAATTTAAATAACGATCAGAACTGGTTTTTTAATTAATGCTTGTGATGACAAAAACCAGTCTTGATTTTTCTGAAAAATGTAGAATTAGTACAAAAGAAAGTTTAATTTAAGACATCGACTGAGGGTGCTTGATGGAATGTCAATATCAAATTTGGATTATTGAGATTTTGTACACTTCCATGTTATTCTAAAAGAAGTTGGAAAAGGACAATTCGCCACTCTGTTAATGTGTTGTTTACAAAGTAAGGATTAAGGCGATTCTCGAAATGTTAGCTCAGGTATCAGTGTGGCTCTCAGACGTATAATATTTTACCTCGTAATAATATTTGTCGTATTTGTATCTTCTATATAAACGTTAGACACTGTTTACTGTCTGTCAGTTCGAGTACATTCGTGTGCTCGAATGCCTGAAGATGCCGAAAGGCGAAACCCGAGTCGTTAGTGACAAAATACATGGAAGTGTACAAAATCCCAATAATCCAAATTTGACAAAAGAAAGTGTTGTATTTTTATAAAAAAATACTAAATTAATTTTCGTTGGTTTCAGGTTACTTTCCCAGTAAAAACGAATAGTCCAAAAGTCTATTTTTATGGTTTCACGCAGCGTATGACAGTATAGTATGATCTACTCGAGACCTTTGTTGAATTTTCATTGTCTAACGTCTAACGCGACACATTGTCTTCGATTGGCTTGCCAATAATTCAATTGCGAGTCTGTGGGGTGACCAAGCTTCAAAAGGCTAATTCAAATGCGGTTCACGGGCGAGATGATTAAATTCTGCAGATCTTTTGATTGGGTCCTGCGGGGGAGGGCGTATTTTAAAAGCCGTCCGTCACTTTTTCTTTTGTGAGTCCCGAAATAGCTTTAAAATGTTCGTACCTCAACGAGGTCAATCTTTGACAATTATTATTTTGACTCGGGTACAAAGGAATCCTTGAGAAATCGAAAACCTTGGACATATGCTGCTTAACAATAAATTTTACGTTCACCACGAAATCGGTGAGGGTAAATAAATAAACTTTATATGCTAATAAATTGACTGACCTTTCACACCTAATTTGACAGATAGCTTCTTGGACCACATTTTGTGCTACTTAATACATTCTAAATTTACAATAATTACTTTTCCAGTATTTAAATACACTAATTCTTCTAATACTAAATTGATAATAACATAGAAATACTAGTGTTTTTAGTTTAGGATCACTTTACCTTTTAATGGTAATTGATTATTACGATCACTTGTTATTGCAGGAACCTACACATTTTGAAAGTGTTTACGTGAATATTTTTCCCAATTAAGGTAAACTGCCATTAATATCAAATCACTAAACATAGCACGCATCCGTGGTGCAGTGTTCAACGTCGTTGGCTTCGGTTACGAATATCTCCGGTTCAAATCCTGGTACGAACATTTTCATAAATTCAGTTTTCAATCGATTTTTGGAATTTCGTTCATATGCGTAGATGCTTGTGTTGTCTAAAATTCCGTCCCACCTATCTGTAGAAACGCGGCGTAGTGAGAGCGATTAGTTAACCACTAGTCCTGTCCTGGCCATATACTTCTATCTTTACTCTCTTCGAAAAAGAGAGGTTGAGCAACTGTGTAACAAGCAGTTCTCGTAGAAAACTTCTACTGAGAATCCTCCATTAGGAGGCCATAATATCCACATAAGAAACGCACATGGTAAAAAAAGACAAATTTTCTTGATACTTTTATACATAAACGATACAAGCTATTTACCCAGTATTTATTAAGTCAGTTCGAGTTCTTCCATGCACAATTCCCAAAGATACCGAAAAGTAAAACCCAGGTCGATAGTGAAAAAACTTATGGAAGCCTGCAACATATAAAGGATTTAAATTTGATATTGAAGTTGAATCAATCACTCTCTCGATATCTTAAATTATAACATCTTATGAGATTGTCGGACCAACGGCAAAAAAGGTGTGAGAGAGTAGGGCGAAAACGAAACGACACAAATCACATCTGTCTCGCTCGCCGCTCGAGGGATGACGGTGTAGGAGCGGGGAGAGCCGGGGTGCGGGCTTCAACACACTTCAAGGCCCGCGTCCTGGGATAAGGACAACAAAGGAGAAAACAACGGTTCCTTCCATTAAAACCCCGGTCGTTTATCCGTGTACTCATCTGGTTTAATTGCAATTAGCTACAGTTTCACAAGACATTAGACACAACAGAATTACATACTTTTAATTTAAACTGTGTAAGTGGTTTTATCGTAATCGAAGGGATCAGGCGTTGCCGCGACCTCCCCCCAGAACGGTCGGAACTCCACTGACTCTGGCAGGATCGCAGGCGCTTCCCCCCCACTTCAAACTGCAAATCAACAACATCAACCAACAAATCCGACCCCCACCCTTAACGCCTCAGCAGGGGTATTACATTCTTAAATTTTCATTAATAGGAAGAGTCTGCAGATTGGTTTTGAAGACCCTGTCCGCCCCATAAGTACGGGGCGGTGTCAAATCACCACACTCCCAATGTTCAATAACCGTCTGCAGCTCTTCCAGCAAAATATAAAATAAGCTCAAAAATAACGTAAAAACAAACAGGAATGTCAATCATAAAAACCACAAAAATAGAAATGTCAAATTAAACATAAGCACTAAAGAGAAATTTCAACTCAAACACAAACACAGAATGGAAATGACATATCGAACACAAAAACTAACGTTCTAAACTGCAAGAAATTCTGTAAATACGCGCATAAGTCACTAAGCGAAGTGGCGCGTTCGTCGGCGTCGCGACGTCTCATCAGGCGGCTTTGGCGGTGGCGCAAGTTTGCGCAACGAAGATTCCCACTTAAACTTCACCGGATCACTGAACGGCGTATCGGGTGGCTTTGCTGCCGGCCGTAATATCGTCAGCGTAGGCGGCGACTCCAGGCTTATCTCCCACAGTTCGGGTGGCAGGGCGGATGGTCGCAACCTTTTTATCATAGGCGGCGACTCCAGGCTCATCTCAGGCAGCTCTCTAAGCTGCATATCGGGCGCACGCTTGCGTAGCACTTCGGGTGATGGTCTACCAGACGGCCAAACGTCGGGTGGCATCATAGGCAGCGGCTTACCCGGTGTGCATATCAAGCATGGCCGCAACCAGCGGCGTCGTTATCAGCGGCATTACCAGCGGCTGCGTATCTGGTAGCTGCTCATCCGGCAGTATCGTTACTGGCGACCTCGCATCAGGCACTGTCGACTCAGGCAGCGACATCTCTGGCACTATCTTTGCGGCCAGTGGTGTAACTAGCAACGACACATTGATCAGTGTCGTTACTAGTGGCTGCAAATCAGGCAGTGGCGTAATTGGCAACTGCAGACTAGGCAGTAGCGTTACTGGTGCCTTTTTCGCCCGGCGGGGTGGTCGAACGGGCTTCCAGTTCTCGTCCAAGGGCTGGTCTCCGACCTCACTGTCACTGGTGGCAGCCACGTCGGGAATAAGGGCGGCGATGGCAGATAGTGAATGTATTTCACCGGCGTCTTCCTCTAGTCCGCTTTCGGAGCTAGGGTGTCGTTGCACAACGTCGGGGGCTTGTTCGACTGTCTGGCCATCTTGCTTTCCTTCAGTGTAGACGGGCTGATTTCGAGGTGTGGGCGGCAATTCGGTTTCATGAGCGGACGTCGGCGCGATTCCACTTTGAATCGAACATACGGCGTCCAAGTTTAGTGACGTCACAACTTCGTCATTCGTAAGTACCGGCACGTACGCCGGTGTAGAGGCGACTTCGTTACGACCCGTTAACTCGACCGTTTCGTAGCGTGGTGACGTCATGACGTCATCCACTGGCGTCGCGATGATGTGCGCGGCTTCGTAGCCGGGCTCCTCTTGGCCTCCCTCGTATCGGAGGACGGCATCAAAGAGTTCGTTCAACGTTCTCCAAGAGCGCTGACTCATCTCTCGCTGGTCTCTCGGCAGCATCAATCTGTGGCAGACCTTCGCCAATTGTTCCGAGTCATCACTCGGGCCGGCGTTCAGGGCTAGGTCCCGTTTTATTATCATAAAAGGACGATTGGTTCGTCCTCACGTTGCCTCGTCGTCATCAGCGCAATCCTGTCACGAGCTCGGCGGTTCTCGTCACTATAATGTTCGATAATAGCAACCTTGAACGTCTCCCAGTTAGCTGGCTTCTCGCGGAGCGCTGTGAACCAGCTTTTGGCCTCTCCTTCCAAGATGTCGGCAGTCTGTGCCACCCAGGACGATATAGGTGTCCCGGTTCTAGGGAGCGCTCCTTCCACAATACTCCAGGAAGCGCTCTGCGGTCATCATCGGGTCTCCATCAAACCTCATGCCGGTTTGCGAAAGCTTGGTTATTGGCGGGCGGATGTAAGTAATCTCTTCCTCGTACATCCGGTCATCGTCAGCTTCAGACTCATGTGATGAGTAGGGCGGATCCTCGGCGTACATCCGATCGTCGTCTGCGTATTCGTATGACGTGTCGCGCGATCCGTCGGCGTACATCCAATCATCGTTAGCATATAGATTCGGCTTATAGCGAGGCTCATCGTACATCCGGTCATCGTTAACGTATTCCAAGGTGTCGAACCTATTCGACGTGTACCGCGAATTATCTACGTACACACGGTCTCCATACGTGTATTTCGAAGTATTTTCACGTGGTTTGTTTACGTAATTCCGGTTTACATATGTTTGTTCCGAGGTATTGTCTCTACAATAACGGGGTTTGTTTACGTACACCCGTTTATCATACGATTCAAACTGATTCGGCACATAACGGGGCTTTTCCGCACACATGCGGTCACTATAAGATCCGACTTGACTCGGCCTATATGCGGACTCATTTTTATTCCTCCGGTTCCTTCTTCGGCCGGATGGCTTCGGCGGATATCGCGGAACTTCCTCGCAATTTCGCCATTCGCATTTTCTATGCATTTTTGTATTTCCACATTCACTTTCCGTTGTTGGGCGCCACAGGGAGTTTCACCCTGACTAATTGCAATCTTCCGGCTAGCGTCTCAGGTCGTCAAGTCCTGAGGTATTTAAACCTCCACGGCCCACGTTGCAGGCGACACTTGAGAGAGTAGGGCGAAAACGAAACGACACAAATCACATCTGTCTCGCTCGCCGCTCGAGGGATGACGGTGTAGGAGCGGGGAGAGGCGGGGTGCGGGCTTCAACACACTTCAAGGCCCGCGTCCTGGGATAAGGACAACAAAGGAGAAAACAACGGTTCCTTCCATTAAAACCCCGGTCGTTTATCCGTGTACTCATCTGGTTTAATTGCAATTAGCTACAGTTTCACAAGACATTAGACACAACAGAATTACATACTTTTAATTTAAACTGTGTAAGTGGTTTTATCGTAATCGAAGGGATCAGGCGTTGCCGCGACCTCCCCCCCAGAACGGTCGGAACTCCACTGACTCTGGCAGGATCGCAGGCGCTTCCCCCCCACTTCAAACTGCAAATCAACAACATCAACCAACAAATCCGACCCCCACCCTTAACGCCTCAGCAGGGGTATTACATTCTTAAATTTTCATTAATAGGAAGAGTCTGCAGATTGGTTTTGAAGACCCTGTCCGCCCCATAAGTACGGGGCGGTGTCAGGTGAATTATACTGTATTTGATAATATTGCGTAGTCATATGGTTATTGAGTAAATCTCAAATCATAAGATAATTACCAACTGTCCTTATTTCAACATACCTTAAACCAGTGATTTTCAAAGTGGTTCGTACGGACCCCCAGGGGTCCGTGTGACCGCTGAGGGGGTCTGTGGCAAATTAAAAATAATTTTGGTGTGCGCGGACAATGTTGGGAGGTCCGCGATAAGCTTAATATAAAATATATGTGTGACACATTTTCATTATTATGAAAGTTGAAATAAATAGCAATCAATAAATTGGTAGCGATTTGTTGAGTGTTAGACACTTTTGCAAGCATACCCACAAACTTAGATGCATCCATACAAATGCTTGAGGAATTTGTTGAATAATCCACAAACGAGGAGCGGAAACCAATATCTGAACAAGATACCACAACTTTTGCTTACAAAAACAGATACCAATTTTATATCCCGCATTATGGGTCACTGGCTTTCCCGTCTTCCTATTTAGTTGAACGTGGATTTAGTGCAATTATGAACCTCATCATACTTTAAATATCAAAATGATTTATTTGTATTTTATTTTTACATCACCATTTACCATTCAAGACATAAAATTTTAATTTATATTTTATATTATGCATTTACGTGGAGTTATTTTTCTTAGGGGGTTCATGGTCAGGCATTTTCTTTAAGAAGGGGTCAATGGGTATAATAAGTTTGGAAACCACTGTCTTATACGGAGTAATGACCCGATGACACAATAAGGGGAATTATAATCCGATATCCTCCCATATTTTTAGTTTTAGTTTCATCTACTATAGGTTTTCCATCATTATTCGTCCAATTATTATGCTAAACATAATAAAAGTCAATTAAGGACTTTTATTTTCAATTAATATTTTCTATGAAACAAGACGTCTAAAAAATATGAAAGAATATTTATAATTCGATAAAGGAACAATCAAAAATCATTTTAGCTTCTGATTTATTACAGCAAAATTTAATTAAACCTTTTTTTGGAAGCGTAGCATGACATTTTTGTAAAAGAAATATTTGCTCAAAAATAATTAATTTCATTACTGTTTTACTATATTTTATTAGCAGTTTTTTTTATTTTCCTCTACAAAAAACTATGTGTTATCAGAAAGACATTAAGATTGATTTAAACGGCAGTATATTTTCGATTACTGCTTGTAAAATAATCACTATAACTATTTTAGAGAAAGAAGAGTTGTAATATATTAACAATAATGTCAATTGAATTAAATTTAATAATAACCCTCTTCATTATTTTTTTTAGCAAATAGTAATAATTCAGTAAAATAATTACGTATTTTTCTTCATGCGTTTTATAACAAGTTATATCTGGGACGTTGGTCAGTTTTGCACTCGATGCTTCAAAAAGTTTTCCAATCTTAATTTTCATATCATAAGCAAGTAGTTTAAGCTTAACCACATGCTAGTTAGTTAAAAATATCAAAGTATTTAATTGATGACCGATAACTATTCTTTTGAGTGGAACTCTACCCATTTAATGACAATGCAATCAACTTAGACACAAGTGTTTATATGTAAAGTTAAATTATTTTGCAACTAGTTTTCCTTTTTTTCATGAAAACCTTACATCCAAAAATCTTTATTCAATCAACAGATCAACAATCAACAGATGTTTCTATAAACAAGAAATTTTGTCCCGTATACGTTCCTATACCATTCATCCGATGAAACTTTGGTGAGTTCTTGTGATCACACCCGTAAAAGTTTCTGGAAAAAATTTAAAATCTAAAAAAAAGAATCAAATATTTAAAAACCGTCACATCTCGGAAAACCATCTGGTTTATTCGTGTACGCACCAGATGCAAAAAAAAATATTGTGCATCCAAAAGCACTTCAATAAACAGAATTAAAACACAAACACTTTGAGTGGCACTACAACGCATGCCGGGTACTCGCTAGTTATTAATAACTCCTGTACTACTACTCCAATTATGAAATTTAACGAACGTGATATTTTTTTCCGTATATAAAACTATGTTTACTTGAAAGCAATAAACAATCACTTTTTCGGCACTCTTTTTACACCGTATATCAAAGTCACAAACCGCCACCGGGAAACGCAATAAATTATTATTTGAGCTGCAACTTGCATTCAAAGAGAACAGGATAGTAATTGTGAGACTTCTCTTCTTAAATGACGATTCCATCAATTTTATTGAAGTGTTGGCGCCATTTTTTAAGTATCTTAAGAAATGCCGCCAACCAATATCTATTTTAAAACAGACAAAAAAACCCTTATTCAGTTTGGTTTTATTAATTTCCTTTTCTTTATGATCGTTATTTCATGCCAAAATTCGTGAATATTCTCCATCGTTTCGTCTTTCGAGAAAACAAGACTTCTGCACGCCTAACGACACTCTGCATCTGTCAATACAAAACACGTAAAGAGTACACGCATTCTTCTTGGCCCTCTCTTAATATCAACTATTTTGATGAGTCCGATATGCGTTACGCTTTCTCGCGTCTGTACCCAAAATCTTCAGTGGGTCCTGATGGTATTCCCCCATGGTTACTTAATTTTTTTTAAGTGCTCTAATGTATCTGTTCAATTTAAGTTTAAGTACCTCCACTTTTCCCGAATGCTGGAGTTTAATTCGTATAAGAACGGTCAATAAAAAAAGCTCTCTGTCAGAGATAACAAATTTCAGGCCCGTGGCAATTTTATCAGCACCGGCTAAACTTTTTGAATCAATGCTACATAGATATATCTTTATACATGTTGACTGTCAGTTAACTGATTCCCAACATGGTTTTAGATCAGCGCGCTCAACTATCACCAATCTAATGGAGTATAGTGAATATATATAAAAATCTTCGGATTCCCATTGTCAGGTTGATGTTATTTACACGGATATTTCGAAAGCATTTGATAGTGTCGATCACGATATTCTGATAAATAAATTAAGTGCTATAGGAAGCTCAAATAAGTTAATTAAATTTTTTGTTTCTTATTTATCAAAACGACGACAATATGTTGAATACGCTGGATGCGCATCAAATATTTTTCCAACATATTCTGGGGTACCACAGGGATCGAATCTCGGTCCAATTTTATTTCTTATTTTTATTAATGATATTGTGGAAAGCATGAGTGGAATAAAGTATCTGCTCTTTGCAGATGACCTAAAACTGTTTTTAACTATCAAGAAGGAGTCTAATTGTTCTATTCTGCAACATAATATAGACTCGATTTTAAATTGGTCTATAAAAAACAAACTTGACTTCAACATTTCGAAATGCTTTTGCATTTCTTTCTCTCGCTCAAGATTGCCTACTAAATATAACTATGTGATATCGAATAATACTTTACAGCGTTTGTCTGAAATTGTTGATCTCGGTATAACGTTTGACTCTTCTTTCACATTTCATTCACATATTAATTCCGTTGCTTTGCGTGCTAGCAAACTTCTTGGGTTTATAGTTAGGCAAAGTAAACCATTCGAAAACCCAACTGTGTTTCGCACTCTATACATTTCCTTGGTTCTCAGAACGCTTGAATATGGATCTATTATCTGGAGTCCATATGAAAATTCCTACAAGTTGAAATTGGAGCGAGTTCATAAGAAATTTCTACGATATTTCTATTTCAAAAAATTTAAATATTTTCCTTTTAATAGTTCCCTAAAAGAGTACTACCCAACTAAATTTCTTTTAGGAATGCTAACTTTTCACTCTCTTGAAGCACGAAGATCGTTTTCGATTCTAAAGCATTTCTCTCTTCTTCTTCAGGGACGAGTTTATAATCCTGAAATTCTCATGTCTATTAATTTACATGCTCCTAATTGTTATTTACGTGGTCGAAACCATATCCAGACAATTTTTATTCTTAAAACTTGTTCTTCGCGTCGGTTATTCGAGTCACCAGTTGCCAGAGCCGTTCGGATTATTAATGCACTGCCTAGAGAGCTGGATATTTTCAACACTAAACTATGGGTATTGTTCACTAAATATTTTTTCCTTTTAAATTAATAATGTCTTTTTTTTATTATTTAGTAATTTAAAAAAAATGTTTTTATTTTCATTATTGTTTTTATTAGTAGTACTGTTTTCAATAATTATTATTGTTGTTGTTACTGTTATTATGTTTGTGGAATGCATGGCGCATTGGCGTCAGCTGTTATGCCATGCATTTCAATTTTTTAAATTTACAATAAATAAATAAAATAAACAAAACGACGACTACACCCAATAAGCCCCTTCAGTCGGGCACGTCAGCATGGAACTCGTCCTCCGCCTCTCCTTCTACAAAGGCTTGCCAAAACCAATAGCTTCACCAGACCCTCTGGATATTTATGAGATTTCTATAATTAATAATGTACTTCGTTGGCATTTGGGCACCAGCCAATCTCTGGTTGCTGAGCTCTGTGGTAGAACTTGGTGTGACTAACATTTATTTATCGAAATTTTAAGATGTCCAGACCAGTTTTATTCAACCTGTGGTCCGCACCGGTCCGCGAGAATTTATTGTCGGCCCGCAAAAACTTTCACCCTACTACACCACTAAACGATTCTGGGAATTCTTACTATTGCGACTAATTCCATATAAAACAAACACGGGACGGTCTCTGGCAGCACTTATTTGTAGAAATGTGTGCACTGCCACCGAATGCTAGTATAGCGTCAGTTCGCCTATCGACAAGACTTATTTTATAGCGCTCTTGCGTACTGTCTTTTTTAATATTGTGTTGTTAAAATGAAGATCCAAGTATAGGTAACCTCTTTATTAATGATGTCTTTTTGGAAGATACAAAATCAATGTTTTTTCATGATTATGAAGTAAAAATTGATCGAAATTGATTACAAAAAAATGTAATTTTATAACATTAGATTTAATAAAAAAATCTATTTGACATTATTTTATAAAATGTTTGACAGAGACTGAAGAAAAAAATATTTTTTACTAATTTGTCGTAAGTCGAGAACAGACTGTATATAGATAGATATGTGTATTTGCTTGACGCCGGTCGGCGAAATATTTTTCCCTTTTTTTCCGGGCTGCAGCTGTTAAAACGTTGAAGAACGCTGGTCTAGATAACGATGAAAAATACTTGAAATATTTGTTATTTCATTTATAGTTAAAGTGTTCAAAATTAAATGAACGCATTTTTTTAAATCTTTAAGTAATAGGTGGCTAAAATCTATTCACGGCAGCGTCAGCAGGTAAACATGTTTTCGGCCTTTGGCACGTTACTAATAGAATGATATACAATTACGGGTTTCCATGCCAAAATAACGTTTACATCGCGTGAAGTTTACCTATTTGTACTCAGTGGACTTCTGAAGGCGCTCTCATAAAAAGTTTACCAAAGTCGATCGTAATGTTCCTCTTTCCAAGAAAAGTTTTCCAGAAATGCAAGCGCTCTGAATTGTATTCTACAACGTTTTCCCGGCATCAGATTTTCCTTCTAACAGAACATTTGATTGTAAGAATTAAATGAATTAATTAATTAGTTTTATCTAGTATTTGTGGGCTTCCGTGGCTGCTGTTAAGGATGTCTCGGGTTCAATTCCCGGTGTGGACAGTTTCATTAATTGATCTTTCAATCGATTTATGGATTTCTGTTCGTAGTCATGCATGTTTGTGATGTCCTGTCCTAGTCCTATCCTTCTATCCTTAGTCCCTTCGAAAAAATAGAAGTTGAGCAACTGAGTAGTAACAAGCAGTTCTCATAGAAAACTTCTGTTTGAGGTACCTCCATTAGGAAGCCATATTCTCCACGTTTGGGAACGGACATGGAAAAAAAAGTAAATGTAGTAAAAACTCTTTGTATCAAATTTGGGTCAAATAAGCAATGTTGTGGGCATTATTAACACGTGATAACACAGCTGCACAACAGTTTAAACGCGTGTCGGCTGATGATTTCAAGCACGCTGAGCCACAGCCAGCAGCCATAGTTGCAACAGATCGGCATTATCTTAACCTTAAAATATGAAAAAATAGAAAAGTATCCATTTAACTTAATGTCGCAACTTATAGTGTATTGTTTAACGGACTTTCGGGCTTAGCGGACACCCACTCGTCCGCATTAGATCATTTTATAAATTTATTACAGTATTTCAACAAGATTTTATGATTTTGTCGGTTGTTTCAATAATTACGGTTTAACTGCTAGGGGGATAAGTAGTCATAATTTCATAAAAATCAACCAATCAAATAAAAAAAACTACTGGTCTTTGTAACCGAGAGCAAACGTTTTAAAAATGGAAACGCAATGACAATAAAATACAAACTTATTTTATTTTGATTTTCATCGTTGATTGATAGCTAGAATTTACTCCATTGTTTTGAAAATAACTGCGTTTGTATAGTTCCACAGTCTGTAAGAACTTTTAGAAAATTTGACGAACAAACCAGTCATATGCTACGTCACGTTACATTATGAAAAGGGGATGAAAGCTATCCTAAATTGTACGTGGACATGACAAATGGCTTCTAAAAGAGAAATCGTATGACACACGTAATTTATAGCAGTTTTTCGCATTATGTGACAATTGTAACGAATAGTCAACTGCAAAGCGAATGGTTCAAAAAGACATTCGCTGTACTGTAAAGAGCTCAATATCGAAATAAAGCCGGTCTTATGGACAGATAGTTTTCTTTTGTGTCGTTAGAACAATTGCAAAAGTGTGAGAAAGACGTGGAATTTCCGCAGATTTTCGATCTCGAGCCGATCAAAGATGTGAGCCGATCTTCCGGTACAATGCTTTTCAATAAAACCTTTTTGGAAATTTAATCGAACTACAACACAGCATCGTAATTTTTTGTTTACTGACGTCAGAGGATCAGTTTTACATATGCCTTCAATTCAAATTTACATAAAAAATCTCAGTTTTCAAAAAATAATCACGCATTCAAAGTTTCTACGGCTTTCAGTTTGGTTGTGATGAGTTTTTTATTCAACGAACTCTATCGTCATTAAAATTTTACACGATGTTTAATATATACCTTAAAAAAATAGTTCAAAACATTCATTCTTTTCATTAAAATTTATGAAACAAAGCAGTATCATTTAATTTTTTTTATACAAATAAAATGTTTTCATTCAACTTTCTTGAATGGAACTGGAACTAGACTGAACAGAATTTTTCATTATTCAATAATACCCAATGAAGTGTTTAAAAGCAAAAACCAATAGTAGTAAACGAGGTTTTTGCGTTTCAAGCTAAAATTATTATCTTTTAAGAACAATTATTTTTATATTGTATTTTCTTTCCAATTTAGAAGAATACAAACATATATTTTAATTGGCCGATAAACCGTTGCTCGCAATAAATATAAGCGAAATAAAATTTTATATATCGGCATTTGCTTATAACTATTGAATCTATCTAGTTTTGAGTGTCATTATGTGCCTAATGTTATAGTCCCGTAAGTGATTTTAACAAATTTTACAGGAGGCTAAAATAAACTGAGTATTTACATTAATATGTATATTAGACTTTTTTTATTCTAAGTATTACATGGATAGTATGTTTAAGGTACATTCAAATCAATGAAAAGTTTAGATACTTCATAATATTTTAAATAAACGAGATACGGTTTATAAAGTCATTTTCGTCAAAATATCAGATATGAGTTTATAACATTATGCCATCGATATGCTTATTTCGGGAAGTCGTTTTATTGATTGAATAAAGTAAAACAGAGTAAACACTATTAAAATATACAATAGAATAAAAATAACAAGATACTCAGTTCTACGAGAAGTTAAAAGACATTTCGGTTTCACGATATCGTCAAAACTACGTTTAATCATAATTTAGCTTAACTATATATATACTGTTTTAGAAAATATATACAACATCATCTCATTAATTCCAATATCATAACATTCATTTAAAATTAAATTATTTAACTAACTAATTGTGTTTTTGAGTTGTTTCGGAAAAGGAACATATTATATATAGGAAGGTATTAATAAAATTTTCAATTAATTTTCTTTAACGACTAATTAATATTACCATATATGGTCCTAAAAACGGAACATGGCGAGAGCGATTAGCTTTCCACTAGTTATATAACCTTATCCATCTATCCCTACTCTCCTCGAAAAAGAGAGGTCTTCTGGTGACATATACTACATTACTAGTTCATATGCTTTACATTGGGAGAGAACATTGTTAAAAAACAATTTTTCGAAAGAAAAAAAACACAATTAAATGTGCAATTTTGGTGAATTGAAGAAGACCCGTTAGTTTTAATTAAAGCACCTGGGGTTTATATGCAGCTCAGCCACTTTTTCCAGTTTCCCATCGGGGAAATAGAATTCTTCTACGCAGTGCTGTACAGCGCAAACCGAAATAACATCCAATTTAAACTGAACCGTACAACTGTGATTGTTTTACTCACTTCTTATTCTATTGCTCCAAGGGCGTGCAAGTATAAGACACAGAAATAAAAAGGATCTCTAGATTAAACGCCATTCTTGTTTCAAAATAATGAACCATTTCACAGACAACTGGTCCGCTAACCAATTAATATTTAATAAATGTTTTTCAATGAAAATTAAATCTCAATAATTGTGAGCTCATGAACATTGCAATAACAGCATTTTTAAGAATAAAAATACTTCACTCTAAAATTGAAGAAGGTTTATGGTTACAATATAAAAAACTGAAGATTTAAAAATTAAAAAACTGATAAAATTGTCAAATAATTTTTTTCTGCAAAAGACGTTTTTTCCATTGAATTAGTGGATTTTTTTATTAAGCTAAACTAAATCTAAATCCAAGAAACTGAATTGAGCCATCGTGACTATTTATACACATATTATAAAGGATATAATTTTAGATATCGACTGAGGGTGCTTGATTTAATTTCAATTCAAATTTTATAAGTACGCTTCGAAGTAGGTGATGGTTAGATTACTAGCCATCCACTGCTCTTCATTGTTCTTGAGAAAGCGATAGTTTGAGTGTAATACTGTGAGCCAGTACTCGTTATTGTGGAGACATGATCTTTGGTGTGATACAAATAAGTTCATCGAAAAAATAAAAAATAAATCGTTAGGGACCCCATGTTTTATTCTACATTGGTAGGTTTTGCATTCTAACGACTAAGGTATCATGTACCATCTACAAACCGTAATCCCCGATTTAACACGGTTTCAAATATACACATGTATATATGATAAAAATAATTCAAAATAACGTGAGACGTATTAACATACTCTAACGCACTATGACGATGGAGAGTTTTAGCAGTACCGTAACTTTGAAATGACAATCGAAGATCTTGTCGAGATGGCCGGAGTAAACGTATAGAGATGTGAACAAGATAATGAAAAAAAAGCTCTGCTACCTAATTTGCTAAAAACATCAGAGATAAACTGTAAATTTAAAATACTTTTATAAAATTAACAGTAATACACTATTTTAAAAAATAAAACACAATTTGTTTGTACTACTTCCACATATTTATAATGATCAGGACCGGTTTCACTCATCACGATCATTATCAACTGATAATGTCATCAGTTGATAATGCTCGTGATGAGCGAAACCGGCGCTGATCATTATAAATATGTGGAAGTAGTACAAACAAATTGTGTTTTATTTTTTAAAATATAATGTCTTTCCACCAAGAATTGACAGTTAACACCTTAAAAGTAAGTAATACACTAATAATATTTTTTTCAAAAATATGGGTGCCACTGGTTGCTTTTATACTTTCATGCTATAGTGATTGGTTTTTTTACCAGAACAATAAACAATCTAACCCGAGAAAAATCAAATGCACTTCAATTATCCCGAAAACAACTAAAAGTTTCATCATTAAACCAGATCAAAAATATTAGATATCTTGTACGATAAACGGAGAAGTGTTTTGATTATAATAACGATAATTTTCCTTACAAATGTGTATTTTGTGGATATTTTATATTTATAAATAACCCACTAAATTAATTCTATCTCACATGTCTCTCATATACGGTTAAATATTTTTGATGCTGTTATACATGTTCAGTGGTCAGTGACCATGGTGCTAGCTTGAACTATAGTGCTAAATATTTGTCTACTTGGCTGATATCTCATTTACGTCTCATTCACGTACCATCAGTACTAATCTCACAAAGATGATGAATAACGCATACGAACTATGTATACTGTTTTATCTTCGTTTTAATATGATAAACTTAACCCAATGAGTGACCTAAAGTGTATATTCGTATATAAAATATTATTATTTCATATTGTTTATTCTTACTATAATTTAAGGAGAGACTGTCTTTATAAATCATTCAAATAGAACAGATCTAGATAAAACTACAGCCCAATGCATATATTTGTGCGTTTCATTAAATTAAATCATTTATTTTTTATAATTTAAGTATAATTTAATTTAAGACATCGTCTCAATAGTCCAAGTTTGATTTATTTTTTATTTCCATTTTCACAGCAGTTAATAATTTATACCTAAAAATAGTTTCTTACTTGCAGCTCTCCGTTCATTTTGAATTCCTAATGAGGTCCTTTAGCCAAAAAGTTTGCACTGGCATATAGGAATAAATTGAAGCTAAAAGTGAACCACTGATTTAATTAGAACAGTCTAGAGCCAGGCTACATTCTTAAAGTGTCTTTTTTAAAAGGCCTAAAGAATATTCTCAATTTAACGAATCGTGCTCAATTTATGTCGGTGAATCATGTGGAAAATTTGATTGAGTTATGACACTCACCATTTAGAAAAATGACGATTTTTCGTGGAAGCAAAAAAGGACATTAATAACATATGTATCAAAAATAGTACGTAGTAGATGAAACATCGACTGAGGGTGCTTGATGAAATTTCAATTTTTTTTTTCCTTGTCCGCTCCCAATGTGGAGCATATGGTCTCCTAATGGAGGTATCTTGACAGAATTTTTTCTACGAGAACTGCTTGTCACTCAGTTGCTCAACCTCTCTTTTCTTTTTCGAATAGAGTAGGAATAGAAGGATAGCGCTATGACAGGACTAGTGGTTAGCTAATCACTCTCATTACGCCCCGTGAGGATGGGATTGGTGGGAGGGAAGACTCAGACTACGAACAGAAATCCATAAATCGATTGAAAGATCAATCTATGAAAACCGTCCGCACCGGGAATTGAACCCGAGACATCCGTAACCGTAGCCAGCGACGAAACCAACTGCGCCACGGACGCCGAAATTTCAATATCAAATTTAAATTATTGAGATTTTGTATACTTCCATGTATTTTGTCACTAACGACCCGGGTTGCTGTATCCTATACGTTGAATCACCTAAAAAAGCCACTAAATGTGGAACGATTGTATATATTTATTCTTTCGTCGAATTGCATCCCGTCAAAACCCACAATGCTATTATAATTATAAAATCACTGGTAATTCTAACATTAGCTGGAAAGCGGCAATTCGCCACTCTGTTAATGCGTTGTTTACAAAATAAAGATTAAGACGATTCTCGAAATTTAACTCAGGTATCAGTGTGGATCCAAGACTTATAATATTTTATTTCGTAAATGGTATCTTCTATATAAACGTTAGACACTGTCTACTGTCTGTCAATTCGAGTCCATTCGTGCGCTCGGATGCCTGAAGATGCCGATAGGCGAATCCCGGGTCGTTAGTGACAAAATAAATGGAAGTGTACAAAATCTCAATAATTCAAATTTCACTTTAGACTTTTTTTATACACTAATCGACACTACCTACGTATAATCACGAAAGTGCCAAATATGTGATAATACGTACTTCGCATTTTCGTAGTCTATGTTCTCAGTTCTATGGATAGGCATCAAACAACAGAGAAAACGAGATTTGAAATAGTAGCACTGTCGCAATTTTGAGAACGATACATGCAGTCGTTACTTGCAATTGCGTTATGAATCTTTGAAATGCTCTCCTGTAAAATCTCGTGTTCGCAGATACAGGATTATACGTAGGTAGTGTCATTTATAAAATTGTTTAGGCATAAAGAGTGAAGTTACCGTGCAGAATGTGTAATAATTGATATGAATTAAAAGAAAATAATACGCTATTTTGTTTTAAGCTTTTTTGTTTATCAGAATATCTTAAATAAGCGTATAATTTCATGAGATACTCAAAATATTGATTAGGCAGTAACTTAGTGAATATATATGAATAATATTGGCAACTTTGCTAGTTGTTTAACTAGAAACGACTTGATTAAAGCTCATCTTAAAACTGTTAATTATTGACATTCTTTAAATGCATTAAACATTCAAAAAGAATAATGAATTCCACGTTTAGTTCTAGATATCTTCGATAAGAATATTTTCATTGATATATAATGCAATACATCTTTTATATGTTCGTAAGATTCAACGAGTAAAATAAAGTTATGGTTTTACATCAACTCTTCTATTTATAATTTAAGACATCGACTGAGGGTGCTTGATGGAATTTCAATATCAAATTTGGATTATCGCGGAACCCGGGTCGTTAGTGACAAAATACATGGAAGTGTACAAAATCTTATATTTATGTTTTGCTATCAAATAATAACTTCTGTTAAAAACATATTCTGTTAAAAACCATTTTGAATAATTTATATTAGCTCTCGAGTCTTATACACTTAAAAAATTATTTTCTTTACCATTTTGATAAAAATGAGAACTGATAACGTCGTGCACGTGTTAACTAGAGGCATTTGATATCAAAGAGCTTCGAAACAACCTTGGGAATTTTCCCAATATACAGAAAATGAATTATTATCTTGTGAGTGAGACCTTCTAACCGCTAATAAAGACGTATCAAATATCGCCATTTTCATTAGATGATCTGATATTTTGATGAATATTTCTTTGTTCACCGGATATACAATAACGGGCCGCCATTATGTTTCCGTAACGTGCATGATTTTCTTTCTGCCTCATATTAGCCGTAGCATAATGTTATTCCAAGATCTGTTGTTTATTATTTGTTCATTGCTATTATAATTATTACGATAATATTGAAATTCCATCAAGCACCCTCAGTCGATGCCTTAAATTATTACGATATTCACAAAGCTAGACGATTTAACCACTACATGTGGGAATGTTTTACAACGATTTTAAATGTTTTCAATGGTTGATTGAATGTACATTTACACAGTAGAAGTCGGTATTTAGTCTCCAATGATTATGTAATTTAATTGATAGCTGTTGCGTCATCACACCATTGTCACAAGTAGTGAATCTTCAAATAGCTCTGAATACGGCGTTATAATGGAATAACTATCAATATTGCACATTACATAACTCTTGTGGAACTAAATACTTTTCTATTATTTGCCTCATCGCATGCACTGAGCTAACTACTTAATAGTCTGAAAATACGTTCTTTATTATTTAACAAACATCCATCGATGCCCAATGTAGAGCATTTTAACGGTAGATTTTTAATGAGAACAGCCAGTCACTCAACCTCTCTTCAAAGAGGTTATGAATAAAATTATTATGATAGGAAAAGACTTATATTTGTGGGGGAAAGAACGCCAATGCTTTTACATACAAATCCGTAAAAAGATTGAAAAATCAACTGATGATAGAGTCCATTCGAAAATTTGTAACCTTGGTCGTGCATCCAAATAAAACTAAAGCTCAAGATAATTGAACACATACCTACGGTAGACACTCAAATATAGTTATTTTTTAAGGGCAGTTCTTAAAAGGTTTATAAAAAACATAATAACTATTTTTGTCTCAGACTTCAGTACCTACAATGTCACTAAATTCCGTTGCACGAAAAAAAAACGTTTAAAGAAATTTTGTAGATTTTAAAAAAATAGGTACGATTTTTCCCCAAGTGAAAAGTAAAATAAAACAGAATTCTGCAATCGATGAAATTATAATAATGCTAAACTTTCAGAGGTTGATTTTTTTCCTTCGCATGTCGATTGGAAAACTTTTTTCATTACAATGTATAAGTAAGTCTATGGTCAAACATTGGCTATGGATAAAATTTTGAATTCTCTATTATGCTGACTACAAAATTTCATTTAAATGAATTAGATATATTATCCATAATGCATCGAAATTTGACATGGCTGACCCTCTTTTACTTCTCTAGTATAAAATGTATCAATCCATCGATGCGACAATATTTTGCGGTCACAGAAGTGATATATACACTGTAATTGTTAATATTCAATTTTATATTAATCGCCTTATTATGATTGTATTTTTATCAGTTTGTAATGCTCGCGATGAGCGAAACCGGTCCTGATTATTATAAAATATGGAATTAGTACAAAACCAATTGTGTTTTATTTTTAAAATATAATGTCTTTCCACCAAAAATTGACACTCAACACCTTAACACGTCGTGTGCATACGGCACACCTGATGTGTCCATACAAACACTGCAGCCGCGCGTTAGACCACACTTGATGTGTTCACTTTGTTTTTAACATGTATGAGATCGAACAAATTTCAGCGCGGCTACAAAACTTGATAAATATGATCCGCGTGACTAAGCACACTTTAGTTTATATCAATAACTCCTGTCATGTGTAGCGTATTTCATAATATGCTCATATAGAGGCTGGCAAAACATAGCACAAATAGACAAAAGGTAAGAAAATAGTTTTAAAATTTTTTTTGAAAATAAATATTTATAAATGCAAAATAAGCGTGCTGTTTGAATGCGCCTTTAGTGCGTTGTAGTATCAATTGATAATGCTCGTGGTGAGCGAAACCGGTCCTGATCATTATAAACATGTGAAAGTAGTACAAACAAATTGTGTTTTATTTTTAAAATATAATGTCTTTCCACCAAGAATTGACAATTAACACCTTAAAAGTGAAATGTGAAGCACTTGATTGACATCATCTGGTTACGATACATCGCTAAGGTTATGTTTTTTGGGTAATGGTAGAAATAAGCTAGTCCAGGGAGATTAAATTGATAATAATGTTCGATTTTTATATAATAGTTATAGGGGTTTAAAAGTTCACGAATTTTCAGGTGCAGCATGAGATATTTTATACTCAGTGAATGTGTTAACAGTCATTACATAAGATTTATACCAAATATTTGCCAATTCAATCAATACAACATTTAAATATTTTCCTTTAATATCATAATAATCGTCTATTAAACGAAAGATTCCTCTTTTAAATAACCGCTTATTTGCGTATAACTGTAAATTATTAATTTAATAATACATTTTCAATCTAAAATTACCATTTGGACAATTAAGCTTTCACTCTTTTGATTGTACGACATCAAAATAAAGATTTACACCGTAACTCCAGATTGCAATACAGCTCCAATGCAATATCGAAGTAATCCGTAAAAAAATAGTGCAATTTTTCTCGCGATTTATAGGCAGTCCTGACTTACACGAAGAAATAAAATTCATTGAAAGCAATAAATTATTTAGTGCAATGTTGTGGTGAACAGCATCCACAGAGCTCTGTTGGTTAAGTCATTTATTCACAACAGAACTGTAGGACTGTAGCTATATAAATAAAAATAAAAACTTACAAACAATAAATTCATTTAATTTCATACAAATCGGGGCTTGATAGCCATAAGCAACTTTCAACGTATCAAAAAAACACAATAAAAAATATGTTTTTGGACTAAATATGTTTAATCAATGAACCGTTTTCGTGCTTTTAGGGTAATGAATATTACGTGATAAGGTAAGAAAAAAATATTCAGTGGTATAAGAATCTATCTGTACCTTATTATATAGAATTCTTGCTAGCATGTTTTTATAAAAATTAAGTATCTTTTTTTACTTATGCCATAACTTTTTCAAATGATAAGGACCGATTGATAATAATTGAAACCAGTTCTGACCATTTGATAAAATTGCGCAATCAGTACACAATTTTTTTTCTATTTTTATAAATATTATGCATGAATTTCCATCAAAAATTGTGGTTAGTAAATATTTAATATATCAGCTAATATACAAAAATGTGTTCTATGTATTTCTATGACAAAAATGTAAAATTAAAATTCAACCTCCAAATCTGTACTTTTTAATGTACTAAACATTTTACCTACCATAATACTGGGTGTGTCAAAAAGGCATATTTAAGCTCATTCAAATGATTACCACAAGTAACGCAGAAGCAATTACTCAAGATTTGATTACGGTCAATCTGAGTAACTTTGGCCCAGAGTGTTTTTGTATTTGTATGGTTCGCCATTACATTTATGTTTCGTATTGTTCTACATAGAAATGAACTAATGTCTTAAGATGTTATTTAATAAACATAAATAAATTGATTGTTATATTTTTTATATAAATATAGAAAAAACAAGGTGGGCAAAATTTTCATCCAAATTGGGTAACTTTGGCCCGCGATACAAATAATTACTATAAATACAATGATTTTAAAGTCATGGCAACTTTTCTTTGTGCTTTCATATATTCTGTATATAATTGAGATAGGAAAAAATATACAGATTAGTAACACAAATTCAAAATATCTCTAATTTAATTTATTTCAAGAAATGTTTTTAAATTGTTTTTTATGATTCCAAGCTCACAGCTTACAAATCCAACAATAAAACAAACTATTTTGCACATTGATTCATATGGTTACCACCAAGAGGCTACTCAATACCTTTTCTTAAATAAAAATATTCAATTGACACTATTATTATCATACTATTATATCAGCACCTTTTTCCGTGAAGTGGGTCAACCTTAGACCGATGGGCAAACTTACCCAAATTGATGGTACTTCCAACTCAAGTGTTTATAAACATGACATTTTTTGATGAACTAATCATTCTTCGTTTGAAAAAGTAATTTAAAAATGAACATAGAACGGACCGACAGCAAAACAATCCTGTTACCATATTTTCGCACGTTCATATCATACATCTCTGTACATAGAAACAATCATGCCCTAGATCAAAAATGTTTTTGATTTGTGACCAGATTCCGATTTGTTAATACAAAATCTATATCGTAGATCTTGCGAATATGCACTCTCTACTCTGCATAAAAACCATAAATTTATAAATAAACATGAATTATTTTGGTTGGCTAATAGAATTCCAAAAATCCTGTTTACCCATGATAATACCCATAAAGTAATAATTACACAGCAGACCTAATCAAAGATCCAATACAAACAATCCTAGACGATTTAATCAATCGGTTTATGTTAGTTGGAATTCATTTTCTGTATTTAAAAAGCCTGCCACGTAAATAAACACTTTTTCAAATATTTATTCGGGAAGAAAGAACCACAAATGACCTTTATTGAGATTTATCTAAAGCAACTTTCAGAGAATAACACAAGGGTGTATTTTCTTTTCATTTATTTATATTTCGTTTTTTACTTATCAAATTTTTGTATAATCAACATTAAAAAAACTGTTTGACAGATTTCAGTGTTCATTATCATTTATTTATTTTTAACATTATTTTGGAATATTTATTTATTTACTTATAGACAACACAAATTATAACGGCAAAGAAAAATTCCGAGTCTATTTTCTCTGGAAAAATTAATATAACACATAAATACTTATCTACTGAGAGAAAAAAAACTCTTTTTAAATATTATAGATTGACAATATAATAAGAATTAAGACAGCTATAATAATAACAACGCATAAAAACAATACGTATTTTATGAATATGATAAAAAAATAGATTTAATTTAGGATAATAAAAAAGGTAGAATGACATTATGACGGAAATAAAAAACATTAAGTGGATCACTAAAAATGTCCATATCTTTTGTCATCTAACTATCTTAAAAAATGTTGAGTTGAAAAAACGAGTCAATAGTTGAGAGCGTAAGATTTTTTCCGCTAGAGTACGTTTGAAAAAATGTTTATTTTGGAAATGAAATTAGCCGTAGTTGCATTACGTAAATTTCTAAATTCTAAGAAATATTTTTCAGGGATAGGATCAAATTGATTTCTTTTTTCGATTTTCTTCCAAAATTCGCATTTTTCAATTTAAGACGACGACATAATCCATACGTTTTAGTTTCATATTTCATAAAAAAACGAAGTGAATATTTATACCCTAAGACATGGATAGCACAGCTGTAACCAAGACCTTCATTAAGTATTTTCGAATTTCCCTTACAAGAGAACATTTTAGAAAAATAGAATCCTTCCCAAGAAAACCGCTTACCTTTTTAAGCCCTTCCGCAAAAAAAAAATGAAAAGGTCCCGGGCTTTTTTTTCTTTACCTTTTTCTATCATTATAGGACATGTCACACGTTTTTCTTCCTAAAATAGGGACACGATTGTTTTCACTTTACGAGATTAGATGGAAATTGACCACTTTTCTTTCAAACTTAAATGTAGACGCCGCAAGCGACGAGATTATACCATTACTCATTTTCATGTTTCATTCATTGTTTAACCACTTATAAGTTAATAAAAAAAACACTCGATTAAAAATTATCTGTAATTTTTTTATAAAACTATATGTGCTTTGTGTTTTGCCACATTGATAAGCATCTTCAAGCTTACTTCAGACTTTTGTGAAAATAAATACGTAACGTTACATTACACTTGTTTACCGTGTGAAGTGTGAAGCAAAATCATTGTATCTATATTTAAAATAAGGTCGATAAATCGAAAAAAATATGAACAGACACATACTCCTTTTCCACTATTTCCTGTTCCACTAACCGATATCACTCGTTTCCGACTGCAAATAATATATTAATTATTGGCGATATTTTTGCTGAATTTTCAGTTTACTATTATCGAAAGTATATTAATTCGATTGAGACTATATCGATGGCACAGTTTCATATTACGATAAGTAATGTTTTGAGCTAAGTTAGCCATTACATTCGAACACCACTCTTCTACCTACAAAGATACAGTTTATAAAATGTACAGGTTTTCTCTTATTTGCATATGGAAATCAGCAAAATTAAATAATCTCTCGGTTCCATATTGACTATGGAAAGGAAAAAGGACGTAACCCACACACAAAAAATATTGTCTACAGCCCAAACAAAGCTTGTATTAAATTATAAACATTATAATCATCGAAAGAGACATATTTTAAAAAGACGGAGCGATAAGTCTTTTTGTCTTTCCACAATCGATGTATTACATATTAACATATAAATATAGTGTATTAGCACGTTTTGTGTGAGCTATACACAATATTTTTGGAGTCATTTTTGTAATAATAATATTTTTAATAGTTATTTTTAGCCTATATGTAAAAAATCCATTTCATGATACTAATTTTCATCTGTATTTCCGCAGCACCCCGTATCTTCAATTCATTGCCTTAAATTATGCCCCCCGTGGGCCTTGGGAGTTTTTCCAGCGCATTTTCCGCACACAATATTATTTCCGTTACATTTTTCCTCTGAAAAGATTGAAAAGTTATCTAAGCTCAATGGCTCGTTTGCTGTCATTTTCTTTTTCATAAACATATTTTCGTTCGTTAAGAGTACCGACTGCAAACTTGGTTGTGTGCTCAAAATATGTAGTTTGCTTCAAAATGGAGCATTCCTTATTATACGAACTGAATGGAATAAAATTCTTGTTTACTCGGTGATTATCCTGAAGAGAATATGAACCGGGTACTTCAAACGTCATGAAACTCCTAACGATATAATATAAAGTAGGCCAAGCGTATGTCGTCTATGATCTATGTAACCGCTACTTCATATAAAAACAGCTGTTTTTAACCACTAAGATTCGTTCAGTTTTCTGTATTTTATGTAAATAATATGGGTCTGAATTTATTGGGTCAGTAACTATTTCAATTTTTATTCTGTAATAAGTAATAATTGGTCAGTAACTAATTCGATTAATAGTCAGTATACACGTGGTCAGTCAATAAAACAAACGGTCATTAATTTATGTAAAATGGTAGGATATTTATATAAAACGAACAGTTTTTTAATTAAACCTAACCTAACCTTTATTTATTTGGCAATTATTTTCTGACGAAACATAATAATAGATAGTCAGTTATTATTGAATAGGTCAGTAGGTGAAAATTCAACATCATTTACTTTCTGGTTCTGTAGCCGAGTCGTCAGACATCTTAATCGGTTACTGTGTCCACATGTTCGAACTTTATAATTGATTTTTCAATCGGTATATATATTTGTGTTCAAAAACATGAATGTCTGTGATGTTAACATACCTTTCCGTTCATCCGGTTTCAAAAGCAGAACTAAATATTAGTCTGCCCTAGCCCAATCTTACATCATTACTAGGGACTCCAACTCGAATATTCGATTATTTGATATCCGAATATATTCGGTCTTTTTAAATATTCGAATATTTGGGCAACTGTTCGAATAATATTCATAATACGTTTTGATGACATATTTTATAAAATTTACGAAAGATCACATCACAATTTCTGCAGATTTTAAAAACAATAACGAATAACCCACGTAGTGATTATTTTTGGCTTCACCCAACTCGGGCGCTTTCAATATCTTATCATAATACTTGAGTTTGATAAATTATTCGGGGCTAAAAACCCTTTAAACATGTCGTCATTTCAGTAATTGCAAAAATACCGCTGATGTAATCCGACGCAGCTGCAAATTTTAAATGTTGTAATACAAAGGAATAATATTGGAATGTGTATTTATATAATGTTATGTTGTTAATTATTCAAATCGATTTTTTAATAGTATTTTCATACTTCAGAATCTAATCGAATACCGAATATAATCGAATAATTTCAGTTTTACTATTTGATATTCAAATAGTTGATAATGACAAATAGTCGGAAGACTTAGAAGTCAACGTACTCTACATTGGCTGCAGATATGGTTGAAATTAAACCCGATTTAACGTTTTTGATAACGATATCATGTACATCGACTAAAAATCGTTTCTCGTAAAAGTTTCTCGTTTCTTGTACTAAAGGACCATTTTTGTCCTCTGATTTAGTAATCAAGATGGTCGCAAACATACTATTAGGAAAATACAGTTCACCAAAGATTTAAGATTTACCCTTAGATATTTAAGATAATCTGATAAAAGATTGCAATCTTTCTAGCTGGGTATTTTTAAGAGTTGACAGCGACATGGGTTCTTTGACTGTTACAATAGTGGGTCGGTAGCTGAAGTGTCTCAAGAATATGGATTGCCTGGCTTTGTAGTCCCGACCATCCACGGACTGCAGACGTGTAATCTCCTGATTTACGAATTTGAAATAACTTAAAAAAAAAGTGTATTTTTTTCCCATGTCCACTCTCAATGTGGAGCATATGGTCTCCTAATGGAGGTATCTTAACATAATTTATCTATGATTACTGCTTGTTACTCAGTTGCTCAACCTCTCTTTATCGAAGAGAGTAGGGATAGAAAGCTAGGGCTAAGACAGGACTAGTGGTCAGCAAATCGCTCTCGCTACGCCCCGTGAAGATCGGATGGGTGGACGAGGAGGGAGTTTTAGACAACACAAACAGACTATGAACAGAAATCTATAAATGAAATATCAATTTATGAAAACTGTCCACACTGGGAATTGAACCCGAGACATCCGTAGCCATAACCCACGACGCTACCAACTGCGCCACGGATGTCTACATTTTGTTTGATATACCTTGCAATTATTAACACTCAATTTCATATAAATAGGCTTGTTAAGATTTATATTTTATTAGTTGACAATGCTCGCGATGAGCGAAAACGGCCCTGATAATTATGAAAATGTGATTTTTTTTAATATAATGCCTCTCCTCAATAATTGACAGTTAACCACTTTAAAATGATATATAACTGAGTTTGTTTTTCAAGACGAGTAATTTTTAAAAAAAGAATAAAGTATAATGACATTTTATTTTATTGGAATTTGAAACGTCATTCAATAATTATTATGTATGCCTTTCTTTGGTTACAAACAAACTACCTAACAAGACGTCTATCAGCAAAGTAATGATTAATATGCACTATAACATTATTATCCTTTCAAGTTTTAAAATTAAACCTCATAGGGATTATTCGTAAAAACATTACAAACCGAATTAAACTTTGAAAAAGTTATACCCTCTGATTTATTGAAATCTTATCTTTGTAGCCGACTGGTAACTCTTTAGTACTTTCATCGTATTTGGCAAGGGTTTGAGTCTACAAATCGACACATTCCGTAAGGCTATCAAAGATCGCAAGTCAGTCTTTCAAAGTGTCTTTTAATAGACTTTCTATAGAAGTATCAAGATAAGAGATCGCTTGTTGAGCGCTAATTCCGCACATATCTTTTAAGTTTTTACATTATTTTTAGTGTAGTGAAGATAACACATAAATCTTTTTCGTTGTACAAATTGATTGAGTAAAATTTATGCATGAGTATTTCCATTTGTAGATTCGACTCATTGGTCATCAAAATGCCGCCCTAGATTGTTATCACGACTAGGGCATCCAATCCCGAACACTTTTTTTGATTCAGGGATTCCGGGATTGGTCATTAAGTTTCATCTCATTTGTAAAATTGTAGATTTAAAGTTTTTTTCTGTCGATTATTACTTCAATTGGAATGTTTATATGTTTTAATATTTTTTGGGCATTTTTGAATGTTTTTGTTGTTGATCTAAAACCAAATTCAGAGAAAAAAAGAATTCTTTTATCATTTATTGCATTATTATTGATGGTATCTAAAAAGAGGTCATGTCTTTCAATTCGACTTTAAAATATTGTCTTTCATCCATTTAAAAACCAGTCCTAATTTATCTTCCATTTCAAATTGATTAAGAACTGCTATTACGAAATATGAGAATGAGGGAGACCACAACACATTTATATTAATTATGCAAATATTTTTTAAAAATAATTACACGAACAAACCAAGGTACACGTTGTAGTTAAATTATTTTTTATCATTTACACTGAATCCCGAAACCCGGGAATTGTCTTAATATATATCCTGGAATTAGAAGCCCTAGTCACGACTATCGATTATAATATCAGTATTTCTAAAAAAAGGTAACGCACAAATACTCTTATCGGGTTTTACTTTGTAAATTTTACTGAATCTGATATGAATTTTTTATGAACGTAAATCCGTTTTTTATTTTATGTTAATCGCATTAAAAGTTTTTCCAATAGTTATTCAATTTAGATTCGCCTTTAAACGTATTTTTTGCTACTTAACTATGTGGTTGGTAGACTCGTTAAGGAGTTGGCATAGTAATTTCCAATAAACACACTTAAAGAGAAACTATTTAACCCAGTTATATATATTTCAGCCACCAAAACAAATTTACACTACTTTGAAAATTAGAACTGTACTTAGTAGAATTCGCATACTTATCCAGTAGCCTTGGGCTATAGCGTATCAATTTTAGATTTACAATATAGATATATTGCCAATGTTGTTTTACTTTCAAATAAATAAGCTGTACTGCGTGTGTTATCTAACCTATCAGACTGTAAACTTTTTTGCACTGTAAAGAGAAGGCGTGTTTGAAAAAAAAAATACAATTCCTTGAAAATCGATTTTACCAAAAAAGAATGTTTTTTTTAATTCAAAGCAACAACAATATATCTCGTGATCGTAATTGCCGTAGCTCGTGAGACAAAACAACATCAATATGAATATTAAAATGAAATACCAAACGGAAAAATACATTCCACATTGAAGCAGTTTTCAGCAAATCTTTAATCAAATCAATAATGAAATAAGAAACATAAAACACAATTCATTTGTACTACTTCCACATACGTATAATGATCAGGACCGGTTTCGCTCATCACGAGCATTATCAACTGATGATGCTCGTGATGAGCGAAACCGGTCCTGATCAATATAAATATGTGGAAGTAGTACAAATGAATTGTGTTTAATTTTTTAAAATATAAGCCTTTTCACCAAGAATTGACAGTTAACACCTTAAAAGTAAGCAAAAATATTAGATAGTTTTTTAGTTGACTTTATGCGGTGCTGTTGTTTTATTTTATTGTTTTTTTAATTCATTAAAACAAACGAAGCGGACACACCACTATTTTATATGTGTATTAAATAATTAAGAGATATATTTAAAATAATATATTAGGCTAATAATAATATGACTATTTCCTTGTTTTCCTGAGTTTCTTTTTTTGCTGAATTCGAATTGAAAAAATATTTTTCGATTATTTAAAATCATCGTATAAGAGATAAAAATTAATATAAGCGGTTTAATTCTCATTTCGACACGTGTTTCTCAACAAGTACATGAAACCCCGATGTACCGTTCTCACATAAATCGTTTTCCCACATGAATCGCTCATTTTTTATAGTCCCGCCAAACACCCAGAAAAACAATGTTAAATAATCCCGCATTAACCGTTCCCTGATTTACTGATCCTCGATCTATCGTCTAAATATTATGATCCCGTCACAAATATTATCCCAGTTGAACGTTTTTGTTGAATATTTCTCATTTCGTTCATAAGCACGTTCTGCCCTATCCAACCAGTTCGTAAAAAAAAAACAAACTGAAAGCGTGCAAACTTCGAAAAATTGTTGAATGATGGAAATGATTCATGATCAGAATGTTTCGTCTTATGACTGCTTTCACCTGCTTACATATAGACTTCAGTCGTGTCGCTGAGTATGCACAGGTCAGTTGGCGTTCAGTCTTGCCTCGCATCTGGTATCGCAAATTCTTCTAACTCGCAACTTAAATGCCCCCCATGAAGAAAACTACAACTCTAGACGAGAAACCGATAATTAATTATTCAAGACGTCGAAAAAAATCCAGGAGATAGAATCATTTTTTAATTTCAAAGATATAGTTAAATCTGTTGTTAGACGAGTACGCGAGTTTAAGGGGTATTTGTTAAAATTGAAGTGCCAAACTGCAAAGAGGAAACTTAATTCAAGGACTTTTTAAAAAAAATGGTTTATAATAAAAAGTCGTCTAAAAATTTTACATTTTCTTATTTTTATTATTTGAAGCTTTCTCGCATATATCGTTGTTTTTAAACGGTCCTTGTAAAACGTATAATTGGGGTTTCACTGTAATTTATAATAGATTTCATAATTAACTCAAATACTAACTATGCTTGGAGACTACTACTGGACTAGAGTTTCTTGAAAAAAATGACGGCTCGTAAAGATAATTCTTCTTGAAGTTGAGATGAATTATTAGTATAAATAGTTTTATGATGAATCGTGGAAATAACAATGAATTAATTTAATTACTTTGTCAGCCGTCAGTTTTGTCTCTTTGATCAAGGTGCCCGTAGCAGCCGTTTTATTATTTCATACAACTACGCGGCAGAGACAATATCCCATACCTTTCGAGAACATATTTCAAAATTCCAAAACCTTCTTGCGGAGTACATTACCTTCACTCCTACGTATAAATTAGCATATATCTACCATCTAAATTATACGAAATAAAACGATTTTCCTCTCCTCGTGAGTACATACTATTATTATTCAATTATAACAACCCCTCAAATTCACCTTAAGGAGAAATATGTCTGCGTCAGCTTCTCAAATTGTCTTACTTACGTAAAATATTCTTTCTCAAAAGTTATATTTTATATTCTGTGAAATGTGTGGGATAAAGTGTGGATTGAGGTTTCACATTTGCTTTTACGGTTGTTCTTATTTGTAAAATACTACAATGTTTTCCACCACGTCCAATCCCGAATGATAAAACTAATCTCAACGAAAGTTTAAGAAATTTAAAGACAAGTGGTTGCTGTTCAGTTGTTTTTGTAGAGGGTAGGTTTCTTTCCTAGCTAATCGCTATCACTACACCTCGTATTTAAGATCGAATGGAAGAAAAAAATATCCAATATCAATTTATGAAACTGATACTGCAACCGGAAAGGATGAACGCCCAAGAGCATTGACCATTCGGCTACAGAACCGCTTTATAAAAAATAGCAAATTAAGAAATTCTTTTAATATGAGTTTAATGAATTGGTTTGATATAAAAAGCTGACTTTGAATGAATAAAATAAAACGCAATCATTAATCACCTCTTCCAATTAAATCTCTTATAAATTAATTAAAACAGATAAAACCGTTTGTTTTATTGTGCGCAAGGGTGGCAAGTAACAAGACTGTATTTCGTCGCCATCTTATTTAAGTTCCTGGCCACATCCTTAATCTACTTCCGGCCTTTCAGAGAAACAGAGGGCTTTCCGACGCCACTCACTTTGTTTGAACTTTAAGCGTTTTCGGGACACTTCCACCATATTCAGCTCGGTTTTTTTCACAATTTTATTTTTCGAACAAACATTTTTCTGTAGCTTGGCATCGCTTAACTTAACGGAGGTATCAATGATTAAATTCTCGAATTGCTTGTTTTTATTCTATTTAACGCCAAACAAATAGATGAAAACGTTGTTTATATTATCAAATATAATACTATTTTATTCAGTCGTTCAACTTTCCTTTTTCCGGATGGGATAAGAATAAGCGAATGTGTGTAGGTAAGGACTCGTAGTTAACTAATCGCTATCGCTACGCCTTGTTTTCAGGATCGGATAGGAGGGGATTTTAACAACACAAACACCCATGCCTTGTAACAAAAAACCAGCTATCAATTGAAAAATTGATGTATGCAATTTCCCAGTAGACATCGCAGCAAATAGAACGACCGCCCTACAGAGTAGACCAATTAAGTAATTGCTTAAAATAACCACTTATAAAAGGACAAAAAAACGGGCTTTGCATGCTAGCGGTAAGTACTCGGCTCCAAGTCTTAGCTAAGTAAACATAATTAAGTGACCTATAAAATCTTGAAGGTTTTTAATTTCTACAATGATAATGCTTTGAGAGGAAAAACGTACATCTGTCATTATTATGAATGTGTGTTATTGCGTTTACAAGTTATGCTTTAGTTTAATGGTATTTATTACATCACAGTCACAAATATGGCTCAATTCGTGGAAAAGTTTTCTCGTTTCCTGTTTTTTACTGATCTTATATTTATCTCGCAATAAATCATATGTCTTATATTTCATAACCGTATTTCTAGTCAAAGTCTTTGATTTGTTTTTATCAGGTCTTCCAACCGTTATTTTTGTTCAGGTTTTTTGTTTTCGGTTCAGCTCCGAGTGAATAATTTTTAAATTTCTGAAAGTTTATTTTCTACTAATTATATGATAGCATGACGCCACGTTCCTAAATTAATGGTTATAGTAAATTATGAGAATTGTGTCGAGATACGTCAAACGATCGTGAATGATTTCTGTATGTAAACATGTACCGAACCGAAAAACCCGATATTTCGGTTCGATTCCGGTTTTCGTTCCCACAAAAATAACGGTTTTTTCTAGTTTCGGTTCGAAGCCCTGGTTTTCATACCTTCAATAGCTCTATTCTGTTATGTGACAAACAAATAACGTAATATGTAAAAATATTCTGTAGATACAAAAAAAACATTTAATTAATACACTCGAAAAACAGCCATCAATGAGAAATAAAACACCATTTTTTTGTACAAATTCTACTTTTTTATTATTATCAGTGCCGGTTTTGCTCATCACGAGCATTATAAACTGATCACTTGATAATGATTATAAAAATGTGGAATTAGTTGAAAACAAGTTGTGTTTTATTTTTAAAATATAATGCCCTTACACCATGAATTGACAGTTAACATCTTAAAAGTAATTAATGAGAAATATGATAAAAAGAAACTTTAAGCCATTTGCAAATTCGCTGAAACAATCAGGATATGTTATAATACTGCTGAATGAAATCTTTTAAGTTGCTCTTTTTCATAACCGTCCCTATACTTTGCGTCTTCTTGAAACTTTTAATTGCATTGATTCAGCAAATTTAAGACATCGACTGAGGGTGCTTGATAGAATTTCAATATCAAATTTGACTTGTTGAGATTTTGTACATCCCCATGTATTTCCATGTATGTCAGTTTGGGTCCATTCGTGTACTCGAATGCCTGGAGATGCCGAAAGGCTAAACCCGGGTCGTTAGTGACAAAATACATGGAAATTTACAAAATCTCTACAATTCAAATATGATTCAGCAAAATTGACAGAATACCACTGAATGAATTAATCAGCCAACGCCTACTCTGTCATTTCGGCAAACTCTGGAACAATCAGTCATGCTTAAAATAATTAAAAATATGTTTTTTAATACTCAACGGTTGTTACTGATTATGTTTGGAACTAGTATCAAGCTGCTTTCAAATAAAAATCGTTTCCTTGGTTTTAATGTCCCATGTAAATAAGAAAGAACTTCCTTGTCAAAACGGTATCATAATTGATGGAAAATTTCCTGTTTTCAGTAAACCAAACAATATTGGTAATTAATTACTGTAAAACATCCGGACCTTAAAAAGCAGTATCACCAAAACTAAGTACATTTTCATTTCAGTAGGTGAAATTGAAAATTTGAATTTCAAACGGCTTAAGTAAAAAGAACGTAATTTTTAAATAGTCAATATTACTTGTTTAATTCATTGTTTCTTAAACACATATTTAATATATGAGTGTGAAAGAAAAACAGTATTATGTTTTAAAAAATTAAAATGTGTTGAATTTGCGAAACCAACTACAAAACATATGTGTGTAAAGATGAAAAGGTACCAGTCGAATCAACACCGCTGAATTAGTAAATTTCAGATTCAAAAATGACATTTTTTTATAAAGTTTTCAATAACGCAAATCCTGTTTTAGCTCTTGTAAAAATCTAACATAAATTGAACGTCGTTTTTTATATATAAACATACTAGTGTTTTAACCGACTTCGCCTAAGATAGGGGTCGCTTATATCAATTCATTTAACACTTTTATTTTCCTTTCGGACATACATTATCTAAAACCGACGAATTTTAAATGATAGATAATTTTCTGCTCAATCTTTTTTACAATACATTTTACGATGTGCATTAAAAGTTTTTATTTGTGACATTTATATTAAAACATATTTAGTCGCCAAGCAAGTTCAACACAGCTTGTTTTGTTATAACTACATGACGGATTATTATAGTATAGAGCGGTTGCTAAGCAACTATTTGCCACTATTTTTTCTATTGCTTTTCATTGTGACGTCAAAAAAACAGCTTATTCAGTTTTAGGCTAAAATTTTGTTAAAAATATCACAGTTCACCTAGAAATAACAGCCAAAATGATATGTGAACATTTCACATCGCTACATACAGACAGTGTTCTGTGTTATATAGTCAAGATATATGTATTGCCGGATCCATGGTGTAGTGGTCAACGTCGTTGATTTCGGTTACGGAGCTAACAGACTCGAATTCGACAGTAGGTTTCATTAATTGATTTTTCAATGGATTTCTGTTCAGAAGCAAGGATATCTTTGATCTCTAGAATTACTTCCTACCCTTTCGTTCCTTAAAACTGGGCGTTAAGCTAACCACTATTAATGTCAGAGCCCTATCCTTCTATCCCTAAACTCTTCTAAAAAGAGAGATTGTGCAGTTGAGTAACCAGCAATTACAGTAGAAAACTTCTACTGATACACCTCCATTATAGACCTTTATGCTCCACATTGGAAACGGGCATTATATATATATATATATATAATGCCCGTTTATTATATATATATATATATATATATATCCGTGTGTATATACGTATATATCAATTAAATTTTTGAGCTATAGTATCCTACCAGGTAAAATTTTTATTATTGAAATACATAATTCAAAGTTCACATGCTTGGTATTGGGAGCAGGTCTAAATGAAAAGGAGCAATGTTTTTTTAACGGTATCCGTCGTCCTAAAATCAACCCCATTGATTGACAATATGTTTTGTACAATATTATTCTATTCAAAGAGAAACAAAAACAAAAACAAGGGATGTTATGATTATATTGGCTACGGATTTCAATATTATCTTTTATCGTTAATCCTCCATACAAAAATATTTCACTCGCCTCAAAATAATAAGGTCATATGTGACTACAATTTTTTCTCCCCTTAATTCTTTACCCACTGATTAAAATTTCACTAAAAATTATTCCCAAACTTCATAGCAAATATTTGATAATACCATTATTCTTTTCACTTCTATGAAAAACAACAGGGGAGACAGTGTGAGACTAAATATACACATTGAGTGGTGCAAGGCCAACCGCATTATTATACTCTTTTTCGATGGTCTCTATAGCTTAGTGGTAAAAGCTTCACTCTAACGAACAGATGGCTCTGAGTTCATGATCAAATATCAAATCAAAATGTTAATATTTCTGTGTTTAGTAAACGGGTGTTTCCAAATATAATTCTACTAACTACTCGGAAAGCACCTACTTGTTAAACACCTGTTTATAAAATGTTTGGTAAAAACCAATAATAATTGATTTATGTTGACCATTTGTATATTGCCTTTCCATTATCTCAATATGGATTATTTTGAGATTTCTGAGTAATGAACTGGAAGATTGATATGGTTATTTTCAAAATCGATATACAAACATTCTGAAGCTTTTACTGATGATAGAAGCATTAATTTTGACATTGAAGACCTCGACATAAAATTTGACCAGACGATCATAATACTGTGTTCGTTTTAATATCATTTTATATGAGTAGGTATTAGGGCATCGTAAGTTATATCGCTGTACAAGATAACTTATCTTGTTATGTCTTCTCTCTTCGAATTGTTCTCAAATGACTTAAAATTATCATCGATTTTATCTTTTGTGATTTAAATATAACAACATATTTGGCGCATTGGCAGTTATTAACTGTAACGCCAAAAATATTTGATATCGAAGTTTATATAATTAACAGGAGATTTTCTTATTGACTTAATTTCTATACGTAATCTCACACGATCCACTTAAAAAGTTGATAGAATAAAACGAAACCTAGAAAAGATATTTTTGAAGGTACCATAATGAATCTGTAGCGTGGTGGTGATGTCAATTTTACTTTACTTTACAGTAGAAGAAATGTAAACTTTGAGTAGCATGTTATGTTCACAGCGTTTCAAACATTTTACGGGAAGTGTGAGTTGCCAGATGCTGCACACCCTATAGCAGTAAAAATGGAGCTGTAATCGTGTGATGCCCAACAACGATATGTGACATAGCATTTTTTGGCTGCTCATCCTTTTTGATAAATTTACATATTTTTTTCAAACGAAATATCTTTTGAATGAATAATGTCTGACATATCCAATTTTACCACCACATGCGGAAGAATATTTTCTATAAATCGTGAGAAAAAAACCCAAAATTACAAAAAAAACACATCAACTTCTGCCAATACATCACAGAAATAATTGTCCATAGCTTTTTACCAAACGTCTAAATACGGAAGTACGTTAGTATAATATATCTTCCGCCAAAGCTTTCCACTAAGCTACTGTTATTATTATTATAATGAAAAAAGGGTATTAAATTCATTGCTAGATAAAAACGTTTTCGTATAAATAAATAAAGTAACAATTTAATTGCTTTTTTATAATGAAATAAAAATATTGATGAAAATCTCATAATGAAATTATATTTTATTATAATCTTTAGCTTGAACTGGAATCATTGGATGTGTTATTTATACTATGTAAAAATTATTCATGAGACCTGCAACGAAAACATAATAATAACATTTAATTTATTTTTCAAATTATTCTTACATAAATTAAAATCCTAACGTAGTTAGGCAATCATTTAAATTTTAATATCAAACCTTGGTGGCAATATTTATTATTTATAAATACATTTTAGCAAGTATCTCACAATTGTATATTACTATCAGAAAGGTTTTTTTCAGCGAAGGATTATTTAAAAGTAAGGGAAATTCTGTTGAAAATGCTTCCTCGCTGAACAAAAACGGTCCTTTTTGTAAAATAAGTGGTGTTTATTGGGTCTATGTTTATATTTCACTAACTTTATTATTCGGTAATTTTAATTCTCATATTGAAAAGAGTTAACTAGTAAAAGAGTTAAATAATAAATGGTGGCTAAATTTCCGCTCAATCTTTAATTTTTTTGCAAATTTTACGATTTGCATGAAACGTTTTTATTTGTGACATTCATAGGGATTATAGGGATTATTATAGGGATTATTTTAGTATGGAGCGGTTGCTAAGCAACTATTTGTTACTATTTTTTCTATTCCTTTTCATTGGCACGTCAAAAATACAGCGTATTCCTTTTAAGGTTAAAAGTCGAACGTCTAAAATATTACAACTGATGAAAAAACATGACAAAATTTTCGTCGCACATCATTTGGGAGAATTTCTTGTGACCTACAGACATACAAACATACAGGTTTATCCATGTATTTTGTGATATGTAGTAGAAATATAAGATTATCTGAATAGAGGAGGTATTATATATTTAAGATTTGGTCATTTCCAGATATGTATAGTACATAGTCCCCGACGAAGAAGTTGGAAATACTTAATAGTAAAGCAAAACCGAGATGGATGTGTAAATAAAATTTCTTTTATATTTAGAAACTATTATACATAATATATTATATAATATATTATTGTTTTCGTTATGTACACTTATTACAATTTTAACCTACCCTTATTTACGTTTATATTAAAAATTTTCGTTCTGCTTTAGAAACGACAATTAATTTATTTAATAACTGAGGACAAGCTTTTTGAATGGTCAATCGGAAAAACAATTAACACTTTAAATTTAAGAAGACCATTACCGTACCCCAAATTATGCAACTAAATGCTCACGCAACATACTAATTAATCGTATTTCGTTGCATCACCATTTTAATTACGATTCCCACTAATCAATCGCTCCATCATCTTGAAATATCGTTGGCTAACGATGGAAAATCACTAAGTCGGCTTGACGTTTTGGCATTGTTATGAGGTAATATAAGCCGTTACCTAAGCCGAGCGATCAATTCTATTGAGCGTTCGTTCACTCAACTGCATGGTCAAGGGTCTGAGTCCCTAATGGAAACATTCATTATACCACATTCTTGTTCATAAAGTTTCGTGTAAGTGCATTTTAATTTAGTTCAAATTCTCGAAGCTTTCGTAGGAAATATTTAAAATATTCAAGAAGCTTTTAATTTGGTTTTTAATCATTTTCCTGATTTGAAAATTTAATCAACGATTGGCGTTAGTGGTCTTAGATTTTGTTTTTTTTTTAATGATATATTTTGTTTGATTCTGCTTTGTACACCACTTTGAATAAGGTATTATATATATATATATATATATATATATATATATCACTAACATAATTGGTTTATTTATTTGTCGGGTCCGTAGTGTTCACGGGTTAGAATCTTCGTGCGGACAGTTTCATAAATTGATTTTTTAATCGATTTATGGATTTCTGTTCGACGACATGAATGTTTGTGATGTCTAAAATGCCCTCCTACACATCTGATCCTAAAAACGGGTCAAAGCGAAAGCGATTAGTTAACCACTAGTACAGGGATGGCTTACCTTTTTCTTCAAACGTGCAAAAAATGATGCCTTATTCTTTAAAAAGTTGTTTGCGTGTTAGATGAATAATATAAGTATAAGAAAAAAAAAAAAAAAAGTTTGTTGAAAAATATATATAAAAAAAGTAGCATATGACATTAAATTTCCAACGATTTTAATATGCACACATCTAACGCAAAAAAATTCTTACCAAATTCTAAATCTTCCCACGTGTCACCAAAAATTCTTTGTGTGATGGACACATCCGAGTCTTACTCTTTTATCTCAACTCTTTTTTAACAAGGATTCAACCCTTCCTAAAGTCTGAAAATTTCCTCCCACTCGTCCGATCCTAAAAACGGGGCGTAGCAAGAGCGATTAGCTAACCACTGTCCTGTCCTAGCCCTATCTTTCTATCCTTACTCTCTTGAAAAAAATAGGGGTTGAGCAAGTGAATGACAATCAGCTCTCGTAGAAAAATCTCTGTTGAGATACTTCCATTAAATGGACATATGCTCCACATTGGGAACGAGCATGACTTATATAAACTGAAGCAAACTTTGGTGCATGATTTTGTTTCTTTCAATTTTAATTTACGTTATTTTTCCCATCGTGTATATAATATGTCCCTTCGTTTTGTTTTTAGTAACCAAATACAAATATGGCATTAATCTAACTAAAAATGTTAAAACCCTTGTCTACCTAACTGAGAAAAAATTTAAGTAAGATATTAACTCAGGATATTAAATCACTGTATTAACGACAAAGGACTCAAATATATTTACATATATTATGTAAAAGGAAGCGGGTCATTTTCTTGAGGAAATGGTGACATTTAACATAAGAAATGTTCAAGTATTTTAAATTTTTCTAGTCCGATGTCTTAAGATTACGTATGTTACATGTAGCTTACTTAGTAGGTACCTATATATCATGGAACATAAACAATACGTATCTTACGCAGTCTGGCATATTTTGTTTGATTTAAATGTGATTTAACAACTCTGTTAACTCTAATAAAAGATTTTTCTGGATAAATTAAATAAATTTTCAGTTCATATTAAAGTTTAATTATTGGGTTAAAGTAAGCATAAGTATTGGATTTAAGGGCGGTGATAAATGAACGGATTTTCGCTCGTCAATAAATTATTGCTCTATTTATTATAATATCGACGGTATTTTGGCCAACTGGTGTAACTCTCAAAAAATACGAAAATGTGTTAATGATTGGAACTCATTTTAAAGACGACGGAGAGGGTCTCGGCCAAATGATTATAAAAATAAATTGACCACTTTTTGGAAGAGAAACATTATTTTAAATTGGTTTTATTTTGAAAAATTCTGACCCGGCCACTTGATGTAATCCACTATTATATTGGCACCCTCTATGTATATATAATCCCGTATCTACTAACATGAGAATTTACATGAGTGCATTTCAAAGATTGATAACGTAAAAACAGTTTTTCTCTCTCCTGAACAATTTTAATTTCGAGGGTAACATCAATTGGACAAAACACCGTCGATATATAGTCTAGTCATCTGAATCCAATCGAAGCTTTTCGTTGCAAAAATGCAAACAATCTATTATATAAATCCCTAAGCTACCAGGAATCTGTTGAAGCATGATCTTGACAACTTCGTGACGTCAAAGAGCTATTGGTAATATTTGATAACCTTTGTGGAACTAATACTTTGGATCGTTCGTAATTCTATTATAATGGTGTATTACAAAGTATGTTCATATCCAATAATTTATAAATTCACTAATTACTTCTATACGTGCCACATTTGCAGATTTTGAAACAAATAGATAGTTTGCTTGTCATGCTAACGATGATTTCATTCAAATGTGAAAATGATGAAAAAAAATGTCAAGTTATAGGTTATTCAACTAGTTATTTTTCACATGATTCTAAATAATTGAAATTGAACCATTTTCGAATTCGAATCATTCACATCGAAGGCGAGATGATAAAAACTTTAAAAAACGATCGCATTAGGGCCGTGGTACAAAATACCACACAAATATCTCAAATAAAAAATATTTAAATAAAGAATATCCAAAAAAATCATTTTAGTACGGAGTAAATATTTCACAAAAGAAACTAGATTTTGAGAAAATATTTTATATGAAATTTCCGTCTTGCCACAACAATGTAAAAATTACAATACAATTAAGACTTAGATTTAATAAATTGTTAATGATAGAATATATTTTAACTTATACTCATATTGCATCAGATTCTATCAAATCACAAAAACATGTTGACATAGTCCATTTCGGAATACCAGTTTTCAATTGTAAGAAACTTAGTGAAAACTATGAAATACAAATCCATTTTAAACTTAGTAGTTTATTTTAGTATTATTTTCAGTCTCCTTTTTCTCTTACTATTATTATAATGATTGTAAAAATATTTTCATATCCTACCTAAAGAGTATTATTTTATATTATATTTGTGATATTAAGAATTTCCCGATGCTCTTTTATAATTTGTACACACTATACATGAATCTATATTTTCCTTTACTTTTAAGTGCATAAGAATAAGTAAAATATTTTTTGATAATAGTCGAAAGATGGAAAGACATACACAAGTAGTATGTATTTATAATATCCATCACAATTTACGTGTTTTGGAATTTACAATAAAGCATATTCTTTATCTTTGCCAAATATGTATAGTTATCCGCTTTGGTCAATTTACCTCATGGAATAATTCTTTCAAAATTATTTTAATTACTCAAGAAATAACACTGGCTTTTGACAATTTTCTCAGTGAATTGCTACATTCTCAATTTTATTAGTGAATATATTTTTTGATGTTCTGCGATATCTTTCAATCTATTTCTTTTTATTCTTATAACTGAAATAAGTCTAATTTTATTAACACCAGTAGTGGTATAAAGGAATAATACTTTTTGCATAAGTATTTTTTTTTAATTTAAATTCAGGTAACATAGATAAAAATACTTTATAACTTACCGTATTTAGAAAGTTCTGACTGAATGAAAACTTTAAAACAAACCTATTGAAACAAACTCACAAGTATGCACTTACAACTGTTTTTAACATTATTATTATTTTACTTTCGATGAAACACTTCACTCTGTTAGGTCATTCAAAAATGCCTTACTAATTAAATATGTCACGACAGTAAGATAAAAAATGTCTCAGGACTTATCAAGAGATTTAAGTGCCAAGTAAACACTGATGTAGTCAAATAAAGTTTTTTTTTTTAATTATTGTCACTTAAGTTTGCAACAAAACTTTTCGCGGTCCATACGAAGATAGCGTTTGCTTGTCTCCGAGTGGCTTGCGTGATGCTGTGTTCGCTTCGCCGAAGGCTGTGAAACACTGCTCGTCCGTCGAGTAACGGCGCTCGTGGACGACGCCTATCGCTTAAACGGCTAGAGGCCGTCGCGACGTCACTCGGGTTCTCTGGGAAAATGGGAAAACGCTACGCGATTTGCTGACAGAGTGGCATTTGTTTAAAAAATAAAGCAAAGGCTTTAGAGAATGCATTCAATTTAATGCTACTGATTCCGACAACGCGTTAGAATAATAATACATGAAACAACTACTTACACCACTTCATATGTTGCACTATGATTTGCCTTAAACATACCTATTTTTTACAGAATGACTTAAAATTTTCATTTTCAGATATAAATCTAAATATATTGACTGATATCAAATGTCATTAAGTCCACAGAAGTCAAACTGAGAAAAATGTGATTTAATCACGTCATGGAATATTAATATAGGCAATATGTGAGATATTGCAAAATGATCCGATCTAATTAATGATTGGCAATAAAAAAGACCAGAAACTTTTCGTTTTGTGCAACATTTAAAACATGCATTTTTATTTTTGGCTCAAGAAATTTAGATAAAAAATAGTGTGATTTCTGGACGCGATTTCATGTGTAAACAGGAGAATATTGTTGATTTGAAGTACACCATCGTACAGAATTTTGTATACTCTAATAAACGCATACAAAATTTCATTTTTGTCAATATGTGCACTTGACAACATTTAATATCAATCAACACAAATAACCTTAATACAAACGAAATAAAATTTTCACAAATGAACTTGCATACAAAAGATAAAACTTTTATTTCAAACTCATTGGTCCTGAAATGATTACTTTTTTATTTAAATTATGATTTTTATTCAAAGGATGTGTATGATTTTTTTTTCTCTTTTAGAATACCAAAGTCGACCTTTATACCCACCCAAATGGAGGTGTAGGTAGTTTTTTTTATTTTACCATGTCCGCTCCCAATGAAGGTATCTCTACAGAAGTTTTCTACGATAAGTAATTGTTACTCAGTTGCTCAACCTCTCTTTTTCGAACTGAGTAAGGATAGAAGGATAGAGCCAGGAGAGGACTAGTGGTTAGTTAATCACTCTCGCTACGCCCCGTTTTTTGGATCGAATATGTGGAAGGGAATTTTAGACAACACAAACATTCATGCCTACCAACACAAATCCATAAATCTATTGAAAAATCAATTAATGTTACTATGCGTACCGAGACTTGAACCCGCCGTATCCGTAGCCAACGACTTTAACCACTGCACTATGGACCAGTGGATAGTACGAAGAGTTGAATATTAATTCTTTGCTCAGCATATTTTCCTAAGTAAATCGTTCAAAATCCACACGTTTATATAATATTTTTGTGACGTTTTGTTGCCAACGACTCGCTTTTAGCCGTTGGCATTTTCAGGGATGAATTCTAAAGGACAGCCAGCAAATGGTTAATATCAAGAAAATATTGTATTTGGTTATGTTATTAAAGTTTAGAAAATATCTTTCAAAATATTGCAAAAAAATTAACTCGTTGACAATGCCCACTAGCTGGCGAGATCAGTTCTTTTTAAAATTTGTATTAAACATGTTTTTTTTTACTACATTTAACTCTACAAATTATGATAATAGGTAGAATATGCATATAAATTATTATACGAAATTCGGAATATTAAGCATCCATTATCAAGATATTTTATTATAAATCTAATGTTCATTCGTTTTATTTAAATTTCAGCCAATCTGCAGTAAACAATGAAATTGTTAATATATACTGCTAGATGTAGACTAGAAAAAGTTTATTTTATTCTCTGAATACAGTTTCTTATGGTATATGGGTCCGCTGGCTATTATATTGTTTTATAAATATTTTTTAACAATATTTTACGATATTAATATGTGTTTAAATTTTCTTTAATATTCAACGATGTATCCACACCAACTCACTACGTTTTCAAACGATTTTTACATGTGTTTCTTACAACGTTATGCGTGTTTCAAAATTTTGTCAAGAATTTCTGCGGAGTAATTCTTCAAGTCTTATTTGAATGCACTCTAATTTATAGGAAATTAAATAATAATTACCAAAAAGAGAGTTTATGAAATAGCTTTTAGGCATTGAATTCCATATTCTTTCCATAAGACGCCGTGAACTCTTTAAATGCCTTGTAATTTGTCAGAGATGTGACCAAGCCGTTCATGTCTAGACATTCCCAAAGGATGTAATCACCATCCTGAATCATTTAAATGCATTTACATATTGGACAATCTACTAACAAGCCAGGCTGGAAGATATTATTAATTACGCGTGTCTCTTAAGAAATTTTCAAACGAGAACTAAATTTAAAAAATACTTCAATCCCTTTATTATCACGAAACACAAAATTCCGCATCTAAAAAACCTTTAAAAGATCAGTTCTGTCGTATGGGATAGAGGCCTGTGCACTCAGTTTTTAAAACTCTCAGAAGGGAGAAGCCTTTGAGCGAAATCCTTCGAAAGATTTTCGGCACTGTCTGCGAGGAAAGATTTTGGTGACGTCGGCAAAACGATGAGGATTATAACCTCTACAGAGAGCCAGACATTGGTAGATTTTTTAAACTCAACGCCTACGCTGCACCGGACATATGAGCGTTCTAGTATCATAACTCTGAATCTCCGTCAATGCTTGTTTTTTGGCAAACTAAGAAAAACCGTTTTCATGCTAAGCGTTTTCATCCAAGTAAAACTTAAATAAAACTGTGGAATAGTCGCCTAAGCCGCGATAAATAAACAAACACTGGTGCCCATGACAGTTCAAAGCTGCACTCTCATTGGCTGGTATGAAGGTTATTAGTTTAAAAAATTATAGGACGTTGGAGAACATAAGTTTTGAAAATAAGCAACATTTTCACATTCAGTTTAAATGGGAGTGTGTAACATTAGAAATATATTTTCTAGTATAAATGGTAGATGTGAATACGAAGAACAACGCTGCACTTATAACTCATTTTTTGCATATGCTGGAGATTACGATTTGTGATATTAGACCCTCATATATAACGCATGAATGAGTAGAAATCTACAAAACGTTTTCTACTCTTGGAGTATGATGGAGCGTTGGAAGACTGTGACTTCGCTGAATGGACGGGATTTCACAGGAATTACGAGTGCTGTAGGTCACCGATAAGCGCACTAAGGTAGAGGACTCAGTGGAGGAGAGAAGATTAATCGCGTCGGCCATGGTTCACCACGGACAGTAGCACCAGAAAAGAAGAAGAATTATTTATTTTCTACGTTAAATAATTAAGTCACTTAAATGGAAAAAAATGATTTCAATGTGGAAAAGAATAGCTTGTTTTTAAAAATTCAATATAATTTTAAAATTTCACAACAACGTATTAATTTACCGCCTGCTGGCATACTAAATAAATTACACCCAATTAGCAGAATCATTTACCTTTTCCTCTGCTTGTTTACATATTTATATAAGTGGTTTCCGTGCACTTAAAAGCGATTACATGTAGGGATTGCAATAACGAAATCACTGCTACTAGAATCCCGGTATTTAGTTGATTTTTTTAATACTGATTGAAATACCGGTATTTAGGTAATAAAAAATATGTAAAATTGAAATTTTAATGTGATTGGTTTTTGATCCAGAATAAGTAGTTAAGGGGTGTAGCATTATTTTCGCCTTACGTTCATTCATGCGATGGTTGCGGGAAAAGTTTAACTTATTATCTAATTCACGATAACAGCATCATTAGTATAATTTTACTGTTAAACTATTTCGTGACGTCAATCTTGTATTGAAGAATTTATTTCAATTCGTTTTCGACCTGTCTTGCGATCCCAATAAGCCGTAATTAATGAATTTTACTAATTTTTATCTAATTATGTAAAACTGTTATAGAAGTTTGTAATATCGGTATTTAATATGAAATGAAAAATTACCGGTTTTTACATATTTACCCGATATTACAATATTGAATCCATAGATCAGTGGTCACCGTCGTTGGCTTCGGTTACGGATCTCACGGAGTTAGAATCCCAGTACGAACAATTTTTTCAATCAATTTATGGATTTCTGTCCGAAGGTATGGATTATGGATGTTTGTAATGTTTAAAATTACCTCGTACTCATCCAATCTTAAAAACAGGGCGTAGCTGAGCGACTAACTAACCATTAGTTCTGTCCTAGCCCTATACTTGCAGATCTACTCTCTTCGATAAAAAGAGAAAAACTTTCGTTGTGATACCTCCACTAGGAGACCATATACTCAACATTGAATTGTGAGCGAACATGGTTTAAAAAATTAAAAAATGCAATCCTGAAATACATGTTATTAAAATAAAAAGTATTTACACATTGCTAACATAATATAAAAACTCATTTACACGACCAAATGAACTCTGTTTTGTATCGATAGATCTGAATGTTTTCTAATTTTCCAAGTATGTATAAAAATGGGGAAACAAAATTCGTAGATACAAGTGGTCTCCGACTTTCGGACCTAATTAGTTCTTGAAAATCATTATATAAATTGATTGACGAAAGTAGAGTTGAAAAATAAACTAAATTTGAAAAAAAATAAAAGAGTGTAATTTATCATAAACAACTATTTACAATTATTAAATGTTCCATTTTAATTTAAATCTCTATATTTTCCTTAATCTATCTATATAATGATGAATATTACTTATTTTTCATAATAAAAGGTTATATCATATTAGGGTAAGTCTTTACAAATTAAAAGGGTTGAACGCAAAATGGTTACTCTCCACGAGCTTTGTTAGTAAGGGTAACGATTTTACCTTCGAAGAATTATTTTTCTTATTATTCAATCATAAAACTTAATTTCACTGTAATGAAAATATCTGCTTACGTACATACTAACTACCACTAGATATTCAATAATTTTGAGGTAAAACATAATAATTATATTTAAAAAAATTCAAACATTCTCATATCCACTACCCAAGATCTAAAAATTTTTATAAAGTAGTTGTAGGAAATAACGAATCGTTTTTTACTATTTTTACAATCAATAATAGGATTGTATAATAATTCATGGTTATTTTTTATCCATATCCGTTCCCTTCTCGGAGCATATCGATGGCCTAGTTTCATAGTGATACAACTATAAATAGGTAGTTTTAACATATGGCCGATCAAAGTTTTCACTCATCTAAAATGACTCGTTAAAAGTTATGGCTTACTTGCATTACTTTTTCATTCAAATAGGTGGTCAATAGTTTATAGTTTTAGGATCAAAGATTGTTTCTTTACGGAACACCACGATTCACATAAATATATTTTCACAATACGATACTTCGATATGTATGTATATGGAACTGAGATATTATTTAATTTTGCTGGTTTCCATATGGAAATATCTGCCTTCTGTGAGAAAATTTGTACATTTTACAAGCTGTACTTTTGCGGAACTGTAGAAGAGTTGTGTTCGAATATAATGGCTAACTTAACTCAAAACATAATTTTTTTGACTCGAATTATGGCCACCACTCGTTGCCTCCAAGATTCTCTTCACCCCGCTTCTTCTCAGGTCATTCCAGCGCCCGGTAGCTGCACCGAGTTCATCTTATTGACGGTTATCAGCGATCTTATAGGGCGACGAAATCAATCCGGTTGGAAGAAAAATCTGATATGATGCAGGCTACCCTGGGGTATCCGCAGCTCATGTCCAAGCTAGGCTAATCGCTGTCTTACCTCCGAGTTCCCCTATTATTCGCTCGAAGCATCTGTTTTCGATATCTACTACATTACAAAAACGTCGGGTCCAAGTCTCTGTACCAACAGATTCAAATCAAAATTGATTTTTCTATAGATTTATGGATTTCTGTTCGTAGGTGTGAATGTTTGTGATATAATTCTCTCCCACCCATCCAATCCTAAAAATGGGTACTAACGAGAGCGATTAGCTAACCACTAGTCCTGTCCTAGCCCTATCCTTCTATACTTAATCTCTTTGAAAAAGAGAAGTTGAATAACTAAGCTACAAGCAATTCTCGTAGAAGTTGAGATACCTTCATTAAGAGTCAATATGCTCCGCATTGGGAACGAACATAGTTCCTAACTCTTGGTTTAGATGTACATAGAAGAAGGTTCCACTGCACTCAAAAATGATTATATTAATGTAATATAATTAGGGTACGTACAAGCTGGTCTCACAATACAGATATTCAACAAGTTGAAGTGAACTTTTCCATTTTTGATTCACGAATCACCCAAAAATTTCATTAATTTTCCAAGAACGAAATATAATATTTTATTCAAAAATTCAAATTAACATCAGGTTATAACAGTATTGTTAGATTAAAAATTCTGGTGAAGAAGAAAAAACGTGCATTGATTTTTACAACCGTTACATTTCACGAATATTTTTGCTATAATATTTATCCACTTTAATGACCCATATCGTCCATTAAATATCATTTTAAAGATTGAAGATTCCGCTTAATGCAACTATTATAACAAACAATTAGTGATATCTACTATAATTTGGGGGTTTATGACGAAACTTTTTGCTGATTAAAGTATGTAAGTGTTATTTATAAAACAAAAAGCTCTGGGTCGAAGAATCCATTACTGTTACTTGCGTGTTCATTCCAACGTTGGAAAGTCACCATTATTTATAGAACCTACGTATTGTTCGACATGCCAATCTTAATTTTCGATTCTGGGTTAATGCATTTGAACTGTGTCAGTTCGAGTTCATCTGTGCATTTGAATGCCGGAAGGCGAAACTTTGGTTGTTAGAGACAAAACTTATATAAGTGAGCAAAAGTTGAACGGTTCAAACTTGATATTGAAATTTCATCAAATACCCTTAGTCGATATCTTAAATTATATGAATATTTACATATAATTTAAGATATTTACACGACTTATCACATTTTTGACGGATGGGAAGTTTGTCGATTGTAAACTCTTATGTGCTGATAATGCAGGCAATGGGAATAAAATTTCATTTCCTGGACGTCCAATAAAAGAAAAAATCTCATGCTCATTTAGAATTACATGTAAGTAAATAATTATTATCAACATATAAGTTAAAATTAAAATTCTTATTATAGAATTAGTCTGAAGATGCTTCTCAAAGTGTAGTGGAATAATAAAGTTATCAAATTTGGATTATTGAGATTTTGTACACTTCCATGTATTTTGTCACTAACGACCCGGTTTTCGCCTTTCGGCATCTTCAGGCATTCGAGCACACGGATGGACTCGAACTGAGAGACAGTAAACAGTGTCCAACGTTTATATAGAAGATACAAATGCGACAAATATTATTTACGAGGTAAGATATTATACGTCTGAGAGCCACACTGATACCTGAGTTAAAATTTCGGGAATTTCCCTAATCCTTATTTTGTAAACACCATATTAACAGAGTGGCGAATTGCCGCTTTTCAACTTCTTTTAGAAATACCAGTGATTTTACAATTATAATAGTATTGTGGGTTTTGACGGGATGTAATTCGACGAATGGGTAAATATATACAATCATTCCACATTTAGTGACATCTGTTAGGTGTTTCAACGTATCGGATATAATAGCGGAGAATTAGGAAGGTTCAGCTGCTCATTCAAGATTGGCAAGGAATTTAACTGGGCTCTATTAATTTCCAAAATTTCTTGATAAAATAATTTATGATCCCCCATGTTTTTATGCAACAGTTTAACCCCATCATCCGCATTAAACGTCATACGTTTAATGCGGATTACTATTATAACCCACGATTACTATTATAGGCCCACAATACTATTATAATTGTAAAATCACTGGTATTTCTAAAAGAAGTTGAAAAGCGGCAATTCGCCACTCTGTTAATATGGTGTTTACAAAATAAGGATTAGGGAAATTCCCGAAATTTTAACTCAGGTATCAGTGTGGCTCTCAGACGTATAATATCTTACCTCGTAAATAATATTTGTCGCATTTGTATCTTCTATATAAACGTTGGACACTGTTTACTGTCTCTCAGTTCGATTCCATCCGTGTGCTCGAATGCCTGAAGATGCCGAAAGGCGAAACCCGGGTCGTTAGTGACAAAATACATGGAAGTGTACAAAATCTCAATAATCCAAATTTGATATTGAAATTCCATCAAGAACCCTCAGTCGATGTCTTAAATTAAATTATAACATATAGTTATATTATTAGTATAATATCAGTTTAAATTATATATTCTATATTATAGTTGTTTGACAAACGCTGGTTGTGAAATAGTCGCTCAATCCTTCTTCCAGATAAAGCAATGAACGAAAGATTAAATTAATATGGGGTAGAAAAGTTTTTAAGCATTACAAATACAAATAAAGAACTCATTAGAATGCAATAAAACCATTAGAGTCCTTGATCACTTAACTGAATTATACAGCTGTAATGTTTATCACAAAATAAGTAGGTTTTTTTTATTTATCGGCCGATTACCTACTCTTATGGGTGGTAATCGTAATTCTTCTTTTTAAGGTCATATAAACATTCAAATTCAGTAGGAAGACAAAAATATTATATCAGCAAAGAACTCAACCATTTTTTATCTTGAGATCCGATATCTCGGTCAATTATTCAATCGTGTAATCCAAGATTGTCTAAATATCAATCCCGGGGTTTTGGGATTCAGTGTAAATGCCAAAAAATAATTCATATTTCAAAGTAAATACTTCCTGATTAACAACAACGTGCACCTAGGCTTGTTCATAAACATGGTTTTTATAATGCCATTAATCTGTATAAACGTATTGCGGTCTCCCTTTTTCTGATATTTCGTAACAGCCGTTTTTAACTAATTTGAAATAGAGTAAAAAGTAGCAACGCTTCTTAAATGGATGGATGAAGGAGATATATTATTTTATTATTAATAATAAATTTTATAGTGCTCTCTCTTTGTCTCATGTTTCAGTACAGCATAGACAGGAGCAGACAATTTATTGTTTTTTGCATCATTATACCTAGGTTAGGTTAGGTTAGGTTATAAATATAAGCAAACATTTTTTATGTGATTTCACGTGTTATTTTATATTCTGATCATTCTATACCTAGGTATTATGTTATTTTATGCGTTTTTAGGAACATACCTACCTACCCTCCTATTTTGTATGAACTACAAAATCCCTTTTCACAGGTTTTTTGTTGTGAGCATTTTTATATTTTTTCTGTGTCTTCATTTACATGGTTTATCGTGTTACATATTATCTACCTGGCTTTTTTCAATCCTGGGATCGGAAAAGGGGTCCAGGATTGGACGCCCTAACGCGTACGTGTCGACATTCGAAGCAATATAGTTCAACAATTTTTAATTTCAAACAGTGGCATCACCATTGACAGGCTGTTACACTTTGGAAAATACAGTACATAAATCATGTTCGCAATATGTATTATATAAATAAATTAAATATTTTATATCACTTTCTGTAGTACAATAAATTCCATATTAGAGTCATAAGTCATTATACTTGACTCACTGGTTTTTTGTCGCTGCATATTGTAATTTAGCCATGAAATATTCCAATGGCCACATTTGTCGTAAACATTTAAACTCCGAATAAATTTTTTAATCTATGCGTACATTTAGAATGTTTATTTTACATGGAATACATAAAATTACCTTACGTTTGAAATTTTACGTGCATTTTTTACTAGAGCTTTGCGTGAAAACGTGCAATTCAATTCTTGCATATCAAATGAACTTTGTCAAAGCATGATATAGTTTCCATAGATTATTTTTTTATACAGTTAGAAAATACATTAACATTACATTACTTTCTGCGGTTTACGAAAAGTATATCAATTTCTTGTTTTTTTAATTAAAAGAGTCTAATATTGTTCTGCCATGATACTTGTGTCTAATTTTTTGAGAATTAGCTAAAAAAGCAAATTTTCCTGAGCATGTGGATTCCATAAGGGCACTTAAAAAATGTGCACTAGTTGATTCAATCGATTGGTAAAAAATATTTTTTTCTTTTTTCATTTCTCCAGCACTACAGTAAGATGTGAACCTTCCTACGCAAATTGCTGACGATTCGAAGATCTTGGACCGCCCAATCCATCCACCTAACTCACAGTCTTCCAACTTTGCGTCGTTCCTCAGAAGTAGAACGTGAGATCTGTCAATACCTTAGCGCAAGCGTAGGGTGTTGACAGATCTGTTCATAATTAAGTTAACTATACTAAACTATAGTTTTCCAAATACATTACGTTAGGTTATTCTTATTTGTTTGGAGGATTTTTCCACGTCCGCTCTCAATGTGGAGCATATGGTCTCTTAATGGAGGTATTCTAACAGAATTTTTCTATGAGAACTGCTTGTTACTCAGTTGCTCTACCTCTCTCTTTTCAAAGAATGATAGAGCTAGGACAGGACTAATCGCTCTCGCTACGCCCCGTGAGGATCGGATGGGTGGGAGGGAGTTTTAGACATCACAAACACTTAGACTACTAACACAAATTCATAAATAGATTGAAAGATCAGTTTATGAAAACTGTCCGCACCGGGAATTGAACCCGAGACATCCGTTACCGTAGCCAACGACGCTACCAACTGCGCCACGGGTGCCGACAAATTGTTGGAACTAATTACTGAAAAACAAGTCATTATGTTACGGTGCCATTATTTGCATAATTCGAAAGGAATTATTTCAACTGAAATTTTTTCACGAGAGCTTAATATTACTCAGTCATCCAAACTTTCTTTTTCGAAGAGAGTATGATACAAGAATAGGGCTAAGACAGAACGAATGGTTAACTAGTCTCTCAGCTACGCCCCGTTTTTAGAATTGGATGCCTGGGAGGGAATTTTAGACACCATCCGTGCCTTCGAACAGAAATCCATAAATCGACCGAAAAATCAATTTGTGAATCTGTCCGCACTGAGATTCCAGCACGTGAGATCCGTAACCGAAGCCAATGACGTTAACCTCTGCACCACGGACCCGATTGGAAAACATGTATTACATAAATAAATAAAGAAAAATTAGTCGGAGTACACCGAATTCTTACGACTACATTAAATCACGACTGTGATCCAACAATCCTGATTATAAGTTATACATTAATTCATACTGAGACATGGCCAACATTATTTTGAGCAGAATTGTATTAACTATATTCATATCAATGTAAACTCCAATAACTAACCACTCTCATCCAAAGCTATAGCGCTTCACTTCCAAGTAATGTAAATCGTCAAAGCTATTCTGTGAAGCTAAGCTATGTAGAAATGTCGATCAGTTGACATCATGCTTACAAAAGTTTTCCTCGAATTGCATTGCTTGTCTAGTCTACAAATAGGTATAATAAGACCATTAGGTATCCCTTTACATAAAGCTTGCCGATTGTTGTATCTCACAGAAAGGATAGTTCCTCCCATTTTTCCCCCTAATCTCAATACGACCCGACAACGTACAAATAACAGAAACAAGTATCGACTTACGATCTCCTGAAGTTACCCACTCACACGAAGTTGTGTACAAATCCCCGCTATATTTAAACAGGCATCACAATGTCGTATTGGAAAGCTCTTCTCAAACGACGTGTCGCGAACAATTACTAGATGTGCCTGCCTTGCCTTTCCGATTCCCTGGATATCAGATCAAATTCACTAGCATCTTCAAGGATTTGTCTAGGTAATAGTTTGTAAGCAAAATTAATCGGTAATCATCAACAATTCTTTACATCCATCGTCAATATATAATAATTATTTTATGTATATATCGACGTACTACTGACAGAAGGCATTAAGTCATAAAAACAAGTTCTGAGATAATCGCATTCAAAGCATTATTTCTTTTCAAAGTACTCTCTCTTCCAAGTACAATTGTTCGTGATTTAAAAAGATTTTTTGTCGATTATAAATAATAATCTATTTGGTGTACAAATCATAAGTTTTGGTATCGATGAGTTAGTCATATCATGCTTTCCGCCAAAGTAAAAAACATAACAATAGAGCAATACTGTTTTTATTTCAAACCCGTTATGTCCTATAACTTCATGCGTTCTATCAGTACGTAGTGCTTTAAATTGCCTACATTTTGACATTTAAAACAGAAAATAATTAAAAACTGACTTAATGCGTTTTGTCAGTATAACCTCCATATTACGAATGTCGAGAAGTATAATAACCTGGTAGTTTTCAATTTTCAGCGGACTGTATGTATTTTTTTTATTAATAAATTTTGATTAAATTGCAATGATGGAAAAAATCTGTTAAATCTGTTTGCGAAATAAAAAAAGGTATTAAATCTAAAATTGGTACTTTTCATGAGAGTCAAAACAAAATTTGTATGAAATTTTATGAAAATTTCGCTGTTTAAACATGAATTTTACCAATTCAGCAGTATTGATTCGACTCTTTCTTTTTATATTATATGTATTGTAGCTATTTTATATTTTTTAACTCGTCTTTAATTTATTCGACTTTTTCTTTCGCACACAGAAATATTAGTATAATATTATCACGCTTTCCTTTATGAGGTTCTCGGAAGAAAGCTCCCGTTAGTGCTATCAAGGGAGACATTTCGGGATACATTAATTTGTTCGGAGGATACTTATACTTTTAAAAGATATTGAATCAACCAGGAACTGAGTGTCATGAAGATTTTACACATTTGCTACAAATTTGTAAATTGCAACCAAATACAGAGTTTTCAAAAATAGTGAAAAATATTATCAAACCCAAATTGGGTCGTACAAAGAAGAAACGAAGAAAGTTTTCCTCATGAATTTATAGACACAATTGTCTTCGTTGCAAAAACTATCATTACATATTACTTATCATACTCTAAAAAAACGATTCGGGAACCCTTTACCGGGATATAGTTTAAACTAGATATCATATTAATAAAAGTGAGGGTCGCGGGACATTTATTATTATTAAAAGGGGTCGCGACTCGAAGAAGTTTGAGAGCTAGTGTTATAGAGTTAGTTTTGATCGAACTGATTATACGCGCAAACCGAACATACGATGCGTACTTTTGGTGGCATAAATTAAGCCTAGTGTGTTGTAGGCTTAAACATACTTTGAATCTTTCGACCAACACTGACGATATGACATACCCATATTCATTAAACGAGCGAGAGTCAAATTTATGCTGTAAATATTTTCAAAATATGTACTTTGTAATCTTGCTCTGTTAATAACATAGGCATTATAATCTCCATATCTTTCAGGTATAAATAATTCAAATAACGAAATGTGTCTTTATCAGTACGCTGATAACAGCAAATACAATACTGATCACACGTTCATTTTATTCTAGAATCGTGCTTGTCTTTGCAGCTGTTATAAATTATTACTTCATCATATTACTATTGTACCACAATTAAATACACTTGAGCTTCAAAGGTTATATATGTTAACCAAGTAAACTGACAGTGACATAATATGGACTCTAAATGGAGCATCTCAAGAGTAGTTTTTGACGAGCACTGGTTACAATTCAGTCGTTTTAGCTCTCTTTTTTGGAGAATTAAAGAATGTAAAATTTCTGCAAAGTAACTATAAGCAAACTATATCAGCTGAAAATCAATCACATTACAAGCAAAATTTTCACGGTCAGTATTCGTAAGGGGTTTTTCTTAATCGTTTTCTTCACGTATAGAATCATTGATCACGGGGTATCAAGTTGAAATTCATAAAAGTAAATGAAGATTCGGAAAAAAAATATGGAAAAGAATACTCTACATGAAATGATTTATAAGCTGTTCGAGTTGTGATTTTAAAAAGATAGGTGTTTATTAAAAACTAGTATAACCGTACTCTTCATAGATTCCAGTATTGAAATTGAAATACTGAATGTTTAAAGTAGCTTGTACGCCGGAACTCTGTATGCATTGCATAACATTTTATTTTATTATACACCGCGAACGCTTCGTTCATGAGAAAATTTCATACCTACATGTGAAATGTGATAATAATAAAACATCTACAGAGTGGTCTGGGCTATAATATATAAGATTAAATATTGTATTCCGATCATATCCACTACCGCTGTAGAGTATATGGATTTTTAATGGAGCATCTAAACACGTTTTACAATAACTTAAGTAAGGAAATGAACTACGTCTCGTTTTAAGGATCGGGTGCTTAGGAAGAAATTTCAACATCACTAATATCCATGTCTTTGAACACAAATCCATTCGTTCGGCGATTCGAAGCGCAACCGGATATACCAAACGCCCAAGACCACTTGGCTACATTACCTGCAGTCGGTTCAGTATTACGTCATTAAAGACTATAATACAAAAAAAATAGTAAATGGTTATGAAAAACGACAGTGTTTTTTTTTTAATACACACATTATTGATTTGGATTTGATGAAGTGGAAGTATCAAAAGCCTTAAACAGGATACACAGTGTCGATTTATCACTTCTATATCTGTTTCCTTAATGCATAGGGGTGTGTTTATCTCTGAGATATAGATATTAGCTCAACGATATGATTTCCGAAACATTGGCTGTAACCGTTTCGTTAATGTTCATTATTCGCCATACAAATATAATGCATAACTGCAGATAACTTTATTGCTTCATTTGTTAGTTTTTCTTCACATGTATTTGTTTTTGATAGACCATTTCTAAATAAGTCAACTGCTACCATCAATTCCATTAATTATAGTATTACCAACATTACTTGGTCGCCTTCGAATTTGGAACTAGAATTGTCAGTCTAGAATAAATTTCCCCAATTGTCATTCTTCGCTAAATAAATATCTTGCGAAAATTCATGTCTACTTTTAATAACCGTCGCTAAAATATCAGTTTTGGAACTTATTGAAACTTAAGTTCAGGTTGAGTATGGCGACAGTGGCGCCCTCACTAACGACCAAGTTAAATTGATACATCTATAGTTGGCTGTCTTTATTTCGTCATGCCGTTTACACGTTCAGAAATACGTTGTCCAGTTACAAACACCATTAGAAGGACGATGACAGAATGAATGCGGTGTTTCTTCTTTGTTCATATTTAGTGTCGTTCACTGTCTGTGTCCTACTTTAATCATCATGACTTGCCTTTCCAGAACGTTCACCTTTATCATAGTGTATGCAGAATCAATGTCTTATATTCGTCACCGCTTGATTTCGCTGACTGCATTTAGTGCGTTAAGTAAATAAAAAAATATTTCCTTAATAGTCTCGTCTATATTGCTGACAAATAATGACAAGCATAATGTTTCGTATACCTTCAGTGTCGTGTGTCGCTACAAATCTAATCAAAAAACGTTTTCTTTTACATAAGTATTGATATTCAAATTCCTGGGGCAGTTACAAAAAACGATATGTACATTTAGTATAAAATACTCTACAAAACATCAATAATTATTAATCCATTGTAGACCAGATGTGGATAACTCAAAATATATAATAATATTTTATGAGTAAAGATTACTGTAAATCAAAAATTAATTCTTTTTAACTAATTCCCAATCATTACCGATTATATTTTTCAACAGTTTTTGTTTGTTATTCGTTTTTTAATAAGACATAAATATCAACGGTATTCTTGTAGAACTATTTACTTTGATATTTTTAACATATTATAATAGAGATCCACCAAGTAAATGAAAATTCAATCAATAACTTTTTAAACTTTGAAATATTACAATTGTTAGCTGCAATGTCGTATATTTTTCTTTCGTATAACTATTTCCGCTTCCAATGTGGAGCATATGAACTCCGAAAAGAGCATTTAACCGGAATGTGTTAAATAAGAACTGGTTATAACTAAGAGACCAGATATCACTGTTAGGAAAAGGTGACGATAAAATTATCAAAGTGTAAAACAGAACACTCAGTAAGGAAAATATATATATTTTGATGATATCTCATATTTCGTATGTTGAACTACAATTTGGGTAAGCAAGCCTTGTTAGTCTTTGGCAAGGTACATTTTCCTAACAACTGCCAAGGCAATTTGTATTATTTGAACAAATGTAGGCTTTTTTGTTTTCAAGTGCATGTTTAGCTCATAAAATTCGTCTTGTAAGTAATACCGGTCGGTACGAGACAGAAAATTCTACTAAAAGGGCTAACCCACGTTGAAGAATAAGTATTATATATTTTACGCAAAATACCGTACTGTCGGAGTGTTTTTTTTTTGTTTAGATTTACTATCACTACAATTGTTTAAAATTGATATGTCAGAAATTAGTATAAATCAATAGGGTTCTTTTTCAATAATTGAGTTTTCGAATAAAAAAACAAATGTCTTCAATAATAGTTGTATGTACATACTTACACATTTTTCCAACAGCACAGTTTTACAAATTGTAAATATCTTTATTTTTATCAAACGTTTTCCGCTCTTTATGAGGGAAAATTTAACTAATAACAAATGATTTAAACAAGATGTGGCCAACGTATTCAGCAGCCGGGCGAAAACTTTGAAAAGAGGTTTCCCACCGGACCGCACAATCAATTTTTTTCGTTAGTCAAAGTAAACAATAAATATATCTTTTTTTATTATAAATAAAACAAAACTGAGAATAAAACACATTTACTAGATTTAAGTTACAATTTGAAAAAAAATAAAACTAGTGAGACGTCTGTCTTTGCTTAGCAGAGCTAAGAGCGTCAATTTTGATTTCCACTGATATTAAAATCAGCTAAACTTTGTAATTTTTTGACACAAAAATATAAAAGAAATTTATTTATTTAAGGCAGTTTTTTCAATGTAATTAGATTCTTTTATAGATGGAATAAGGTATGAACCACATATGATGGAATGTTCTTTTGGTGGTTTTAGGTACACTTAAAACAAAAAAAAATGTTCATAATATTGATCCAGCTCACATACGACCCGCGGGCCCTACGTTGGCGACGTCTGATTCAAGCATTAGTTTATTAGGTAGAACTTCTTTTTTTACTCGATAGACTTTTTTATCATACCTAAGATCAAATTAATCCCCTTAATAGTACTCTTAAGGTACATTTATATTGTAATAAAAGCAACAATAAATAAATAAATTCATCAACTAGAATTAACCGTAATATACAAAAGGAAGTTAATAAAATGAATTTCAATAATTGATTAATGAGGAAGGTTAACTTCTTTTCCAAAAGAGTTCGCAAATATTTTGAAAATATGGTAGTTTTTTGAACACCAACCTAAATCTCTATATTATCTATCTCGCTATTGCGATCATCTGGATATGACAGAAACATGATATCTCTTTCACTCGACATTTAATTGGGTACTCTCAAAGAATATGCTCTGAATCAAGTTAACTACAACTGGTTGCAGTTCAGTCGCTCAGCTTTTTGTTTCAAAAAGCTTAAGTCTCGACCATTATTTAATTAGATTGAGAAAGTACTTTTTTTTTGCCAATCGCTCTTTATTTACCTCATGTTTATGATCGTATACGGTGGTTGGAAACCTGGCTATATCAATCAACAATAATGATTTATTTGACTTCGTCAAAAAAAAATTAAATATTACCAATACTATCAAAAGAGTATTTATTATATTTATATATATTTATATATATATATATATATATATATATATAATATTAAATATCAACCATATCTCTTTTCAATGTTCGATTGTGTTTTGGCCAATTGATTTAACCCTTAAAAAACACGAAAATGCGTTAATGATTGGATCTCATTTGAAAGCCGATAGATCAGGTCTCGGTCAAATGACGAAAATTATAAAAATAAATTGACCAATTTTTGGAAGGGAAACATCACTTTACATTGGTTATAAGTTTAAAAAATCTGAAGCCAAGCCACTATTATATAGACATTTCAAAGATTCATAACTCAACTCACCATATAATGTTTTCGATTAATACAGTTTTTTCTCTTTCCTGAACAATTTCAGCTCTGATGATTACATCAATTGGCCAAAACACCATCGATTTAATCTCTATATGAAGCATCGACAACTGTTTGTAAATATTATCTCTTTGAGTGAAGAAGAAGGATGGAGTTCGGAGAGGGCTAGCTATTTTCTCATAGTTTTCTTTACACCCTGTTTTTAGGATCGGATAGTGTATGGGTGAGGAGGTATGAAAACATCAGAAATGTGCGTGTCTGCCAAAATCCATAAATGGATTTTTAAATCAATGAACGAAAATTGACACTGATGTTTTCAAAGCTACCGCAAATTGAATAGATTATCATTTGAGAAGACCCCGGATCGAAGAGAGGCGAGCGGCTGGTTATCCGGAGTCCTGGAAGGGCTGATCTCAGACAAACACCATTTCAAATCCGGTTCAAAACTTATTTATTTTCCATTCAAGATGCAGTGGTTTAACATTACACAAATATATAAATCTTAACACATAAAATTGATTCTACATTTACTTAGCAACTGAATTTACTTTAAGTTATAATACAAATGACACAACGATTTTAAATTAAGTCCAATGCAAATCAAAAAAAAACAAACAATTCACATCGTCACGCCACCTCCGCCACGAGAGCGCAGCTCGTCCCGCTCGGCAGATCGTAATCGACTATCTGCAAAAATTAAAAAAACTCCCTGCAAAGTTGGAGCTACCCCTTTCCGTAAAAATGGACTCGTCCAGCGGACGTATCTGGGGGCTATTTGAACGCCTGGCAACAAGAAAGAGCCTATTCTGCGAAATATTGCTGTTGCCGCTGGCTGATTTCAGTTCAGGACACTAATGACACTTATACTTAACAAAAACCAGGGTGTGTCACATTTTATACCAAGGATAAGAAAATTATATGCATATTAGTTTCTCATGTTAAACGGGTTCCACTGCACTTCAATAAACATAAAACCATTTTTCCTCAATTAGATATAAGAGATATGTTTTTACCTGTTTTTAATCTTGGAATTCGGAGTGTCTTGTAATCGATGACGTCTTACAATCACTGTCAATAATGCAAATTAAGATGTTTTCTGGTATGACTGGAAAAACCAGATTCAGAAAAATTTAAATGCTCCTATATGATAATTATATGATAAGCAAAGTTGTTGTTTAGTTTTTATAATTGATATTTAAAACTAACGGTGTGTCTTATATTCAATGGAATCTTACAGTCGAGAAATTACGGTATACATACGTTGACCTCTATGATCTAGTAGTAAGGGTTTTACCCTAGCGATGAGGGGGTTCTGGTCTCAATCCCAAGCAAGGCCATTATCAAATTTAAAATGCGATTTCTTGAGCATGAGTGTTTGACGCTTCTTTTCTCATCAAGTTTATCTTATCTGATTTCAAAATAACGGATGCATTGGCAATTATAAGCTGTAGGGTAAATGTACTGGTGATAGACAATGTATCAGTAGTTGACCTTTTTTCAATTAAAGTGCCCAAAATAAGAAACGTAGACGTGGGATTGCTTTTAATGTAGTGTAAGAACTAACACATCACCATATATGTCATTGAGGTGTCACAGCGGCTATTTGAAAACAACGCCTAATGCAATAAGTATTTTATTTTAATTTATGAGAATTGTTAAGGATATCAGTGAATGTAAGCATATTCTACTTGATTAAATCAAGAGTGGTCTTACAGGAAGCTCTGAGGCAACTGTGATGAAAGGTTGTCGTGAAATTCTCTGATTAGACATGGTGAACTACTGAAAAAAGTGGTCAACTAAGCGAACTTTCAATTTTTTAGATGTTCAACTACTGAAACATTATCATGATTATTAAAACTTGAACATAATTGTTTTGTAACAGACCCTTTCCTAATGTTCGTCTTATCATTAGTAAAGAAGTTTGATCCATTATGAAAACACTTGCATTGTCCTCATTCGGTCTAATGCTAACCGTTAATCGTTATCTTTGTTGAATTTTCCTCTTAAGCGGTCAACTACTGGTACGTTTACCTTAATGCTAACTTTTTGTTTACTTCATACAATTTGAAAAAAATAGTTGACCTACGTGGTTTGTTCCACCCTAAAGTAACCCACTACTGGGTACATTGTCTCAAATGTCAAACATCATTAACATGATAGTATTGTCACCTTCCGTGGAGAGAGACAAAAGAGTGCCAACAAAAAAATGAAAATCCTTCGGATGTCCTTCATACATGTAATCTGATAACATCGGTTTGTTCAAATTTGACATGATGTTTATTTCTATACGATATGTATTGAGTATTTTCATAGCACAAGTATACACCGAATTCATCAAAAATATTCTTATTTATACACTATAGGCGATCCTTGACATCCGTAAATAAATAGTCACTAAAATTTATTCAAATGTTGAATATACGAATTTATTTGATCACATTATTCTAGAACGATATACATTTTATTGTTGGCTTTTTTTTATGATCAATTTTTCTATTTCTCGACTCATTATTTTCCTCAAATAATATCGATTAAAAGTAGCCATCACTGTTTGGTACAAGAGCAGTATAAGGTAGGTCATTTTGCAAGGAAGAAACATAAAATATATAAATATATTGTATTGATTCTTCCGTATTCAAAACAGCACGAATTAAAACCTTAACAAAAATAGAAATGATAGTTCATCTTTAATTTGGGATCATGAAAAAAAGCTGTATTTAACATTTATACTTCGATATTAGGATAAAAATAGCAAAATATTCAGCTCTACAGAATGATTTATTCTGTAGAACTGATTACTTTGCTATTGTTATCCTATTGTAACGGAGTTCTATCAAGTAAAAGTAAATTCAGTCAATATATTTCGGTATCCTTTAATTGCATATATCTTATTGGTTCTCTGGTTTTTTGAATGAAAATTTAGTAAAAAGTACTATATTATAACTATTATACTAATTTTATGTTATTATGTATATGTGTTCACGAAAGATAAACAGTAAATATTAAATTATATAAACTGACTTTAAGATTTTATCTTGAAAGCCGTATTAAGTAATCGTTATTGACGTATTTGAACTAGTGGATTTTTAATATAGAATGATAAAATAGATGAAGAATCATGTTCGCTTAGTAACTGCATTTTAAAAATGTTAAAAAACGAAAATTCAGAGAGATACCGGTTCACAAGTTTTCTTTATTGTAATAAAATATGTGTAGGTCAAACTCGAACAACCTTAACATCATAAGTTGTGAAGATATTTGTTGCGAAAATATTGATGTTTCACAATATTTACTAGCCCGACTTATATGAAATCCGAGACCCGAACTTGATCCTTTTTTATTATTCCTAATGTATTGAAGTGATCTCAACGACAAAAAGATTACTTTCTGGTTTCTCGGTAGACAAAAAGACTTTATATAAATATACACCCACATAAAAGGTTTACCAATATTTCTTAAAAGCTGAACATAATTTTTTGTTACATTTTTTTAGAACCTTTTTTATTTCACTTGAATTTAAAAAATTGTAGACACAACCTAGCAGTATAATTTGAGGTCAATGAAAGTCTTCTTATCGAGATATGAAATAGCTAAAAGTCGTCATCCCTTTACACCCACCCTTACCGATATTTTTAAAACACAAACTTATTTTCATCCCTTTTATGAAAGTTCAATAAAACATGCAAATCGTCCAGCTGGGATTGGAACCCAGTTTCATCAGTATGGATGCGTATGTAGACTGCCAGGTTGAATATATATGACAATCTTGAAAGACATAGACAAAAGAATAATTTAAAGAAAAAAGAATATTATATTAATTCAGTGAATTTTTTTATAGCCACTCTATTTTATTGAAATTTTCAATAATTTAAATACCCTTACTGACATATTTAAACAGTGGGTGGGCACAGAACCCTTTCTTGTGCATGGCAATGGTTTTTTATTTATTAGTAAGATTTTATTTATATAACTATATTAGTTGATTTAAATAATGCAAAATACTATAAAATACATTGTAATAGGATAAAATACCAAAGTATTTAGTTCTACAATATCGTAGTAGTTAGTTAATAGCTATTTCGGCTTAACGCCATCATCACTAACGCTATCAGAACTGGTTCTAAAGAAAATTATAAAATTTGGATCTAAATATTTTAATATTTTATTTTATTATAATCGATTTCTACCAATTAAGTTCCAATTCAATTAATAAAACATATTTTTGTCAAAATTATCTGTTCCTGTATACGGCAGTTATGTTAAATAACGAAATGTGAGAAGGAGGGAAACCACAGTAAATACACGTATTAATTATGTAGTTATTATAAAAAATATGTACATAAACAAACCGAGGTACACGTTTTAAGTAATCATGTAGTATTTAATTTGAAAAATGAACTATTTTTTAACATTTATTCAGATTACGTGATTGACTAATTGACCGGAATCCCGGGATTGGAAACTCTAATGGCGATCTTCAAGTAATAGACGAGACTATTTATATCAGTTCGGTAATTATATTAATTCATTAAATTGTTTTAAGCGATCCTATTTTACTGGAATCTTCATTAATTAAGCGATGTTGACAATTGCTTCCTATGTTAATACTTTATGTAAATAGGTATTATTATCATTTCGATTAAAACTAGGTTACATGTGTAAGCTTTTGTGCGTAATTTGAATTTTCACTCATACCATAGTACACAATTAAAGATTAGATCTCGAATTGTCAGTCAAAGATAAATAAAATAATTCAATCGACCAATAAATTAATTAATGCCACGACATGAGAAATTGTTTTCGTATTATTTGCGTTAACTATTCAATTATGTTGGTCTATACTTGAGGTAAACACTGACACTTTGTATGCAAGACCGTAACACGATAAAAGATTGATCATCAAACTGTTAGGTGTATATTTCGTCCATTTCGATTAACTCGATCTATCCATTGAGTATACACAATAAGGACAAATACATCGACTTGATCATACGACTTGTATTAATGTTTATTTGAACTAATATTTTTACTACATGAAGTTTTGTTAATATACAGTAGTAATTTATTAACGATGTACGCTCCCAATGTGGAGCATACGGACTCTTAATTGAGTATCCCAATAGAAGTTTTTCTACGAAAACTGATTTTCATTAAGTCACTCAAACTCTCTCATACGGAGATTAAGGGTGAAAGGATGGGACTAGGAAATAGCTATGAGTTAGCTAATCACAGTGATCGTCACATATATTCATGACTTTGGTCACAAACCAATATATTGACTAAATAATCACTTTAAGCAATTGTCCATGCGGTGATACAAACCCGTGAGCATAGTAACCAAAGAAGATGACGTTGACCACTCGGTTGCAGACTTGGATAATAATTATATCAAGTAATAACGGAAAATGTAGATAACTTCCACAATCGCATCGAATTACTATGTGCGGTAGCTCAAAAGTTAAGTGCAATTATTTATTATAATTAAATAATTAATAATATTGCTTTTATATGATCCTTTCCCTAGAACAACGTAATTGTAAATTATTATATCGAAAACTTTATTTTATATAAAATTTGTAGTGATTGAGATGATATATATATTGTATATCCCTTATAAATCAGTATATTATATAGGTAAGTAAGATTAATTTCAAACATATACTAGATGATTTCGTGAGACCGAAACAATAATCAACAAATTGATAAAATACTTGTGTAACTAAAAACATTGTTATTGTCAAAATGGAGTTCTACAAAGTAAATGCAAATTTAATCAATAAATTTATACCATTGCAATTTTGATTCATATTATGTTTGTATGAACATTTCTATCCAAGCAACAAAACAATTATTTTGTAATCTTATCGTGCGTATTGCGAAAAAACTCGTTTGTGAATCTTAAAGCTTAACTCTACAAACACAATCTGTCTATCTGGAGACCACATCAATTAATTCACGACATTTCGCGTTAAGGCGGTGGTTTCCAACGCGAAGATCCAGGCGCGGACTATCGCCTGGGGGGCGCCAAAATTTGGTAATTAAAAAATAATTTTCATACCTAAATATCTACAAATAAGTAAAACTTCATATCCTAACATAATAGTAAAAATTCAGTGAATGAATGTTTATTTTGATCATTGACAAAATAATCTAACGATAATCATAAAGCCTCAATGTTGAAGCAGAAAGAAAAAAATGTTGAATGTTTTTTGTGGTTGAAATACTAAAAACACTATTTAACATCGACAGTGAGCAATTTTCGACTAAAAAGTCGTTCAATAGAACACCAACTGGCAGATAAAATAGATTTCAATAATTTCGCTAACGATTTTGCTAAGAGTAAAGCAAGGAAAAATATTTTTTTATAATTTTTTGATGTTTTTTTTTACAAATTGTTAATGCTGTGTTAATAAAATCTACTGAATATCTTGTTCAAAATTATTTTAGTCCACAATATATTAATGTATTTGTATAATTTAAGACATCGACTGAGGGTGCTTGATGGAATTTCAATATCAAATTTGGATTATTGAGATTTTGTACACTTCCATGTATTTTGTCACTAACGACCCGGGTTTCGCCTTTCGGCATCTTCAGGCATTCGTGTGCTCGAATCTCAATAATCCAAATATAATATATTTGTATTTTTTCAACATCAATAATAAATGTAAATATTACTTTAAAGACTAGATTTTTTGACATATCTCAAGAACGAGCCTACGGGGCTCTACAGTATTAATATTAATTTTAACATTTGTAAATGAAAAATTATAAAAATATTGTACATATTTTTGAAGAAATTATATTTATAAATAAAAATTTTGCAATATTCGTAATTTTCTGTGCCGTGATGGTTTATGATTTAAAATAAATAGTTATTAATTTTAAAGATGCTCTTAAGCCAACACTATTGTAAATATTAAATCATGAGGAAAAATGCTGAGGGGACGGCAAAACCCCTAGCTACGTTATAAAATCTTGTTATTATTCTGTTAATTATATTTATCAGTTTTTTTTTAATAATGTTTTTACTATTTAAAACGTGTCTATATGTCAATATCGATTTAAAAAATTAAAGATAGGGAGGCGCGGAAAAAAATGTTTTTAGGGGAGGCATTATAGCATAGAGGTTGGAAACCCCTACGTTAAGGAGATAACATTCCGTTAATGTGGTTTGTTTCGTTGTCACGTAGTTCACATCACTGACTGACATTACTTCTGCGTAATAAAATAAATAAATTTATAGAAAGATCATTGTCGTCAAGCAGAATATAATTCGAAAAGTTTCTTGTATTTTTCACACTGTGCATATCAAGTGATTCCGCTTTGTAATTTTACACTTCAACAAGTGAAAACGGCTTAAGCAATACAACGTTGTGAACTTTCATCTCAGCCTTCTGGATTTCGCGCATCATAGACTCATATGACAACCTTAGGCAGGAGTCGGCAAGCTTTTTTCGTAAATGCAAGATCGTAAAAAATATAAAAAAAACTCTGCGATTTTTATATAAATATGTAATTCTACTTATATAGCAAAGATAGTATGTCTTATCTTTTTATTAGAAGGTGATAATATTTAAATATACGTATATAAATTGTATACAAATTTTTCTGACACACTTTCTGACATACAATTAAAATGATTACATTTATTAATTAAGGTAGGTATCATAGAAACTAGAGTATTTTTGTTATATTGAATAACAATAATGCAACATAATAATAATAAATACTATTAATGAACGAATTTCATTGCATTTTCTGAGAAAACATTTCATCAAACTAGGGTTTGAAGTTAGTACTTCTTATATCAAAATAATTTATGACTCCATTAATGCATCATCTAGCCGGATTCGGGCCGGATCGCAAATATACATCTGGCTGGATTGGGTCCGAGCACTGTAGTTTACCGAGCCCTGGCCTAAGCAATGCAGTGTTGCTTTCTTATAGCTCAAAAAGCGCTGACGTTTTCGTATAGCCGAAGTGCTCGTTTTGTTTTCAATTAATTCTATGTATTTTGTATCGCTCATTATGTATTTACAGGTAAATAGCAACATTAGCGATTGATTACTGCGCTTGAGATAAAACTGACCGAGAACAATATTATGTTCAAAAATGTACTTCTTTATTAACGATTCATAATTATTGACGATCATGAAACGATGAAGACATTTCATGACAAACTTTCTTTAATGTATTATAGTATACACCTTAAAACAGCGAAAAGACACAATTATATACACGGTGACAAAATAATGTACGTATAATTGTTATCATTCGTGAGTCTTTCTGCATTATATCTCTTAATGAATTCGTTTCATACAAAAATACTGTACAATCTTCTTATCTATGTTATTCCTCGTTTGTCTTCTTTTGTTGAGCGCTAGATGCGCAGCGAAATGATAAGATCACTTGTATGCATTCGTGACCTGCGTCAAGTTATAATGTTGTCATAAGTAAATTAGTGCTAGCAGCAAAACACATACAATGAGAAATTAAAAATGAAAAATAAACTGCTGTTTCAAGCTTTTCAATTTATTTTTTACAAAAAATTATATTTCATGGCTGGCATGTTGTTACCGATACATCGTCTAGTTTTATTTGTGACGGCAGAATAGTATTAAAATATAAATCTTCAACAAATAAAATTCTTGTTTTACGCGTACAGTAATAAATTAAATAGTCACAGTTAAATAATAATTAATTAAATTCTTGGTGAAAGGGGCATTATATTTTAAGAAATAAAACACAATTCGTTTGTACTACTTCCACATGTTTATAATGATCAGGACCGGTTCCTCTCATCACGAGCATTATCAAATGATCTATGGAAAAAAACTGTTTATGACTTATCGAGAGTTTGTTGACAGAACGCATTAAGTCAGTTTTTGATGATTTTACGTACAGGTAGAACGCATAAAGTCATAGGATAAAATGGCTTTGAAAAAAAAATAGTTTAAGTATGGCATATTGTTAATTTTTTATTCCTGCAAAAAGAATGACATAACTATAACATATTCGATACCAAATCTTATTATTTGTATCCCAAAAAGATTATTCTTTATAATGTACAAAACATCTTTTTAAAAAACAAACAGTTGTACTCTGGGGGAGAGTACTTTTAAAAAAATAATGTTTTAAATGCGATTATCTCAGAATTTGTTTTAATGACGTAAGTCCTTCTGTCAGTATTCTCTCGATATATTGAGCAATTTTATTTTAAAATACGACCGGTTCCAGTCAGCTTGGGTGCATTTTCTATTGATACATTGATGATATTTTTTTTATAAAAATGCACGTCGAGCGAGAAAGTGCGTTACGATAACGAACTTCTCCATTATATAATAAATATATTGTCGTTCCACCGTCGTAATACAAAAAATATATGAATTTTGAAAATTGGATGGAGTGAAATAAACTAATTCATTCACGCATTCCAGAAATGCAGTATTTATAAACAAATCTAATTAAAGCTGTACACCATACAAAATCTTTCATTGTAAAAACACCTTCTAATACAGAATTCAAATCGCAATACGTTTTGTTATTCCGATGTGCAATGTTTATAGACACTTTTAATTGCAAACAAATTATACTGGCAGCGCAATAAAAGTTAAAAATGAATTTATTGCCACTCGTGTAAACACATACAAAATTTTAATTGTGTTTACATCGATTTAAAACCCGTGAAATTTTTAGTTTTTAACTACGTCACTGTTATTGTTGCCAAACTAATCTAGGAAAAATAATATTCTAGTATAAAACAGTGACAGAGTTTATATTGCCAATGTCTTGAAATAGAATTACAATGAAATCTTTTAATATTAACTCACCAATTTATAATTTTTTTTTGTAAAATAAATTTTAATTATTATTTAAAAACTAGGAAAAAATATCGCCTATGATTACTATTATAATCTTCTAAAACGCACAAATTTTTAAATTGTAATATCACATTAAGAAAGACCGAAAAAATATAAAATATTAAAATAAGTGTGGTGCATGAATCAATGCAGATGGCAACCTAGACGACATGCAATACTGGAATAGAACGATAGACACGGGCAGAAGCCGTAAAACCTCATGGTGTAAGAAGTATAGGTGAGCTGGATCGTTGTTTTTGTAAAATATGTGACGTCACTTTGACGAACCAAATCTTTAGAATCACCAAAAAATGTTGTAAACGTAGTAGATTGTGATTCAATAAGCACACAATGACGTTGACAAATTCAAAAAAATGCGACTGTCATCTTTCATCCAGCTCACCTATACGTCTTACACTATGGTACTACCTCACACACGGACGGGCGACAATACTACGTCACATGGCGTCGGCCGCACGGGCTCACCCGAGTTTCTGGACAAGTCGATGATCGATCTATCATTAAGTTAAATCTCTGTAATTATGCAAGTTAGGAACGCGATTCTTAAATAAGTGAATCCACGATCGTATTATACTATAAAACATGAAATGGTGCCATTTTGGATAAGAGTAATATTAAAAAACGTACATTTGTTTAATTATTTGAAATGGTAGACCGTTCAGTAGCATTCAATTTCTTTTGACTGTCTTAAATAATGATCGTAATAATTTTTATATTTGGTATAACATGAAATTATTGATAATGCGTTATCACTCGAGATAAGTTCGAGGAGAAGAGAGATTAGAAAAGTCACTTTGATCTCACAGTTGGTAAGAGTAGCTTCATATTTAACATGTCAAGAATTATACCTAAGATTTTGTCATCGTCAACCAAAGCTTTTACAGCAAACATATAAAGGGCTGTTAATGTCCTTAACTTTTTCCACATACCGTTTTCTTTGAAGTCTGATATTTATCAAGCTGAACATTTTTACCACACAGTATATTATCTTGAATCTTTAGGATACTACTTATCTCTCATCGTCGAATGAGTAACCCGGATTAAAAAAGCTTTGTAGACAAAATTCAATGTTTGCACTCTTTTAGAACAATCTTTTTATCGGCATTTTGTAACTACTCGCAAGTAGAGAATTGCGGGGATCAGGAAATCGAAAAGGTTATTCGTTGATTTCCACAATGATAAAGCGAAACTCACGAAATTCTCGTAAGAAATTATTTGGAGAATATCAAGGTCGGGTCATAAACATTCAAAACAATTACAATAACTAATTATCCATAGTCGTGTATCATTTACTATATTTTGTTCAATAAAAGAGATACCCACTCTGTCACAGAATTTGAAACACGAATGCGCTGATCAATTGTTTATTTTCCATTAAGAACAGGTCTGGGTAAACTACGGTCTGCGCTCCTGATGTGACAAGCGTATTTTCGTGCAGCCCATTCGTCTAATTAATTTGTAGTTATTAGAAAAATTACGTATTTTTTAATTTTTGCTGAGCAATTTGAATTCATAATTTAGCCCTTGAGCTGAAAATTTTACTCAGGCACAATTAAGAAGATTGTATTACATACGGCTTTACCGAATCGATTGGGAAAGTTATTTAATTAGAATATTATTCGTTTTAAAATTAAAATACCGTAAAGTTTTACCTACAATAACTGACGACACAGAGTATTAGTAAACGAGCAAAATAAACCCTCGTAGTTCTTAACATCCTTGTCAAACGACGAAGTAGTATTGCAGATATCGTTTTTCAATTTCCAGCACTCAATTATGCCACTCCATTGTGTTCCGAGACGACTTGAAATGATCCCTGTTTAAATAACACACCATTTACGTCGACTTGAAAGTTTTGCAAGATCAAACTTTTTTAGTTAGCAACGCCAAGAACGGTTTCCGTACAAATTTCATTCTCAAACTTTTGAGCACTGTGAAGCGTGATGTGAGTTTTCTGTTTGAGAAAATTTTAAAAATAATTTTGGGATAAACATAATTTTCTTAAATAAATGACAAATTGTTTTCGCTCATCACGGGCATTGCTAACTAATGAGACCGGTCCTGATTATTTAAAAAATTTTGGAAGTAGTACAAAACAAATTGTGTTTTATTTTTAAAATGTAATGCTCTTCCACCAAGAATTGACAGTTCTGTTTACACATTAAAAGTGATAAATTATATGTATTTAAATTAACTGTGAAAACTTCTATAACTCGCATTTCTATAACACGTTTTACTATAAAGCGTTTTTATCAATACAGGAACAGTAATTCATCTGAACAAAACTTAAAAGCGCACGTTGATTGCAAAAATGTAGTAACGTTGTAAATAGAAAAATTTCATAAATTATATTTTTAGACAAAATAAGTAGTTAACTAAGGTTGGTCGTTCCGTCCAAACAATACGGGAAAATGTTTGGTTTCCTGATTTTCTGTAGACCCGATCGTCTTTTTGCACTGGGGATACGTTACAAAGACTACCGTGCAAAGAAAACATGTAAAAAAGGTAAGGTGCCCATACAAAAATGATAGATAGGTTCCATTAATTAAAATCAACTCAAAATACGAAATTCTTGAACACAAAAATAAATCGAATTTATTTATTATTTATACATAATAATATTTTCATGAGTTATACAAGATACATATAAAAAAAGTAATAAATTTACATGGTTTTCGATGTAAATTATATTTAACATAGAGAAATATTTTCATTTAACTAGCGACAATAAACGTGCCGGTTAACAGCTCTGCTCTCATCGCTAGAAATAATTAATGGAGAGACGTCATCAGGAATATCTTGAATAATATTATCATCTTCTATTTGTTTTGTTTCACTAGTTTTGAATATGATTTCTTTTATCATTCATTGTGATTTTATTTTTTAGTTAGTTCCTTGTATGATTCTTGATAACGTGCCATAATCATTTTTAAGTCATGTTGAAATTGCTCACCACGTACGACATTGTCGTCAATTGTTGAAAATAATCGGCACTTTTTTTAAACCGTGTTATTTCTATACCGTGCAAAAAGAGAATCGGGTGAAATTTGAATAAGTAACCTAAAATTTTGTATTTAAATCTAATCTTTTTTCGCTTAACCTATCTCCGTGTTTTAGAAGGGTTAACAATAGATCCATTAAATAAGATAAAAATATGTTTTAATCATTATAATTATATTCGTAATAATAGATGAACCAGTAAAGAATATCATATAGGTCAGTTTTACTGCATTAGTTGTGCTTTGGCAGCTGATCGCTCATTACATCCTGTTCAGTGTCGTTTCGTGAACTGTACGTACAAAAAAAGAATTGTGTAAAAAAAATGGTAATGAAAAATATATACTTCTCTACTATTTATCGTAAATCATTTTTTTTACACAATTCTTTAGAATTCAATATTTTTCACATTGAAAGCGGACATGTTTTTAAAATAATGTCAACAAAGAATACTTTACTTACTTGCGTAATCATATTATCAATAGTATAGTGCAGCGGTCACCAAACTACGACCCGCCAAAGATTTTCATCCAGCCCTCCAAAAATCTCCGATTTTCGTATATAAATTAGGAAATATTAATTCCCAATATGATTTTCTTTGTCCTCCGACTCCCTCCCCCCCCCCCATCCCTCAACGTTAAAAAGATCAATCCGATCCGTTTCTCAAAAAGTTTGGTGACTACTGATATAGTATATATATATTAGAAAAATATCTAGTTAGTAATCCGTTCCGTTATAACCATTCCTGATTCTTGGATTATTTATTTTACAGCCAGACGTATCAAAATACAATAGAAAGTTACCAACAACAATAACTATTTTGAAAATTTTTATCATTTTATGATCGTTCACTCTGTTTCGGTGGATGAATTTGGCTAAAACAAGAAATGTTTTCAAAGATAATTTTCCTGCCCAATAATGTTGGCGCTACTCCATTTCCATTACAAAATAACGTATACCAGGGCTGTCCAATCTTATTGTACATGCAAGACATGTTTTCTAGAAAGATTTTTAATTCGTACATTTTTTATCATTCCGCTGCCTATGTGAAGCACATATCTGTGGCGTGATGGCAAAAATTGATATGTCCATTTGTTGTCATTTGGGTTTTTTCTGACGATTTATAAAAAACATCCTACCGCATGTGGTGGTTTCTGACATTTTTAAATTGTAAGAAAACCTCTTCCGCTTATTTTTCATCGTTCAGTATTTTACGTATTTTATAAACGTAAGTTCTAGATTCACAAAACAATGGAGCTGTCCAGCGCGAGGTGAGATGTTAAAACATTGCTTATTTTCTGTAATAACATCATACAATCTTTGTGACATAAGTTAGTACTAACTTAGCTTAGCTCACAGTGAAGATCCGGCTTGAGACTCTGTTGGTCAACATTAATTATAATACATGTGCTATGATGTTATATATTTTAACATTTCTTTAAAAAAAATCAAAATTTTACATTCATATCTGATTTTAGCATCTCTGCATATTTTACAATTTTCGCATAAATTAGCATGTACCGTGAATTTTTGCATCTATCGCAAAATAAGTGTCTCTCGTAATGATGTTTATGTGTAACCGTTATTGAAATAAATTACTTGAATAAATATTTGATAGTCGGCCTACATAAAGATATTTCGGAACATTCAGATAGCGAACACAAAACAAAACAGCGCTCTGTCTTATTCAAACTTCTAATTATAATTCTACAACTAATCTCCAGTAATCTTCTACACATGTGTGCATGATTATTAAGTACATATAAACAACATTCAATTACAAAAAGGTGGATCGTTTTGTTTCAGAACACATATCTCCGAGGCTCTAACGCAGCTATGAAAAATCAATTATTTACAATGTTGAGGCAACATTTATGTTCCACTGTGCCCCTTGATAAGAATGGCTTACATTCAAAAATCCATAAATAAAGAAACTGCTGTGTGATTACAACGACAAAAATTGGAAGACCGATGTTGATAAGGCTGGAGAGCGCATGTTAACAACTGGATGATACTAACAAAATAGGGATTTCTGGAGGTAGATATATATGTGGCAAGTACCTAACTAGTGTTTTAGATATTGGTATTATAATAGTTGTGCATTTGTATAAAAGTAAATAAAAATAATTGAATGACTTTTATCAACAAATAAATTAAAAGATCTCAAAAAATTAAGACGGTCCAGTATAACTGTAGAACGATCCAAAACAAACTCACATCTCCCAGCACCAGAAATGCCATCCTTGAGAAAACTAAAAAAACGTTTTTCATGTTTGAATTGTGTGATAAACTAAAATGCATTCCTCTCTTGAATTAATGTTTCGTTCTATATTGTATTACCGGCTTAGTGGCAGCAGGCGATTAGTCAAAGACCGGCTGTTTTGTTTTTGAGTTATGAATGCAGTACGATAGATTTTAGGGCGGTATGTCGTCTGAAAAATCAATCTCAGCCATATTCCATTTATTTTTTACGTAATTTGAAGAAATCAATATGAATTAAGGCGATTTTCTTATTAGTATTAGTGGGGAAAAAAACTGTAACATTACTGTTAAAAAATAATTATTAATAATTGAATGGAGTTTGTAAATACTTAACCGATTTCATAAAGTGGTTAGTTTAATAAATAATACTTAAGGTATGTAAATAGAAAGACTTAAATTTCATGATTATCTTTAAAGTCGATTATCTCAAAATAAGGGTTTTTTGACAATACCTACTACGCCTTCTGTCACTTTAGAGACGGTATATAAAAACAGTTATTGAGAAAAAAAACCTTTAGGTTATTCCAAAAGTATCAGATTTTCAATGATTCTTTGGTAGTCCATACGCTTCACACTGGTAGCGGATGCTGTTAAATAATTAATGTATCATGATTTGATCAATTCAACTTGCCACAATATGGGGGTATATGTGGGATGTTCACCTAGTAGCCGATTTAATGGTCAAAGTTATTCCTTGGTTGTGAAATCACACCATGTTCGACGTAGAACATTATAATTACAACATGTTAATTTTGCTAACTAAGTTTAGTTTGTCGAAATGGTCATTGTTGTTTCAAACCGCGTTTTCAATTGGCGTAAACTATGCGCTTAACTAAATTAATGGCAAGTTGGTCAAACTATTTGAATGCAATTGTATTTATTTTCAAACTATAGTATAAACCAGTGTTCCCCAACAGTTTTACACCTGCAAACCGGTAAAAAAAGGAAAAAATTTTCGCGGACCACCATACTGAAATAAAAATGGTTTTTTATATAAAAAAAATTTTCAATATTATATTGTGTCAGATGGACATAACTATAACTAACAAATATGCATATGATATTCTTGGAAATATATTTAGGTAGGGTTTTACATCTTGGTTCACTATCAAAGAGCAAATATTTCCGCTCTCCCTGAGTGTATCTAAGAACATTTATGACTGTCGATTCTAAGAAAACCACTGACCATCGTGTTGCATCATCCTACCAATTACTATTATTTAACAATAAATAAAAATACAATTAAACGTGCAGGCGAAAAAATCTTACATTTAGTACTTTTGCATGGTGAATTTCTTGAAATTTGGCATACTGGTCGCGGCCCGGCAACGGGTAGCGGACCACTGGCTGGAGAACACTGGTATAAACTACTTACAAAGTAGGGCATAAAATGGACTCTAGGTGGCTTCTTTAAAAGAGTATTGGTTGTAAGTCAGTCGCTTTTCATCAGGGTAAAAGAATTGTAGTGAGGTAATAGCTCCCATTACGCGTCGTTTCAATAATCAAGTGAAATACAACATCACAGACCCATGCTTTCGTATACATATCAATAAAACAATGGGTAACAGATTTCATTCGGGGGATCAAGTTATTGACCGAGTACTACGAAAGCTGCCATGGGACCTCCAAAAACAAAATGTATAAAAAATATGGAAAGTTTTGAAACTGTTATCTGTTGATCGTAACTGAGTTGTAGAACTGTAACCAGTAATAAGAATTAAGAATATGCCAGAAGCTAAATGAAAAACACAATGGGAATTTGTTGTTTTGCTTATTTTTTGTTTTACTTCACAATTTCTAGAGCCATTATATATATCATATTAAGCGGAATTAACAACAGGACACTTTTATTTTAGAAAAGAGTGAATAACGGTTCGGTCAGTTACATCAATTGATTTTTTTACTGCTCGTAGGCATGAATGTTTATAATGTCTAAAATTCCCTCCCAATCATCCGATTCTATAAACAAGGCATATCGGGAGCGAATAGCTAACCACTAGCTCTGTCCTAGCGCTATTCTTCAATCCTTACTCTCTTCAAAAAATACATGTTGAGCAACTGAGTAACAAGCAGTTCTCGTATAAAACTTTCGTTGAGATACCTCTATTAGGAGGCCATATGCTCCACAGTGGGAGCGGACATAGTAAAAAAGAAAAACGGTTTCCGTAACAAAATAAAATAATTAATCGATCGATTTTTTGTCTTTCAACATTATATCTGTCACATAACATTATTTCTAAAAACAACATTTATAATATATATTGAAACCAAACTCCTTAATTATTTAAATAAAAAAATACACTTTTTCTAATTTAAAATATCGACTGAGGGTGCTTGATCTAATTTCAATATCTGACGATCCGAGTTTCGCCTTTCTGTATCTTCAGGCATTTGAACACACGAATGAACTCGAATGAAACTTGGGACGTAAGTGACGAAATACATGGATTTCTACAAAATTTCAACAATTCAAAGTTAACACATTTTTTCGTTTAAATGTATATATCTGTATTTGTACCGTACCTGCTTCATAAACGATGTATTTAAGCCACGCACACAAACCTTTCAAAAACACGTTCTGTTGCAACACTCCACACTCCTCATACATAATTATGTTCCAGATTGCGGACATCGTTTTCAATTACACCACCGTTATCCTCGCTGTAAGGGTACATTTCACTTGCTAACATTATTATTCCTTATGTTGTGTATTTTCATATGCATTCAAACTCTTCCTCTTGTCTCTAAGTGGGCTATTTTCTCTCATATACTAGCCTAGTTACCGTATAACTTGATTTGCATCGAAATCTGATGACACGTTGAGATATTGGAAAACTCCTCGCTTTAGTTTAAACATGGAAGTAAAGTTATTGACAAAACTATGGCAATACTGAAATAGAGTTAATAGACTAACTTTTATATACGTCGTCGGCGCTTCCCTAACAAATTTTATCATGTTGACTTTACTGAAAGTTGGAGAGCGAACTTCAAAGTTTTATATTGACTGTATTCAAAACAAAACTGAATCAGGCATAGGTGGATGGTTGTATTTCAATTTAAATGTATTATTAAAAACACAAATCTTTGGTTCATTACTTTTGAAACGTGATAAATCTTGTAACCGAATATTGGCACGCCTTCGGGCGTACGTCCTTATTGGTTGCGCTGTACATGAGTTGGAATCCCATTAAGTACATTTCATAAAAAAAAAAATTATTGATTTATTGATTTGTGTTTAAAAGTATGGATTTCTGTGATGTCTACATTCCATTCAACTCATCCGACCATTGAAATGGGGCGTATCGAGTGATTATTAATCCTGTTCTAACACTAGTCTCCTTTTCTAACGATTTCTGAAAAAGAAAGTGAGAAACTGAGTAGCAAGCAGTACTCGTATAAAAACTTGTGTTGAAATGCTCCATATGCTCCACATTGGTAGCACACATATTAAATGTCAAAAGCATAAAATTTAGCAATCTATTGTTAGAATATCATAAAAGCTAATAAACGTTTCGTGATAATAATTAAAAGGGTTTAATTTACGTTTTTATTTCATGCAAAATGCACTAAACATACTTTTTTATTTCAGCATTAATTAACATGCATTTACTAACGTTACATGGATTATTTTTAGAGAGAATTCAAAATTCAATTAATTATTATGATTTATATTGTATTCCCTCGCACCAATCCGATCCTAAAAACGGGACGTAGCGAGAGCGATTAGCTAACCACTTGTCCTGTGCTAACCCTATCCTTCTATCCCTACTCTCTTCGAAAAAGAGAGGTGAGGACCTAAGAAACACCAAACCTAAAATTAACAACGTTGTTTAGTTAATTTTTTTATCGTCTGAGAGTACTAGAAAGCATTTAAAGAAATGGCTTGTAAGTATATAATCCTTAACCAGCCAATATGTGGAAACAGCGTTGTCCTAAAAACATTGATCAGAGATAATAGTGGTTGGTGATTGTGGAGATACTCTTTATCGAAAATATTTATCGTTGATGAATTTTGATGGCTTGAGCAATTTTATTGAGAACACGATTTGTTGATCAAAAAATCTTTTACTTGATAAATGTGTTGACAAAAAACACCAAATAACGACTAACGCTGTTTTTCCGCATATGGGCTCAATTGTACTTTTCATATTTACATACCGTTGGTCCGTCATTATTTTAATTAACTTAGTTTCTATTATCTCCAATTATCAAAGTACTTTCCATAAATAAATACACTGTCAACTATTCTGAAATGATTACACCTAATTCCAAAGAATAATGATTGCCATATTTAATTATGTACTTAATGTTTTCAATGTAAGTTCATTGTTAAGAATTAATTTTTGTTGTTGTTGGTTGTGTTGGGAAAGTGCATAATTTGGAGAAGTAATATAATATCTTAACATAAGGTTTTTGCAAAGACTTGGTGATTAAATCGCTCTACCTCTCCTTTAAGAGAAGGTATGAAGGAGTAGCTAGGTAATAATGTAAGCCAGCTTGCTGTGTGATTACTCACAGTTGATGTTTGCAAGATGTACGGTTGCGGCTACAGTTTCACGTCTTTGAGTTCTAGAGTGATGTCTAAATCACTTTCAAGGTGTTAACTGTCAATTCTTGATGGAAAGACGAGAGAACTTATTGCGATGAGCGCTCCTGATCATTGTAAACATATGGAATTAATACAAACAAATTGTGTTTTATTTTTAAAATATGATGTCTAAATATCTGGTCCTAAAAAACGTGTCGTGACGAGAGTGATAAGCTAACCACTGGTCATGTCGTAGTCTATATTTAGTGTCTCCGAAAAAAAGAGGTCGTGCGACTGAGTAACAAGCAGTTTTCGTAGAGCAACTTCTGTTTGTAGTGTACGGTGAAAGCGTCTGCGCCTGGGCAGTGCGCGTCGTGCCAGTACCTACTGGTTTGATTCCATTGTGTTAGAGTCGCTTGTAAAATGTCGACGTAAAAATCAGTGAAAAAAAGTGTGAAACAATATATTGTGTCTATCAATTATATATACATGAACGAGTCTCCAAGTCTACCCTCAAATCCAAACATAATTCTGTTGAGATAAGCTTCATTAGGAGTCCATATGCTCTACATTAGGAGCTGACATGGTTACAAGATGTTTACGGTTGAAGTTTAGTTTTAAAAAATGAAATATATTTTAACATTTAATGTTGCAATATATTAAACCAACTTTACAATTTTTTGCATTCCAATCAAAAACTGAGTTCTATCGTACTAATACATTTTGCATAAGAGAGCTTTAGTTTTACTCGGTTGCGTTATCAATTTATCGAATCTCAAAAACATATGGTCCTGAAAACTTCCCATAGCGATTAGCTACTATACCCATCCTTATATTATATATTATTATATTTTCATTGTGTGAAGAAAAGGTTAAACGACTGAATTACAATGAGTTTTCGTTTATCGCCTTCTGTTGAATCTAAACATAAGAGCTTCGTGTGATCTAGATCGGGATTGTGCTTGGTTTAAAAATACTTTCTTTACCCAACGCAAAATAAATCTCTCTATTTTTGATCTACACTAACTCAGACAGTATATTATGTAAACAAATGTAAATTCATACCGACGGGCTATTTCCATTTTTTTTTTTAATCCATAAAGCAGTACCTTGATTAATAATTCATAATATTCAAAAACAATCCAAGAACATCGTTTGACATATTACATACACTAGAATGAAACTAGTAAAGCATTTGATATAACGTTGTTTGGTTTGGATCGCGTCAAAGGGACATAAGTGGACGCTTCGTTTGAATGAAACTAGAAGCGGTATTATTATTGGCATTGTTCGAGTTTCAGCGCGACAATCCATTGTGAATAATTATTTGTTACTATTTCACCACAATAGCACGCCCATCACATCAATGCCAGCGAAATTCGATTTATTTTACATGCTGATTATAGATCTACGTGACCGTTTTCGCATTAAGGTAAACTTACTTGTAGTGACCGCAAATTGAGAAAACTTCTTCTGAAGAAGTTCAATTTTTTAAAATTGATTTAAAACAATCGAACTGGATCTGTCAACGCTATATAGCAGGCATGTGAAACTCCATTTGCACCGCGAGCCATATGAACTAATTTACTTCAGTGGAGGGCCTTATATTTTCAATATTTAAAATTGGACCAAATAAAAGACGTTTCAAATAAAAAATATTTTAAAACATACAAATTATAAAGAAATTGATAAATATTTATTCTTTTTTTGAGGACACTTAAGACCGTTTTCCACAAAGCAAATCATTATAATTTGGTTGAATATTTTATAAATGCTGATCGGTTAATTTTGATCTTTCTGGAGCTTTATCGTTTTTCATTACAGAAAATAGTTGCTCGCATAAATATGTGCTTCCGAACATAGCCATTATACGCATTACGAAAGACAACATTTTAGAAAAAACCGATCAGCAAGTAAACATTTGTAAAATTTTGTAACACCAACTTCAGAATATTTTTGCTTTAGCAGAGTCGTATTCGATTTCAATTAATTCCATTTCTAATTTAATGTGGCGCTGTTGTCACTGCTAAACACACGAGTAGTGTTGGTATATTTAAAATTGTTCGAATGTAAAAGTAAATTTGTTTATATCAAAATAAAGAATTAATATTGTTTTACAATTTAAAAAAATATTTTTGCAAGTAGTCTCGGCGGGCCGTCGGGTATTTGCTGTAGGGCAACGTGTTTGACATGCCTGCTATATAGTATCAGTATCAAAGTCAAAACGAGGGCGCCAATCCAAGCCCACAATGCGCAATCCTCAGTCATTGGAGGGCGAAAAAGATTGTTCGACTGAAACAAACTCAATGAAAAAGATAGATTTTAGCAGCAAATATAAATAATATTTAATTCATTGAACATAATGAACACGATTTCACAGTAGGAAACATACATTTTTTATTGGTAAAACAATTTCCCGTTTGATCGTTAATAATTGCTCATTTGTTTGAAATTCGAAATTGGCTTTTCATTAAAAAAAAGCATTATTTTATTCGATCGAATTCCACTTCAATGGACAACGTGTACAAAACAAACGCCAAATTAATTAAAAAATATATGAACTCTTGTTATTTTTTATTATTGCATTGTTATAATTAAATCAGTTGAAAAGTCAACTTCATATCTCATAAATGCTTTGTTCTTTTGAACCATTGTTTGCTTTTATTGTATTATATATTATCACTATATGTATAATTCTTAATTATTATACAATAACATAACTCCCAATGTGCTCCACTCACATTGTATTTTAATTAAGTATTGAAAACAGGAGATATTTTAAAAATGGCTGGATTCTTAATCAGTCAATCAACCTCCCGTGTAAGAGTGGATAAGTATAGAAAAATAAAATCGGGCCCCCTGCTAATAACCCATTATGTTTCGGTATTTGAGGTGAGGACAAGGCTGGAAGAATATAAAATAAATATTGATAACTTTGTTACTCCACTGTTTGTGTTTATCGTAAGGTTATTTATGTATACATATTAATTCTATATATGATCTTGTTAATTATAAAAAATAAGGGTGCAATTATTTCTTTCTACTGGACGTGGGAAATGAATTAGACACAAACAGGAATAGTCCTAATTACCATAACTCTAATTATAACAAAATTATTTACTGATCAAATTTGGATTATTGAGATTTTGTACACTTCCATGTATTTTGTCACTAACGACCCGGGTTTCGCCTTTCGGCATCTTCAGGCATTCGAGCACACGAATGGACTCGAACTGAGAGACAGTAAACAGTGTCTAACGTTTATATCAAACAACACGATAGTTTAACACTAATTTACTGTAGAGTTTAGTCGATGTCTTAAATTATATCAATATTGCTAGTACAGCAAGGAAGTGAGGAAGATATTGAAATTCCATCAAGCACCCTCAGTCGATGTCTTAAATTATTTACTGATCGTTTGGAGGGAGAAATCCCATGGGAAATAAATTTAATAGTATGAGCTACCCGTCTTATTTAAAATGCTTTTTACTCATAATTGATTTCTGTTAAAGCTCTTATTAATTTACAACAACTCTAAGCTGTCGAGTTGTATTCCTTTATTATATACTCGAGTATTTCAACGCTATTACTACATTTAGTAGTAGCAAGTATAATTATAAAACGATTACCTTAAAATTTATGTTGTTACTTAAAAAATCCTGAGCGGAAAAAATATCAGATTTCAATGATACGTTGCAAGGATCTTACGTATTTTATTTGAAATGCTTTTTACAATGAAGAAAGTTCAAGTTACGTTTTTTAGTGCTTTAATTTCATTTCAAATTCAAATTTACAAGTAGTGTCACATAATTATCCAGCATTCTTCGGTTTCAATGAAATGTATGTTTCAAAAGCTTCATTGAGGACAATCACCTCTGTATATTAAACAAAAATAATATGAATGTTTTTATGTTAAGGTGCATTTGAAATTTTCATTTTACTGTGTATTTTAAGCGTATGAATCGATTCGGTTTACAGAAATATTATTATATAATTTCAAAACCGTGTGCACTCCCAATGTAGAGCATATGGACTCCTGGTGGAATTATCTCAACACAAGTTTTTCTACGAGAATTGCTTTTTACTCAGTTGCTCAACCTCTCTTTTTCGAATAGAGTAAGGATAGAAGGATAGTGTTAGGACAGGATTAGTGATTAGGTAGTCGCTCTCGCTGCGCCCCGTTTAAAGATTGGATGGATGGGTGATGAAATTTCTAGACAACACACACATCCATGCTTACGAACAGAAATCCATAAATAGATTGAAAAATCAATTTGTGAAACTGTCCCTACCGGGACTTGAACCCGAGACATCCGTAACCGTAGCCAGTGACGTTGACCACTGCACCACGAATCCGACAATATAAAATAATCAAAATTATTTATTTTATTGAAATTTCCGCTGAAAAATCGTTGCTATATGATTGGTTTGTCGAACCTATGTCGAAAACATATATTTTAGTTGGCATATTATTTTTCAACCAGAAAAATTAGGCTTATTTAAATCTAATATTCTTTTACGAAAATAAAAATAATATTTATTACACAGCCTACCGTCTAAATAAACTTGTGAAATTGACAAATTCACTCAAGCAGAAAGACATCATCCACATCAAATTGTAAAAAGACTTTTGTATCTTGCCAGATCTTGAACAAAAAACCTTCTAATTGCGAAGTAAAGTTCTTACCGCCAGGCTGATAGAGGCTGTCAAAAATATTTAATTGATAATAAATCTCTTATGTCTCAAGTTCATTGAATTCAAAATATTTAAATTTCCGATTTACAATTATCTAATCAGGCAACGATGTTAAAACATCACTAAATTTTTTTCTACTAATTCCACATCTATTTATAAAAATCAGTACCGGTTAAAAAAGCTCACAATGAGCGAAACCAGAAAAATTCGTACATTTTTATATAAACCTTTCATTTTATTATAAGGTGTTAACTGTCAATTTTTGGTGGAAAGACATTCTATTTTAAAAAATAAAACACAATTAATTTTCGGATATAAAAATTTGGTGGATGCTCATAGCTGCTCTGCGTTCTCCACTCAAGGTGGCTGTTTATTTTTAATATTAATTACATACTTAATATTTGATTATTTTGAAATGGTTCACTAAAATTTATTCTTATAATTTTCCCGATCAGTTATTCGCTTAATGCATCAGTAATGTCATTAAAATTTTTTGCTCAGTTAATGGACTTTTAATGAACCCATATTTTTGATTTCAGATTAGTATTTATTGCTTTGTAAGAGGTCCATAACATTTTATTTGTAGACTATTTTATTTGATTTATGTATAATTTGTTTGATAATCAGTAATTTCTTGTCTTAGTTCATGAATCGTCTGTTTTATGTACCTTAATTTTAACACTCAATTTTATATAAATAAGCCTGTTATGTTTGTATTTTTATCAGTTGATAATGCTCGTGATGAGCCAAACTGGTCCTGATCATTATAAACATGTGGAAGTAGTACAAATGAATTGTTTTATTTTTTTAAATATTATGACTTTCCACCAGAATTGACAGGGGTCCCCAATCTAATTGTGGCGCATTCTAGAATGAAAAAAGGAGCGGTTGGCGGAAGTCAGTTAAAAAAAATAACAAAAATAAGGTAAAGGTACATTCATTATATTATCAAAATAAAATTGTTTTGAATCGTTACATTATACATTTATAGGCATGTGAGCACATTTAAAAAATATGATTTGGATTTAATTGTTTTTTCGGTAATTTATGCTTGCAAAATAGGCGCATGCGAAAATTTTCGCAGGCACTGGGTTGGGAAAACCCTGAAAGTATTGGGGAAATAAACAATTTTTGACTTCTTAATCAGTATTTAAAATATCTTCTTTCGTAATCCATTCCATCATTAATAAATATGGAATGTAATAGCTAAATTAAAAAGCATCCAAGTGTGTTTTTTTTTGTTGATATTGCAAACCTTATTTTTATCCATATTTAATATTCTGAGCCTATATCCGCGTTTTAAATGTATTGCCTTTTACGCCATCGTTTGATCTTTGAGTCAAAGCTATGATCTGAAAGAAAAAAAAGCTTTTCTCATAACATTTTTCATCTGCCGCTAAGCTAATTTTTTTTATGTGTATTGAAGGATTACTATACGTGATTATTTTTTTATGCATTGGCTATAAACTATTGATTAATAATACGAGTGACGTAGACGGATGATTTATTCTTTTTTAGCAATTTTTTAAACAAACGGTGTCTATCATTTCTGACATATCACGTAAACCACAAATTTCTTAAGCAATTTGTCTTTTCAGATAATTCTACGTCACGCGTAAAAAATTTCTACCACTATTGAAAACTTTAACAAACTTCATCTAGTGAAATATATTATAAACTTCTTATAAAAGATTTCAACAATAGTATTTTGCGAGTGTTAGTATAGTGAACAATCAGATACTTATTTTGTAACCATGTCCGCTCCCAAAGCGGCGCATACGGATTCCTAATAGAGGTATCTCAACATATTTTTTCTAAGTTTCTTCTCTTCCCAACGTGAAGCGAACGGCCTCCTTATGGAGGTATCTCAACAGAAGTTTTCTACGAGAACCTCTTGTTACTCAGTTGCTCAACTTCTTTTTTTTCGAAGAGAGTAGGTATACAAGGATAGGGCTAGGACAGCACTAGTGGTTAGCTAATCGCTCTCGTTACACCCCGTTTTTGAGGATCGGATAGGTAGGAGAGAGTTTTAGACATCACAAACACTCAGACTACGAACAGAAATCCATAAATCGATTGAATGATCAATCAATGCAAAATTTTCCAAAGTATTACTTTTAATTTTCCATATTGAAAATCGACGGTAAACTTATAATAATTAACAGTCAAATGTTTTTAAAAAAGACTGTCAGTTTTCAAGTAATTAAATGTATAAACATGTATATTTATCGAAAAACCCCAATAACTTTTTTACCAACTGATATACGCTGACGTATTTTTGGAGATTTTAACAAGATAAAGGAAATAAACGTTTCAAAGATTGCCACATTTTATGGTCCTATCAGTCTTCAATGAGTTCTCATACTATAAATTGATTTTTCAATCATCGAACGAAATATTCACTATTCTGCATTTGGAAATGGTTGGAAAAGTTCCAAGACAATTCGTTCAGTCCGGAAAACTGTAAAATCGACCAGAATTTTTCTATTACATATAACAGCGACCGGCAAACTTTTTGGCTCACGAACCACTAAATTCATTATTTTAATCCAGCGGACGACTAATGGGACTTTTGTGCTAATTATTATATACTGAAACAAAAGTGATCAAAGAATACATAAAATGCAGCTAGTTCATAAAATAATAACCATAAATTAAATTATGAAAGCTTTATTAATTAAACAAAAATTGTTACAAAAAATGGTTTAAATTCAATATACAGACTTTCAGCTTTTACGGCTAAACATTTTTAATGTTCCGGCTTGTTTGAAATAAAAAAATCAATTAAGCTCCAATGATGTAGCTGCAAGACGGAGAACTGCATGTTTTTCTAGCCGAGATCGATACCTTGTGTTGATTGCTGTGGCAGATGAAAAGGCCTTTTAGCACAAATATGTTGTGGAGAATTGAATTAGAACTTTCATCGCCTCTTTACTAAGCAAAAGGTATTCACTTTTTATATAATTCCAAAACTGAGATCTTGATAAGGATGAATAAAATTTAACTTTGAGAGTGTCGTCGGATAAAAGGTCGGTGCGGCTTTCTTTTCAATTCATGCATTCCACATATTTCCATGACTGGGATCTTTATTATTTGGGTAATAATTATCAAAAGATTCCAAGTGGGTTCATTTAACAGCGAAAAAATATCTGCCAGGTATGCCTACTATATGGTCTGAAAACATCTCCGACAGCAATCTCCTTCTCCTACAGCGGGTCAAAAATAAATTTCAAAGACGCTTTACCTCCGTGCATGGTACAAAGCCCCCGACATTCAAGATACCCTACGTCTAAACCGCGCTAGCTTCGTGGACAGTTTAAAGCAGGGGCCTCACCTCGCTCCACCGCTCAAAGCTGCGAAAATAAAGAAATTTAAGTAGCAACTCAAAGTCTCCAAGAACCTCGTCAAGATAATGATAGTATCCTTATGCTCCCCATCCCACTCCCTCACAGGGAATTTTTCTTTAGCGGAAGCGGACGTGGAAGAGTCCGACGGTCAAACCGACCTTAATTTAATCGTTCTAAAAGATAAATCTGAAATTTAACGAGCCAGGCTCGTATATTCAATTAGGACAGGGTATGTCTAAAAATAAGCTTCAAACCTACGCCAACATTACGAGAAATTCTTGGTAATAATTGAACTTCTGTTAATGATTCAAAGACAATCATTCTCGTATGGGGTTTTTTGTTGAGGGACAGAATCTTTTTAGATAGCAGTACTTAGCCAGCTTACATGCGGTAAAGGGATAGAAAGACTTACTCTGTACCCACCCTAGCACTGACTTTAGCCAGGGAACTAGGAGCCTACTTAATAACTTCACATAATAGTTTCAGTAGGAAAATAGAGGTAGGAAAAAAAGCCAGGTATGCAAAGAGGAGACAGTGAGACAGAACATGCAGAATGCAGGGAGCTAGGTGTGTTACGAGATTCAAATAATTTTTTTCTGGGTTGTTTTGCTGTATATTAGAAAATTCAAACAATGTCAGATTTCTCTGCGGACCACCACTGCTGCTGACATATAAGATGATTTATTCTGAAACAACGGTTTCTCAACATCAAATTCTTTCTCTTGTAAAGTATTTTTTATTATAAAAGTACGAAAAATTCAAATGTTGTGTTTGATATTCTAAAACTCGTTGTATAAAATATTTGACAATCACTGGACAAATAATTTAAAAATCATTGATTTAATTGGAATTTAACTGGTTAAACATTATAACAAGGTGAAATGGTATTTCAGTATCACGCCAAAGTCCGTGATGTCGAAATATGTCTGATGGGGTGTTGTCAACATGTCTATCAACTTTGTTACATAATAATTCTTCTAGTGCTTAATACTTTTATTTTACACTACAGTAAAGTTTCGGATTTCAAGAACGCATTTCGAATGACTGAACAATTATGATGTTTTAAATAATTTATGACCGTGTGCACATAACAGTTAAGCATGCAGATTTTTTCTAGTTAATGTGAATACATTTATGTCTCACATTAACTAGAAAATTAGAATCATTAGTCTCGACGATTAGAATTATAATATAGTGGGTTCGTCACTGAGGGGTTGAATGCTATTAAACAAGGGGTGCATTATTATCTCAACAAGTTTGGGAATGAACAAACAATTGCATCTTAAATGAAACTTTCTTGGAATACTTGTCTTATAATACTACTTAGTATTCTTTGAAACATGAAGAAACCGTGTATATAGAATAAAAGAAACCATTAAAACACAAAGAAAGAGTTTCAATGAAAAGTTGTTTTCAAAAATTACGTGTATCTCTTCCTGATTCCATCTCTCAGTGTCAATAATATTCTGTATATTTTAGAATTTTAATGTTACATCACACTTCAAAACGTTCTTCATAAGTACTTACAATTACATTAAATAATAATCAAGAGGGGAAAATCAAAGACGGGATGGGGAGTGCTCGCTCCAACTACACAAATCCACAGTTTCGCCTTCGGTACAAATCATATTTTACTCTCGTTTAGCGTATAACTTTATATTATTTTTAAATATAAATAAGAATTATTATTGTAAATTCATTTATTAAAAGAATATTTTTAAACTGGTGGTGGGGAACCGTCAGTCTTTTAGGTCCTCAAGTTTGTGACTTTTTGAATCAAAATTTTTTATTCCTTTGTGTTCATTAATTTATAAAACAATGTATATTTATTTTTAAGTATTATTTATCTTTCGATTTCTCGGGTGTGACCTTACTTCATTACAGATGAATTAATGCATCCTTCCAACGTTAAAAGGTTCCCCATCTCTCCTCCAAACCATCTCATACGAGAATGAGAGGAAGTCTACAGCAGGAAAGATCAAAATGAAAGAAGTTGTTAATCTTTGGACTGGTTGATCTTGAATCAATTTTCTGTATAAATATATGAAATGAATGTCTAACTTATAAATTGTTTGAAAATAATATAACTGTTTCATGTCAACTGACGTCTTTCTGCAAAATAATATTAAATTGTTCATCGATATCACCATCCGATACAAACAGATACATTAAAACTGATGAAAATAGCATAGCTTCATATAATTAAAGGGCGTCTTTCAAAAATAACAAACAAAAATCAACTTTATGTAAGGTTGTCACTAAACTTATTTATAATTTAAGACATCGACTGAGGGTGCTTGATGGAATTTCAATATCAAATTTGGATTATTGAGATTTTGTACACTTCCATGTATTTTGTCACTAACGACCCGGGTTTCGCCTTTCGGCATCTTCAGGCATTCGAGCACACGAATGTACTCGGTCAGTTCGAGTCCATTCGTGTGCTCGAATGGCTGAAGATGCCGAAAGGCGAAACCCAGGTCGTTAGTGACAAAATACATGGAAGTGTACAAAATCTCAATAATCCAAATTTGAAACTTATTTATACTAAAATAGTAACAGTTATTTATTTATTCTTTCATCGACCTATAATTTTACTAAGTCCAATAGCTTTACCCACACGTATGTATTATTAATAAGCCATCAATTTATGTACATACTGAGAAAAAATCAAAATCAAAAAAATTATGACACCAAATGGAAAATCTACGCGATGAAATAAATTTCCATCAGAACCCTACAAATTCACTTGCGTTTTTATTAATCACTGTTCGCTTCGTCAAAAATGGCTATACGAATTTCGCTGAGATTTAATTTTATAAAACTTTTCTTGTCTGCGAGTAATTTTAATTTCTTAGAATAAGTTTTAGGTGATGAAGTACGTATTTATTCATCAAAATAAGTCTCAAAGCAATATAATTAATTAGCCTACTTAAGCCCAGTTGTTCTTTTTCGCTACTTATCATTTACCTCTACTTATAGAAAATCTTCACCTCTAACCTTTGATATAATAAGAACTCTCTCATTTGTCCTAAAATTATGTTTAAGCTACGCGTAACAAAAAATGTTCACGTGTACAATTCAATTTGGGGATTTAAGTTGAATTGCTGAAAATTTTTAAGATTTTATAAAATGAGCTTGTTCGCTTGTATTCCGTCTATTCAGAAACAGCATCCTCTGGAAAGGGAATTAGTGGAATACTTAATATTATTTGAATCCAAGTCTTGCAATTTTTTAAGCATTCCTTTTTTAAAAGTGACATTACAGTCAATCTGGATAACTTTGGTCCAGTTCTGAAGGTTTTTGTATTTTGATGTTTCGCCATTGCATATATGTGTGGTATTGTTCTACATAGAATCGAACAAATGTCCTAAGATGAAATTTAATTAATACAAATAGATTTATTGTCGTAATTGATATATAAATAAAGTCTTGGCAACTTTTCTTTATGCTTTCATATATTCTGTACATAATTGAGATGGGGAAAAAATATACAGTATTTGGTTTACAGATTAGTAATACAAATTGAAAATATGGCTAATCCAATCAATTCCAAGAAAAGTTTTTAAATTGTATTTTATCATTTTAAGCTGACTGCTTACAAATTTAACAATAAAACAAATTATGTGCGCTCACAACTTGCGTATCAGACAAATTTGCGCGCCAAAATTACGATGAAATTTGGCGCCAAAATGGCTCTTCGCTTTTCACACTCCGATTCACATAATTCTTCACACATAAGCAACTTAACGCATACACGAAGAAACAAGCGGATTTGCATGTTTGGGATTCCCGGAAATGTATGAAAAAGATTTTCTTTTGACGAAATCACTTCGACTTATTCAAATGAATGTGGCATTACATATATAGCATAGCCATTGCGACAAATAATATTTAATAATTTCAAATTACTCATGGAGAAAAATGTGTGAGCAAATCATTTGATATTTACTAACTTCACGCGTATACTCTTTGTCACCAAATTTGGGCAACAGAAACTTTCAATCGTGACCGTTTTTGTGTTCTCATCAGAATATGAATATCATTCCCAATAATAATTGTAAAAAAACTCTTTGAAGGACTTTGATTGCAGATGTAAGACCTACAATAATAACTCGAAGTATCACAGTGTTGTCGGTTGCCGTAGCCTAGCGCATTTTGCTCTATCTATTACCTGGTCAAGGGTTCTAGTCCCCGGTAGTATACTTTCTTAACTTGGATTGTCACTCGATTAATGAATTGGTATCTACGCAGCTGTTACGTCAGTGGTCATGGCTGCAAATGCCTCAATCCCGCTTGCCTCTTCTTCCAGCCGGTGAGATTCCGGCGTCGTAGACGGCCGTCGGGTGATATCCACAGGATGTACTCGGCGGAGCTGACGGAATTTAGCATGTCATGGGAGAAAACGAAGCGATTGGCGGGTGACGGGAAATCATGGAGGCGCCATATGCTCTAATTAGGGAATGATTGTGATCAAATTAGAAGAAAAGTCAAAAGCTCTCCCAAACGAGAAAAAGCTTTTTAGTATGCAACAAATCATATAACACTTGCAGCTTTCACAACGCGAAGAGAAAACTGTAGCATTAAACTTGAGACGTGAGTTTTTCAACACGAAGAATAACTTCCTCACTTCTCCACAGCATACTAACATTACTTTTTAACTTACATTACAAATTCTATTTCAAATTTCCATACGTTACGTTGATTTTTATTATTTATCGTTGGTATAGCGCGAAACGCGTGTAATATGTTTGCATTAGACATTTGAACAACGTCTTATTTTTATATACATTTTTGGTCATGGAAATGCAAATTTCAATGCTCATATTATATTATATTTCAAAAATTAACGTTTTATAGTTTATTACATAGCTATTTTATGCACAGTTACTGTTTACCTTCCCGTGAGAGGAAAATAGAAAACTTTTCCAACAAAAAATTCCAGGCATCGCACATCATTAATCCAGATCATATTTGTACAAAACTCTCTCTTCACTATTCTCTAGTAAAATCGTACTTCACTGGCTTCATTTGGGAAAATGATAATAGTAAATACTCAGAACTAAAATAATATCGATGAAACGTTGATCTCCAATATTACAAACCGAATTAGATATCTTTATATCATAATATGACAGGAAATATTTTTTAGGTAACCTGGAACTCAATGAAACCCTATTTATATGTTAGACATAATGTTATTTACTGTTTACTTACAATAATGCATAACAAAGGCATTGTCACTCTAGCGACAAACACCTTGAAGTGTAATCGAAAGAAAGTTATTCATAATTTGACTGAATAATAATTGTTACTGCTACTCATCAGAGACGAGAAATGATATTAAAAACGTTTCGTAGAATGAATACCACAATTTAAAAAAATAAACGCTAATAATTTAGTGTTTTACAATTCTTTTAGCTTTGCTTTTTCAACTGATACAAAAGCAATTCAAGCACAGGTTCAAAAAAATGGAAATAAATAATTGACTTTCTAATCAGACTTTCTGATTCAGCTCCTGATCTACAATGCCGTTCAATTCCAGGTAATTATTCCTTGATGTGTGTGGCCGACTGCAATATAGACTAGAAAATCAATGCTTCAGAAAGTTAATAATAGATTGTGCACGCAAGCTTCTGACAGAAGATCTGTGCGCTCGCCTTCGAGTTACTTTTTAAGGTCGGTTAAGGTCTGGTCAAGTTAAAATATACTCTTCAAGTTCAAAATGACATTACAAACAATTCCTTATAAGAATTGAACACGTTTGATTACTGAACACCCACAATCAATATTCGAAAGCGATTATCCTTAATCTGTTTCGCTGTTCACAGATTTAACTGACAAAACCATAAATAAGGAAGTCCTCAGACAGAATATGCATACCCGGAAAATGGATATAAAGACGTAGTATGTAGCCCCCTAGAAATAAAAATAGCCATAGTTAGGAAAAAAACTACCTATGTGTAATTAAAATTTGTTTTCAAAAAGAATAAACATTACATTTTACAGTTGAATTTGAAATATTGTTTTGTACTATTTTATAAATTAAACAATGCATAACGAAATATAATCGTATGCAGCGGACATCTTGCAGTCCTGTAACAATACACTATAATTTAATCAACTTAATTAGACGCTATTGTCTCCCTCCTTCGCTACACTTCTCTCTCTCTCTCTCTCTTTCTCTACCTTAAGACTTGATGAGAGCATGACTGGAATCTGAAATCGTGTTATTAATACGAAATAAGAAACAACTCTTTTCGAGCAACGTCTAGCGCCATTTTGATGTATCTGTCAGAAATTCTTGAATGTTCACAATATTGACACCCATTTCTTGGTAGGTTTTCATTGTATTATATTTATATATACAAGAAAATACACGTCACCACTATCTATTTAAGAATGTTTAGCGATATTTAGCTGAAAATAATAATGTTTACTTGTACAATCAAGGTTTCCGAAGCTTTAGTATAATATTCTTTATTATTATCAAAATATACTATCGGCATTGATTTGAGAAGTGCTAGTTGCCAAATGGTGAAAAAATAAGAATCTTAAGAATTCTTTGTTTAAATTCGAAAATTTTACTAGGAAATAGTTTAAAGCTGAAATTCATTAAACTTTGTTCCAAAAATTGCGATTTTCCGAAAAGCGTGCTCGTTATTTGCTGTATTAAAAATAGTAAAAGAGCGCTCAACCTACGAACTTTTTAGCGATTTTTTTCGACTTTTTTTAATGCAATTACATAAATACCCTTGAACCCTTAAAATGGTCGTAGATTATATAATTATTCGATAGACAAGTTCATTCAATGTAATTTCATGTAACTATTTTTATTTTACCTAATTTAGAAACCAAAGCTGTAGAACCTTTTTGTGGAACTTAAGAAACTTTCACTAGAGAAACTAGGTACATTATTATATAAATGAATGAAACAATAAAATGAAAAAATTACAGTCAAAAGGCAGCGTTTGACCATCTATAATACAGCAGATATCCCACCTCTGATTTGAGGTTTTAGAAATATTCTTTCAGTAATCGCATTTAAAATACTAATGTCTTCTTTTGAAATTTTTGAAATCAAGTGTTAATAAATACTCATGAAGTGTATTTATTCACACTTTTAAGGTGTTAACTGTCAATTCTTGGTGGAAAAGCATTCTATTTTAAAAATAAAACACAATTTTTTTTGTACTTCTTCTACATTTGTATAATGATTAGGACTGGTTTATCAACTGAAGAAAGTGAGTATGATAATATGCATCGCAGGCGAAATTAAAGATTTACCTAATTGATTTTTAAAATTTTATCTGATATCGAAGAAATTGACACATATTTGAACATTCATTGTAGATGTCGTGCAAAGACGAATTTGTTTCTTACTTCTATCTACTTTCTCATTTCGACACTGCCTTATTAACAATAGTTACATTATTGTCTGGAATTATTATTCAGCTTGTTGTTGGGATCCTTACTCAACCCAGAAAATCAGTAATGGCGTTGTGTTATTCCATTATCCATGATACTGTTGTAATAACTCGGAATCTTCCAGCCAGACACGCTTTTGTCACGTCGGGCGAAGGACGTGATTTCATTGCGTTACCAAATCAACAATGGAGATTCTGGACATATTTCAATTAAATTTGATTTTATGAAATACGATATGATTCGAATTAATAACATAATATACGCCCCTTTGGTATGCACATGTCGATCCTATAGCCGAGTGGTCAACACGGGTTTCAATACTGGAATGGAATACGTTGATTTTATGATTAACGAATTACTAGTCGTCCATAACACTGTTTTCCAGCCTTACGTTAAACGGAATTGTACCAATAGGATAAATAACAAAGTATTTAGTTCTACAAATTTTTTATCAGGTATTTGATAGCTATTTCGGCTTTACGCCATCGTCAGAACTATACTTAAACTTATTTTTGATTAGATATATATACTGTTTAGAAGGGATAGACAATATCATGTTATCTCACGTATTCAAACATCATAATGTTTATTTTAAAATTAAATCATTCAAGGTTAATAATTGTATTTTTAGAAAAGGAGCTTAAGTGGTGTCATTAATTAGTCGTTAAGATAAGTGTACTGAAATTTTACTGATTATTCGTAATTACATGAGCATCTTGTAATGGTTTCAGTAAGGGCGATGGGTTAATATTTGTTTAGAGATTATTGTCATGATTGTATCTATTAATTTCAAGCTGTTCCAAAAGATTTGGGTCTAAGGCTTTTTCACACAAATGTAAGCATATCGGAGCTGATTTAGCGGTTATATTGTGGGCTTCTTCCAGGAGGTAGTTAGCAAATTGAGAATCTGTTTTATTATTTTTAAATGATCTTACATGTTCCTTAAATCTAGTTGCAATGCTCCTTCCTGTCTGTCCGATATAAATCGAATCACACAGGCCGCAGTTTAGTTTGTAAATTCCGCTTCTGTCTAGTTTATTAATTTTATCTTATTAACCTTGAATGATTTAATTTTAAAATAAACATTATGATGTTTGAATACGTGAGATAACATGATATTGTCTATCCCTTCTAAACAGTATATGTATCTAAGCAAAAATAAGGTTAAGTATAGTCCTGACGATGGCGTAAAGCCAAAATAGCTATCAACTACCTGATAAAAATTTGTAGAACTAAATACTTTGTTATTTATCCTATTATAATGGAGTTCTACCAAGTAAATGCCAGTTCAATCAAGAAATTGTACCAGTTCTTGTTAAACAATTTATCTTTATATTCTTCATTAGAATGACATATTCTCTTTATAAATATCGGATATGCTTCATATACTGGCAATCTGGGTACCTTTGGCACAGTTCTGAGGGTTTTTTGTATTTTTATGGTTCGCCATTGGATTTATTGTTGCTTTTTCCATGTATTGAGCCAATCTTAGACCGATGGGCAAACTTACCCAAATTGATTGTATGATAAATTATTAAAATTATTAATTGAAAACCATGAATTATAATTATGTTTTGTTTGTATTTGACATAAAATTTGAATTTGAATTGTTGAATGGACTCGAACTGAAGGGTCGTTAATGACAAAATACATGGAAATGTACAAAATCTCAACAATTCAAATTTGATATTGAAATTCCATAAACCACCCTCAGTCGACGTCTTCAATTATATAATTTGAATATTTTTTTTTAATTAAATCAATAATTTTTAATCTAATTTTATATTATGCATGGTCGAAAACATTTTTCCGAGGCTATAAATCTCATCAATCTTTCCCAAAGTGGCGGTGGGGTAAAATCGCGCCGCGTTGATATGTCAACTCAGCTTAAAAAAATCGTATTTGAAAGATCGGTGAGGAAATATTTGGGTTTCAAATATAGCAAGTAGATTATGTCTTCATTTCAATTATATGAATGTTCAAAATATTGTAATATTCTTGCGGTGACAATTTATTGTACCACATAATATGTGTTTCAACTGATGATGTTGATCAAACGAATAAGAATATTTAGATGGAATAACTATTTTATAAAAGTATTCTAACGGGCCCTATAATCATAAAATCACCACCACTCTTATTTTTAACCATTCGCTGATGCGCCGTTAGGTTCCTAATCATAATTATTCAATTAACCAGTGCAACGTGTTACACGCTCGAAAGTTATCGTAGAAACATTATAATTGACCAACAGCAAATAACTACTGAATAACATTAGTAGGCCTCACATGTATTTTTGAGTGCCCGCGAGCTGCAATTGTATTTCTGAAATTCGGATCAGCTTATATTTATTATGTGAGAAATACATCAACAGTCATTTTGTTAAACTGGGATTTGGCGATTTCGACAAACCAATCTAATGGTGTACTATGATACCTATACAAAATTTGGTGAATTGATTTAAACTACAGCCAAAAAAATACAGATATAAAAATATATGCAATGCATTCATTTCGTTTTTTTGAAATTATCGTAATCGTTTTTTTTATTGGGAATATTACTTTAATATTTCAATTATTTGGACAGCCTCAACTAAGATTGCAAAATTTACGATGCGTAGTAGTAAGAATAAATAATTTATTATTCATATAATAGATATAAAATTAAAATTGATAACTTGGTTATTCCACTGGCTGTTACTAAATGTAACGCGTTTCGCTTGAAACATCTTAAGACTAACTATATCGCAAGTGAGAGAGTAGGAACGAAACGTCTCGCCGCTCGAGGGAGGATGGTGGAGAGCGGGGTGCGGATCAACACACTGACGCTCGCTTCGACAAAGGATGATTCAACGGTTCCTTCGTCTCCCATTAAAACCCGATCGTATTCAGTATACTCTCTCTTTAATTGCAGTTAGTTTCTATAATTTTCTTGAAGAAGTTACACAAACAGATTTACACATTTTTAATTTAAAACTCTAAGTGGTTTTACTAGCAAGCGGTGGACTTAGTCGCCGCTTCGCCGGCGGACGACTCCTCTGGGAAAGGCCGAGAGGCGACTAAAAACCTTGCAGAATCGCAAGTCCTTTGCCCACTTTTAACTGTAAACAAACAACGGCAACCAAACAAATATGACAAACTACTCTTGAACGCCTCCGGAGAGATATTACATTTTAAAATTGCATTAATAGAATGAGTCTGCAGATTGGTTTTGAAGACCCTGTCCGCCCCATAAGTACGGGGCGGTGTCACAAGGTTATTTATTTCTAAGGTAAACAATGATTCTGTTCTTATTCTTCTAATAAGCATTTCCTGGATATACTTCCACATGTTTATAATGATCAGAACCGGTTTCGCTCATCGCGAGCATTATCAACTGATAAAAATACAAGTTATTAATTAAATTATTTTTTTTGGATACAATCTATTAATTAAATCTGGCCTTTATGCGCGAAAAATTTTCTCGTAAATCGGAAAAAACTCGAAATAAATATCGGTTCGGTTTCAGTTTTTTCAATAACGGATTTTTCCGGTTTTCGGTTTCGAATCCTTGATAATTATTATCGAAAAAATATTTTTGAACGAATTTATACCAAAGTCCAATACACTGCCACCTGCTGAAACGTATTGTTAAGTTTGCAACAGATCTCTACAAGAATACAATGTTGCGATTTCTACCCATAGAGGGTATAATTTAATGATGAAAAATTGAAATTTTCTGACTTACTAAATAATATGTACATTGGTTTATTTCATCAGTAAATTTCAAAATTTATCAGAAATATATACTGATTATTCAGAGAAAAATCGTGGCCAATTCTAATGAATCATTTACTTACCTGACAGGAGATGATGCACCACAAGAATTACAGGCCCACATAGTTCAAGTAGTATATAATATGCATGATTCCTAGGAACATTGACCACCATTGTTACAGATCCGGTTGAGGCCGAGTGTTGTTTGAATTAGTGTATTTTATACAAATATAATACAATGATAAGCTTTAGAGATGCCTGATCAGACGGCTTAAATAAAACTGGACACATTTAAAAGGAAAATATTGAGAATGGTTCCAGACCTGTGGTGATTATTTATCATCTCATCTCATATGTTAAAGTGAGGAAACCTCATTGAACCGGCCACATCCAGATGATGAATAGCACCCTACCACTGAAGGTTACATTTCAAGACTGGAATGGAGACAGGGTTATGAGACCTAAACTAATGATGGACTGAATTTAGAGAAAAGACAAACTCTACTATTATTTATATTTTAGGTATGATTCAATTTAGAATTGGAAATAATTAAAAAGGTTTATATAGAAAAATATTTTATATTTAACATAAATACACAAAATTAACTTAATTAAATTATAAGATTACAAATATCCTTCACAAATTAAAGCATAAAAATCACACTCTTATACCTATGTAATAAAAACTTAGTCAAAAGAAAAATCCGCCATTCAAGAATATGATAAACAAAACTATAATAGAAACATTAGGAATTAGGTCAATGGCAGAAAATAATATTTATTGTATTTATTTATGTTAAAAAAACGTCTTCAAATTGTGAATTAAATAGGAAAACCATTTGTTCATATTTATTACAAACAATTTTGAGAGATTCCAACAAAATATAAATTCAGTTGAATTATTTTTTTCACAATTTAAAAAACAACTATACGACAATAATTTCCCGTTCAACTCTTATGGAAAAAAAATATAGGAAAATATTTATGTCAGATAAGTTTTAATGAAGATGTAGCATCTTCTGCTGAATGACTTTGTGTTCATCATGACACTTGATATGAGGTGAAATCCATCAGATCTTATACGACTGCTGATGTATCTCCAAGGGTGTCTTTCAAGGGTTGCTAATTTTGAATACATCAATGGATGCCAAAAGCATCACAAGGTAATAAAAGCTACAAAACTCTACCTTGAAAGTTGAAATCAACAATAACAAATGAGAAAATAAAGATTTACGCCAAATATCGATCAGAGATCAAATTCAAAGTAGTGAAATATTCTACAAATTAGCTTAGCATAAAAATAAAACTATTTTACATTTTTAGTTATACTAATTTTTACATGAGGTCATTTAAAAGGAGGTTGTATGAGTAAGAAAATTATTCATATGTAACTAAACCAGACTTAGATAGAGTTACATAGATAATGTCTACACCAAACATTCTCAAAAAAATATTTATTTTTCGGAATCATTTATGTGATGGTATCAAATCAATCGACATAACAGTGACGAAGATGTAAAAAATTATCGCACACATGAATGTGAGTGAATTTGATTCATCAAATTCCAGCGTCCTTTCCAGGTGTTGATGAAGAGAATGTATGATAAAATGTTTTGTGATGATGTGCTAAGGATGAACAATATTAGCACTCGACAACGGTTTTGTACAACAGATCACTCCTGCTTAAGTACGCCCATCTCTTCCAGAAGCGATTGCATGCCTTCTGGTACTCTTCCTTCGTCCAGATCTCTGGCCCACATTTGATACTGAAATAAAACAGAAAATTGTCAAGACTCAAGGCATTATAATATACTAATGTATGATATTCAACTAATACATAAATTGGAACAATTGTAAATTACATTTCATTGACATGCCGCCATAGCGGTGGCATTTAAGTTTTAAGAGAAAAATCAATAATGACAGCATTCGAGTGTCAAGCATTATAAATTATAATTGAGTTTATCTTATGTGGTTTAAGCATTGGTAATTATCAGCTGTAATCCCACATATTATTATTCGTTTTTCTTAATTTTCAAATTGGCGAATTACGAACCTTGCCAAAAGAAGCAAATAAGTTGATGTTCAAAAGCAATATATCTACAGCGGTAAATCTTATTCATCACATTATCATGATAAACTCATTTTTCCAAAATCTTAGGGACAGGTTTTCTTTGTTGACAATTTAATTATTTGATGTGGTAGACATACTGATTAAATAGAATCATTAAGTTATAGGACAATGTGATAAGATTGGCACCTTTTCTAATTCCTTCCTAAGTGCCAGCACAGCCTTCTCCCTGTCAGTGACGAGCTCTTCTAGATATTGATAGCGGAGCTTCTTGCGAGCACGACATTCCCGAGCGCTTTGCCTACTCCGCTCTAAAACACATAAAAGAAATCAATAACATATTTGTTGATAGGATTATTGACAGTTCGACCAGCCGGCCATGGCGACTGAATGCAACAAGGGTGAATTATATTGCACTTTGCGGTGTCACACGGAGACAGAATAGATCTCATTAAAGAAGTTTGCCAATTGCAAACTGTTTTTATTTCAGCACACTTTAATGCATAGCAACCAAATCTTGGGTAACTGTTTCTAAGACACTCCTGGCAAGTATTTGAAAGTGCTTAAAACTGCGCTTCTATGTTACAGGATATCTTAATGTCAATATTAAATTTCATGGAGCATAAAATCCTTACCTAGCTTAGCCTTCATATCGACCCTGTCAGTCGCTGCCTTCCTTCCAGGCTTTCGTCCCCTTTTACCCCCCTCCTTACGAGCTTCACCGCGGGGCCCTTCCTGTAATGATATATAATAATAATATAGATAGTACAAAATTTAAATATAACAATTTATAATATGTCAACATTCAATAGAAACTTTTACTGCTCTAGAAAGATCTTCAAACACCTATCCATCATACAAATCTTCAAATGCTTTAGGTTTTGAGTTTTAAGCATTATAATATAATGTCCATGTAAAGTGTATTCCATTATTGAAACAATGCAATTTTTGGAAGTGGTATTTTATATTTTAACATTTTTTGGAGTAGTGTTTTTCTTGCTATCTTCTTAAAATATTTGACATACATTGCAGATTAATTTAAACAGTAGCGATGGTACAAATCATCTTACGTATCGCTCATGATAAAAGAATACTCTGCATCCCAAATGAGTTTTTGAAACTCAATTTGTTTGTACTACTTCCACATTTTTATAATGATCAAGATCTGTTGATATTGCTCCCGATGAGTGAAACCGGTCCTGATCATTATACCATTGGGGTACAAAAAAATTGCGTTTTACTTGTTTTTGGCACTGTAATAGATCCAATATCATAAACAATGCAAATTTAATAATTGTAACAAAATAATGTTTGATTAATATACAATTTTTTTTATGGTGGAATACAAAACAAATACAGAATTTAAAGCAATAATAATGAGGAGGGTTTTCACCCCCTGTAAAATTTGTGTTGTGCGGTATACGAGGTATAGTACAGGAAAATTCTTGTATTTATGTTTTTTTTGTTGGAGGAAATGTATTACTAAAATGCAATTATTATTTTTCTCATTTTTCATTGATAATTTTGTACATTTCAAATTATTTATTTTAATTAAATGTGTATGGCAGTTTCTGCTGTTACAAATTTATTATTGAAAAAAAATATTAATCTCATATCATGAAGTGAATGCCCAGATATAAAAAAAAACAATAAAATAATACATTCATTATAATATGATAAAAGTGGACATCATTATTATTATTTTTTGCCGAGCAATGTGGTCAAATGGAGACGCTCTCAGGCTTGAATCGCTATTTCGAAATATTTCCTATTGATTTATGAATAGGCATCCAAAAACATGGATTTCATCTTGTCCTCAAATAGGGCGAGTGTTCCTAACGTCAGCCGTCGCCAGTGGTCGACCTTTTGAGCTTAAAACTTAAATAATAGTGGATATATTTAAAAAAACAGATTTTTTTTAATTCGTGTAGGTAGTCTTGCCACTTGCCAATGTATATCTGCACTATACTGACCTATATAATGTAATACGCAATTAAAAAAGCACATTTTTAATTCGCAAGTTTCGACAAATTCATGTTGTATGGGGATCACTAACAAAATATACTTTATATTGTCATGCTTTGCATTATTATATTTTTTATTGTTCTGTCTACTCTCAGTAAATTCTGTTACGATTTCGTCGCAACATTACAATCGTCACCTATCGGCGATACGCACCTCGCTGCGTCGTAGGAGACGAAGGGGAAGCCTCGCCAAGAATAGTCGAGTAAGAATTGCGTTCCAACTTTCTTACGCGCCAGGATGTGGAACACGTAGGATGTGCCGGTAACGCGCTGGAGATTGGCCTCGGACACCCGAGTTCGTCGCCGAGATGTTTTATCATCCATAAGGTCGTAATTTTAAATAGTTTACTTGTTTAAGTGTAACCATCTGTTCATAAATATTGTTTCGTCGTGTAATTTCTGTTTTATTTGTTTATAATTTAAATTCTGTGCATCTACGGTTTCCGCATCCCTATTAAAGGTTTTTTTTAACGGTAACCGTATTTTCATTATTTTTTCATTTGGCATTTCATTTTGCCTCACGCCTGGCGCCCAAATTTTATTTTAATTTAATTACCCCATGTATTTCTCCTTACAGAACAAAGTAAAGTGTACCGAGATTGGCAAACTTTATCCACTTCCCTGTGATAACTCGATCCTATTTCTCCGCTGAGCTTTCAATTTTTAGATATTTTGCGATACTATCCTTTCTGTCGCCTTAATCCATATTAGCCGCTTGTTACTTACAATTGCTTTATTCGCAATAAATAATCAATTTTTTCAAATCACAACAATCTGTTCGCGATATTTATGAAGTTTCATAGTGATGACCGAAAACAGGGCAACGAAAGGCCGACCATTGGATTTTGGAGGCCGACCACTGGGAGAATTGGCATTTTTTCGTAAACTGCTATTATTTTATGTTTGGTACAATATTAACTATTTTATTTTTAGTTGGTTACATTACTTAATCCCTGTTTAATGGAATAACAGCAAAAAAAAATGTATTCATCATTCATTGACTCAAAATCCCGTTTGAAAGTACACCTGTCGCTTAACTGGCTGACCACTAGCGAAATGACCCTATCCATCCTGAGAAAAATGTCAAAAGTAATTAGCTTACAAAAATCCTTCTCCAAGCCTGGGTTAATGGGAATAATATTTGAACAAATATAACAAGCAGGTTTCAAGTAATATTTAAGAAATAATAATGTATTTTTAAAATATAATGCCTCTCCAGTCTCCACCGCGAGTTGACAGTTAAGATCTTAAAAGTGAATTGAATAATGATTAATTCTTATTAAATACCTACTGTTGGATTGCTACATATTCTCCATACTGGGAGCAGATAAAAAAATTGGACATCGTGAGTGGGACTGAAAATCTCTTTAAGTAAGATATCAATGAACAAACTAATCATTTTTCGATGATGAGCAAGGTCAGCACACAAAACATGAATATTCTGTTACACGTAAACCCATGTTTTAGTTAAAGAGTGGTCACTCTAATATGTCACCACAATCCGACTGAAAAAAGAACAGAATTTATTTTAAAACTACGACCATTTTTATTTTTAAATAAAGATAACAAACATAATACTTTCTCCAGATAATGCTTCTAATATCATGACGCATTTTTTTCTTATCGGTACACGCGAATAAATTTTTTAAAAAATACGAATCTGCTAAATGTTTAAATTAGAAAACGTATAAAAATTTGTTCATAATTGAATAATTAGTCAATTTCAATATAAACCAAATTTTTCCAGCGGTGAAATTAGATATTTTACTGATCGTAAATAAATTTTCATTCATTCGTAAATAGGCCGATTTGCGCCTCTAAATAAATTAAGTTCCGCGGCGTCATACGGAGAGCGAGTATAATATAGGACGTGTAAACCCCAACATAAATAACATAGAATTCTATGGAACAAACTCCAGTGCAACCCAGCAAGTTTTGGGCGACTGCTCTTCGGGGACATCATTCGGGGGGCATATACCCCCTGAATTTGACGAAAGATACATTTATCTCTTGTTGCACCGACTTGCATATGAAACAAAATATTTAAAAAGCAGGCAACTTAAAAAAAAACTTAAATTACGTCCCCCAGTGACAATCCCCGGCAATGAAACAACTGGAGATACGCTTATAGGAGTGCAAAGATCGCGGAGTAGTGTGCAGGCGGAGGGACACCTTAGTACAGGCAGTAATAAAAATGATAGTTAATAAATTGCATTTAACTGACAGATGGAGCTTTCAATGCAAGAAACACTTAGAAATTACCGTCTCAACCTCCCTCCCTCCAACCTTAAAATTACAGATGTATACATCCACTAGTATCCACATCCACTCCCCAACATAAAATTTCCATACTCACAGTTGTGCAGTGAATAGTGGATGTCAAATATATTTTAATGCATTTGTTCACTAAAACCAAGCAAACAAACTTATCCGGAACTTTAGAGAAGCAGTATCTACAAATATCATCCAATAATTAATTAGTATCTACAACTTCTCTCACCGGTAAATAAATACTTAGTGCAAATCAATTTATTCGAACTAATCCCCATCACCATATTATTATGATTTCTGTTCTGGTCCACACGTCCCGGAATTATCGCAAGAGCAGTTGGCATCCCTATAGGTGTACTAACCACGGCGTATAACTACGCCCGGTTCAGTTAAATAAGTTTATATGTTACGGAGCATTCTCAGGCATACGAGGCTCGCCGGTAGAGATGCATTCGGCAATATACGCCCAACATGTGCATGATATAAGCAACTACACTCTCCTCCGAAACAAAATAATTTATCTAATGGTTCAGAAAAGATTGAATGATTTTTCTTGATGTCAAAATCGAATGTTTGTGCCGAGTTACAAAGTGCGCAAAATATAAAACACGTACGCCTTTTTTTTATTTATGGAGACTTACTGTCTAATGCAATTCAAAATAAATGACACGCAACCTTACGAGCATGAGCATAGTTATTAAAATAAAAGTGGGAGTACATTTTAAATTTGATACCTTTTGTTCGTATAGGTTTTGTCATGCAGGGCTACGGTGTCTTCTTTCGACATCAGTAAGCAGTCTGTTATTAAATAAATCCCAAACGTTTACCAAAACATATATGGCTTTTGGTATGAATATTTAAAACCGACTTGTTGTGACTTATAACTATCCGTTTTTTATTAGTAACAGTGTATTGTCCCTTAATAGTAAATACTCACGAATAAAACAATAAATAATACAGTCTCATTTTTATCTAAAATTAAAATTTGTTTTTTATTGTTTCAATTAACAAGAGCAATTAAATGAATCACTTCATTAAAAAAAGTGAAACTTGTCTATATTTTCAAATTAATGATTTCAAAATTTATTACGTAATTAAAATTTAGGCCGTTTAAAATATATCTGTTCACCCGGTAGATTTACGCACTCACACATTCAGAAAAGGTAGTGAGCAATGTTGGCTGTAGTATTATTTGTTATGTGCAAAACGCATATTATCTATGTGCGCACTTGTGTCGGCAATATACCCAGTATAGGAATACGCAGTTAGCAACAGTAAGCTTATAAAGCAAACAATCGTCCCACAGGAAATTTTCAATAAACACGCATTCGATCAATTAGACGAGATATTATAATTGACTACAATTTTAATTATCTATTAGCTGCTGTTGTACCACATAAACCTAAAAAACTGCGTACATCATATAATATTACGACGCACAACGTTCAGACAATTTTATATTTGGAATTTAAGACTATTTTTACTGATTCTTTCGGTTCAAACAAGACTCCGAATAGATCGTTTTTATTATGTTTCTTACAGTAGAAAGTTTACCCGCTATCACCGCTGTATGAACTAATAAACTATACGATCCAGTTTTTAGTTTTATTTATAGAAAACTTGCAAACTTTTCCAATTTAAATAAACGAATTAATAATATTTTCAATGCCCATCCAAATGAATGTGCTCCCATCGAATGGTGAGTTACCGCGGTATTTCGTATTTCAGCTTTGCTGCGTAGATACTACAACAGACATGGCTACTTAACACGTACGCCAGGCCGGGAAAGAAAACACGCAAACGTCGTCGATCTAAATGAAAAGTCCACCGTGAATTGAAAAACCAACACATAAACTAATCGATCACTCATAAACAAATATCAATTTGGAAATATTCAAAAGTCTAATAAGATTTTTCGCAGAGGTTGCGTTCACTTACCGGCTTCGCTGCGGCGGGTGGCGAGCGCTACTCGGCGGCGGCCTAACGGCGCGAAGTGAAATGAGAATGAAGCCGGAGATTACGAACTGCCAAACCGAACCGCCATTGTATCGTCGTCTCTTTCGGTTGAATCGGAAACATTCGAGTGCGAAAGAAACGAACTATATGCGTGTATCTCTAGGCAGGTATATACGAATATCACATTCGTGGAGTAATATTCTCTACTACTGCGCAGCGAATAATATGAAACTGGCGCGGAAGATACGCTACTGGCGTGCGTCGCTTTCGGAGAGGCAGTTTTAAAACCGACGGGTTCTGCGTCGTAGTTTTACTAAAATATAATGTCGCACCGAGTGTGTTTGTCATACTTTTATCAATGCCTCTTGGACGCTCAAAGGTCAATACCTACCTACCGGCAAAGTCTGCAACGCATTATTAAATTTTAATTAATGACACCGGCGCTAATCGATCGAAAGTGCAGTTGACCGGGAAAAGCTCGCCGTTATACAGTTTCCAACTGGCAGTACATACATAACTTTAGAACTGCACTTAGCCAATAATAAAATTCATCTTCGACAATAAGCATGACAACAATAATGCACTACATACCGACTTCTTAACAACACTAATACAAGCAGAAAACAGCGTTATTAAAAGTTAGTAAGATTTTCAAACAAATAACAAAAAAGAATAGTCGAAAAGGAATTCTAATATATTTATTCTATCATATTAAACATGTCTGTAAAAAGAAATACAGTGTTTCTTTCTCAAGAAACAGTAAAATATAAACTAAAAATTATGTGTTGCATTCTTTTAAAATATGACTCATTGATACGCGAGCCACTAGTTCCGTATAACTAGACTGTGACCAAGATATTACACCGGTAATAAAATTGAGAGAAATCGTAATAAAAATTCGCACAATACCCGATACTAAATTGTACACGCTTTACGCGCTATTTCCGCGTAAAAAAACATAAACTGTAGTACTAGTGATTGGTACCAACATCTTCAATAATGAATAAGTGGCTATTGTATGAATTACCTATTCGGCGTTAATGAAAGTGTAGATATAGTTTTAGTGCACAGTGGTTGTCGAAAGAGTTTGAGCATCACTAAACCTACCGATAGAAATTATGTCAGACGTCTATTATTAAAGGTATATTTTCTGTATTACTCTTTTAATAATTTAAACTGCTCTCTAAAACTAATTATCAGTAATAAAATTAATAGTATAGTCAACATATTTTTTCAATGACATTTTGACAGATTTAAACTGTTTGATATACCTACGAACAGTCACGAATTTTATTTTTAACGATTTTTATTGTATATCAGAATATTTAAAGTGCAAGAAAAAATCACAGGACGTATTATTGCATTTAACGAGTGCGTACCTAACACGACCTTAGAGTTAAAATAAAATGATGTTATTACTGAAGGTTGTGTAGAGTAGTAGGACTGCGCAAATGCTTTTGCAACAAGTCAAGGTGAATACGCCATCAAATCAACTACGACGAGGCATATTTTATAAATTCTGCATCTAACTCGAATTTGATAATTTTAATAGTGATTGCAAAATAGTCCTTTTGTAACCATGACTATTGTGAGCATTTGCAATCCATGGTTAATTCGAACTATAAAAGTGAAATATCAGTTAATAAAATAAAATTGTGTTCAGGCCAGGGTCGCAGATACGAATCGAAGAGGGAGAATTAAACAAATAAAAAATATGTAGGTAATGATGTTTACATAAATTATTTCTATACGGCACTAATATCATAGCGAAAATGCGAGCGCCCGGGGTGGAAAAACGAATCCACTCCCCTAGCGTAATGTACCTAGGTAGGTATATTATTTTTCAGAAGCGATATTTGCGACGGGTTTAGACACGTCGCTTTTAAAATAACTTATGTCGTATTGCGATTTACTATATTCATCAAATCTAGGGCTGTCAGATTTATCCAAACCGGGACTTTAATTTAAATTGCTCCCTAAACTCGGTACCATATAAACGATCCCGATTTAGGCTCACATTAATTAATTATAACGAGAATGATTGATTTTAGGATCAATTGGTAACAAATAATGTATGACATGTTTAGTCAGAAATCGATTAAAATTTTCTTTTTGGATCAGATGGAAAATTGTAAGAAATAATTAATACAAATTCGGTTGTTGCTTAACATCTGACTAATGTTTAAAAATGGATGCACATCGGTATATAATAGCATTCATGCAATTTAGTTACCCCTATAAATATAAATCATCCTGTGGGTTAAAATCCTTTTCAAATATGTTGAAACGTATCTCCTTTCCTCATGTAAGTATCAAATTCACAATATATATTCAAATTATTATATAGCCAGAAAAACTTATACTGTCTCCTTTTGCTGGTTCAATCCAAGCATCGCGGGTCAGAGCACTCTCGCTACGCCACTGTTAAAGAATAATAATAGAAGTGTAGTCAACGAAAAAATCTTAGATATTGGGAGACTGTGTGAGACATTGAATAAGAACAAAACAGTTAATAACATTAGCGATGTACCAAAAAGATCAATCACACTAACATTGTTATATTAGAAACCGTGGAATATCACCTTTCCATCAAGAAAGATGCTTCAGAAATATTTGCTGAGAAAATCTATTAACTGTGTCTCGACCGGTAACCACAAAAGCCGTCGAAAATACTAATAAAATTGTTTGTATTAAATTAATTAAGTCCAATCGAAGAAGATGGCAATCCGAGGATAAAAGGATTTTTATCATTTTCCTCTCAAAAAGACGTTGTTCGTACACAAAGAAGAATGCATAAAAACATCAAGATGATATGCAAAACTTCTGTCGATTATAAAGAAAAACAATGCGCCTAGAAAAAGATTTTGCTCTCAATTTTGCTACCTACTACGGTGTGAGATTTCGGGTGTTTAGTTCCTAGTGGTTTCCGCTTGGATATAATTTTTACCAAAAAACCGTCAACAAGTAAAAATAGTCTTATAATAATTCTTAACTACCGCTTAAAATACTGCATGTGGCGATAAGCAATGTAAGAGAACAAGAAATATGTATTAAAATACAGCTTACCCATTTAGGGATTACCTACCTTCGACATGTCAAAAATACAAAATATTTAAGTTATGCACCTAATTCAATCTTACGATTTTATAAAATAATTATTTATTATGCATTCTTTATTATATTGTATACAAACGTCGTAAATACATATTAATATGTTTATTCAAATTATACTAAAACAAGTATATAAGCAGGCCTGTGTTTATATTAGGGAGTTACAATAAAATGCCTAAATTCAATAAGTACAATAAATTCTGTGTGCGAAAGGAAAAGGGCATTAAGGCTAAAATTGGTAGTTTTCGGGAGCCAAAACGAGATTGGCATGTATATGAAATTTGATGAAAAATGTGAAGTTTAATCAAGAATTTTACCAATTCGGCAACATTGATTCGACTCTTCCTTTTTTATATTATATGTATGTATTGTAGTTATTTTATAATATTTAATTCATTTTTTCAATTAACTCGACTTAACTCCCTTTTCCTTTCGCACACAGAATTATATTATACTATTATTTTACTTATTGTCTTTTTCACAGCAATTCAAAACAAGCTCCCACTGAAAAGAGACATCTATCGAGCTCTTTGAAACTAGCATCCAAAGCAGGAATCTTCTTTAGGCAGAACAAAGTTCTCAAATAGTCAATAGACTTTTAAAAATGGCCACCAGGATAATTTCAACACAAAAATAATTAGGAATAATCCATTATTGTAGAAATTTTATAAAACAACGAAAAAATACGAGCCATATCGGGCACTGAACTGACAGAATTGATTGAATCAAAATGTCACGTGTAAAATTTCACCTTTGGAATGTGCAATGGAACAATGTTGATTATTATTGTGGCAGACATATTTTTGCACAACACAAAATCATAACAAATGAAAACGAAAATAAATGTCATTGATTGCTTACCATTTGAATATCTTCCTCGACGATAGACATTGCTTCGTAATTCATTTTGTGTGCAGCAAAACACTTCGATCAATAATAAAAAAATACTTGATAGCGAGAAATCACAGAGGCTGATGACACAACGTGTGTGTGTTTACAATCTAGCAAGGTCATAGCTTTACGTCACAAATTTCCCAATGGAGGGGAATTTAATATTGCCATACGACAACATCACATACCTTTAAATTCTAGAATAATGGTACTGGGGAGACAAAATGCGTAAAAATGTAAAATAAGCTAAGACCATAATATTTATATTATACAAATAATTTTTATTGGATGTAATTATACTTGGTAGGCGAAATAATTTCATTTGACAATACTAGAAACATTAGCTTATAATGTAGGTACTTAATATATTTGTGGATATATTTTTATTAAAATAATGTTTTTATTCAATGAAATAATTTTAATGCCGGGAGTAATTGCGATGGAAATGTTTCTTCTGATTGATTTTGCAATGATTTCACTATTTAAAAAATCACGCTAAAAAATTACAGCTGCGATAATCACATGTTTTATTCGATAATAATTTAAGACATCGACTGAGGGTGCTTGATGGAATTTCAATATTAAATTTGGATTATTGAGATTTTGTACACTTCCATGTATTTTGTCACTAACGACCCGGGTTTCGCCTTTCCGCATCTTCAGGCATTCGAGCACACGAATGGACTCGAACTGAGAGACAGTAAACAGTGTCTAACGCTTATATAGAAGATACAAATGCGACAAATATCATTTACGAGGCAATACATTATACGTCTGAGAGCCACACCGATACCTGAGTTAAAATTTCGGAAATCACCCTAATCCTTATTTTGTAAACACCATATTAACAGAGTGGCGATTGCCGAAGGCGTTGCCGCTTTTCAACTTCTTTTAGAAATACCAGTGATTTTACAATTATAATAGTACTGTGGGTTTTGACGGGATGTAATTCGACGAATGGGTAAATATATACAATCATTCCACATTTAGTGACATCTGTTAGGTGTTTCAACGTATCGGATATAATAGCGGAGAATTAGGAAGGTTCAGCTGCTCATTCAAGATTGGTAATGAGTTTAACTGGGCTCTATTAATTTCTAAAATTTCCTGATAAAATAATTTATGATCCCCCATGTTTTTATGCAACAGTTTAACCCCATCATTCGCATTAAACGTATGGTTCTCCATTAGCAAGTGATTTGCGAATTTCGAAGTTTCTTTTTTTAATCTAAAGGCAGCTAAATGTTCTGATACCCTTATATCTAATGTACGTGTGGTTTTACCCACATAGAAATGTTGGCAATCATTACATTGTAATTTATAAATACCAGATTTGTTCTTAAAGTTTACTCTATCTTTATTGTTAATAAGAAACTTCGACATTCGCAAATCACTTGCTAATGGAGAACCATACGTTTAATGCGGATGATGGGGTTAAACTGTTGCATATATGGTGCAATATGGTGTTTACAAAATAAGGATTAGGGTGATTTCCGAAATTTTAACTCAGGTATCGGTGTGGCTCTCAGACGTATAATGTATTGCCTCGTAAATGATATTTGTCGCATTTGTATCTTCTATATAAGCGTTAGACACTGTTTACTGTCTCTCAGTTCGAGTCCATTCGTGTGCTCAAATGCCTGAAGATGCCGAAAGGCGAAACCCGGGTCGTTAGTGACAAAATACATGGAAGTGTACAAAATCTCAATAATCCAAATTTATTCGATAATAAATACTAATTCTTTTAAAACAACTGTGTATAACTACTGTTTCTTAGTCAATAAATGTTTCTGTTCCAATAAATGTAAATTTTATAAAACAATATTGCTTTTTTCAGTTTTCTCATTATTTCTTCTTATACAGTTATAGTATAAAAGTGTTGACAAGACAAACAGAAGTTTGGTTTAAAAAAATATTGCCCAGATGTTATGCAATAAACAATAAACAAGAAATTTGGATTATCGAGATTTTGTACACTTCCATGTATTTTGTCACTAACGACCTGGGTTTCGCCTTTCGGAATCTTCAGGCATTCGAGCACACGAATGGACTCGAACTGACAGACAGTAAACAGTGTCTAACGTTTATATAGAAGATTCAAATACGACAAATATTATTTACGAGGTAAAATATTATACGTCTGAGAGCCACACTAATACTTGAGTTAACATTTCGAGAATTGCCATAATCCTTATTTTGTAAACAGCACATTAACAGAGTGACGAATTGCCACTTTCCAACTACTTTTAGAATTACCAGTGATTTTACAATTATAATAGCATTGTGGGTTTCGACGGGATGTAATTCGACGAATGGGTAAATATATACAATCATTCCACGTTTAGTGACATCTGTTAGGTGTTTCAACGTATCGGATATAATAGCGGAGAATTAGGAAGGTTCAGCTGCTCATTCAGAATTGGCAAGGAATTTAACTGTGCTCTATTGATTTTCAAAATTTCTTGATAAAATAATTTATGATCCCCCATGTTTTTATGCAACAGTTTAACCCCATCATTCGCATTAAACGTATGGTTCTCCATTAGCAAGTGATTTGCGAATGTCGAAGTTTCTTTTTTTAATCTAAAGGCAGCTAAATGTCCTGATACCCTTATATCCAATGTACGTGTGGTTTTACCCACATAGAAATGTTGGCAATCACTGCATTGTAATTTATAAATACCAGATTTGTTCTTAAAGTGGACTCTATATTTATTGTTAATAAGTAATTTGCCTAGAGAATTTTTGCAATATAACGCCGTTCTAACACTATCAGCGAGTTATTTTTTAATTTTAAAGCTTCCACAACCTAAATAACTAATTCTATGCCAGTTCCTAGGTTGGTCTATGTCTTTAGACAAGTTCCCGAAATATAGCATCTTTTCTGCTAATTTACGTTATTTTTTTTATACAAGACTATCTATAAGAGACGCCCCATAACCATTATTAATAGCAATTTGTTTAATAATGTTTAGTTCGTTTTCAAAATTAAATTTACTAAGAGGTATAGTGACTAATCTGTGAACCTGAGAATGGAAAGCAGCCAATTTATATGAGAACGGATGCTTTGAATGAAAATCTATGACAGCATCTGAAAAAGCCGATATTCTAAATATTTTAAATTCATTAATGGAGTTTTTAATATCAATATTAAGGTCGAGGAAATTTATATTCTTGCCCCCTACTTCTAAAGTGAATTGAATTTTATCATCTAGTGAGTTAAGAAAATTATGAAGGCTAGAAACTTGTCTCTCAGTTCCATTGAATTGACAAAGGATGTCATCTACGTAACGGAACCAATAAACTACTTTCTAACTTCTGTTTTATTGTCGATGTCTTAAATTATATAAATAAACAAGAAAATAAAAAAATATTACAATTTCACTGTGCATTATACCAGTGCTCCACAACCGGTGTGCCGCGACACACTGCTGCACCGCGAGACGATCCTAGGTGTGCTTCAAAAATGAGAAAAAAATGAGTAGTGATACATAAAACCAGTCGGTTGCTAAGATCTCCGTTAATATTATTTTCAATACAACGGCACTGATGGGGAATGAAAAGGAAAAAAAGTAATACACATTGTTAAGCCAAGAGCCTGAAATACGCAATATTTTTTTTTTGAAAAAATATCAATCGCGATTGTTTCGCACAGAATGTAAACACGAGAATATTATTGAAAACTGAAATATTATTTTGGATTTTGTCAAATAAAAAAAATGGGCAGTACTTTTATCCACTCAACTAACCTTAAATAATTGTTAGTAGCTTAATTACATTTTTTAATTTACGGTTGCGGAGCACTGATTTAAGGTTTCCTTCCCTAATAAACAAAAGTGGAAATACAGACAATTTGAATAATATGAATAATTTTGCCTTTTATGTCACTGTCTTGCGAAATTATAAGACGAAGAAAATTATGTGAACTTTGAGTCGGTTTCTTTTGGTGCGTGATTCGTTACCGGGTACGGTGAGACCTTTTTTTTGTAAATGACTTGGTGTCTATGGATACTTCGATTATAATCTATAGTCATAGAGAACTATACTTTTTTCTATAGTATAAAGTATAGTTCTCTATGCTGTAGTGTTATTCCTTTGGCAATAATTCTTTCCAGAAAATCATGGCCCCAAGAAACATAATTGGGATTTTCGGTAACGGTGCCGTAGGATTGTTAAGGTCCAGAAATGTCGCAAAACTTCCATGCCGTTTGATTCAGAAATGCCATGATTGTGACAATATTTTTAAAATACCCGGTTTGGCCGTCATATCGTACAATAGAAATGAATTGAAACGTAAGTGACGTTTACATGCTTATATTACATCATATTTATGTTTTTTACTGGTCCAATTCATAATTGATAATGATAAATCACTAATCTGTTGTATTCGAATCATTTATTTTTCGATAGAAACCCCTTACAATTGATCCGTCCTTCAGACGCAGATTAGATGTCAGTTTGTATAACCTCAATTTTATGAATTTTAGAAGGATCAAACTTTCATCGAGGCTTCCACACTACACGTATTTTGAATAAAAAGGATTATTACCAAACACTTGGTATTTCAAAAAATGCATCATCCAAAGACATTAAAAAAGCTTATTACCAACTGGCCAAGAAATATCATCCTGACACAAACAAAGAGGATCCGAATGCAGCTAAAAAATTCCAGGAGGTATCTGAAGCCTATGAGGTTAGTGTAAACTCACATCATTTTTGTTTCTTCAGTGTTAAACCCCTCAGAGACCGATGAAATTTATAATGGTAAAGGTTCGTATTAGTGGGCATTGTCTAAAAATGCATTTTTTTCACCAAACACTGCGCGATATGATTAAATATAGGTTAGAATAGTCTTTTATCAAACTATATATGCTCAAAAACGACGAAAGGAAGCATTATAAGACTGGTTTATCGCGTAATAGTTGCATATGTCAAACTCTATTTTTTCAGCCATGTTGGATAAAAAATCAGACTTTTTTTCCATGTCCACTCCCAATGTGGAGCATATGGTATCCTAATGGAGGTATCTTAACAGAATTTTTTTACGAGAACTGCTTGTTACTTAGTTGCTCAACCTCTCTTTTTCGAAGAGAGTAGTGATAGAAGGATAGGGCTAGGACAGGACTAGTGGTAAGCTAATCACTCTTGCTACTTTCCGTGAGGATGGGATGGGTGGAAGGGAGGACTCTGACTACGAACAGAAATCCATAAATCGATTGAAAGGTCAATCTATGAAAACGGACGTCAACATCAAAAATCAGAATAGCCAACGTAAAAACCAAATTCATGTGTATATGAAACCAATAAGAGACTAATTTAATATTCCTACATATTCAACTATCTTTATTTTACATATCTGATTTTAGTCTGCCTGCGATATTCAACGTAAAATTCGATGCTTACGATTAAATTATGTATTTAAATGTGTTAGAATATATTATTGTTATTAACTTTTAAACTCTCAAACATTAATTTGGCCGATTCTCACGGCGCGCGCGCTCAGTGTTTGGTGAAAAAAATGCCTTTTTAGACAATGTCCACTAATACGAACCTTTACAATTTTTTCGATTCTCATGGAGGAATTATTTTATATTATATTAATAATTCTTGAACCATAACCTTAGATATCGTACATTCCAAATAACAGATATTGTCTTATAAGACGGCAATAGAAGATGAAAGATAATATACTCTTGACAACATAAATCTTTTCGATCATTTCTATGTTTTTGTTTTTCATATGATAGATCAAAGTTCTTACTGTTTAGATTGGCTGTGTGAACATCAAATGATTAATATTTTAACATAAAATTAAACCTCCACAAAGTTACCGCAAAATCCATAGAAAAAAGAGTTTTATGTATATTTTTGATACCATATCTTAACAAAATTTTACAAAAAAGTTTCTTTTCAGTTGATCACAATGTTATTATAGTATTATGATAATCTGATATCAGGTATTGGATATTAAGAATTGGAACTATGTAGATCACATATAGCTGTGTTTGATTTCTTAACCCATTTTTCATAACATACTACCAATATTTTTTATATACACAGGGATGTGATGGATTATGAATAATCATAATCTTTTTTGTTCCCAGCTCTTATCCGACGACACCAAGCGCAAGGAGTATGACACGTACGGGACAACTTCTGAACAAATGGGTATGGGCGGAGGGAGGCGAGGTGCTGAAGATTTTACTCAGAGCTGGCAATTCAAGAGTTCGGTCGATCCAGAAGAACTCTTCAGAAAAATATTTGGAGAAGCTGGATTCAAAGGAGGTTCCAGCTCTTTTGATGATTTTGCTGAAAGTGCATTTGGATTTGGTGCAGCTCAAGAGGTGATATTATCATGCAGCTTATGCTACCGGAATCAATACACCAATTTTTTTTTTCTATGTCCACTCCCAATGTGGAACTTATAGATTCCTAATGGAGGCATCTCTACAGAAGTTGTTCTACTAATTTTTATTCAGTCGTTCAACCTCCCTATTTTTTGGTAGGAGGATGGATAAAAGGATACTTTACATTTTTAAAGATTGGATGGGTGGGAGGGAATATTAGATATCACAGAATTTATGGAAGTGTTCATAATGGTATTTGAGTCTATAGAGACCGCAACCGAAAAGCAAGTTGTTAATTACTCGGCTACAGGCTCAGCAAAACAAAACAATATTGCCACAAAAATATACAATATTAATAATGTAACAAATTCTTAACTATATGCTCATTTTGGATTGGCATATAATATGCTTATTTCTTTTTGATTATTGCCTCTTTCAAATAGATTATGGACTCTTATTCTCATTAAATGTAATGTCTCGCGGAGAGTACTCTATTCGAGCTTAGATGGGTAAGGTTGTTCTTTGAGAAACTCGTTTTTTGGAGAAGATTACTTATAAGTGACGTGTAAAAAAACAGTCAACCATTAACAGATATAACTTATTCCTGGATTTTCTATACGAGTAATAGTATTACAATCTTCTTTGCAATATTTATCCCAAACAGGTCCATCTGGTGCACCAACCTAGATTTCTTTGGGTTTTCTTTTGTGCTTAAATATATTCCACATTTTATTGAATTTTTCTTTTATATTTAGGTGATAATGAATCTTAAGTTCACGGAAGCCGCACGTGGCGTAAACAAAGACATAAATCTGAATGTTGTCGACACGTGTACCAAATGCGGAGGCAGCAGATGCGAGCCAGGCACCAAGGCAATCAGATGTACTTACTGCAATGGAACTGGCATGGAAACAATATCGACAGGTGATTCTTATTTTTGTAGTAATATTTTATCCTATACCTGTGTTTTTCTCTTAGATTTTTAATATTCCAATAAATTCTCTAATATTCTCTGAATAGTGGTTTAAAGAAAAATACATGTCATTATAACTGGTCGATTAACTAACCTTTGAAATTTTTCCTTTGTGAGAATATTTTTGTTGAAAAATAAGATTCTCACTTGAAAATGGTTCACCCAAAATCATACTCATCTCAATTTATTATTCTTTGTAGTTAGATTATTGAAGAGGCTTGTCTAAAATCGCTTGGTAGGAATGATTAATAATACATAATCGATTTATTGGATAAAAGACTCGTTGGTCTTTTCATTTTAAAATATAAACAATGTTTTCTTTATTGAAGTGTGATGTGGCTTAGGGTCACAATAGTCTTACAGTATTTTTGCCAGTAAATGTCATATGTCGAGAGGAAATTTTTAGTATACCTATTGGAAATATGATATAATTTTTGAAAAGATTTTTTGTTACCTTAATTTAAATGGATTATTCAACATGCTTGCAGGCAACACAACCTGGCTTGAATATTGTCTTTGAGCGGGTGAAAATTGTATAACAACTCTGATAGCACTGATTTTGATTTCTCTGTGTTAATTATGACATTTAATTTGCAGGTCCATTTGTAATGCGGTCAGCATGTAGGTATTGCCACGGTAGTAGGATATTTATCAAATTCCCTTGCATTGAATGTGAAGGAAAGGGGCAATCGGTGAGATATTCTTGCAAAATTATTTACATCAGTTTAAAACTCATACCATCTTGAAAATTTACTGTAAATTTTTATAAATGTAATTTATAGGTTTTTTTTTATATAATGGTTAACATTCCTAAAATAAATAACCCCTTTGGATATTGAGTCAAGTTTTAAAAGTCTGAAGACTGATGTAGGAAATGACTCAAGCATATGCTCAGTTATTATAATATCAAATTGTTTTATTACAACTCATAAAAATGTTTTGATTTTCTATTTCATAATCTTGATGATTGAACACATTATTTTTGACAAATTATCAATATCTTACAAAATTTTCATATACTTTGAAGCAGAAAGTTTATATGGGTGTTTTGTCACCTAAAAAATGTTTTTCCATAGCTCTTTATGTCTGGCTAAACCAGATAAATCAGAATCTAAATTCCGGAAAAAACCTAGTAAGGATTTTGAATAAAACTTATTGATTATCAATTCAATGATTGTCCATCAGACGAATATGAGTTGAGTTAAAACGACTATTGCATAATATATCAAAAATCACTGCGAGGAAGTGATTCAGTGTAATGTAATTTCTTTCGTCAGGTTCAAAGAAAACGTGTCACTGTTCCTGTACCTGCCGGAGTGGAGGATGGGCAGACGGTCCGAATGGCTGTGGGTAGCAAAGAAGTCTTTATTACATTTAAAGTTGACAAGTCAAATTATTTCAAAAGAGACGGAGCCGATGTACACACTGACTGCACGGTGAGTTTTTATGCTGTGTGATTGATAATTACAGATTCAACACAACCTTCTTTATTTGCAGTATTAAAGATTTTTACACTTCGTCACCGTACCTGGCGGTCGTTTGTAAGTATCAAATTATCAGTTCTGAGTTAAAAGCGACACAAATAAAGTAAATGAATAATAGACAGGAACAATTGTCTGCCTATAAATCTGCATTAATAATAAATAACGATGAAAAAAATATTGTTTTTGAGTAACTGGTATAATAAATGCTTAGGTGCTAGTTATAAGTAAAGCTAATCTAATTTTGTTACTTACCAAATTGTGCCAGTACAGGGATGATATATATACATGATTGATACTTGATGAACTATGATGCCCTCAGAAAACCCTGTCTTGAAAAATATGATGGAACACAGTTTAATATATTTTTCAAATTACAGGTATCAATGGCGCAGGCAATGCTAGGTGGTGCTGTTAGAATACAGGGACTTTATGAAGATCATACAATTCAGGTGCAGTGGTTTATTACTGATTTTCAAATTAAATTTGAATAATTTTTGATATCGTTTTTAGCATTTTTGTTGTGTACAGCAGACAAAATAGAAAATAGTGTTCTATTTTTAAACCGTGTTTGCTTTCAATGTAGAGCATAATATGGACTCGTAATCGAACTTCAAAACAGAAATTGTTGAATGAAAAGCGGCTGTAAATCATCCCCTCAACCTCTTGAGTGGTTAATAAAATACCACAACCTGATTCTTCTGTCTCCTTCCTACATCCTACAGTTCTGTGGAGTACATTCAACGGATAGTACCCCACAGTCGTTCAAACGCCGTTTCACCGGTCGATAGAAGTGGCAAGTAGGGTTGAGGCTCTCCGGAGGCATTTGGAGTATGTGACCCAGCCAATTCCAATGTCTCCAGGACCACTTACCTAACAGGGCGCTGTCTTGTCCGTTCCCTAATCTCAGTGTTCATAATGATATTATATGATATGGCATAATATGGTGCCATGAAATCTTTGACAAGTGAAATATTTGATTAAATTTAAAATAATATTATGATTATTTAAAACTACATTTTTCATTTTGTTTTCAAAGAGTATATATTTATATTATTTTGATGATTAGCATGTTTTCATTTTTTCAGGTTCAGCCCGGAACGTCATCCCACACTGTGATCCGCCTGTCAAGCAAGGGCATGAAGAAGGTGAATGCTCATGGCCACGGAGATCATTATATCCATGTGAAGATCGCCATTCCCAAGACACTTTCGTCCAAACAGAAAGCTCTATTGCAGGCGTACGCAGAAATAGAGGATGATACGCCGGGGCAAATTTACGGAATCACATATGACACAGATGGTAAGACACGAACATCATCTCAATCAGAAAAGAGTAAAGAGAAAATATTCTCAGCGAACAGGGATAACACCGAGGAAGTTAAGCGTAAATCTAGCGGTATAAACTTTATCGACAGCTTAGTGGACGCGTATTCTACGAACAAGAAATCCTTTTTATTAGGCGTTGGGATATTCTTCTTATATTTTGCATTAATTAGCAGTAATGAATCACCACCGGCCCCCGTCGAAGAAACTCATGTCGTTACTCCTTTTAATAATATTGATACTTGGACAAGAACGCAAAAGTATAACAAGGAACAGAGTGAAAGGTTGCATGATGCATAAGTCCAGTGTAACCTTTTTCACTATTTTAGCCTTAGAGCTTCAATCTATTGGCGTGCATAGACTAGCTTAAAAACCTCAGTGCAGATTTATCGACACAAACTTGTAGCCAATTCTTTAATGAACACAAAAAAACTTATGTTGTAGTTTTTTATATGATACATCAAAGTTTGATAGATCGCCTTTGTAAGGCGAGTCAGCACAGTCTAGGAGTGCCAATAGATTAACGCTCTATGGTTAAATGGGTTTAGAAATAAGGACTTAATTCATTTAAGTTGTAATATTACTCACATAAACAACTTTTCAAACATTAGAATCGTTTTAATTAGAAGTGGCATGAAAAATATGACATACACGTCATCCACAATATGGCTTCGATGTCCAACCCTGAATTTAATAAAGCTTAGACTTTGTTGCTAAAGTTGAAATGAGGGCATTATATAACCACACTAGCTGACTTCATCCGGAATATAGATGCCTATTTTATCTTCCTTTATGCATCACTCGACAAGGACGAAGAAAGGTGTAAATAGTAACTGTAAATTACACAACGCACGAGTTTATCATTTGAGAGTTTCTGTATAACGGACAGATATGTGTATTTTCTATTCTATAGTTAGGATAATAGGCTCATATAATAAACTGAAACAAAATAAAAATGAAATTCTGTTATTTGTCTTGTATAAATTTAGAAAAGCATTTAAAATCAGCAGTAGGAACTACTCATATGAAGGTTTTAAAATCATCATATACATTTTATCTGAATATCTAAAATTTATTCCTCATTCCTCTTTTTTTATCCTAAGCACTACGTAACTTAATTATACAAAATTCCATGATAATACCGTAGTTCAAAATTTAATAATAAAGTAACAGATTGAAAGATGTATTAATTCAAAAAGTGCAGGCGCTCTGCTATTCAACATTGTTTACAATATTATACTATTATATTATAATAGTTCACATAGTAGGTCAAGGGGCTAAAAAACACCTCAATTTATTCCAAAATACATGGAGATTGAAAACATCTCTTTTTATATACAAGTACCCTCCCTTTCATCTTTTATTACAAAGAATCCTATGTATGCTCTTGTTTTTACCGCATAATCTAATTAATATAATTGACAGTTTCACAATTATTTGTCGAAGTTTTTAAGTTTTAGTGTTATTAGATGTTGAATTATGTAAAAATAATATACTACATATAAAATATACGGATTGTGTGTGAATCAAAAAACTTTGTTTTATTTTAAAATCGATTGACGCTTTTCCTGTTATTTTACAAATTCGTGAAAACTGTTGATTAATTACTGAAAGATAGTAGCTTCATGAATCATGAAATCGCGATAGAAATATTTCACTAAATTCTATGTCAATAATCTTTTTAGCTACTATTTTCTTCGAAACGTACATACCATTGACGATATCATTTTTTTTTTTGTAGGTAAGAAAACCAGAAAACATTAATTTTATAATAATTCTGTACGGTTAAATAAACAATTCAGTGGAATCATTCTACAAACACTTTTGTATATCAAGATTAAAGAATAATTTATACATAGTAAATTTGGATTGTTGAGATTTTGTACACTTCCATGTATGACCCTGGTTTCGCCTTACGGCATCCTCAGGCGTTCTAGCGCATGAATGCCTGAAGATGCCGAAAGGCGAAACCTGGGTCGTTAGTGACAAAATACATGGAAGTGTACAAAATCTCAATAATCCAAATTTGATATTGAAATTCCATCGAGCACCCTCAGTCGATGTCTTAAATTATACATAGTAATAGAAGGCGACATTATACAGGTACATGAAAACTTACTTTTCGTTTTCAGCATGACCTTTTTCCTTAGAAATAAATTCTTAGTACTGTGATAAATGGCAGAGAGATTTACTTTTTACGAACGGTAACTGTCAATTTTCTCGATACACTAATGATATTTTTAAATGTTCACTATCATCTATGTAATAAGTAACTGTCATTCATCACGGATATAATGGCTTCATAAATGGAATGAAATGTTAACCTGTTTTAGTGAGTTTTAAATTTAACTCAGCTAATAGTATGACTGCTATTGGTTGACTCACTGAAAAAGAGTGGAAATTGTGTCAGCAAATTTTATGATATAGACATTCTTTTGTCTGTTTCACTCATCTTCTCATAATCAACTTACGTTTGTCAAGATTCTAAATTCCATATCATGTTTTATTTCTTTTCCATTCCAACTTGAGTGAAAATTAACAGAATAATTTAATTGTTGCATTAACGTTTTCATTTTTAATCTTCAGGATCTAAACGATCATCCGCTTCATCTGAAGACAATGTTCGGAAATCAAATAATTCTGGACAAACGGTGCAAAGTGAAAGTCATCAAACACCTAAACCGAATCCAAATGAAAATCGGAATAATGCCACAGATACTGAATCAAATACGGGCCTATTTACAAAACTTAAACGAAAGATTTTTGGATAGTTGAATCATGTAACCATATTTTATTTATATTCATTTGAGCTGGGATTGTTTATCATAAAATGAAGCATGTAAGAACAATCTTTTACTAACTTACAAAAATGTTTCTAATTCAAGACCGTCAGCGCTGATGTTAAAAAAACTGACAAATAGACTAACTGAAAGTAGTGATAGATAAATTTGCATTTATTGTCGTCAATATATATAAAATTCCAAGCTATATGGAGCTATTATATAATATATACAATAAACACTTAGAGATGAAGTAACAATAGTGAAGAATAATTAATAAAAATAATTTAAACTGTTCCTAAAATTATGTTTTGTAGAATATTAATTGATTATTGTTTTCCATTATTCTTTGTGGAATGATGTCCAGATGCCAGATAGGATATTAAGCAAAAGCAGCGTTTATTAATATCATTGTATCAATATAAAAAAATACATTTTATATGTTTTGTTATTATGATAATGTAGTGTGCAAAATCGACAAAGTGACATTACTGGGTATAGAAAGTAGATCTTTTATCAGTAAATTATTGCGTGCCTAATTACGTATTAAAAAAATATGTCTATATTAATGTTAAGATTGTGATACTTAATTAAAAAAATATTTATTAAAAGTTATCATTTAAAAACATACGACTTTCATTTGTGGACTTTTTATATCCTATTATCATCTTCATCATACAGTCTCAAATTTTATAATAAAAATGTGTCTTCAAAAACAATAATCGAAAATCTGAATATTAAATCATATCGAAAAAAAAATTCTCACTTGCATTATCAACATTGATATGACCTGGCCTAACACTAGCTCATTGATTTTCTGCATGACACTACACAAAAATACATGTCTGCGTGTAAGCATACCACTCTCCTATCTCGAATTAATACATACAATAAACACCGCAGGCTATATTTTGGGGAAAATAGGAGCTTATTTCAATTGAAATTACAAATGAGTCCACAAATTAAAGTATTTCTTCACAATGGAGTCTTGGTCTGTTGTTTTTGACCCGGTTATACCCAAAAATACTGTTTAGAAATTGAGCAGTAAATTGAAATTTATTTTACTGTGATTTAAGCAAAAAATCAATTGAATTAAATACATTTTTAAATAACATACGTCCAATTTCGAGAGTAACCTGTGCACCTAAGCACTTTCCCTATAAGATGGTGTGTGTGCTTTACAGTGAGAAAGATAGTGTGTTAAGATAGTCGAAGAAGAATAGCGATCACACACAATCCCTTCTCCTTTGACTGTCGTTACACACACACGGTTTCTCGTTTTAAAGCATGTATATCAAATAATCGCGCATGAAAGCGTCTAGTTGTAAAAGCCGCTAATAAAGCAAACAATGTATACGAAAATGCTTTGATGAGGTTTTACATTTCGTAATAAATTACATGTGATATCATTACTAATAAATTTGTCTCGTAGAACTAAACATTTCATTTCTACAGCATACATAGTACAAATAATAAAATGGTGTGAAGTTTTACTAAGAAAAGTTCTTATGTCTGTTTAATTTCAAAGTTTCAAGAAAGGATTTAACAATTCTAGTTTATTTTAAAATCAGGTAAAGTGGTGTTTGAAAAAGGTTTAGTTGACATACCATTATAATCGATCTTGGAAAACAAATAATTAATTTCAAATTTGTATTATTGAGATTTTGTACACTTCCATGTACTTTGTCACTAACGACCCGGGTTTCGCCTTTCGGCATCTTCAGGCATTCGAGCGCACGAGTCAGTTTGAGTCCATTCGTAATACAAATTTGATATTGAAATTCCATCAAGCACCCTCAGTCGATGTTTTAAAATAATTAATTGTTTAAATTTTTCTTTTGTTCTCAGGAGGGAAAATATCAATCGGAGAGCCCCTCCACCTGATCGATGCTATCCGTGAAGTTTTGAAAGAAAAGATTTCCTTACCCAAAGATGAAGATAAAATTATCGATAGTACAAAAGAGTCTACAGATGAAGTCCAACAAGTGAAATCGGAAGTTAAACCAAAAAACAACAAAAAACCGGCAGCCAAAGATATAAAATCAGAGGGCTCACAGAATGTTATAGAAGACGAAGAAATTAGTAAAAAATCTAAAAGGAATAAAGTGTAAAACATAATGTTCGTATACAGTTATGGATAAGCTTGTCAATATTATTTTTATTGTTGAATACATACAATGATATTTGTTAGTGACATGAAACAGAATGTTATAACACATGTAACAAATATGTTTTAAAAATAGAAAGACAAATTTTGTTGCCAGATGTTAACAAAAAAAATAGTCTTTGAAGTTTTCTTTGAATTATCTGATGTCTTTTGAATATATACTGAACTAGAGGACTATTGTTCTATTAAACTACATAATTTAATGAAATTTACAACCTTGGTATAATCTTGTTATGGTTAACAGAAAACTATCATGTAAAATTTTGTCTTATAACAAATAAATGGATAATAATGAAACGATATATTCCTTCTACTAGCATTAGATTTATTTTAGAATTTATTCAATGCCATACTTTTTTGTTGAATGGTTTGTTAGATAATGCAGGTTCTCTATTTCTCTGAATAAAAGAATTTACCTCTATATATACGTATACCTTGTAAATATACTTTAGAATTTCTTTCTTTCTCGCTCAGTCATATGTTAAGTGAAGAGTGCAAGCGAGATCCAAGAGCATGCTGGCACATGCTCTTGTATCCTACTTGTTTATACACAGGTGAGGTTGTGTGATAGAGATAGATATAAATCTGCCGCATGCCGATGGTTCTCATATATAATATTAATATACAGTTCCAAAGAGTTTCCATAATCTATAAAACAAAAATAACTAGCTTATGATACCTGTCATATGTGGTATGGTATTACTATATAAGTTACTTAAATTTGACAGATATTTTTTTATATGGTGTAATGGTAGATACATTTCCTTCATTCTTCAATTAAATTAAAAGTCACCATACATATTCTAAATTATTTTCAGTTTACGATAGGTATTTAAGGCATACCTATATCAACTAACTAAAATAAGTATTTTTAACATTACATCTAAATCGTCATTTTGTTGTCTGTTGGATTATGAATTTTTTTTTTTTGGACTTGTCACTTCTAGAAAATAATATGTATAGTTTTGATTAAGTGTAGGGTCTAAAACAAATTTTATAATTATTCTAGGAAACATTTCCTATGTGCAAATGTATTGGTTTATTGGCAACCAAAACTATAGTCATGTTTCTGTCATTGAATTGTAGTAATATATGGTTACTTCTAAAGAAATCAGTGTAGTAATTTCAATTATTTAAGACAAATCATTCCAGCATTTTGGATCTTTGTAGATTCAGCTGTCATAATAACATTGTAACAATATGTTAATATCACATGTATTGTTTTACTTGCTGTTAAATGTTATGTTTTCATAAAGGTGCTGTTTATGATAAATGTTGGTTTTTTTTTATATCTTAAACCAAAATGTGAAGGCACGTCTGACGAAAAATTTAAGGGTGACTGACACAAATACTGACAATTAATCTTAAATTATATCAATAAATGTGTATTATTTTTGCAACAGATTACTTCCCTACTCGAGTGCAATAATAATATACAACCCTCACTATGCCATTTTTGATATATTATGTGACAGTACATGCAACCTTATTCCTATGAACACTGCAATGGCATAAAGAATCACAAATTCAAGTTAGTTCACCAAACGCCGCATTGGACATGAGTGTGTTGAATTTGAGTGAATTAAATTAACCCTTCTGCTCCCAGTGTGCCAATCTATCTATTGTTCCAATTTTTGATAAATAGGCCCCAAAGAATTGGAAACACATTTTTATGATTTCAATAGATTTAAATTAGGATTATACTATACATCACACCCAAGTAAAGTAAGTTTTCAAAGAAAAACTTGATAATTTTGCTACCAGAATTGGAAAATGAATTAGAATTATTATTTTCATACTTGGATGAACTTCTTTAAAAAAATAGGAAATGAGCCGAGATATTTAATAAAAAATAGTATGTAGTTAAAATACAGACATTCTGTTTTATTGAATTTGATCATAAGTAAAAAAAAATACATTGCAAAAATAGTAATTAATAATTTATATTATTGGAGCATTTCCCTTTGCGACATGACACAATCTTGCCAAAAGACCGGACATTTGCAATATTGAACCGAGGCCTTCGATAATTCTCATATGTGTGAAGCCAATTTCTTTGATAAAAGCCAGTTTTAAATTTTCATCTACGTTCAGGTTCTTGCAAACTTTGAAAATGTTTCCAATTATATCTTCTGCCGCGTAACCCAGTTTCCATAATTTTGACATTATCTGAAAAGGAAAAGTAGAACATTAAAATATTTATCAATTGGATTTAAATGAGAAAAGTAGAAATGTGATTAATTACCTTATATGCTTCATGTATATCCCCTTTACTGCACAACTCCAGCATATCTTTGACAAGAAGAGGATGGGGTTCATCGCAAACTTTGAAGACATTCTCTCCATTGATGTGGCCGAACCCGTTGGCAGTGGACTGCAGATTGTTAAGTGCCTGTCTCATATCACCTTGGGATGTAAATACGACAGCTTCCAGCCCGTCTTCAGCATGAGATAAATCTTCTTTTTGGCATACTTCAATTACCTTAATGAGATAACAAAAAAATCGCCGAATTTAAAAAAAAAAGAATGCAAAGGTGGCATGAACGTTAATTAATTTGTAATTAAAATATACTTCCACTGAAATTACTTTATTGATTTTGAAATCTCGGACATGAGTTTGTTATTCTCATTTTGTAGCTGGGCAGGTAAAGGGTTTAAAAAATATATAAGCATTAATACCTTTGCCAATATTTGAGCATCTGTTAGTTTAGAATAGCGCAGCATGGCACATCTTGATTGAATGGCTTCGATAATTTTTTCACTGGTGTTGCAAGCAAGCGCAAAACGTGTTGTGTTGCTGTAAATTTCCATTGTCCTTCGCAGTGCTTGCTGGGCTCCTTCCGTCATACTATCAGCTTCATCTAAAATCACAATCTTGTGACGACCACGCGGTAATGTAACCTGGATTAGAAAAAACAAATGTAACAAATATTCGTGTCATTTTCTATGTAAGATTGTAGTAAAACTAGTGGAGTAGCATTGTTGGGTTGAAATCACAGCTTTGTAAAGATTTTAATATGTGCATTTATTTTGAGATCAGCCCATACATCGGTACTACAGAAATGCTTCACATCTAGATAAAATGAGAAAGTGTAATCAATAAAAATAAAAAAAATACAGGAAGTGGTTGATGATCTCTAATTGGCATAGATCATGGTTTAAAAAAGAACAGTCGAAATGATATGAGTTATAAAGACTAGTAAAACTGCAACTGCTATAGTGAGACTATTATTCCACTAGCCAAGTGGGGGCCGTCAACTTGTATCATGCAAGACGCTGTGAATTATACAGTCCCAACAGCTATTTAAAATGAATCAAAATATTGCATCATATTTTCTTTGTTTTCGGGACTATGTAAGAAACTTGGTACACGACTTATCTAGTTCATCATCCTTGCATTTCTACAGCCTATGAATAACATTGCAACTTGACTCTGGGCCACATACAGCTCAGCCAACCAATCGCTGTCAAGCATAATTATAGATGGCTGATAAATGTAACTGGTGATTTACCTTTTGCTGAGCAAACATTTTTATTTTGTTCCTCACAACATCAATACCGCGATCATTGGAAGCATTTAGTTCCAGAACGGCTTCTTTGAAGGAGGTCCCTAGTAAAATCCGCGCCAAACACAAAATTGTGGTAGTTTTACCGACACCCGGTGGGCCAGCAATTATAATATTAGGTGCATTGCCGTTTTGGGCAAACACCGACAGTCTACTAATCGTGTCTTCATTCCCAACTATGTCTTCAAACTTTTGAGGTCTGTATTTTTCAATCCATGGAAGATGCGAGATCGATTTTTGAACAGGTTTGGATGCAGGTTTTTCCGGCTTCAAAGTGGTTTCTTGGTCTTCGTCGATTTCCATAATGGAATCATCCGCTTCGATCATATTGTAGCCCTTAGAAAACTACTAACTTCAGTTTACTTTCACTAATGTAATCCAAATTTATATGCAACGGATTGACAGATGTCAGAATCGGAATCTTCGCGCCACTATATTATTCTAATTTATATATATGGCCGGCATTCTCACAAAAATACTAAAACCAAATTTGTATTTTTTTCTTTCGATGATTACGAGCCTCGAAGGAGTCCGTGAATCTGCATTACTTTCGGCCCAAAGAAATGATGCGTGTTTTAGATATGATGTATTAAAAATGATAATAATTATAAAATAAAAATGTATTTATATGAATCATTTTTCTTACAGCCAACCCCGATTGAGTTTGCGTGTTTTGACAGCGAAAGGTGACTGACATTTCCATAAATATTTTTATTGTATTAGAAGAAAATTAAAAGGTTTGTCAATTCTTAAGTCTATCCCGATTTAATGATACCCTAAACATGATCACATAAATAATATTCACCATCATTATTCTTTGCATTACTTCCATATCCAATGTTTGGTATTTTTGTCTGATGAATCATCTCCCAATTTACTTAGGAAACCTTCAAAAATGATTGTCAATACATAGTCTGCAATAATTGCACACTTAACTGCATATTAAATTTGTACTGTTGAATTTTACAGTAGTGATATTTGCATTGCTTAAAACGCGCTCATTATTATTTTTCTAGAATATAAACATGGACTGGTTATTTGGTAAAAAGATGTCGCCAGACGAGATGCTTCGTAAAAATCAGAGAGCATTGAATAAAGCAATGCGTGATTTGGACAGGGAGAAAATGAAAATGGAACAGCAAGAAAAAAAAGTTATAGCTGATATTAAAAAATTGGCCAAGGAAGGGCAAATGGTAAGGATTCTTCTTTACATTAGTATTTTGACGGTACTTATGGTTTTTTTGGCAATCAAAATGTTGTATGAGCACAGTTAGTGCTGTGCTCGTAAATTTAAAAGTGAATTTATATGGTATCACACTATTGGTGTGATATGGTATATTTTATATCCACATCCCCAACGAATAACGCAACGACTCGCTTTTGGTAATTTTGCAGGTGAGTATTTACTAATAATTGATTTCTATTAATGCTTTTATTAATTTCTATGAATTTTAAGCTATTCATTTTTCATCAATATTTTTTCAAGCTTGTATCTTGCTCTCCTGTAAAATGATCAGAAATGCCTTCTTCATTGGGGGTGTCAATATATGCACTCCTATTTAACATTTCTATAAAAATGTACTCTGTATCGTACCATAGATAAAAAAGAACCATGGATTATTAGTAATTTATTGTACCAGTTTAAAATATAGTCTATCGATAGTACTATGGAGTTGATGTTTTTTTTATTATTTATAACAACACTTTCTTTATTACAAACATACTTATTTTTGTCCAATGGCAAAATATTTTGATTTAATGATAAGAACATTCGCTATTCCCACAATAATTTCACAGGGTATATAATACTCTACACCAGTGTTTCTCAGTGGGTGGTCTATGGACCACCGACAGTCCGCAAAAGCGTTTTGCAGTCCGCAAATAGTTAACGCTTTTTTTAAAAGTAATAATCATCATTCAAAACCCGTAGACCAGCAAGAGTTCACATTGTATTTTTAAAATTGGTAAAAGGTTTCGAATAGCAAATTCAACCACACATAGTCTTATTGTTTTGGTATTTACATTCAATCCTCTTTTTATACGGGAATACGTTCCATCCAAATGTCTTTTTCAATTTTTAACCAAGCAACATCAGGCAATCCAGCCCCTACTACTTAAATAATTGTTTAATTCCTTTTATTTTTAGTGGTCCACAGGTGTAAAAAAGTCTAGAAACACCACCCTCTACAACCATGATCTTAACTGAGGCATATTCATAAGCCCATTGATATTCTCAATGTAACCTCAGATAAACACTCTTAATTACTATATTTTAATATATTGTCTTTACCATCCAACTATCAGTCTCAAAACGCAGGCGTTATTAATTGGTCTACATTCTGTACTTGTAAGATTAATGTTACTAAAAACTCCCACCACCATAGCCAACATAGGTTTTACGGTTAAAGGCTAGAAAGAAACCAGTGAGTGAATATTTGGGCTAGCAGAAGTTTACACCAAATGCTTTTGATGAAAAATGCTTATAATACTTGCATACCCTATGATAATTATATTAAACTGATTTTTCTTTCAGGATGCTGTTAAAATTATGGCAAAGGACCTAGTAAGGACAAGACGATATGTTAGGAAGTTTATGTTGATGAAAGCAAATATTCAAGCTGTCTCATTGAAAATACAAACACTCAAATCTCAAAATACAATGGCTATGGCGATGAAAGGAGTTACCAAAGCCATGATGAGTATGAATAAGCAACTCAACTTACCACAAATACAGAAGATATTACAGGTTTGTTTAACAATATTTTTCGAAAAAAAATTGGTATTACTTAAATAGAAGTTTTAAACTCTATGATTGGATATATACTAATTCACGTTATAATTTAATTTACATGGAAGTGTACAAAATCTCAATAATCCAAATTTAATTCACGTTAAATTAGAAGAAGTTTCCAACCCCCTAATAATGTTCTGTATCAAAATGAATTTGTCATAAATTCGGATAACTTATTATTAATAACACCATTGTTTTAGGAATTCGAAAAACAATCAGAAATAATGGATATGAAGGAGGAAATGATGAACGACGCCATGGATGATGCGATGGAAGACGACGAAGAAGAAGAAGAAACGTAAGGGCAATTTTTTACTGTAACATTTTTAAAAGTGTGATATTTTCTCTTCAACTAATGTAATATTGATCACAGTATATTTTAAAATGTTAATTTATTGATAAGCCTAACTCAGTTTTAAGAAATCATAATATCTCATATAGAGAAACTTAAAACAGCGATGACAATAAAAGTTTTATATTCCTTATTTGTCACGTAGCCGAATGGTCAATGCTTTTCGGCTCCTATCCTACTAAGTTGCGCAGCCAAGGACTTGAGACTCCAGATAGAAACTTTGATTTGTATCCAAAGTCATGGTTGTCAGTAATCTTTTCAAACCTCATCCACCTCCTACTTGATCCTGAAATCATTACATAGAGAGTGATTAGTTAACTATTATTACTTTCCTTAGTCTCACTGAAAAGTTTGTGCGACTGATTTACAAAGAGTTCTCAATAAACGTCTTTTAGGATGCTCCATTGGAAGTCGGTATGTTCCACATTGAGAAGGGACAAGGTTTATAAAATAATTCAGTTATATTATAATAATAATTTTTTTCATGAAATTATTTTCCTACTTTATTAATTTAATCTCAATTTATTTTTCAGCGATGCTGTTGTCTCCCAAATCTTAGATGAATTGGGCTTGCAACTGACTGATCAATTATCTGGTCTCCCTCAAGCAACAGGATCTTTGGCAGCTTCAGGTACTCAAAGAGTTTTGTTGTATAACACGCATATAAGTATTTTGTTGCTTATTGTTTATTATTAATATGTAAATTTTTTATTTAATAATCCAGGAGTGAAACAACCTGCTCAACCGACCGCTGCGGCAGCTGGTGGCGGCGGAGGTGCACCAATCAGTGATGCTGATGCTGATCTGCAAGCTCGACTCGACAATTTAAGAAGAGAATAATAATTTTTAATAGTATGTTTATAACGCAAAATATTGTGATGATACTATGCAAGCACATTCGCTTTTTTACCATTAGAAGTAATAAATTGCACAGTTGTTTCAGAAGGATTGGAGTGATAAATATTTTTTTACACAAATACCTCATTATATGAGCCAGACCTTGGCTACAATAGCACTCTCACAAACCGCCCACCAAATTCTCGATTTTTATCTCAATTGTGGTAACCTTGGTCAATTAGTGCCGCTGTAGAACTTCTTTAATAATCAAATTTGTTATCATGGCTTCAAATACACAAAAGGCAGTTTTATATTGGGTTTCAAGTGATTTATGAATTTGTATCTAAAGGCATGGATGTTTGCATCTCTTCATATCCATCCCAATTTTGTATAACAGGGGATAGAGGAAGCAGCCGGTTAACTAGTCTTCTGCTCACCTCATCCTTCTATTTTACCTTCTTTGAAAAACGAAATTGAACGCCCGACTTACAGCCTGTTCTTGTCAAATAGCTTCTTTTGAAAGAAGTTGGGAGTAGACACGATAAAAACAAAACGTATTGCTGCATTCTAAAATGATTCCACAATAATTCAGTGAGTTTTGACTTTTTTTCTAGTATAAACAATTGGTTATTTTCAAATAGAACAAAAATTTCTGTTGACATTCATCACTTTTATTGTTTATATATGATTCAATTGTTGTCATTGAACTGCTTTCTTCAAAGCTAAAATATTATAATGTTACTGCAAACAAATTAAACTAATTCAACTCCTTTTCTTGTTTCATAATAAATGTTGATTGACTAGTTATTTCCACTGTCGTTACGTAGTTTGACCTATAAAATTTTGAAACAACTGATTTATTACATTATAATTTTATTTAATGATAATTGTAAGGTTCTTTTTTGCACATTCTATATAGATAATTATCGTTGCAGGCGCCTCTTTGAGACACTCGGTTTGTTACAGCTCCTTGGTAAACCTCTATCGAAAAAAGGTTTCAAACTGTTAGCCGGTAAAGAGAAGCAGCTTGTATGCACTGCAACACTGATATGAACAGTAATAATAAAATTCAATCAACACTTACTTCCCTGTGCGCTGTTTACGCGAATATTCAATTATAATTTGCCTGCTTTAATAGAAATGTTATTATTTATTAATATCAGTATACCATAGGAAACAAAATATTAAAATTAGAATTATATTTCACTCCAATGTTAGGTTATATGCAGTATTTTATTTCTATCTACTTTAATAAATCATATAAACCGCCACGTAGGAAACCTTTTCCTGATAAATAAAATTCAAAGATTTATTCAAAATTAGATTTCTTTTGGGTCTTTCAGAACTGCATAGTTGGTACCGAGTTTCAAAAGAAGTTATCAGAAACATGGTTACTTTCCAATTTGAATTATGTTTTTGAGCTTTGATTATATTTCCAGTGTATCTGTCAAAATAAAAACTCCCGCTTATGCTGTCTCGGGAATACGTAATTAAAATTATGCTTGCTATTTTTCATTATGTTACTGTACTGAAGTTTGTAATGTGATTCATTGATACAGTGTTGTGATTGTTGGGATGGTGAAATCTTACAGTTGACGGTATATTAAAGTTAGTAGGAAAATATATAAATGATATGTCTGTATAGAATGTGTCGAGCTTTAAAGATGATGTAGTAACGCAGAACTCTAAATGTTTGCATAAAGAAAATTTTATAACATATTTTCTACAATATAATAAGCACCTTTTAAATTTGTACTCAATACTTATGTAAATACTTAAATATGAGAAACCAATATTATTGATATATTGTCCGTTTATAAAAATTAATATAATGTTGAAATAAACCAATAAAACCGGTGCTATGAATATTTATTTCTCGATGCTTTCATTTAATTCCTATGCCAACCATCCTTTTTTATGAATTTTACATTAATCCTCATAACTACTTGCGGACGATGTGGTCAAAAAATCCGAGTATGCGGCTTGTATAGACGGCCGAGAATCGTTCCTGTATTTGAAGCTCTTTCAGGCGTTTGTGTGCTTGGTCATCCATGGTATACAGAGCATCCTCCTCCAGTAAAGTAATGTTATCAAAAAAAACACATTTGATTTTAAGAAGTACATTGATGTCGCACTAAAATGCATTAAGATGACAAATAGTTCTGTGCTGACTGCTGAAAAGACACGGGAAACGGAGTCGAGCTATTTTGTGAAGCAATTTTGAAGACTTGCAATAGATGAGAGCAATATATATTAACCAGCGTAAGTAGTAGCAAATGCATTTTCAGCAATGAACATGTCAACCGAAGTTTTCAACGTGCAATCCGTCAACTTTGCTAACGGTAGATAAGTTATAAATATTTTAGGTAGGAAATGGAATAAAATTTGTCCTTGTTTTTGACGAGTTTATTTCGATATAAATTAACTCTTCATCAAACATCACAAAATGAGTTTAAAAATCATCATTGTCGATTATTTACCTACCTAAAGACATACTTACTACACAATTGACACACTACTTAAAGTATAAAGAAAGATCCGAAGATTAAAAAAATGTAAAAAAATATATCATACACAGTACATGAGTAAAACATTTTTTATATACACATTCTATCACAGGATTCCGTTTTTCAATATGTTTACTTTTCCCTGTTAGACGAAAAAAAGATTATACACAAAATTAAATTAAATTCTGATGTGTATTTTTTATCAGTCTTGAGATGTATAAAACACAAATTATATGGAAATTTGAACACTACTTACATTGTATGCATGAAACGATAACATTTATTTAACGAGTGCATTTCTGTTCATTCAACTAGACCTTATTGCTAAAAGAAAACATAAAAATATTATATTTAAAACAATCCATTTATCCGAAGCAAATTTTTTCAACGTCAAATTAAATTATCTATCGGTAATAATTGTTTTTAAGATACTACAGGTGGGACAGTGATATGGATGAGTCTAAATAAAGTGAGATGGAAATTGTTACAAAATTAATGAGGATAGAGATAACAAAGAAGCAATTAAAAATCAAGTGACCGCTGAAGTTAGAAGTAAAATCAATGGTGGATACTCGAATTTTCAAGGGATTTTTTTCTACCAAGGAATAACCATTGCAATAGCAACATGAATGCGTTAATACAATCTACTTCGATTCCTTCTTTCACCTATAGGAAGAATAATAATTCTGATAATTAAAAACATATCACACAGTACATATAAATTAAAAATTATTATATATGTTGTACTAAATTAAATGAAAGGATTCTCTGTTAATTTCGTTTAGTTAAATTCAACTTGAAATAGTTACTCAAGGGATGCCGTCATTATTCAATACTCCGGTCAATTCATTGATAAATTGAAATATTCAATATATTATCATCAGTTGGTTTTGAAATAAGGTAAAGCTAAAACTATTTATTTCTTCCACTCTTGGATGTGAATTTGATGAACTTCATTGACTGTATACAAATGGCACATTTAAAAAATTCAGTGATTTTCACTCCTCTAATAAAAAATGACAATAATTTCCGTCGAATTAAAAATAATGATTATGACTATTGCTTGAATTTATCAGAATTGAAAGGTTACAAACACATCAAAAATAATATCTGCATTTACGGTAATGCACTTCTTTTCGCGTGTACGTATGTACCAATGCAGGTTAAAAAAATTACCTCCATGATGCGATTTCAAAAACAAAATACATATACTTTGGCTACTGAAAAGAACAAAGTGATTATTTTTTTGCATTGTCATGAGACATTTTTTTATCAATATTATCATAGCTGCAAAGATTATTACTAAAATCAAAGGAATCCTCAGTGGAAAAGTGAACTTAACACAATATCAACTACCGAATAAGTTATATTATTATGCATTTCCGGGATAAATTACAATTTAAATTTGACAAAGTCTATCTGAAAACACTAAATACAAGGAACTATTTGACGAAAGCCATTAGACATTAAAAACTGTCATATAAAAATTATTATTATAAAAAAACCAACATTGACATGGTAAGTGTATTAAATTTACAATATTTCTAGGACAGATTATTACTGTGATATAGTACTAATTCTACAATTGCACCTCTCAAAATATCTAATTTATTATGGAAAGACATAGTGACATCTAAATATTTCTACAACACACTGTTTTATACCTAAACCGCGAAACTATATATAAAATTTATATTGTATCAGTCAAAATTTGTTAGATGGGACTGCAATATTTTAACATACAATCATGTAATAACAAAGAAATAACAACTAAATGTTAATAAAGCATGTGTTTAAATCACAAGAAACATTCAGGAATGCAAACATTTGTTATTAAATGGTTCAAAAAAAATGCAATAATTAAAAACCCAAGGACAAGAAGCGGTTAACTCCAATTCAGTTCAAAATATACTAATTTACTTTATGAACTAAGTTTACTATCAATCAAATACATATTGTATTTTCTATGTATTCAGCAGTTTATTTGTAGAATTTCATTTTACTTGTTTGTGTTACACTTCTTTAGAAAGCGTTCTCAGACTAATGTAGCGTAAAAAATTGATCAATAGTTGTATTGATTCTAGTCCTTTTATTATTGAATGCTCCAGAAAATTAAGAGTAGGAGGGGATTTTATTGATGACTCAACGAGGACAGGGAATGGAGTCACCGCTCGCTATAACAATGATGTGTAGCGGGGGGAGGGGGAGTGAAACTACAATGGAAATACATTTAAGGTGGAGGAGCTACCCATCCTAGTTAAAATATTATTTACAGTGAAATTACTGCTATAAAGACCTAATTAAATGCCTAAAGCAAAATTCAATGAATCTTTTTATATTAATTGAAGCAGATAACAGATTCTTGTTAAACATAAATCTGTTATAAATAAAAAACCCCAATATATATAAAAGTAAAAAGCAGAGTTTAAAAATTGTCATGAAAAAAAAATAACCCCAATATTTTAATTATTATCTCAGTCATCTTTTTTAAAGTTTGCAGAAAGTTTTGATAGACCTCGTTTGTTCAATTTTAGATCAGTCACGTTGGCAGTACTGTTGGAAGTTAACGGGTAGTCCAGGGAAGACTTGTTTGTGATTCTTTGACCATCTACATCCATTGTATTTTGATGGTCAGCATTCTCTTCCAAAAGCTTCTTTTGAGCTAACTTATATGAAGAACTGGAGTCCACAACACTCAGAGCGATGCCAATTTGCGCTATATAATAGGTGGTCATTATCAGCATCTTGGAAATTAAAAAAGATTATTATTACAATATTATATTAGCGTGAAATATTATAGAAATGATTCAAAAGATTCTTAGGATATTGTAAATTTTAATTAAGCTCAAGAGGTATAGATGTGAAAATAAAAGCAAATGTACACTATTGACATTTTATTTTGTGTTTTACGAAGGCTGATTGTTAACCTCAACTACAATTTTGAGAAGAGATTTTAGTGTGAAGATATATTGACTGTTTTAACGCCCTATTTTCTATTATTTGTAGGGTAGTAAGTTCAAGTGAATGGCTTTGACTAAATATAGTGATACTGATTGGGTTGTCGTATATATATGTACATTTACATATGTGTATTGAAAATACTACATGTGAAATTGACCCAGTCTATATTTAATCCCAATACCGGGAGCAAATTAATAATGACAGCCAGCAGAATTTCAAATATTAGATACCTCATTTTGGTTTAGCGAGTCAGAATAGTTATTCAAAATTTATAATTAAATTACGGGTAGCAATTTTGATAGTAATAATGTAAACATGATATTGATAAACAGAAAATGGGAGTTATCTACATAAAAAATCTCTTTAGCACTTAATTAACATACTTTTTTATGTTTGATGAACTGATAGCTTTATTGATAATGAAATACAAAAATATAACCTTTGTAATTTCCATCTCTTTTTACGTGGTATTTTATATCTAAGCGGCAATAATAATAGCACTATTATTTAATAACACAAAAAAATGCCAAACAATATTTATCTTTATGAAGAGTCATGAGATTATTTGAATTTGCAACTGTAAGAAGAAAAGAATGTTGTACATGGAATTGTACAATATCTGTAATTTGTTATTTACATCTTATATATTGATGTGATTAAATTTTGACAAACATATGACGATTTAAGGTGCCTCTCAGTAACAGTTTTCATTCAGTGCTTCGAAACCCCAACTGGATATTTGCATAGATATATTGGTTTTTCAATTAATTTATGAAATTAGTGAAGGGGTTCATCGAAATTTGTAGCCCTTCCTACCAAACCGGTTTTCAAAAAATGTGTGGTACAATGTTTTTTTAATTACCTGTGAGTGAGGAATAGGGCTGTAGAACCTGTCAAAGCCGATTGTAGCGTCCGAAGCGACAAAGAATATCCCTCCGACACAGGAACAGATTTCAGTCCATGCCCATTCCCCTTTCCCTAGTCTCACTCGGGCGATCGCCCGCCACACCATTGTGATCAACAAGAATGCATAAACTGGGACTCCGATGGTGAATACGCCTGTGGTGTTCTTCAATAGAAGCGACACGGCTGAAACATAAATCAGAAGACATGTTTTAAAGTTTAGTTTATTCAGGTTTCTTAAATTTCAAGCATTACTTGAGAATATTTAAACCACTCTATTACTTCGGTATCATTTATACTTTTATTAGCTATTTTAAATCTATTAACTTTCATTATGTTTTGTTAATACAAATAATATTTGCACTAATCCATATTCTTCCTGTTAGTCTAATTCCTCACGTGTGAGGGTCGTGACCTCCGCCTACCAAAACAACTCCATCCATATTAATGAGTTAATAATTAGTATGAGAATTAAAATTTCATTGCTAATGTCGCAACATTTTTTCGGATCATAAATTTGAGTCGCTGCCTTATGGCGTCAATAAACACAATGGTGCTGCCAAGCAGTCTATTAATTTGTTTTGAGCCGGTGTTGTAAGAGCACACGCGCTTAACTCCTAAGAAGTAGTCATTAGTGCTCCATAAATTTGGTAATTTATATGACTGGGTGAGTTTGTATTGCAAATATAATTTTTACTGAAAAATGCTTGGAGTTGGTGGTATGAACACATACAAAATTCTCGCTTGCAGAAGGTTAATTAATATATTATTCATAGCCAAAAATATTTCATTACTACCATATTGAAATTGATAATATGCATTTGAAGATGTTATAAAGGCATTTATATTAAATATCAGTTAACCAGTACAATAAAAAAATTTAAATAAATTGGTTTTCAAAATACAGAATATCATTTTATTTTTATTGCTTTGAAATTTCTTAGCCAAAAGAAAAAACCTACGACTCTGGTATACAATGTGTGGTAGAATAAACCCTGTTGAAATTGAAGATCACTGATGTAGCTAATTTTCCTTATTTTCCAGTCAAAATAATAATATATATTATTCAGATTAAAAAAAAAAAAAGTGCCAAATATTGATGAAAAAAAATAGTGGATATCACAATGAAATAATTAAAATGTGTGTTACGGGACTTGATAATAATAGTAGACTGTGGCATACAATTAGTCATTGTAACCATAGGTCGTACGCAGTGCTAAAAAGAGACAATAATAGGATACACATCGGAAACAATGGTTGGCAAGAGATCATCAACTTTTAACAAAATGGATATTTGCATAAGTTGTATTTCCATGTGAATTTGTATCCAGGGGCATAAATGATGAAAAGCGCAAAAGGACTTAACTAATCCATCCAAAGACAATTGGCTTACAATCATACAATCAAATACTATTAAAATTCTGCATTAGAAATTCATTGCTCTACATTGGGATTGGATATATTTCACAAACATAAATACTTTGATAGTTTATATTATTGCCATAGATTAATGCCCCAGGTAGATACTAATAAAGTAAGTCGGGCTTTAAGCTGAGTGTTCAAAGCCGTTGGTGTCGGTTCGAATCCCAGTGTGAGCATTTTCATAAATCTATGTTTCAATTGTTGATTTATGGATTTGTGTTTGAAGGCGTGGATCTCTGTGATGTTGATAACACCTCTCGCTAATCCGATCCTAAAAACGGCTGTAGTGGGAGCGATTAACTAACCGCTAGTCTTGCCCTAGCTCTATCCTGAGCAACTTAGTAACTAGCAGTTTCTGTAGAAAAACTTCTGTTAAGATAAGCTCCATTAGGAATCCATTTGCTCGCTATTGGGAGCGAACATGGTTAAAAATACAAAAAAGATTAACATAATATCGTGGTAAATTTAACAATGAGAATAACAAATATGTAAAGACTCTTGAAATTGCAGACATATTTATGCACAGAAACTGTATTATTAATAGAAATTTTTCCATAATATCAGAAATTATTAATGCTCCTGAACATAATGCAGAGAGCAGTCACGAAAAAAGTTTGTATTTGCGATAAAATTATAAGAATATTTCATCAGTTGCCTACTCTTGGTAGAAATCGTATTGTCACAATTTACTAAAATTCAAGCCACTTATTATTTTTATATAATAATTGAGAGCCACTGACGATTGTACCGCATATGTATTTTTCAATTGACGTCTGTAATGGATATTAATGAATAAAGTACACAAGGTCAACAATGATATAAATAACTACTGCCTAGCGAGCGTGCACAAACACTCATTGAAAAGTGTTTCGATGATGGTGCATAGCCACTTATTACTTTCTTTCCTACGGAATTTCAAAATATGATAGTGTAGCCAGAAATGCAAATGCAGATAGAAAAAAAACAGTGCAGAATATAATATTACCATCATTTGAGTTGAATGTAAAACCACATAAAATGTAGTACAACAATACTTGCTTAAGTTGTGTTGACATTATCTAAATAAAAAAGCAGAACATGGTAAGATATTACATTTCTATCAGGAAGCCTGATTGATAACAAAGATCTGTACCAAATAAGATAATTCAAAATTTTATATTAAGATTAATATCTGTATTGATATTAAAATTAAAATACGTCCTGATGAATTTCATAACTATCCTTTGATTTTTTGATTTTCATAACTATTCTACTAGTTATGAAATTCACATCATAACAAAAACAAAATTCTTAAGTAGTCTCTTGCATAAATATTGCTGTTGTCAAGCAAATGTAAAAAAAATTATCAATGTATCAAGGTGAAGAGGTGAAAAAAATTATAGTAACAAATTATTGATTACTAAAAAATATTTATGATATTATTATAGAGCTATTTGATTATTTAAATTAGGGTTAGTTTGACTAAGCGTATTCTTCAATAGCAATCCAATTCCAACCATTCGTAAATAATATTTCCCATAAAAATTATTTACATAATAATTGGCATATTATTGTATGCATCGTAACATAAATGAAAACGTTATTATCTATTTTTCATGCTGAATGATCAAATTAATTCTGTGTGCCAAAGGAAGTCTTAAAAATTCAAAATTGAGTTGGATATGTCAAAATAACTACAATGTATATATGCATAAAGAAGAAAGGGGACAAGTCGAATCAACTCTGCTGCAGTTTTACGTTCTTATAAATGCAAATCTTGTTTTGGCTCTCCTGAAAAAAAGCGCATTTTAGACTTAACGCCGTTTTCCACTTCCACACAGAATTATTCTTGTCAAATCTATAATACAAGCCGTCATAATAACACAGAAAAACAAATTTTATATATATTTGTATGTTAATTATCATTGAAAGGCCATTTGCTACTCACCATATATACACAGACCGTACAGTGTAAGGCCAAGAGTGATATTCATACTCTGGAATCCAAATGCCAGAATATAGAACACTTGGGCTATGCTGAAGGAAGCCATTCCGTGTAGGAAATACTGTGGCCATATTAACAGAGCGTCACCACCGCACGAGAACATCAGACCCAAAAATATTCTACGCGAAAACATGTATCTGAAATATAAACAATTTATAAATTTACAATATGTTTTAGTCATAGTCAAGTGATCACATGGACCTCTTATGGATCATTTCAACAGTGGTTATTTTAAATGGATAGGAATGGGTTTAGGTTGAAGAGCAGTATTAGTCAAAAGCTTTATGCTCCATTCCAATCCACCCACTTCGGAGCAAAATAGTGTACACGAACGGTTTAACTCGAACTCAAATACAGGATAGTTTTCAGTTTGCAGTTGTTACACTATCTATATTTTCCATTACTTTTCTGCAAAATCAATATGTTTTTGAAAGATACAATCACATGACCTTTTTAAATCCAAGAGTATTTAATCCTCTAAAATTAACCATAATAGTAAAGTAGAGATATATAATATTAAAATAGTGGTATTTTCCGTAAAGATCAATATGCCTAAAATACAGTGCAAAATTTGGCACAAAACCATTCATTTGAACAAGCCTTAACAAAAAAATAAATATAGACAAAGGCTAATTTCAAATTATATTTCAATATGAACACGACAAGAGAGATCTAACGAAGATTGTATTAGCGTGCAAGTATATTGCATGAAAAAAATGTGTACAACAAATATATATCTATTGGTATTAAGGATCAATAGTTTTACCATTTACAAAGCAAGGCATGTTTAATAATTAATAAGGCAATGTAAGTGCATTATGGAATTTTTAAAGGGCAATATATCGGCCACTTGTGAATTATGGTAATCATAAATTCTTCAGTTCTATTTAGTATTTCGACTTTCGTGTACTCACCTATTTTAAATAATTTATTATGTTAAAAAATCTCCTAGGTGATAATTTGATCAAAAAAAAAATATTTTTTTACAGAAGATAATATACTTAAAATGAAAAAATAATAACAGCGATTACTGTAAAATTTATCATACTCAATGCTGTTGCCTGAAAACAGATTTGAAGATAGAGTGCATAGGTGTATTGACTTCGCAGATGTTCTGTCTTAAATAACAGTATTACAAAAACATAATATATTTACAAAATAACTATTTACTTTTGGCTGTTTCAGATAAATTTTCATTGATTATTCTTTATAGTATACAGAGAAATTCGAAACTACACAACAAATTTAAATACTCATTATTTAAAATATATTGATTGATAAATATAAAATCAGAGATTAGTTTAAAGTTTATAACATTAATACCGCCAAACAATGGTCTGGGATTAGATTCAAACTGAATCCGTTATTGTATTCATTTGAAATTATACAAAGCGCAAAGTGTATAGATAATTATCGTGAATTACTGTTTAGCTAGGAACAATTGCTTTATCTGGACTGAGGTCAATATTATTGGATTAAGCTGATAAGAAGTTATACTTTGTTTGCTACAAGCAAACTTGCATATTAACTCATTCACTGCTACACTAATCACCTAGATATTAGTGCCCTATCGATTACCACGTAGTTGCTAATTACCGACGACGCGCGTGGCGCGTCGTTCGCAGTCGACGTGTTAATGACAATTAAACATAATAATAGGTGAGCATACAACATAACCCATTCCTTAGTAAAAATGGTTACTTCGATTACTATTATTTAATACTAGTTACTGGGTATTGGGGTAAAATGGATATTAAATATCTTACTCGTCTCCCAAGCTCATTCCATGCAGCAGCACAAAGAACATCAAGCTGAGAATGGGGGCGCATTTGACGAACATTCCCCATACGGAAGGCTTTTCCGTTGGTATGAATAGAACAAAGTATACAGCGACAGACTTGAAGAACGGAACCAGTTTTGGCCCAATGCTTTTCAACTAGAACATAAAAAATATACTCATTTGATACCATTATATCATATACTAATAGGACCACCCTTACATTGAACTGATTGGCTATGAATATTTTTGGCATGGCAGTTCTTTTATAAATATTTACTGTTAAGGTAAACTGCGCCAAAATAATTTTGATTTATTAAAATATGTATAAAGAAGTAAAAAATAGCACAACGGGGATGGGATCCAACTTTGATAGATATTATCGCTATTATATTCTTCTTCTGTATTTCTTAATAAAACAAGTATTCGGAGTTTAGTGAAATGAGACGCTCAATAGACGAGTTACCTATTAATATTATGAATAATTTAAACACTACATAAGTCTTCAAGTAATCACAAATAAAGTCTGAAATAAGATTATAAATATTCCAAATTAATTAACGTAATCAATAAAAATAAATCGGACAACATTGCTGTAGTCGCAATATAGTGATTTTTAAAATGTTTATTTTCAAACTCTCAGCGTGAGAGTTCTTTGTTACAAATTTAATCAAAATATACATAAAGAATATGCGAATACTTACCAATTGCGTCGGAGACGTCATCTTTTGTCTTAATGTTTTATTTATCAAAACTGATACTTGTTATCAGAGTAAACTATTTTAATAACACTCGATAGCTTTTTAAACCAACAGCGACGTCCTCGCACATCCAACTTGAAATATTTATTAAATTTCGCATTTGCGTCAAATCATTTTTTATCCAATCGCATATTGTATGAACACAGCAACGTAATTGTTTTTTGTTTACCAATTTTAAATTTTTGCGATTGGTGTTGAAGCTTTTAAAAAATAATATTTAAATTATATTTGAGGGATACTTCACATACTCGTATAAAAAAGGAAGTTAATAGATTCATTGTACGGAAATTTGTTCATGAAAAATACTCGGTGATTGAATGATATTCCACAAATTTACATATAGCAGATCAATACAGCTACAATTATTACAAATAAAATAAGGTCAAAAGAAAATATGATGCTGGCAGCATCACATTTTGTGCGCTGTCAGTTTGACGTTAGCATAATTACCTAAAAATTATTCGGTCTACGTGTATTTAGTAGCAGCGGCTGAAATTTATTTTATTTGAATAGCGAACATGTGGGATTACGTGGTGTAAGTGAAATTTATACGACATATAATGAAATATTTATCTCGCCTTTTCAGACTTTTCATTCAATATTGCATTAAAAAGTTTGAAATAATTATGCACGGAAACTTAACATTTGTATTTGTTATTGACGAACGAACTGAGATTAAGTGCGACAGGAATAACATTGTTTATTTCGACGTTGCTGTAATCCTATTTCTTGAAATGAATTTTGTATATAATCAATAGTTTGTTTACCATTTGTATTCATTTTACGATGTCGTGATGTGTTGATTGTTAAGATTGAATTTATATCATTAAATATGCATTTTAAATTTCAAAGCATGCAGTCCGTTCTACGATTTTAGTATTGTTTGTTCATACAAAATGATACTTCCGAAATAAATTCTTGCATCAACAATGTACGTCTATCCTTCTTATCAATTAGTTTGTGTATAAAAAAGAAAATGTCTATAATATTCTTCACATCTTAAAGTTCCATTAATCAGCTTCTAACCAAAAGTAAAAATTAGAATCATTTCCACATTTTCCACAGTACTACAAACGTTTTATTATGCTTATGAAAGGAGACATTTTATAAAAATGATTGTTCTTCCACTAAGGTATATTAGTTTTAATCTTATTATAATATTACATCGGTAGCAGTCGGCCATACGTGCATTGGATTGCTGTGCATCCCTTAATATTTCACTAAGTAATCTGTAGAATATGTTTAAATCACTATCATATTTGTTGGACAATATCTATCAAGTACAGAACTTGACATAATGGACAATTCATCAGATAACGAAATTAAGCTTTATTGCAGACATTTTCATAATTTTAGGGAGTAAATTATAAAAAAGAACAGCCAATTTCAAAACAAAGATTTACATAAATGTATCATGTTTATTTTCTACAAAAAAATGGTCATTCGGTAAATTTACTTTATTGTATTAGTGTATTACTGTATCAATATAAAATGAAATTAAAAATTGATAACATAGTTATTCCACTTGGTTTATCACTAACGTGACACATTTGGCCTCTTTAAGAAGCATCTTAAGACTAACTTTTAACCAACAGTTAGTCTGAAGATGCTTCTTAAATAGGCGAAACGCGTCACATTAGTGATAAACCAAGTGGAATATCTAAGTTATCAATTTTTAATTTAATTTTATATTAAAAATGAACTTCCACAAAGTTACCGCCGAATCCATAGAAAATATTACTGTATCATTTATAAACATATTTTTTTTTTCATTGGTTTAAAAAAAAACAAATGATGTTTTAATATAACATATTATAGAAATATTATTACACACAGTTGACAGGAAACCATTTGCGCTATAGATCCTGTCTCTCAACATAAGTTTGTCATAAGTTATCCATATTTAGTCTAGGTCATTATAACTTGTTTTCAATGTACATGCTACATCACAATGTCTTATGACAGGTTGATACCTAGTTGATAAGATCAGCCTGCAAGATGTGTCAGCCTGAAGGTATACCACTTGCAATCTCCTATTTGGTGTATACAACAAAAAAATATTTTAGTTAGATCTATTTTTCAGGTTATTGGTGCTGCTCGTCTCAGGGTTGGTATTCATAACACTGGTAACAGTGATTATGGTGCCCCTGGCTATGTTATTCTCAAACTGGTTTATGAGAGTAAAAGCAAGAAAAGAAAACAGAAGGCAAAATGAAGGAGTGGCTGTTGCGTTTTTTCACCCGTACTGCAATGCTGGGGGAGGAGGAGAAAGAGTTCTTTGGGTCGCCATTAATTCTTTTTTGGCAAGGTAACTCATTGATATTTATTTAAAAAACACCTTTGACCCATTTGTATGATTAATGGCTGTGGCTGCCTGCTACTAATTCAATATGGGTATGATTTTCCACAACTAAATTATTTAATTACATAAACAATTATAGTCCCAATATATATGAACATTTTGTTTTAATTCGAAGTAGTATATTCACTTAAAATTACTTCACATTATTCAATGCTTACCTCAAGTACACATAGACCATGGTATCAAAAAATTGATCACATTGTGCCCATATCTATTATTTTTGAATTCTACGATTTTTTTCTTTTTATAAATTGTCCTTCCATCAAGAACCGACTAGATATATGTAAAAAAAATAGCATCTTGTTTTTATATCTTAAAGTGCTTATAATTTGAGGGTTTAATGTCAAACAACACTATCTACAAAACTGTAACTTTACAGTAAAGCCAAAAAAACCTTTTTTTAGTTTCTGGTAACTCAGCAAAGCAGATGTTTATTCAAAATTTATTAAACAGGGGCAATTTTGTCAAGTAAATTATTATTTTTTTAGTAAGTTAGCCATTGATAAGTAGTGTTCAGTTATTATAAATACTCTTTTATACTGAACGCTTTTAAAATCTTTTCTTTAGGTATCCATCTGCAAAAATCTATGTTTACACAGGAGATGTGGATGCAACACCTGAACAAATTTTAAACAAAGCTCAAAATACATTCAATGTGAAAGTGGACAAAGACAGAGTAAATTTTATTTTTTTGGGACTGAGAAACTTCGTTGATGCCAAGCAGTATCCTTATTTCACTCTACTATTTCAAAGTCTTGGATCTATGGTTCTCGGTTTTGAGGCTATTCTCAAACTGAACCCAGGTAAAAAATTTTATCATTACTATCACCAACTAAAATTTTTTTTTGAGCTAGAATACAAGTCATTTTATTCATATATTGATTCTTTATTTTAGTGAAAATCTCAAAACAAAATATTTGAATAAGACTTAGAAATAGTTTGATAATAATATACAGTGGAACCCCGATCGATCATTCTCGCATTCATCGGTTTCCCCCATGTATCATTCATTTTTATAGTTCTGGCTAAACACCCATAAGAAACAAATAATAAACGCAATTGATCGTTGCAGTCGAATATTTTTCATTCCGTCTCAGAGATATGCACAACGTCATTCAGCCATTATCGCTGTTTCATCACAAATTTTATCCTGATATATTTTTTATGTCAAACATTTGTCATCCCGCTCATAATTGTGTGCGATCACATTCTACCACTATCGTAAAAAAGACCGAATTTGTAAGCCTGCAAGCGTTGTCTTGTTATTATCATGCCAGCTCATAATGTTTCCGCTGATGACGGAGCACCTATGTACGGACTGTTCAGTCCTGTCGCTGAGTCAATCAATGTTAATTTGCTAATGTTTCGTATGGTTGATTATTCTGATTTGCAACTAAAATGACCCCAATGAAGAATTTTAGGACTCTAGCTGAGACGCTGAAAAGACTTTCCCGCATTCATAGTTTTCCTGCATATATTGTTTTTTTTCAGGGTCACTTTGAAAACAAAGAATCGTATTTCCACTGTTTAATGTGAATGTTATAACTAAATTACAATTTTTTTCTCAGACATTTACATCGACACAATGGGCTATGCTTTCACAATGCCAATCTTCAAATATCTTGGCCCATGTAAAACCGCCACCTATACTCATTATCCTACGATTACCGATGATATGATGCGTCGAGTAATCCATCGAGTCTCTTCACACAACAATGCCAATTTGATTGCTAGAAATCCACTTTTCACATGGGTTAAGATTATCTACTATCGAATCTTTGGTTGGGTGAGTAAATTAAATTTCGAAAACTATTTCAAATGTATATCAATCAGTTTTGGCTCGTTTATAAGGGCTGCGGGACTGCATCTGCTCAACTATAAAATGATTGTTATTATTTTATTATTGACATTCAAAATTTTTTAATATTGATGAAATTCAAATGCATGTCCAATAAAGACATTGAGGTGAAATGCACGTTCATCTTTGTAATGACCATTGTACGTTTCTTAAACATGTTAATTAATTTTACTTTTATTACTGCAGCCCCCACCACTACAAAATCTAACTGGCCACCAATGGTATCAAACAATGAATACAAATTAACATCAAAATACAATATTTACTAGACTTGACGTTAATAATATAACTTAATTATCATAATAATATAAAATACTAGCAATGTAAAATGTGCGTTGGTTAGTCAGTTTGACTTTTAGATGTCTAAAGGTGAATCCCGAGTTGATCAGTTGATTTCATTGATTAAAATATAATATTCAAAAATTGAGTCTACTTTAATAAGTAACTCCTGTTTTTTACAACAATTTTACTGCATAACATGGCTATCGCTCTTACATAAAAATGGGGATTTCTGTATTAAGTTTTTTTTTAAGTATTAAGTATTTGAAATCATTTATTTTACTAATATTTGAATTATTCTGGTGAATTGAAACTAGTCAGAAAACTTGCATGTAGACTGTAATGTTTATGACTTATTTTTAGCTCTATGGAATTGTGGGGCGTTCTGCTGACATTGTCATGGTGAATGGGACATGGACAGAAGAGCACATCAATCGACTATGGAGGGCTCCTCTTAATACCCATAGAATTTATCCTCCTTGTGAGGTTAGCCAGTTAAAAGCGCTGCGTTCCTTAGCTTCAGATAAAGGTCTGATAAACATCATATCCGTGGGTCAGTTCCGACCAGAAAAAGATCATCCTCTAATGCTGCACGCCATGTATGAACTGAGGACACTTTTGACCAATAATGAAGAACTGTGGAACCGGGTATGTTTTATTTTGTTGTTTATTTCACTTGAATATTTCTACCTAGACAAGGAAATTTCATAATTTTTTTTTTTGTTAACGCTATTGTTATAGAGATATTGTATTTAATTCCACAATTTAAATACCTAAAAGAACCTTGTTTAAGAATTATTGTGAATAAAAAAAAAATAAAAAAATGTACTAGATATATCAGTGACTTTTTTTCCAGCTACGTTTAATATTTGTTGGTTCCTGTCGCCACGAAGAAGACCACGAACGAGTTCAAAACTTGAAAGACTTCACTAAACATTTGTCTCTGGAAGATACAGTTCAATTCAAAGTGAATGTTTCCTACACAGAGCTTCTTGATATTTACCAACAAGGAACTATGGGCCTCCACGCCATGTGGAATGAACACTTTGGCATTAGTGAGTTGGCCCAGAACTTTAATTTATTATTATTTTAAGCACAAGGTATACTTGTATAAAAAAAATGTCTTTTTTACTTTAGTTAACTCTGGTGTCTGTCTATTCTTCATAGATTTATCTCAAGCGAATATACATTTAATTATATATGGTGCATTAGCAGTTATCTATGATCTTAATAGCGTACCTTAATATCGAAATTAGAACATAAATGTAAAGTACTTGTGAGAACATTTAAAACTTGCACCATTAAAAAACTATCCACAGTTTCAACTTCATTCAGACAAAATACCTTACAAAAAAATCCGTATTGAAGAAGGACGTTTTACTTTGTCTCCCACCTCTTTGCTTATCTTCTATAATTATGAAACCTCCAGTAATATTTGTCTTTCAGAATTTTTAAAATAAATATTTAACTTACTTAGCTAAAAATATATTTGGTGGTAGTTGAGATTATCTGATTATACAGTATCAGAAAGCAAGGAATGATTGGTACAATGTAGAATTATCAATTTTATTTACATATTAACAGGTGTAGTGGAGTGCATGGCCGCTGGGCTGATTATGATAGCCCATAGATCTGGCGGGCCACTATGTGACATTGTGGAAACATCAGAAGGCAGCCGAACCGGTTTCCTGGCGACGGAACCGATGGATTATGCCAGAGCAATTCTGGAAGTTTTGGCGTTGAATGAAAACCAAAAAAATTGCATCAAAGAAGCAGCCAGGTACTTTCTTCCTTAATATTGTAGCTATCTCTTGAGATGTTGGATGTTATACTATAGGTTGTGATGTTTGACACCATCAAAATTTCCTTTATGATTTAGTTATTGAGAAACTGTTGTTGATACTATTGCTGTCATAAAGAAAAAGGCTATTTACAGCAAAAGTCTTATTGAACAAACCATAAACCATGTTTTCTATTATAGTAATACTTGATAATATGTCATCACAAACAAATGAAACCAATTGTGTATAAAAAGTTATTAAATAGTGTTAAAATGGTAATTATATTTTCAGTATACTGTTTCTGTAAACAATCACAAATTTTTAGTTTATTTCTATTGTATTTTTTTGTGAGTAAAAGCAAAACTCGGTAAGTAAACAATAATATAACATTATAATGATTGCCACGCAAGTCAACCCATACTATTTTAGCATGGGTCATTCAAATTGTTATAATAAATTATATCAAACCTTAAATAGAAAAGTTTCTGCTGTAACCTCTTCACCATAAGAATATATTTCAAACATTTTAGAGACCGAACACTCGATCCAGTCTCAAGATTGCATTGATTTACACTGACATTCTACATTTTTACTCCAGAAAACCCCACCACATAGTTTTGACTTTCGACTTTTTTTTTGTGATGGTAGTTTTATCTTCCAGTATTAAATATACTATTAATCAATGTAACACATCGCAGACCTCTTAAATATCCACAATTCAATCAATATGTTAAACATTATTATAAACTTTAGTGATTGATACTTCAGACCGCTTAATAAATCAATAATCTTTTTTACAGAGCATCAGTTGACAGATTTTCTCAAAAGGAATTTGAAAGAGGATTCTTGCGGGCCATTGAACCACTCATGAGAACTGAAAATAACTAATCTCTCCGTTAACATATTAACCCATTGACTCCTGATTCGATTTTTTTTTCGAGTTGTCATTAAATAAAAATACCAGGACTATTGTAAAACCAGAAGAGAAGGAATTGCTGTATTAAAATTATTTATTTTTGATGATTTTTGTACAAATACAAAAGAATATGAATGAATTATAGATAAGAATGCAGCACTCCATATCCCCATTAATTTGACACACTTAGGGCTCAATGGGTTAATGTAAATAATTTTAATAGACAAAGCTGTGGTTTTTATAAGATAATATACATATTAATTTCATGTCGAAGCATTTGTGGAACATTTTTACAATTGTTGCCATATCTTTTATAAGTTGAATTTCCCCTACAAAGCTATATAAATGGCAACTTATATATAATAATTTACAAGATTGCCACCTGTATTGTTGTGGAACTGTTAAGTAGTTCTTACCTTGTTTTTACATTAACATTTTTAAAGCCACAGTTTTTTGAAATCGTGTTGCGCTAAAACTGATTCCAATTGAACTTGAGCTGCATTACCAAAGTCTGTTTGATGTTATACTAAGGTGACTTCATCTCAAATTTATCATAACCATAGATTAGAATAAGTAGTTGTTATTTAAAAATCTAGACACCGCTTGTTTACTATCGTTTGATTATGTTGATTACATATACATATTGTGACCATTTTACTTGATTTTTATAAGGCACAGTTAAAATCAGTTCTAACACAATTGTTATGACTCGACTAAAGTCCATATATCCATTCTAGTTTTAATACCTCTTATCATCATTGTTTTTTACCGTCACTTTACCACATGTAACTGTCTAGGGCTTTCGTCTTTCTTGGTTGCGCAGACAAGGGTTCAATCCTCAAATAGACATTTTAGGATTGCCTCGGCCTCTGTGGTCTAGTGGTAAGCGTTTGCCCTAGCAATCAGGTGGGTCCTGGTTCGATTCCCACCAAGGTCAATATCAAATTTAGATTTTTTCAATTTAAATCTGTGACCTTGGACATGAATGACTTCTAAGATATCTCGTTGAGTTTATCTCGAATGATTTTCTAATTGTCAAAATATTTGGCGCATTGGCTGTCATGCCAGATATTTTTTTTTTTTTAAATAATAATATTTTAATACAATGCTTTTTCAACAGTTAATCTAGTAAATTATTTAATTTTATGGTCACTTTAGGGTCTTTAAAACTGATTTTCATTCAATTATATTATGTATTGTAAATAATCAAATTTTGATATAGAGAATTCCGATAAATGAACGTTGTATATTTATTATTTACAAACTATAATATTTTCATATTTATGAGTGAATGAGTCAACATGTGCAATCATTTTACTATATTCGCAGTATAGATGCTTCTAAAATAACTACATAATTAATTATGTTATTATTTACTCACTTCCATTTTTAGAGACTGAAGGATAAGTAAGAGCTTTATTATATTTTGCTAATACTATCTATATAAGTACATAAAAAATTAAGTCCTATCCTACAATCTCAATTTTTAAATAGCTGTAATCGCCTTTTAAATCAAGGTATAATTATAAATCTTTGTAATTGTTAGAGCAATCAATTATTTTTTACTTTCTACGATTCAATACAGGTATCTGTTTTTACAAAATTACTAAGGTTTTAATAAGAAACAAAATCCCATTTAAAATGCAATTTTAGTAGATCATATTCGGCTATTTTATATCTGTTTCATATATGAGTGGCCTAAAATTCACTTTTCTAAATAGAAAATATCTCAAAGGCCTTATGATAAATTCTGTATCATTAGGAAGAAATTCTCCAGGATATTTTTGTCTCTATTGATGGCAACACCCTTACGTTTGTTTTCTTTGAAAAAGTGTAATACTATCCAAAAACATTTCCACTCTTAACTGCAACATAAAGTAACTCACTAACTCACTCTATATATTGCTAAGAAAAATACAGGAACATTGCGAGGCACACAATGCAATGTTTATTGTGGTTTTCCTCACAAGCTTTAATTATCCTTATGGACAATATAGATATACCTTTTTATGAGTATAATTTTTGTGTTGATTGTAGATGAAGATTTAGAATGACGTTTTACATGATAGGTTGGAATCAAATGAAATCCCTAGGTATTTTACTCGATTCTTTCGCTATATACCTTTGCTGCAGATATAATCTTGTGAAACCAATTATGTTATATTTTTTGGTTGATATGTAAATGATTTTTTTTAAATGCACTCTGCGTTGCACTAGCTAGACTAGAATGAATAGATGACAAAATTATTCAATTAAACAACTGTAGTAGATTTTCGTCTAAGGCACGCTCATCATAATAATAATGGTCCACATATTTAAATCTTCAATTATAAAATTTGAAGTAAATTGTAAGAAAATATTAAGGGTCTACTATGTACGATAAGTCTTCTTGTAATTCAAATCAATCAAATATATTATTTTTGTTTCAATTATTTTCATTTTTTATTTCCTCACAGATACAATGTGTATAAAAATAACTTCCATTATTTTATGCCTACTATGACTATAATATTGTCATTACTTATGTAAATAAATATTATACTAAGCAATTTTACAAGGTGCGCCCAGTATGTAATAAAATACATGATAGTAAAATATTGATGAGTTTTTCTTTCTTGCAAAAAACTTTATTAGCTAGTTAAATAATGAGTTGTTTATCTGTTATTCAACATACCATTGAAAATCAACACCAAAACAATGTAGAGTTCTGCATTTTTTTTTACAAAAGTCATGCTTATATATATATAAATAAGCCAGAGAACTTTGACGGTACCAAGTGATATTTTCAAGACCATGAGAAGTATCTTGTGAAATAAATTCCGAGGTAAAGTGGATATTATTTTAAAAAATAACGTTATATTTATAAAAAACTGTTTTATTATTCAAACACTTATTTTAATTAGTATTATCTTGCGAATACGTAAATAATTTAAAAAATCCAAATATCACCATAAACATTTTTAAGAAATAATAAGCATTGTACAAAAATATGTGATTCACAATAAAATGGATGGTGCTGTGAAATAAGAAGGCAACACTGAAGCTAATCAAAAAAAAATTAACCAGAATAGACTAAATATTTATTTGCCAATGAAATAATGAATAGAATATTCAAAACTTTCACAATGTTACAATCATTACAGATGTGTGGACCGCTTCGTATATATTGGTTGTCTCGCACTAAGATATTAAATACCATCCAAATTGGAATAAAATACATTGGACAGAGGTTAGATGTTCAAATTTTTTCTATGATGCATAGGTCTTCATCGTCGTGACATCACACAGCCAACTCTGTCGCGGGGTATTAATCTCAATTCTGTTCCATATTTAAGGAAAACATTACCTAAATAAATAATAAAAATATTTTAATAACATTAACACAATCGGTATATTTTGTTCTAGAAATCAGTACTAAATTACATTTTGTACATTGTACTACCAAACAGATCATTCCCTTCAGTTTTAATACTAATTTCGATATGGGAGAAATGGTTATTGGATAAAGTGCATTAATTCGCAAAATATTCACTTAGGTTTACATCTTGTTTAGTCAAATAATTATAAACAATTTTATTTTTCATTTGTGTTACGCAATCATTTCACCCTCTGCATAGGCGCAACCAGGGAAGGGGTTTCGGAACTTAAGCCATCTCCAAAATTATTTTAATTCATTTTTTGAAATTGAAAATTTACCACTATTCTACAATTTAAACAATCTTAGCAAATTATGTTCCAAAATTGTATATTTCGACAATGGATTTTTTGGATGGAATTGAGTCAGGACTGTTTCTCATTTTTAAGTGACAATAAAAACGGATTTCGGCAATTCAATATAAAAAATGATTCAGTATAATAAATTTGTTACTTCAATACAATAAAATTAAGTTTATAGATCGTAACAATATTTTAATTTCTAGTAACCTTTTATACATCTCTAATGATTAAGAATTTTCAACACATATAAAAATTTATAATAATACCAACCTGCTGTTTGTTGTGGATTGATACCAATGCCATCGTCAGTGATTATGGCACTGGTTGCAGGGGGTACTCTAAATTCTTCGGCAGCGAATTTCAAGACAGCAGTGAAGGGTGTTGCTTCAGGTACACTCAGTCTATAGAATAATTAAAAGTGGACTATAAACCTTGAGAAAACATATTCAGCTACTGATCAGCCTTAGGCAGTACTTATTTTATGGTGGTATGCGTTTGGGTGGGTCACATCTGATGTAATTTATTTATAATTGAAAAATAAAAACAGAGCTTGGCTTTTAAATTTCCAATATAGAAAATCGCCGTGATGTGGTGAATTAAAACACGATAATTCATATAAAAAATTTAGACATTTTTATTTTTAATAAAATAATAACCGAGGAAATTATTTAAGTAACTATTCATCAAAAAATATATCCTCATCAAAAAAGCTGTCTAGATTCTTCCAAAGTTCGTCATTGTTTATTCCGCAATCTTTAAAAACGGAATTCCAAAATGGAGGGTTCTCTAAAGAATTGTTGACCATGGTAGAAAATTCACTACGCATTTTTATACTATCTTTTGTTAATAATTTTACCAAATCTACAATGCTATTATATGTCAAATCAGGTGAAGGCGATGTCTTCCTGTTAACTATCCATACGACTTGATCAAGTTCTGCCTTCTCTGAAAATATATGACTACTGCATCGAATGAGATAAAAGACAATTTCTTTATAGATGTTTGGATACTTTTCGCTGACACTGACTAAAACTGTTTTGTCTATGTCCTTTAAAAACATATTCCATAAAACGGAAGATGAATCTTTTCCAGATAATAAATTACAAAAAGACTTTTCTATCGCAGCAATCTCTTCCTTATACAATAAATTATTTAATAGAAGCGACCGACAGACCATATCTAAACTATTCAGATTCCTTCCGCAAGAAATTAAATTTTTAACTATTTGATCAATCAATTCATAATTATTTTGCAGACTATTCAAGAAGAGCTTACACTGTAAAGTGCTTTCTGATTCTTTACTAAGCTCTTTAACATTCAAGTATTCTTGAAAAACTTGACATGAAGCAGATGACAAGATCGATTCTTTTAAAACTGCTTGCAATCGGGTTTCACCGTATCTTTTCATATATTCAGTCAAAGAAACATCAGCAATTTGCGAATCCAATCCATGTGTTAAAAATTTCTGCATAATATAATCAGCCGCCTGAATAAACTTTACTTTATCAAAATTAAAATCTCTTTTATGTTTATGGCTGTAGTATTTTGTAAAAACACTTAAAAAACTGCAAAATGATGTAGAATAATCCATATTTGACATACAATTTTCAATGGTACAAGCTAACTCAAAAGATGTCAAGATATCTTTTATTTTAGTTGAATTATTAGGCCAAGACGGACTCCTGCAAATATCAATGAATTTTTCAAACACAGACAACAATTCTTTAGATCTTTCCATGTCAATTTTGTCCATTTTGTAGCATAAAGATTTGGGTATATTATCTAGCTATAAAGTTCTCTGGGGTATTTATTTTCCGGTCAATTTCTTGGTTAATCTTCTTGAAATATTCTGGGATGACTATTCCTCAGGAATTTGTAACCATCTGTCAACAAACAGATTTATCGTATTATAAACACATGTATATAATATAACTTCAAATTTTGAAATGCAAATAGTCATCCCAGATACAGTAAAATAGATTTAAATATAAGAATTCGATGAACTCTAATTTCCATGATCAACTACACTTGAAAACTTCAAAATTATGATATAAGCAATCTAATCACACCAATATGGAGTATGTGACCTATGAAATGTGATATTATTATACCAGCAAACTATAAACACATTTTCTCTGACATTCAAATATTTGTAAGAACATTGCTATCTTACAAGTTTCATAAAAACTTTAACTGAAAAATGTGACGTAATTTAGACAGGGGGAGGGTAAATTTTCTGACAAAATGTGATTTCATTTATGAACGACCACTCAAAAGAATTAACACTACGGATATATTTCCTTATGACTTGTATTTAATACAGTCGCATCATAACAGCAAATACCAATGCATCAAATATTTCAACTTAATAAGAACATATTAATTAAAGGCAACATGAGAAGAATAAGTGCAAAACCATCCATGCCCTTGATATCTCTTAGAATTTTGATTCATAGAAGTATCAAGCAAATATTTTCTGACCGCTAAGTGTTCATTTGTCACCGAGTCACCGAGGGTGACTGACTTTCAAGAACCTTTTCTCATGATTGATCTGCCCTATTTGACAAAAATGAAATGGTGTGTTCATAGATATTGTAATTATTGATAATTGTTATAATTTAAGACATCGGCTGAGGGTGCTTGATGGAATTTCAATATCAAATTTGGATTATTGAGATTTTGTACACTTCCATGTATTTTGTCACCCAGGTTTCGCCTTTCGGCATCTTCAGGCATTCGAGCGCACAAATGGACTCGAACTGACAGACAGTAAACAGTGTCTAACGTTTATATAGAAGATACAAATACGACAAATATTATTTACGGCGAAAGTCGGGTCGTTAGTGACAAAATACATGGAAGTGTACAAAATCTCAATAATCCAAAAATTGATAATTGTATTCGCAATTATGTGGCACCTAATCGTACCCTTTTTCCACTTGAAAATTTAATGACGAATTGGAAAATGTCAAATTATCATACCGATAAATTACGCGAAATACGAAATATATTATCGGTATGAAAAATTCGCCATACATATCAAACGGTTCATTAGAATCTATAGAACGGATTTGAAATATAACAACGTTTTCCAAGCTAATGTTTCAAAATTCGCATAAATTATCAGTTTCGTTGATTCCCATAGTTGTTTTTTGGTATTGTCCTAAACGCAATTAAATTTCCGAGACAATTCCAGCATTTTTAGCGACATTTAAAGATTTTCCGGACAGAAAAGAGTAGCATGTTGTAAGCTTATTTACCAAAAACTGTAAAATCGACTATTTAAATAATTAATCAAAATTTTTGGGTATCAAATACTCACACTTTAAAAGGCAGTTTGGGGTCCGAGGTCAGAGTTATTTTAAATGTTACTTTTGAGCTGAAAGAAAAGAGATTGGTGGGTCAGTATAAATAACAAATTCAAACATATGCGAAGTAATATAAGTAATATCAAATAAACATAAGTACTCACGTCATTGTGAATTATAGAGATGACTTTAATGATTATGTCTGTGTATAAACTATTTTTAATTTAATTTGGAGAAATACTCAACAATGAAATAACACAATATGTGACGTTTCGATACGGAAGTAAACGCTAGCGAAATAAAATATGCACATTTCACTTCATCTAGTGACGTTTGCCACTTATGTTGCCAGCATAAACAAAACTTATATATTTATAATATTACTTTATGGTCTTTAGTAAAAAACATCCAGCTTACAATGATATAATGTAATTTTCAATTAAATATTTTTTATATTAAGCAATATATTTACTTATTTTAATTAACTGTGAATCCCGAAAATTTCATGAATAAGTATAGTATATTCGGTAAAATTCAGTTCAGACAATCTAACTGGGTAGACCGCACAATATGTGGGTGATACACATAAAACTTTGATATCTGTCAAAACAAACCCGCTTAAAAGCAAATTATGGTTACAAAATAAGGTTAGAATCATAGATTGGAATTATTTTTGCATCATATACAAAAAGAAATGATGAACAAAAAGAATCGAGGGGTAAGTGAAATAAGTGAGTTTTTCACGCCTTGTGGTGATTATATTGCTACATGTGACTTGTGCAAAGCTAAGTGCCCATACAAAACATCAGTTACTATTTTGAAACTAATGGAACGAAAACATTCAATAGCTTACTTTTTGAACATATAATGTAATAAAAAAATTTGATGGATATGATAAACAACCCAATTAATCATCTAAGCTTAGCAGTTTAAACCTCTTTTTTCAAAACACAGCGTATAAATATATCGAGAATCATCGACCATTAGCAAGATACCATTCATACTGAGTTTTCGTTTAAATTTTCGAATAGTATGTTTCTGTTACCATGACTCCATCTAAAAATCTAGGAAAAATTAACAAAAAATATTGATTTTTAACAAAAAATATTATTTTTATAAAAATAAAACACAATTTCATCAAGTGATCAGAAGCAGTTTCCCTTATCGCGAGAAATTTCGACAGAAAAAAAAGATTATTTGTGTCCCTTCTATCAGACATTGGATATCATCATAGCTACTCCCACATTGTTCACACAAGAATATTGAGTTATTGTGAAACTGTTGGCAATGTTTCTTGTAACGTTTGCCTCTAACTTTCTTCACTCATCTGATTCTTTTCTTCCATAATAAATTGTAGCTGTTGATAACCTCATTAGAAATGGGTTATTTTAAAGAACGGTATAATAAAATAAAAATCGCTAACTTACCTATGACTTGATTTTCCTTTTTATTCTTAAAATGACACCCCACCAAAGATGAGCAATAACTAATAATCGAAATCTTAATCATTCTAAGGCTTTATTTAAATTATGAAATATTTGGTCTACCTAAATATATAAAAATTATTTCAGTTATTCATTATGTTCTTATATTTTTTTAAATTGTAGGATGATGACGCAGATTCCATTTCATCACAATATGGAGCCCTTTTAAGGACACAAAAATCATCAAACCCACAAAAAAGGAAAGCGGATGACGTGAAGAGATGCAACGAATTTAATAATGTAATTGACGAGAGGAATAAAATTGAAAAAAATTCCCAGCTAGAACAGAAACAGTGTGCCCTAATACAAGCACAAATAGAAGTTGAAAAAACAAAATCGCAATTTATTGCTAAAGTCGAAGGGAAGCGATTAGAATTACTGCAGGCACAGATAGATTTAGAAAAAATCAAACTCAAACGTGAGGAACTAAGTATTTTAAATGACTTAAAACAAAAATAATGACAAGTGTTTCATGTCACAAAGTGATATATTTTTATTTGGAATTGATAAAAGGTGCTGTATAACTGTACTTCCGAGAAATAAGACTGGACAGTTAAAATATTTATTAAAACTAATATAAAAAAATCTATATTTATTATATTACTTCTATGAAAATTGAATATATGTTTCATCATACTTTTAAATAGTCTTCAGTCGATTTTGAACCAAAAATCTAACTTCAATGTTCTACAGATATTGAAAAGATAAAAAAAATTTGCTAAACATTTTTGTACGGTATTATTCATTCATCATTAAACTGACAAAATTCACCTTAATTTTTATAGGATAATAACCTTGATGAAAACTATCCACCACCATGCTTTGTAAAATCAGTCTTCAAATTAATGAGAGGTCGCCAAGACACTGGGCTTAAAACATGTGTAACTCACCGAGTAATTTCGGTTTCAAAAGTAGAGTTGATACTTGTGTTTCTAGATTATACCATTTATACTTACCACTGCCAGTGTTACTGAGAAAAATTGACAATAAAAACATGTGTTCAAGACATGAAGATATGAAATGGCATGGTCTTATATACTATCTGGGCCATGAACAAAATAAACAAAAGATAAGAATATAAAAAAGTGTTTTATTTAAAAATGTCTCAACCAAGAATTGACAACTTAAAAGTGATACTCAATGCATGTAAATTACTATATAACTTTAGGTATTTCTAAATATCATTATTACTCTTGAAGTGAGAAGGTTATCTTATGTACAGGTTTAATGAAAATTGAAGAACTACTGAAAAATAATTTACACAATAATTATAAAACAAATAAATTTAAGCAAAACTAGCACAATGCAGGTTTTTATTTTATTATGAAATTACGTGGAATATATTATTGAAGATAAACAAAAAGTGAAATTAATGTGGGAATATGTTACAAATGCTCTCAATGTTTTTAGCATCGAACAGGGATTTCTAAAAACACAGCTAATGACTGAAATATTTTATCAAAATATCCTTTAAATTATAATATGACAATTTCCAGAAGCTAAATTTTTAATGTTCCTGCATTCCACTGATAATTTAAAAGAAATTTAATTTTGCATATTTTAAAAGCAATGTGTAGATATCTAAATATGTATAAAAGAAATAATGGAGACATATATGGAGGCAATAAACTTATCATAACTACTTGTAAAATATTAAATTATGTATGTTTTGCTGGAGGAACATCGAATATTTTCCTCAAGTAAAGGTAAATAAGAAGTTATGTCTATAAACAAGCGTAGTAAAAAATCTTAGAAGTGTTGCAAAGATTGGCTACAGAATATAATTACGTGGATAAGTATTCATTTTTTCTTTATCATAGTTGAGGAATGTAAGCTTTCTGTGCAGGTATAATACCAATATTCAAATGAAATATTAGTCCAAATATGAGATAATGTTTTTACATACAATTATATTCGAAGTGTACCTAGTAAAAACATAAAATATTTTTGGCAAAGAAGTGTACTGTATCTCTTTCAATAAATTTCCTGTTATATTTATAGAAAGAATTGTCTGAGCTTTTGGCTAAAGTGTTGGCTAAAGTATTGATTTTATTATTTTTCTGAACCCCTCTCGCAAGTAGGTATAGCAAAATGAGTACCGAAGACACATAATAGAGAAAATTTTGATCCACACGGAATAGAAAAAGTCATCTAGCAAACAAATCATTAAAAGAGTTCGAAGACGATAAATTATTAGCTTTAAAATTGCTAGTGAAACTGAAGCAACCACTGTTATTTTTCCGTAAAATTTAATCCTGCTCTGAATTAACAGGTCGCGCTTTATTCTAATCTATCCTAGTTATTGGATTCTTAATTTTTTTCATAATAGAAATGTGACAATCACCTCGGATAAGCCTTAAAAACTTTAATAGATTATTTGAATTAACATGAACAAAGCCAAAAGCAATCTAGCAATATTATATGTTTCATAGTTATGTATTCCATTTATAAATTTTATTCCAATAAATATAGTAATTTTTAACTCATTACCTGTTCAAATTTATGAACGGAATATATTCAAAATATTTACGACGGAAACCTAATGGAGAAGGGAGGAGGGGGCTGGGTTTCAAATAGTTGTAAAGGCACTTCTATTAATAGTCGATGGAGTAATAATAAATAACATTACCACCAATTTCTCAGTACGAGCCATAGAGTAATATACTATTGTACCAGCTGATGCTAAACGTGTAACTTGAACACTTGCTCAAAGATTTATATATTCTCTTAAATTGCGGCGATTATGTTAAAAAAATGCTTTTTCAATATCAAACCAAAAAGCAAATTTCTATGTCGAAAAAATTTAAAATAATTTCTTTTATGTAAAAAAAATTATTTTTTTCATGTAGACATACAGAAAATAAAAACCCAAAACCAATGAATAGAGCCTTAATAAAACGATAAAACAATAAAAACCTTATGAATTAAATATTTTATGTTTTATTTGAGTTTAAATTATTGTTTTTGTTGATGAATTACGTTAGTTTTTATAATTATAGTTTTTAATTTATTTTGTTGAACGGCAATCTACGAATGAATTCACAAACTTGCCAGATCGTCAAAAATAAAAAGAGAAGAAGACGGTTTTGATGTGATGTCGGATGTCGTTATATCGTTATTATGTGGAGTCTGAAACTGTTGATATCTGTGATTAAAAATATTTTCTGACTGATCTTGTGTGTCGTGTTTAATTCTCGAAATGTGTTGTTCTGAATCAGCTCACTATATTGTATGTGATAGTTGACCAAAATCGAACATTCGTAAGTGTTGTACCTATTAAAGGTCGTGTGAAATTTTCAATATGTGTTTATAAAAAATAAATAACAGTTTTTTTGTGCCAAATGTCAATAACAGAAATAGCAGGATGACAAATTCTCTCAGATGTAATTCGAACAAGGAGCTGGACATCTTGGATGTCCAGGAAATGGATTTGGGGAGTGATCAGACTTGGTAAATATACATTTTTATAAGTATGCTTACATCTAAGTATTGAAAGTAGAACCACAACATATTGTTAAGTTGTGCCCTTCGCAAGTCGTTTGACGAAACAATAATAATATACTTAATTAAAATGAAGATTTTTCTTTTTGATAACATACATATTTTCGAGTCTTCATTTGTTGACTTATTTCCTTACTCCTACTTATTCTCACGGCATGTATATATATTTATTTGAGCCGACTAAATATTGTGACGTTGAGTCTTTAAGTAAGTTAATAATTTCACACCCCCAATAAAATACAGTCCTCAGTCTGAAATTGCTATTTTGCTGGAGGGTCGATTAAAGTTTTCAAAAATTTGTTGTAAATACAAAAGAAAACTTGATATATAGACTATTGTTTGTTTTTTATGAACAAAACATGATCTCTTTACATGTGTATTTTTAGTAATTAAACGAGATGTTTTTACTATTCTTATGTATTTGAAATGTGATCAAATGAATAAATGCTATTTCTCTGGCACCATATGAAAATTTTTCTAAATAAAATAAAAAACGCAAATATATCCATATCGATAACTCGAAAATGACATACTTCGGACACCATTTTACTGAAGGTACAATGTATATTATGCATCAAAATATCCCTCATTTTAACACTTATTGTAATGTGGCTTCAGTACTTGTTCACAATAATTCAAGCTACATTTTCTATTGTAGGTTACAATCCTCAAATAACACGAATTCAGATGATTCTGATCTTAAAGCATGGATAAATGAGTGCACATGGAATGCTCAGAATACAGCCGAGTACCGACAAAACTTAAATGAGATCATATCGTTTTTGGATAATGTTGAAATCGGTGAGTTGTTTTTTTTTTGTTATTATGTTGTGTATGAATATCCTGGTAGTGTTAAGGTACTTAGTTAAAATCCCGTTCTATCCTGTTTGTGTTATTTCCTTGTTATGAAAAGTTATAACTGATGTGAAATTATGTAACTAAATGTATCTAAAATGTCTAGCACCAGAAATACAATTATTCAATATTCATCTTCAACAAAGTTTTCACAGCAACAAAACTGTTCTCTAAGCTTTTGTTAGGCAGCAGGTTATCTTTCCACTGTCGCTATTTCCTCTCAAACTTTCTTTGTGAAATTAGAGTGATTATTTGTAACTTTTCGAAAGTCTTCTACTCAATTTCCACTTTGCTTTAATCTCATTAAGGTTTTGCTTGTGCCCTATACATTGCAGTGTATTTCTATTATTCCACATAAATAAATTCATTCATTTCACTGCATAAAAATGAATGAATTTTTTACATTCATCTATAAGTAACGTCATATGCCTTTCGTCCTACTAGATTGCACGGTCAATGGTCCAAATACCTAAATGACCATATTCAAACATTGGTTTTTGAATTTGAGTCCAAAGGCATGGGAATCCTGTGATATCTTCATCCCTTCTAACCATCTCTATCGGATTGGCTAGACATAATTATATAGGAAAACCAATTAGCTGATTATTAGTCTTTTCCTAACCCAATCATTCTAGTCCTCTTTGAAGGAAACGAGTTGAGCTACTCTATTATCCTAAATAATCGAATTATCCTAGTGTGTTGTAGAAATTTATATTAGTACTAAGCCGTATTTAAAGTCATTAAAATTAAAGTGGGAAGTAAATATATCAATAAAATGAGTGTTTATAAATAAAATTTTGAATTTGGCCTTTTCAAGTTAATTCTACCAGTTAGATCATTTAATTACATTAAATAATGTATGGCAATAATTAATATGTAGTAATAATTAATATTGTAGACAATTCAATAAAGCAATTTGTGTTGCAAGGTCATATCCATATATTTTATTAATGTGTGGGTATATACTGTTGGTTTGATTGTCTTGCAATGTAGCAATCATGGAGGTATCATTCCATATGCGTGCAAAATAATATTTTTTGAAGAGGTTTTAAGATTGCGTAAGAGATGTAAGTGAATTTTATATCATATATTATGCTTTCACTAATTAATATTCACAAATATTTTAAAAAAGGTAATTAGTTAAGAAGTATATTGGAGTGAACAAAAACTGTAGTAAATCTGTCAATTTTGAAAATCACAACTCAATGTTCTTACAGTTTTCTTAAATATATTCATAGCACACTGTAATATATCATTCAGATTTACAATAAAATTCCCAGTGAAAATACAGTTCTTGCTGATTTATTGTGTTCCGCTTGTGTATCATTGAAATAAAGGTAATTTTAAAATACACACTGATACGGCATAAAGTAACATTCAGTTACTCATGAAATTGAAGCAATACAAAAAAGAAAAATACAGAAACATGAAATAAAATTATCGATAAATCACGTTTTTTTAAATACATAATATTCTGTTTCAATTATAATCTTATGTTTGTGAAAAGATAAGATTAAATTACAACATTCAATTTTCTCAAAAGACCAGTATTATGTGGCCGTAGATGTGCTTTTACTCTACCTGATGTTTTGCTTTGGTGATACCATAAAAGTTATTTGTGAGGGCGGGTGCAATTATCATTGTCACTTTTTAATTGTTATTGTTTGTACCCGGCTGTTTTTAAAAATGTGTCTCATTATGGTTTTTTGAAATTTTAAAACAAGATTAATGATCAAGTCCCTCAAAGTATCCACCATTTAATTGAGTTTATCCATAGGTTTCAAACTATTTTTGTCTATTTATTAATTATTATCATTTAACGATGCCATTTGATATTGCATACCAATGAATATATAATATCCTAAATCCATTTAAAAAATCCTGAATGTTTTGAAAGTAAGAATTCATTGCATATTAGCTAAAAAAAGAAAATGGCAAGGCATTCCTGTAGTTTTAGATTATTAAATTTGGATTATTGAGATTTTGTACACTTCCATGTATTTTGTCACTAACGACCCGGGTTTCGCCTTTCGGCATCTTCAGGCATTCGAGCACACTTCAGTTCGAGTCCATTCGTGTGCTCGAATGCCTGAAGATGCCGAAAGGCGAAACCCGGGTCGTTAGTGACAAAATACATGGAAGTGTACAAAATCTCAATAATCCAAATTTAATATTGAAATTCCATCAAGCACCCTCAGTCGATGTCTTAAATTATAAGTTTTAGATTATTTTTTTATCTTGATGGTACTATTTTTGAGTCACTACTATTCTAATTGATGATAGGCTATTTTTGAATTATATTGTATATCGGTGATGGCAAACCTTTTTTCATACGTGGGTCGAAGTTATGTTTGAAATTTTGTAATATTTTCAGTTAGTTTCTGCAGGTTGCTCATGTTGCTCGAATCATTTTAACCGATTTTCAAATTACATTTGTTACCTTTGAATTGAATCTGCAAGTAATTCAATATTAAACTTTTCCTAAACATTAATATTAATCAACCAATTGATGAATCTCATTAACGAGTTTTCAAAATCAGTTTACAAAGTTACTTAATAAAATAAAGCATTGTTTTCAGTTGCTGAAATTGGTTTAAACTTATAATAGTCAAGGCGCCAGATATTTAAAAAAATTAAATTATATTTGATAATCTCAACAAGAACTTTAAATGTCACTCGATATCAACTTGAGGAAAAATAACATCAACCATGTCCAAGATCTCAAATGCTGAATTGAAAAAATGTAAATTTGATATTGATCTTGTCGGGACTTGAACTCAGACCTACCTGATATCTATTGTTAAAGTTAAGCTCTTACCACTAGACCATAGAGTCTTATGATTTTTTTGTTATTGAATGTATTTTAAAAAATATTTCATTTAAATTTTATTGAATTCATTTATAAAAGTCACATTTTTTCTGAATATCCCATCTTGAAATTCTGTCACCACTCACAGGTTTGGCATCAATGCTGTACATTGACGTAACTTCAATTTAATATCAATATACTACCTATCAATGGAAAAAAAATACTCATAAGAAGTACTTTAATATTACATTTATGACAATTTTAATAAACTTATCTTTGATATTATAGTGATCGAAAAGTCTAATCTCAAATAATATATGACCTTGTATTGAAAACACAACAAATAATGACATGATTGAAAATTTTATAGTAAAAATATTTAGGTTGATATTATTGTAAGTAATAAAATCCTGATGAATCTCTTGTGGTGCAATACAACACTTAACTGTTATTTGACTCATTTAAACCAACGTGATCTGCAAGTAGCTCTTTGGTTGCAAAAAAAACTGGTTTAAAACCTGTCAAGATCATTTTTCAACTAGACTCTTCTCTATGGAAATAAACAACTAATTCAGTCATTGAAGGTTCTATGGGTCAAGGTTTTATTACAGATGACAACTTTGTGGCTGTCATCAGCATTTAAAAAATCATTCAATTAAACTTATTGGTTATTGATTGATTTAAATGGGGATCTAATTAAATTTATTTAAAGATTTTTTAATTTGAATTATTGAGATTTTGTACACTTCCATGTATTTTTTTCACTTACGACCTGGGTTTCGCCTTTCGGCATCTTCAGGCGTTCGAGCGCACGAATGGACTTGAATTGATAGACAGTAAACAGTGTCTAACGTTTATATACAAGGTACAAACACAGCAAATATTATTTACAAGATAAAATATTATAGTCTAGGATCCGCACTGATACCCGAGTTAGAATTTCGAGAATCGCCTTAATCCTTGATGTGTAAACAAACGCATTAACAGAGTGGCGAATTTCCGCTTTCCAACTAATATTAGAATTACCAGTGATTTTACAATTATAATAGCATTGTGGGTTTCGACACATATATATTTCACATATACATCTGAATATTTCGGAAAATGACATTCAGATGCCGTCATACATAATAATTCAATGCATCCTCTCTCATATGAATTGGCTGCTTTCCATTCTCAGGTTCACAGATTAGTCACTAAGTAAATTTAATTTTGAAACTGAACTAAGCATTATTAAAAAAATTTCCATTAATAATGGCTATGAGGCATCTCCTATGGATAGTCTTGTATCAAAAAAACGAAGTAAAGTAGCAGAAAAGATGCTATATTATGGGAATTTGTCTAAAGACATAGACCAACCTAGAAACTGGCGTAGAATTAGTTATTTAGGTTGTACAAGCATAAAAATTAAAAAATAACTCGCTGATAGTGTTAGACCGGCCTTCTATTGCAAAAATTTGTTAGGCAAATTACTTATTAATAATAAAGATACGGGTCCACTTTAAAAACAAATCTGGCATTTATAAATTACAATGCAGTGATTGCCAACATTTCTATGTGGGTAAAACCACACGTACATTAGATATAAGAGTATCAGAACATTTAGCTGCTTTTAGATTAAAAAAAAGATACTTCGACATTCGCAAATCTCTTGTTATGGGAGAACCATACGTTGAATGTGGATGATGGGGTTAAATTGTTGCATCAAAACATGGGGGATCATAAATTATTTTATCAAGAAATTTTGGAAAGAGACCAGCCCAGTTAAATTCCTTGCCAATTCTGAACGAACAGCTAAACCTTCCAAACTCCCCGTTGCTGTATCCCATACGTTTAATCACCTAACAGATGCCACTAAATGTGGAATGATTGTATAGATTTATCCTTTCGTCGAATTGCATCCCGTTGAAACCCACAATGCTATTATAATTGTAAAATCACTGGTAATTTTAATATTAGTTGGAAAGCGGCAATTTGCCACTCTGTCGATGTGTTGTTTTCAAAATAAGGATTAAGGCGATTCTCGAAATGTTAACTCAGGTATCAGTGTGGCTCTCAGACGTATAATATTTTATCTTGTAAATAATATTTGTCATATTTGTATCTTCTATATAAACGTTAGACACTGTTTACTGTCTGTCAGTTTGAGTTCATTCGTGCGCTCGAATGCCTGAAGATGCCGAAAGGCGAAACCTGGGACTTTAGTGACAAAATACATGGAAGTGTACAAAATCTCAATAATCCAAATTTGATATTGAAATTCCATCAAGCATCCTCAGTCGATGTCTTAAATTATAAAGATTTTAAATAATAAGATCATTCCATCGCAGAGAGGTATGCCACCTTTATTAATTTCAGAGCAGTCATTTTAATTAGCACTGTGGTGGGGTTATGATTGTATGAATTAAATCTTATTTATAATGATTTAACCAAATGATTTGTTACTGAAGAATTTATTAAAATTAAAATTAAAGACTCATAACAGTTTGTAACGGTGGTTGACACTGTAGTCTGCTTAATGGACTCTGTTAGGGCTTAATGGGTTAGTTTTTGTAACGTTTTGTGGCTGGGTCCAGAGGAAGTGGATTCCTTCGAAAAAAAATAAGCTAACATTCGCAAACGGCTGGTTGGCAATATATGTTAGCAAATTGTTATCATTATGTAGTCAATGTATGATTTGCACCATTCAAATGACACATTAAAGAACGTAACTAAACCTTTGTATGCCCTCAGAAACCATCCTTATTAGCACTAATGCGTCTGTTCATCACAATGCGTAAACTTTATTGCGATATTTGATTGAATGATGGGCCAAGCGGAAAATTGATGTAGCCAAGGAGTGATAGTAATTATTATTGTTTCTGCTCAGTAGAGCATCCAGTGTGAGCGGAGCATTTTATTTGGCTTTTTGACTATGATACATTTACACCTATGTTACAATATTTGAATCATATTTCTTACTTCATTAATACGTCTTAAGTGCATTCAACAATAATTGCCATATAGCAAATATATGTATACTCTAAAACAGTGATTTCCAAAGTGGTTCCTACAGACCCCCAGGGATCCGTGTGACCACTGAGGGGGTTTGTGGCAAATTAAAAATAATTTGGCGATGCATTTGGGCGTCACATTTTCCTTATTATGAAAGTTGAAATATATTGGTAACGAGTTGCTGGGTGATAGACACTTTTGCAACAAACTTAGATGTATCCATACTAATACGGGAGCAATTTGTTGAATAATACACAAATGAGGAGCGGTAAACCAATATCTGAACAAGATACCACAAATTTTGGTTACCAATTTTATATCCTGCATTATGGGTCACTGTGCAGAGGTTTTTGTGGCTTTCCCGCCTTCCTATTTAGTAGAACTTGGATTTATTGCAGTTATGAACCTCATCATACTTTAAATATCAAAATGTTTTGATTTTTATATTATTTTTACATCGTCATTTATTTATTTACCATTCAAGATATCAAATTTAAATTTCTATTTTTTTTATTATGCAGTTACGTAAAGTTATTTTACTCAGGGGGCTCATGGTCAGGTCTTTTCTTTAAGAAGGCGTCCATGGGCATAATAAGTTTGGAAACCACTGCTCTAAAATAATTTCATTTGTTAATTGGAATTTTAACCCCTTCCACTGAAATCACGAGTGGCCTTATTAACCGGTCGTATTCAGAAATTGCAAGCTTGTTTAATTAATTTTTATATTACTTACAATTAAATAGTATGAAAATGGTTTGTTACTGTAGAATTTATTCGCGGTTTAGAGGTTAAATAATATGTTGCAATTTGTCTGCGATTCAACAGAACAGGTTATATTCAGGCTTTATAAAAATGTATCATTAAATTAATACATAAAATAGTATCGAAATAAACATAAGCACAGATCCCACTGTTGAGTGTTTCTTACTAACGATCAACCGTGAGACCACGGTGAGTGTAAGTTTTAAATACCTGCCGTGGGAAAGAAAGCAAGAAATGACCGACTTTTTCATAAAATCTATGGAACTACAACACTCCCTGTATGATCATACTTATATGTAGGTGTGACAAGTGTCACATCTACTTACACAACCAGTGGAATAACAAAGTTATCAATTTTATATTATAAACAGGACCGTAAAAATTTTAGCGGCTCTGACTTCTTTTTTTATTTCCCATTTTTTTTAATTATTCGAGATGAATAAAAATATTTTTGGCTGCATATTATATAAATAATGAATGTGACTCTCCAACTCCAACAAAACCAACTTTAGTCAATAATCATAAATTAGTACGTCATGAATTTGAAAACCAGGAATTGAGAAGAAATTCAATTTGAAATTTTTAAATCATAGTTTAATTGCGGAACAAAGTCAGAGTTGGAGTAGTTTTTATTAAACCCTGATTATAAATGAACTTCCATAATGCCACTGAAAAATTCAACGAAAATATAAAATTTTAAGCACTTAACTACACCAAGTAATTAAACTTCAATGCAATCTCACATAAATTATGTTGTTAAACACTTAAAATAATAAATATCTAATTGATTAAAAAACTTTTATTGCCTATTGTTTGAAATATAAGTTATTGCACATTTATCACTTTTAAGTCATGTGAAAGAAATGAAAAAATAATTAAATAATATTTCAAATTAACAAAATTAACATGACATATTTTCAATGTTATAAAAACATTTAACTGTGAGAATGAAATCTGCAAGTGTTTTGAAACATCCTGTGATTATCATCAATACAAAATCAGCGTCTAAGCAAAAAATATTTCCTATATAGCTGTGATATATTTTTGTTGTAAATTATTCAAAATATTTATATCCAGTTGACATTTTTAATTGTTTGGAATTGATTGAAAGCGGAGGGTATTGACTTTACCTATTAATTTGATTATGTACCTATTAACTTACTTTTCTATTTATAATTTTTTTTTCTTGTACTTCCACATTATCAACTGATGATGCCAACGGTCCTGATCATTATAAAGAAATGTTAAAGTAGTACAAAAAAATTTCCACCAAGAATGAGCAATAAACTCTTCAAAAGTGATTCCATTTCTATCCTAAACATAATATTATGAATGCTGAAAAAATTTATGTGTATTCGAAGTTTTTGAATGAAAAAATGCTTAAATTTTCAATTTATTGAATTAAAACTATGCTGTGAAATGTCAAGACCAGTTCAACAGAAGAGTTTAAAGGGTTAATGGTGCCTAAAAATACGTCTAATATTAATATTTTTCTAAAATGATAGTTCCCAACGCCTATAAAATTGAGAATGACTTAAAAAAACTAATGAATATTTTCTTAGGCAAAGTCATTTACCTCAATCATTAGTTAACCCTCCATGTTGTCTATTTCTCTTAGGTTATTTGTAGACAAAATTTATTCATTGCTAAAAACAGCCAAGAAATGCTCATAAAATGGGATCATCAGACTTTCAGCAATCCCTTGCACATTGAACGCATTGATAATAAAAATCTGGCTTGAATTCTTTCCAAACAGGCCCGCCCACATGGGCACGATTTGATTGTGATTCACCCACTCTGTGAAGTGAGTCCCTGCCGGTTATTTGTAAAAGAGAAATGCAAATTTTGACTTGCATTCATCCCACTCGTTCTGCTCTGCGTGGCCTACTAACTCATTTATTCTATTTTTATTTCAATTTTGAATATATATCGATTTGTGTGTTCAATGACTTTCGAATATTATTTCACACTATTATACTTTTTTTTTTTTTTTTGAATTAATTTGAATTTCATTTGTTTGGAACTAGATCACTGAAAAAAATGTTTTGTTTGCATTCCATTTTTAGATTCTAATTTGAATATTATCTTTGGATTCACTAAATTAAATTTGTATTATTTCTTTTGTCGCTCATTATTCACTTCAGCTATTGTATGAATTCTTAAGTAAGTACTGTGTATTAAATAACAATTGTACATCGAATTATCTATTTGGCAAATCGTCAATTACATAACTCAATATTCTTATTTAAATAGAAATAAATAAACTGCTTATTAGCAAAAGAAACCTTGAACCATAATAATCCCTCGGACGAATCATTTTAGTGGGCATTTGTATGGATTCCAAACACACATGAATATTTCAGTGATACAAAATATAGTTTGTTATATCGTTAAATACTAATACTTTGAAAATTTATAGCAGTAACAATGTCCCATGATTTTCTTGCAAGTGGTTTTACCATGGACCTGTTAATATGCATCTTCAAATCATATACAGCCAACGTGGAGGCACTCAAAATACCACTGCACTTTATGAGCTCTTAGCATTATTATCATGGTATTAAATTATTACCGGGAATAACACAGTTTATGAATATCTCATATCGGGGATTTACAATGATGAAGGTGATACTACAACATTAATGCTTAGGATGATATTTGTAAATACTTATTTTTCAATCATAATATTATTGGTTTTACTTTAAAGCAATGTTTCTTAATCTCATTGAAGCCACTCTACCATAACAAGTATTAATAAGATTGCACTATTTTTACTAATTTTAATGCAGAAGAACTAGGATACACTGACACAAAAATATTAATGCACCCCTCTCGTAAAGATTGACACAGATTACTGATTTTATCACTGCAGTATGCAATGATTCATTTTCCCACTCAGATTTCAGCAGATTTTTAAAACGCCCCTAATAAGAAAAACTGCTTTAATGGATTTGGGGAGACATACTTCTAAAAAAAATGTTTTATATCTATGCTGTTATTAAAATTTAGTTGTCTATGAACAACAAAAAGAATTAACTTTCTCAATAATCTCCTTGCGACAAATGGCATTACATCTGAGTTGCATAAACACAATATATATAATGCGAAAATGTACAAATGGCCAACATCTAAATAGTTAGTTGTTGACCTGACATCTGTTGCAGTAGCATTGTTTCAGTGATTCATGATGTCTTCATATTTAACAGTATAGACACAGAGAAAGCATTTTTTCTCAGGCCGTAAAGTACAGAGGCATCCAAGATGTCTACCAATAGCTACCCTGTCATTACATTTGTGAGAAGGCATACTGACGATGTAAAGTAAACATTCAAGATCATTTTCCGTCTGCCCGGGTCATATTTCCTTTTATAGAAACTGGACACATATGGTCGAACACCATATTGGAAATCTTGCATCTTGTATTTAATGCAACGCGGCTATAAATAAAACATTTAATCCAAGTTCAACACCATTGACAATTGGCCATCTTTTAGGGCTTAAATGACATTAATGTGGTAACCATTATATATTTTTTTAACATGTCTGATTCCAATATAGGTATACATAATATTAGGATTTGACTATTTTAATCAGAGATATTCTACTAAGGGCTGGTTGTAAGTCAATCGTTCAAATGGTTAAATAATTTTATATACCTAAATACATATAAAAATTTTGTTCTATCATTGAATATTTATTTCGATTTAAATTTATCCATTTCTTAATTCCAATTTTTTTTAACTTAGAATAATTTTCCTCTTTACATAGTATTGATATAGTTGCTTAATACAGCAGGTAATAAACATTTTCCTGTTTTTTTCTGGAAAACTAACCAAATATTAACTTTTTTTTTTTTAAATTAGTTTTTAATTTTAATTTTGAACAGTTGATAATGTTCGTGATGAGCGAAACCGGTCCTGATCATTATAAACATGTGGAAGTAGTATAAATCAATTGTGTTTCATTTTTTTTTTAAATATAATGTCTCCACCAAGAATTGACAGACCTTAAAAGGCAAATATTAACTTTTAAAACATTGGAAGGTGGCTAACTGATTGATTCCCAAATGTAATAATACCGCTATTTCATTCCATTGAGGCTGTGTGAAAATTATAATCAGGAGAAGACACTAGCCTGATTCATCAATATACATTACAAAAAGTCATTGTAATCTTAGCTCCTGTGTCTACATGAGTTGGTAACCCCTGCTTTAAAGCATAGCATTCATAATAAATGACCACCCCCTTGAACATTATCTGGATCAACTAGTGAAGTACTACATTGATATATAAGTCGTCGCAGTCTCCACATATGCTTTTAGTAGGGTGTTTATGAAATAATAATATTTTTGCAAAAACATATCCTTTATGTGTTTTTATGTAGAAAGAAACAATTGGTTTCGGTACGTAAGCTGATCATATATTATGTAAACAATTATTTTAAAAAATGTGAAGAAATAATCACAAAAGAAATCTCCATCCGCTAAAATATATTCATAATTTCATCTTCACTCCTAGATAGCATTGTAGGCGCTATTACACTGAGACAATTGAAATAATGGAAGACATACCCAAAAGTTTTATAAAACTGTCACAACTGAAATTTTCCTATATGCATTTCATTCATTCATTATATCATTTTTCACGATGAATCCATATATGTATATATATATGCACTATGCGGCCTCAGGGGCATCCCAAATCCCGCTGGATTGACGAACTTGTCAGGTTCGGCGGAAGTACTCGGCAACGCAAAGCTAGGAACCGAGAAGAGTAGAGGGAGTTTGGGGAAGGCCTTCATCCAGCAGTGGATTGACCCCGGCTGAAAATGATGATGATATATATATATATGAACACACAGGCATTACTCGTTGCTCCAGGAAAAAAACTATTTTTTTTAACTTTACTAAAAAATCTTGTCTGAGGGCTCTATTTTATCGGAGGTGCGATTTGTTTTTGTGCCATATTTGCTCAAAATTGCTTCACATATTTTTGTTTTCCATATTACATCCTACTTATAAATATTACCTTCGCAAACAATAATAATGTCACATGTCATAATTATTAAAATAGACATTACTATGTGATTGCATCACCAATGTCAATAATTATTGTTGCTGTAAAAATATTGTTTGCAAAATTCTATATCATTGGCGATTATTTTTAGTAAAAAGTTTATTGCCTCCTTGAATTGATTTGAATAAATCAATGTTTTACTGTTTTTTTTTTCATTTCTGTGGGAAAATGTTTTTATGTAACATTATTTTTTTTTTACACCTGAGTCTTAGAATGTGTGTCAAATGTATAGATATCTATATAAATTACTCATTTCAATAATAAAATTTTGAATATAGGATAAAAAATTATACTTTGAAACATTATTATAATGAATATTTTCTTCAATAATTGGATGGGGTAGAATGTAATAAAAACATTAAAGACATCCATGGCTGTTGATACAAATTCATAAATCGATGTATTTCAATTCGAAAGTTCAAATCCTAATCATTTAAGTAGTATTAATACCAATGCCTCATAACATTACCACATAATCAAAGTTATTTTATAACAAAAGTAGATTATTCATTTGTTTTTTTTATTATTTCCCCAGACATTGTTTTGATGAATTATCTATATTTCTATAGAGATATGTATGTTTGAATTTGAATGACTCAATTAATCATTGGTTTACCAGTTTTATATATTATGGCAATGTTTGTGGGAGTAAGTGATTAACAACTATTGTTAGTTTTCCATTTTTTTTTTTAATTTTATGGCTTTATATCAAAAGTGGCTATTTAATTGCATGTACAAATCCTCTGATTGTCTTCTGTCATTGCGAGGCGTAAATTAACATAATGCTATTGATACACTGTAATGGTGATATTTGATTTCATTTTTTTATGTATATAAATTTTATTTCTGGTGCATTGTCTCCTTTGAAATAACACATTACGTAATTATTACTTAAAATAATGTAAATATATTATCTATGGTCTGCTGAATAATTAGTGCTTTTTGAATAATTCAAATATCACTTTATTATGCCAAATTTGAGGTGTGTTACCGCACACTTGCTATTCATATGAGTGTTGTCCAACTTAATGAGGTTTCATTTAGTTATCTCATTCATTATACAATATAATATTGCAGAGCTTGAAACCGTTATAAAATATTATTACATCACATAAAACTCATTTGACTGATGGGTAAATCTGTTTCATATAATTGCATTTTACAAAATATATTGGATTGATGATTTCTTATGAAAAATATATAATTTCCGTTGCTTTAAAACAAGCAAGCAAACTCACCCACCTATATCATTTGCAATGAATGAATAATTTTTGTTTACATTAATGTAACGAGGCAATGAAAAAAAGTTGTGAAAAATAATGTTGGATTCAAAACATTGTATTTGATCTCATTAACTGAGGAGGTTTGAGACCCATACAGCTATTGTAAACCATTGTCAGGTGTCGAGATTTAAATCCATTAGCATGTGCCGCATGTACAAACTTTTAATTGCCTGTGTTGCTGGATGTTTTTGTAAACAATATCGAAAATACATAATATTTTTGGAAAGCTTAGAAATTCACAGAAGCTCTATAGGAAATTGACCAATCACTGGGCTTAAATTTGAAATAGAGAAAAAAATATTTTAAACCTCCTGTTTGTGTTATTATTCAAAACATTTGTTTTTGTGAAGAAGGAAAATATTTGCACCCTCTACAACAAATGTCAGAACTCTTTCATCAATCTTATACCTAGGTACTCTGAATTGGGACAAGGACACTGAACAAGGAATTCTGAATTCAAGTGCATTTACTTTTTCAATGTTGCAATACAGAATTATTAAAATTCTTAATTCAAATATTACATTACACTTTTTAAAAAACCGCCAATTTTACGAGGATAGTTTCAATATAAGAAAATCATTTCTCATAAAATGTTATATCTTAGCGTATTGAACATTTGTTTCAATTTCCAGAAAAAAAATTCCAATGTATATTGTGAAAATTGTTGCAAACATGTTGCATAATCATTAATTTACAAAAATATTGCACAATCGTTAATAGTATGGAACTGATTCAAAATGTATAGGAAAAGTTGGAAATCTTAATTTTAAACAGATCTGGAGTAAATTAAATATTCATTCTATAGATTTTATCCATTACAGATGTGCAAAAGCAAAAATTCGATTCGAGAACATTCACCCGGCCGAAAAGACGAGTCCTCCGGCCGAGTCTCCAGTCGATGATGGCCCATGGCCTGCAACACCACAATGGAGGTAAAACATTCACCAAATACAGCAGGCCTGGACCGATGCCGACTGTCACGGATGGGGTAGCAACTCAGAACAGAGTACCCGGTCCTGATGCAACAATGACCCTTAGAGAAGGAAAGAGTGGCGATTTTGACACCGATGATGATGAAGGTGTGTTTGTGGCTAATGGTGCACTTCAGAGACATGATGAGACCTTCAGATTGGATTCATGTGATGTAAGTATCTTCAATTTGTCTATTAATTGCAAACATCTACAAAAACGAAAACAAATAAACTAGCATCTGTGCAGGAAGTGAATGACTTGAGGTTTAATTTAAGGGTCTCTATCCCATCCAAGGCAGTGCCTAAATTTCTACAAAATAGCCATTTGATTGAACTGAGTTTTGACATCATTGTAAGCTTACTTATTGGTAATAAAATCAATTACAATCAAAATCATACAAGATTCTTGACAAAAAACACACATAACCTGTTAGGAAAGGTGTGATCACAGCCACACGTAGAAATTAATTGTATGAATATCTTTGTTGAAATGTATGAAAATCAAAGGTTTCACTTTTTATTGAGTTTTATACGAAACAAAAACAATTATCACACCGTCTGAAATCATTTGTCGGAATTTCGTGACATCCCATTGTACGAGCCCGCTATTAGCTTTCATATAAATATTTATATTTATGATTATTGGCATCACTTTCGTTGTCATAAATACATAATTTATTATTGATTGAAAACAGATTCAGATTCCTGTACACCTTTTTGTACAGCTTTCTTGCTTGAAAATAATTGCCGCAATTTCCCAATATGATTTTATGTTATATCCGATTACTTTTACTTTCTATACACAATCACAATCATTAACATATGGTAATTTTATTTTACTTCATCATTGAGCAAAATACATCTCGAGTCATGGTCTAGTTCTTGCAACCAGCGAGTGAGGTGCCGGTAATTAAATATGTAGTGTCACTTTACAGAAACACCTTTGATTGATTTATATCAGTGGTGCACAACCCATTTCACAGAAGGGTCAAATTGACCATTTTCTAATTGTTCACGAACCGCAGTGGATTAAAGTGTTGAAAAATAATGATATATTACACTAGACACGACATACATTTTATTATTATAAATTTTATAGTTACGTATCAGTTTCACCGATCACTCTTCTCTCTGAATTACATGCATATTTGTTCAATGGAACTTAGTATCAATTCTAGTAAGATTTTTGACACAACAATGTTTGGATTTTTGGTTCAGTGTGTGGCATTGCTATCCTCAGTGTAGTACTGAGGTTATCATTGTTCAAGCGGTTTCTGTGTTGAGACTTATAATTAGGAAAACACGTTGTCGCCAATATAGGTGCTTCCGAAAAGACTTGCCCAAACCGCAGCTTTCTTACGATGGTTTGGAAACTGGTATTTGGGAAGACATTTTAAATATTTTATAAATCACCTTCCTGATATTTAGATTTCAATTGATTGTTCTGCAAATAGACTAAATCCAATTATCTACAAATATACTACCACTTGTGTTGCAAACAGTGTGATGGGATGGGTGACTCGTTTTTAAATAAACAGGATTTCGGCTACAAATCTTTACCCATGAAAAAATAACAATTAAACTTTGGTGATGAGGTACTTGTCATTTTGGGCCGCATGCGACCCGCAGGCTGTGCATCACTGATATAGTGGCTCAATGTTTGTATCACGGTGTATTTCTAATTGATACAGATATTTATTGTGTTCTCGAAATTTACTTATTGATTTACGTAATGTTATCCAGTAAACTGGCCTATTGAAATTGGACATTTTAATTAATTGTGAAGGATTTCAATTTATTTATTTTATACGAGTTCAATTGATCTACCATCATGAATAAAAATGCAGCTAATGGTCGAAGGAATATTTTGATAACATAGACTGTGGTTTCAAACATATATCACTTTATTGAATGCTATTCATGATACTATTTTAAGCCAAACCAAATTTAGATTTTTTGTCAAATTGCACAACCACTGTGCAACATAATATGTTCACTTAATTGTCAGACACTCAACCCGTCTTTTCAGATATGGCAAGAAAAAAGGATGCAGTAAAGGAAAGTATTAGTAAGACACCATTTCATTGAGTGGGTAAAAGGGCGTGATAACATAAACATCCATACCTTTGTATACAAATCCATTAATGGATTAAAAATTTATGTATGAAAGTGTTAATTCAAAGATTAGTACCCTTGACTGCTTAATTGAGTTAGCCTAAGTCCAATCACAAAGTGTCATAAATAAAGAGCTCACAATAGGTATTAATTTATTAACATCTCTTCTAAATGTATTAGATGTATTTTTATTTATTTACCAAGCTTTCATTGGCACCCTTATGGTATTATAAACAAGTGGTTGTATTGATTGCAATGTCAAGTGTTTAGTAGACTTATTATATGACCAACATAAGCATTATGCAGAGTTCACTGAACCTAAAACATTTATTTTGGACACCTTGTGTGAAGTATTCACTTCGCAGCAGTGCATTCTGTGCTTTTTCGTGCCCATTATTCACTATGTTAAGCAGAGGCACCAAACTGCTCTATAATGAATAATAATCATTGCACAAATTATAATTTCATTCGTATTTACTAGTTTATTCATTTTGCAGCATATTAGTTAAAACCCTTTTGTTAACTTCTCGTTTGCTACTTGACAACGGGGATGATCTAAATTGTCAGCCTCTGTGGTCTAGTGGTAAGAGCTTTGCCCTAGCGATCTGTCGAGTCTGGTTTCAAGTAGCAGCAAGGTCGATATCGAATTTTAGATTTATTTAATTTAAATTTGAGATCTTGGGCATGGGAGGATCTCCATTAGGAGCAGACATGGTAAAAAAATACTTTGGTTAAAAATTTGAAAATAATTGGCGCATGGGAAATTATTAACTGTAGTACCATATATATTTATAATATTTATTAGCTGTTTATGGCAACTGTGCTAATACAAAGTTAGCCGACTGAGCCCTCTTTTAATAATAAATAGTACTTATAAACCGTATTTATAAATTCAAACCATAATTATATACAAAAAAAATTTAACCAATTCGCCATTTAAGTATGTATCTTTAGGTATTCAATTTATGTGGTTTTATGATATGTTCATAAAGTGACAGACCTGTCAAATTGGTGCTCAGTATGTTGATACTATTTAAATTAAGAAACTTGTTAATATTATGCTGAAATGATCGCATATCTAACCACAATTTTTTTAAACATTCATTGATTGCACTAGATATCAATTTTGGATCTAAAAATATGACCCAATACACAACTGCTGCAACTTGGCTAGCCCTGCTGCAGAGAGATTTAATGGCCTCACTTAATTCTTCGATTCTTAATTTAGTTTACAAGTTGTACACAAATAGATTTGCTTTTGGAATGTTTTCACTTCACTCCGAAGGGAATGCATCCTTTTAACTTATATTGTATTAGATAATCTCATTGCTCATAAAATGTGGTATCACTCCATTGGTGAACATATTTAATCGATAAATTAAATGTTGTTTATGGTTAATCCTTGGGTAATAGAAGTAATAGATTACATAATATATACTCTGTAATGTATTTCTACTAGTTCCAGTAAAGCTAAGAATCATTTTCAATCGATTAAAACTTTAATTACTTACCTATAAATAAAAATGCCATTGTTTGATTTACTTGAATATGTGCTATACGTAATAATTGATCTCTCATTAACATTGCTGTGTATAAATATGCTTTGGTACTTGTAAAACAGTTTCTGTTATAATGCTCTATTAGGAATCCATATGGTGCACAATTGGGAATGGATATAGTTAATTACTGATTTTGGTGTATCTGTGTGATTGATTCAGCTTAAGTAAAATCTCTATTTAATTTTGTCATGATTATCAACGAAAATTGATAACTTTCAAAACGGTTTCTTTTTTTAGAACATTATATCTATCACAATAATAACTTGGCAGGTGAGATAATAATGCTCTTAGCTACTGATAAAATTTATTTTCAAATCTTCAACTAGATTTCTTTTGTAAAATTGAATAATCTTCCACTTCTAGGACAAACCATATAAGACAGAATAATTTATAAATATATACATTTAGTAACAAAACTAATCTGTCAAATTTATATGCGACTCCAAAATTTTAAAACTGACCATTTGACTCATTTTGTTTGCACAACAAAAGGCAGGGTTGGCTTGTTCATTGCAGCCGTGCATACATTGCACTGTTACTATTTCCTAATTAGTTTAGCTAAAATCTCCTTGTAAATATATTAGACATCTACAAACATCCAGACAGTTATTTTCAACACCTATACTCAACAACAACCTCCAATCAGCTTAGTTAATTCAAACAACTGTAAAAAATATTCCCGCATCTTTTACGCATGGATCGGTTATACGTTGGGCTATGTTTTATTTTTTCAAATATTTAATATCCGAGCAGTTCTTGATCACTCACTTAACATTTGATATCTATTGTTATATATCAATATGATTTCAATAATTGACATAATTGCATTTTTCTGTGTACCAACCTAATAAACATAACGAATACAATAATTATTATTTTCATAACTGGAGGTGCTGATCATAACTGTTAGGTTGTTTTAAGAGATCTAACACAAGAGAATAATAAGCTTCCACAGTATGCAGAGAAAGTATTAAATGTTTTGTAGCATAGCATTCTGTTATCTTTATATTTAATATAATAAATACCATTTTACAATTTATTTCAGTCATTTTGATTTGAGAAAATTGACTTGTCTAATTCACATAATTTTATTGCACCTCTATTATCAAATGAGACAATAATTTCTCTATATCTAAATACTAATCTCTATTGAACACTACCCGTATCAGATAATATGAACAATCACCTGATGGAATTTTTTATTCATAATATTTTGGTTAGTGCATTTTATTCAGCTTTGTTGCAACACCTGCTTTGTTAAAATAACATCAAATTAATAGAAGTCATTCTCGGAATATGTCTAATTTTATCAAACTCGGAAGTTTGTTCAGGAGTTTCTTTGTGAGTACATTATTAAAATGCCATATACATTATCGGAAGCAAGGTCATCAGAAATTGTCTGTCTGCGACTTCTTATTTAATTTATTTTCTTTTGTGCATGAATGTGTATACTTGTTATTTATTAACACCTAAATCCTTATCCATCAAAGTGGTTGGTTAAATTACTGTCTATTTAATGTCATCTCACATGTTCCTGCAAAATCTTTTATAACCTTACTTGACCGTATCTCGATGCTTCATATATTCATTCGAATTAATATCTCTTAAAATAATTAATATGCCTCGTACATAATTATCTTGCTTAGTTTATTTGTCAGGTTATATCAGTTAATTTAATTTTGTAATCTTAAAAATATACCTGAAAATACCCACTATTATCTCATTCTACTTAGTTACGAAAGATTTTTATTTCCTTTTTTTGTACTTTCAGCTGTCTGATGATATGGACTCGACCATAATCCTCGCGGGCAGTAACGGACCAGCCAGCTACGTTGTCAATAAACCCATCAGCATCAATCTATCGGAACCTGCACACAATATTCACAACACATTTAATAAAATTGGTAAATTATTTGTGTATCCCTTCATTTCCTAGTTTCTTATTATTTATTATTGAGTTTTTATTAATATTGTGTGCATTTTTAGGTAATGTAAATCATAGAAATGATTCGCTGGCCAACATGTCGCCTCCGAGTCTTGTCAGTTCTATCGCTATGGACGGTTCTGGTAATTTCAACTCGGCTACATTTTCACGACAGGGATCAGTTTCTTCACAAAGAGGGGTTCCTTATAAAGGTTTGTCGCTTTGGAAATGTTTGCTTAAATCAATGTATCAACTAAACTTGAACTTCTCTTTGTAACCTGAGTGATTTCATTTCTAATATTATTAAATTTTCAATATTTTTTCTGACCAGCTCAAGATGAAACAAATAGCGATGATCACACGGCCCAAAACTCTCTCTGCTCCAGCATGACGACTAGCATTCTCGACGAGAAAGATATGAGCACCAGTATTCTATCGCAGGCCGCCTTTCACGACAACGACAGCTTGATTGGCTCTTTGCCGCCTAGCATGGTCAATTCCATCGATCTCAGTCTCGTTAATTCTACCATGTTTAACAACCACAGTCTTCAGAACAGCAAACGAGAAAGCATGGAGAGCAGCTTAATCAATTCAGGCACATTTAACACTATGCTCGAATCGACTGACGATAAACTAATCAACGGCAAACCAAAATTTCAATTGAGGAAATCTTTCCTCAAACCCGACCCGGAAGATAACTTTGATCGGTTTTTAATGCTCAATGCCAACTGTAATACGGACGATTTACGAGGACTATCAGCAGAGTTATTGAGGGCGACCGGCAGGCAGCAGACTTACGATAATTTAAACAGCACTTTCAAAATGGATAACGAAAAAGAAAACATGAACGCGACTTTCGATAAAGACGACTCCTTCCTTATGAATGACGGCATGACCGATTCGTTCCTCAAAGACACCGGCCGAGAGAGTCTCAACATTACCTACAACAAACTGCCTTTGAATATTCAACAGCGGGTACCGTTGACTCGAAATAAACAAAACGATTTGTACGAGCAGCAAATTTTACCCAATCAAGTGGTCGCTTATCCTAATAACAAACCGATCGAAAACCATCAGAACACTCCTACGCGGCAATTAAATGGTACATATGATGCGCCGCCCCGCGAGTCGCCTAAGCGTAACGGAACATTCAGGAAACTGACTCCGCCATCCAATAGACATTTAACGCGGACCCTCGTCAATGCCGATTTGATAAATATCAGTGATGTGAAAGCGCCTGAAGTGGAAGATGTAGATAGTAATAAAGAAAGCTATGTCACCTCGGATAAGTCAAATTCTAATCAAGAGATGCAAGAGGTCCAGGTTGAACCCTCAGAGAGACATTGTTGGACACCAAACAGGAGAAAGGTACATTTCAAACATTCATTCTCTATGCAGCTTGAATTTTATATGAAATCAATGATTGCAAGATATTTATAATTTTGTCATTTTTTTTTTCATATTATAATTTAAGTAATTTAAGACATCGACTGAGGGTGCTTGATGGAATTTCAATATCAAATTTGGATTATTGAGATTTTGTACACTTCCATGTATTTCGTCACTAACGACCTGGGTTTCGCCTTTCGGCATCTTCAGGCTTTCGAGCACACAAATGCCTGAAGATGCCGAAAGGCGAAACCTGGGTCGTTAGTGACGAAATACATGGAAGTGTACAAAATCTCAATAATCCAAATTCAAATTTAAGGTAACGATATTTAGAATCACATCTAAGTAGATATTAACCTTTTCCACATTGACATTTTGATTAAAAAAATTGAAACTATATGTTTTAGGCAATTGGTTTATTCACCAAACATAAGCGTTAATATTTTTGATGGTTTCAGCAGTGACTTTGTTGTTCCACTACTTCTGTTATTCCGCCTCTTCAATCGTATCGTAACTGACTCGTCATTATAAAAGTTCTTATTAAATTACCCTAATCCTAATTTATGTTGCAGGTTGAAGGTTGTACCATGGGCGGAGGGTCGAGCGATAGCTTAGAACAAGACGACGGAAGCAGCGGTGAGACGAGTCCTCTGAGGAGTCAGGAAATTCCACCGGCTACGCAACCTCCGCAACCTCCGCCACTCAATATGGATGATCTGGAACATCTTGCTTACGAGCAAGAACAGAGTGAGTCAAATATACATACTATGTTTGTGTTTATGCACAGTGTCTATTTACGAGGCATTACATTTTGCCATCAAGTTTTTTACTAAACAGTGTTGTAAATTTTTATAATTATTATCAATTACTGATGCTCACACAGGTCATCAGCGAAGGAGGCTTGTTGTAATGTAACAAACATATTGTAATCTCAGGCTGCCGTACTTATTCAGCTCAATTAGTAATATTAATATGAAATTGATACTCTTGACTATACAATATTGTCGACTCAACTTACAAAATATGGATGCACTAGATATGGAAAATGAATCATTTGAACCGATTTCAAAGAAGACTTCAGTTTGTTCTTACTGGCTGTTTTTTTTTTATTCAGTTAGGTTGTGTCAGTTAAATTATATTAATCAAAATCTTAACAATTCAAGTTTATGTATTCTAATGTCCTATAAAAGTCTATTTACATAATTCTGTATGCAGCATAGTCATTATAATACGTTAACTCCCTATTACATAGAAATAATCCTAATCTGTATGTGTAATTATTTGTCTGCAGAACTATACCAAGTGGTTTCTACACCTATATCAAAACCGACTAAGCCACAGTCTGGATCGGCGACGATGCTTTTCCGCCAGACTGCCCTTTCGCCAATCCACCATCCGAAAGGAACCGTGTTGTCACCGTCAGGGTCTAGTACTAACAGCGAATCACCAACTGAACCTAGAAGGTAATATTTATTATAATATCGGAGATGAAGCCTACTAATTGTTATTGCTGCAAGCCTTTTTTACTGCTTACCTGTAATGTTAATAAACTTCACCATTGCATATCAACCTCCAATCTATGTATCTGATTTTTTTTTATTACAATTTATTTATTACAATTAAGGTCTTGCATGACAGTTAATTCCCCTTGAGTTTACCTGAAGTAATTTGATATCTAATGTATAATATTAATGTAATACATTTTCAATTTACTGTAACGGCAATTATTTTTAATTTCATATCAAATTGACAGCTAAGTGAAACCGTCATTTTAATATTTCCTCAGTTCCAGTATGGGCAATCTTAACAGACAGTCGCCCGCCCATCCGAGCCTAGGCAGCTACAACAACTCCCCGATGCGTCAAGCGAGCTCGACTGTCAAGAGAGAATCGTCAGCTCCCGAAATAAACAACATAAATGCCCACGGTTCCACGCGGGTCCCTTTCATGCAGAAATTAGGAACTGCCGGTGCAACCAATCAAAGACCTTCGCCTACAAAGACTGGGGTTTACAGTTCAGATACCGGTCAGTCAGAGAACACTATAAAAAACATATATATCATAAACCATTGTAACGGCACTAAATTGATTGAGGGCCAATTTCACATAGCTAATAGTAAAAATGATTATATTTATGAAATATAATTCACGAGTATTATATTACAATATTTTCATTAGGTCTCTATTCTGGCGGGCGATCCGTAGGGAACAGTCCTTCGAAAATAGCAGGTTCCAGAAGTGGTCAAATGCTTTCCAGCCCGTCTCGAACAATTCAAGGACTTAAGCAGAGTCAGCAGCTTTCCGGATCAAGCAGTGATTTGACAAAACGTAGCGGACTACCAGCTTCAAAACTACGGCAGTATAGTTCACATAAAGAACTTAATAGGATTACAGGTATGTCACGTTTAAAAAAAGATGTGCTGAAAAACTATTTAATATGTGAGTTTATACGTTTTTTTAATTGTTTTTATGGCATTATAGGTCCACCTCGTTGGTCGGCAGCCGGTACGTATGGAAGTCTTCGTCCACAATCCCGCAACAGTCTTCACGCTTCAAATCCGGTGTTGTGTCCTGCCCCCCTCATCCGCCAAGCAAGCTATACCCTCCTTCCTAAGGTTAGTTTGTTATCAAAATTTTTATGCAATGTCTATGCCTATGCATATATTATGTATTATTCCAATTATTTAGACTCACATACTTGTTATCATTGGGAATTTTTTAATTTTAATATTATTGATAGGGAAGACGTTAAGGTAAAATGTCTCTTATGTAAGAATTTTAATTTCGATTATTTTTATTGCCTTTTCCAGGATATATCTTCCAACTTACCGGGTCGTAGAGATTTCACCAGGCCGGTAGCACCTCCCCTACACTCGAGTAAAGAGGTAACGGCATCTGCGGCAGCAAAGCCATGGTTGCATTCCAACCTGGCGCCTCCGACTAAAGTGACTAACCAATACAATATTCCACCTAACCCTGCCGGAGGAGGCTACTCCTATGGCCAGCCGCTTAGAGCCAAACATAACATTGGCTCCGTAAGTATCGTTCTTCATCCTGTTAACAAACTTCCCTGTTTTTCATTTTGTGATACCATATTCATCTGAATAGAACACCTAGATTTGATTCCGCTCAAGTCACGGATGATGTACACAGTATACAGATCATTTTATTTTAATTATGATCTATTCTATGTTTGTGAATGCTTTTTTGTGTCATGGTTTTTACTGTAGTATAAAATAATATCACTGTTGATTTCCGACTTTTGGTTAATAAAGCACTTATACACATTTTTGAAAGATTTCACTTTTGGCAAGTGTGCTTCTTATTTTCTTCCTTTAAATATTTCAATTTTAATACATAACTGTTTTTCCTTTCTTATCATTGAAATAAAAAAACTGTGTTTTATTTGAATGTATATGGTATTTAATTTACATTCACCACAGTTGATACTAAGCTGAAATTAATGCAATACATACATTCTATAATAAATACAATTAAGACTGCATTTTTAATATATATTGTTAACTCATGACTCATTTGTGATTTGAATGCATAACCCAAAGATAGTTAAAAATTGATTTAATGGTTTGGGCTATAATATAATCTATGTTATGATAGCAATGATGATTGGATAAAATAACATTTTTTTGAGATCTTTATTCATCATCATCTTTCATGAAACCCATGTTTTAACAGTTAAAAACTTCAATTGAAAAAAACCATGATCACCATTTATGTAAGTTTACATTTAATTTAAGACATCGACTGAGGGTGCTTGATGGAATTTCAATATTAAATTTAAATACATGGAAGTGTACAAAATCTCAATAATCCAAATTTAAGTTTACATTGTTTGTTGATGAATATTAACACACTTTTAATCTTTAACTAGTATAGATAATATTAATAAATTTGTATCTTCAATATTAACGTGTAGCTGACAAAATAAACAATTTTATTCATTATTAAATTGCCATATGTGCTTATATGTGTGATGTCTATTACAGATTCAATACGGTGGACAAAGTAGACATTCAATGGCTCCAACTTCAACGGCAATCAACACTAATTCGCAGATGAAAGTTCCTGCTCAAAGACAATCGATGGCACCTCCTCAATCGCATCACACTGTGAAAACTGTTCACAATCCTCCAGGTAACGGGAATGGAAACAGCCCATTTGACTCTTTCGCTTGTCTCCTCCAATATTTTGGTTGTGTGAATTTTTCCATGTTACTATAATGATGGATCTCCAATATTTTTTTTATAATTGCTTTCAGCTGCTTATCACAATGGTCCTAGCGCTCCATCCCAAAGGCTTCCTAGGCCTAGTGGACTGCCTCGACCTTCATCAGGCATTCCTCGAAAACCCACGCTTAGGTAAATATTTGTCACGATTGGTACAGATTCTACAATTGTTTTAAAACTTTTCTTGTGTCGCTTTTTAGAAAAATGTCAGTATTGGCACCCTTCATTTTTTCATTTTATTTTGATGTATTTAATATTAATTTCTTTAAGTAACATTTCAAAAAGTGAATTGTGATTTGAGGGCATGTAATTGAATTTAAAATAACCCTTAAAATTCACAAAGCATATGTCGACTGATTCAATATTTCCACAACTTTTTTTGTTAATCGTTAAGAAGTGAAGTAACGCAAGTAGTTGATATTTAAAATAATTTTTAATTTTCGATTGTGGATATCATTGCTATGTTTATTTATAGGAATTAGGTCATAAATACTATTGCACGCCAAATATTTCGCCAGCAATCTCACCCTATCATCGGACGTCCTATTACGATTGCACTCCAGTAAGTAAATTTTCGGCTGCCGTATTAGTATCGTTATGATTAAACTAAAGGTTACGGGCAAGTCTAAACAAATGAAGCTTTATTATATGTCAATGATTAACCCTTCAAACGGTAAGGACAAGATCTATGGAAGTGCACTATATTTTTCATCCCACGCTTTTAATTTTAATCAAATTGTTATTCTTTCTTTGCTATGCATACTATATAGGACATAAATCAACCGCTGTGTTGACTTCTTGCATTGAGTTGATTCAAATGACTGATGGATAAATCGGAGCCACATGCTTCAATGAAAATAAAAGTTGAGAATTAGAATCATTTTTTACCTTAGAAATAAATAACCTTGCGATATAGTTACCCCAAAGATGCTTCTTGAAGAAGCGAAACACGTGTCACATTTAGTAGCACAGCCAGTGGAATAACTAAGTTATCAATTTTAATTTAATATTGTATGTTTATTATTGCAATTATAAAAAAAACCTCTAAGTAATTAATGGATATGTTAAAATTCCATAACATTTAATTACTTTACTATTACTATACTAATTAAATTTAAATTAATCAATTTAATATTTTCTCTTTTTTTGTAATCAACCAAATACAGGATATTATTTTTTGACAGCCTTTGAAGAAATTATTGCTTTCCCTTCTTCCAAGCTAATGCTTTCAAATATGGTATTTTCTTCAATTCAGTCAATGTTAAAATTATGAAGATATTTATTGAATGATAAATTTGACGTTTAAAAACGGCATGATTCTAGTTTAAATGGGTGAAAAATAGAATTCAACGGATTTACTTTATTTTTTACTTTGTGGAAATTGACATGTTATTTAATTGTGTACATAAATATTTACCGTAGCTTACCTGATTGATAAGTTGTCATGTAACAAAATCGAACTTACTCGAAGGTACTGACGAGCTTACTTTTTCTAGGCCTCCGAGCACATATTCCTTGGCTCCGAGAGCCGGTGATGAAACCTCCGACTGCTATTAGAACCTGAATGTAGATGAAGAAAATTAATCAAGCAAGAAATCGACCAATCGTAGTATTCTCGTTATGTGTTCAAATCTAAAATAATTCAATGTAATGTGTTTGTTTTCCCATTTGTGATCAAAGACTGTATGTAATGTAACAATAATAGTAATTATCTGTGGTTAGTTCAGTGCGCTACATTGGCTGTCTGTTTTTTTTACATTGTCAAATAATTTAGATTATATTATGTGGAGTTGTGAATGTATTTCTTTTACGGCGAAAAGGTAAATTTATTTTCAACCGTGTTGCGTTTTCGATGCGGTAGCTCTGAACTACTTTTATTATTGCATTTATTAATTACATAATATTCTAACCATTAAATATTGATGGATACTAAGACTGTTGATGTTTGATCTATTTATCATTGACTATCTTTTGTAGTTATGATTTCTAGACAACCATCGCTGAATAGTAAATATTAGTATGAAGTAACGTTGGTGTCGCATGACGTAGGTAATTGTATTTGAATGCACCTATGCACATATTCGTAGTCTCTTTACTTTTATCGCCTTTGAAGAAATAAGTTCATTTAACTGTCGTCAAAAGCTAGATAACTCTTCATTTAGAAGTTTTTTCGTTGGAGGCGGAGAATGCTTTTAGAAAAATTTATCTTTTAAGAGTTTAAAAAATATATTTATTATAGTATATGGTTACTACTTAAAGCATTTGTTTTTAATAAATATATGATAAACTATCAATGCCATTCATTCGGTAAAACTATGTTTCGATAAGTTTTGAAACACTTTTCAGTAATTTAGTTTTTAATACAATTTTACCCTCATGACTAGATCTGAATTTGTTGAATTATTAAATTTATGTCATATTTTTACTAGTGAATTGTTGGAATTTAAATTATATTGTAAGCATTTTGTCATATTTCTGCTGAAAATTGCTTTACTTTCGTTTCAATGCATTCTCTTTCACACTTCCACGCCAGTTGTAATGTTGCATCAATTAAAAATCAAGTCATTCTACAGAAATAAAATGTATCTTACAATTTTGTACTATTAGACATTTTTTTCATACATGTCTGGATTTATCTATATATAATTGGAAGTGTGAAATGCTCATTCATTTCGAATAAGTTGTGACTAATTATGCAATGTATATAAAGTAATATAAATCTTTTTCACGTTTTTAAGTTAAAATTTCATTACATTTTACTCGAAACATTTTTAGTTTGAAAAAACCCTTGCTATCTTTTCTTATTTGAGAAAAAGTATTTTAAAAGGGTTTCCGTTTTACTACTGAACTTAAAATACCTGTTTACCTAAGAAATAATGAAACTTAGGTACATCTTGAGGTAAAAAATACAGGTAATGTTGTAAATTATTATGGAATGTGTATGATTTCTTTTATTCTAGTTTAATATTGAAATATTGCACTTAATGGAATCAAAGAATGTCCTACCGGTTAAAGTCCTTTGCTAGTTTTTAAAATTCAGCTTCGCTTTTATAATATAGCTTAAATTAAGATATTTTATATCTAAAAATGCTTTATTGGCTTATAATTATAACATCGAGCTTTCATATTATATATCTAAAGATTACACCAGGGAATTGAAACTATGTGAAAGTATTAAAATTATTATATTTGTACAGATGTTTGCACTCCAATATTGTAATTTATCTACTTAAAATACTAGCGATGATGAACCAACGTGTCGTCCACTACATATAAATATATATACGTAAAAAAATCATAGTTCATATAACCATGATGCCAGTCGTCAAAGTTGACCTGATTTAATCCAAGATGCAAAAAACGAATCGTAATTATTTCCTGCGGTTAAATTTTATCCAATCTTTCATTTCATGAAGTAAGGAATGTGGTTAAACGACAGATATTTTTACTCTTGTTTGAGAATTGCCAGCACCTGACAAAAATAAACGTATAGTTATATTTTATTTAATGATAAGCTGCTATGGTTAATAGAGACGGTTGAAATAACCTCTAGTTATAGAGCAAATTTTTTTTTATCTATTCAGTATACATTCCCTTCAAGAGAATTTTGAATATCTCTTATTTCTTTATTTAAAAATATTCCGTTTGATTAGAAGCATAATATGTTTCTTGTGCTATTTATATTAATAAGAGGTCATCCATTTAACCGACATTCCTTACTCCGTGATTCTTAATATATTACGATGGACAACAATTAGTACAGTATCGAAAAAATAAAAGGATATTATATGCATGCAATGGGTATATGGGGGAATATTAATATGTGAATTTTATTTGATATTTTTGAAAAATAGCTTTTAATATTATATTGATGGAAATGAATGTGCGTCAAGTGATAAAAAAATAGTATATATATCTTATGACAACACCTTTGGATAATGTCAAGTGCCTTAGTTTAGTAAAATTTATGCTTAACAATTTTTTATTGCTATGATCAAGATAAATTATATTATTTTGTATATTTTGCTCTTCAGAAGAAAAAAATCATTAGCTCCATTTTGTATTTCACTCAATCGATGCCAATAATAATATATCTTAGCTTCACGAAAATGTAAAAACTTGATAATATTCCACAAGAATTTTCAATCCATATTGATAAAAACATTTCAGATTCTTCTCAGTGTTCACCCGCTATATAAATCTCAACCCTTTTCACTGTAACCGCAATCACTAATGTCAGTGGATATGTGCTGCTTCATAGTTACATATTAAAATATTTTAAAATTCCATTGGCTATTTCATATTAAATGATTCATTATACATTTTCTATTTTTACGACAGTATTAACTATTTTTAATTGCATCATACCGCACCAATATTGGCAACATAGATAACACAATCTATCACAATTAAAATATGAATGAAATAAGCCTAGAGTTATTCACCGCAAATAATAATTTCTACATATCATATAGCTAGCAATCATGATAAATAATGTTTTTTTTTAAGTGAAATCTCACCGGTGAATAAATATTGCATACATTTGTAGATATGTATGTAAAAATAATAGTGATTCCTATCTCCCAGTAACTAATTCAATTAATTATGTGTGTTAATTGATTCGTGTAACATTTCATTAATATATTTTCCTTTTTTCTTGAAGGCAGCGAAAGTGGGTGCCCATCATCTTTAACATGGCTGCAAAATGTGTTTAGAATGAGTAAAATTCATTATTGGTAACTCCTAATGAAATTCATTAATATCAATCTGTTAACGCCGCACAAGTGACAAAGTGTTAACTTAGTAAAATAAAGACTGTCAATTTTCATAAAAATCTGAATCCACTATCGTTATAACTATTTTCTGAAAGTTTTTATGCAAAAATGTTCCGACATTAGATATATTTGTCTTCAATTGTTAAATTGAGAACAATTAATATGGTTAGCAAATTGAAAATGCATTTCGATAAATAATTTCATCTAACATTTCCGCAACACACATCTGCTATTTAGGCAGCGCACAAAAGCAAACGAAACAAAAATTGGAAACAGTGATTTGAGCAGTTATACTTTTTAATATTTGATGGCGACGGATACACTTAAAATCAAGGGAGTATACCTAAAGAAAGGATTGATTACTCACAATATTGTTTTCAATAAATAGGTGAACGAATGATATAAACGCAATGTCTGAAATATTCATATCACACGATTTATATTTTATTTAGGCGTATTATAGGAACTCTTGCTAATTTTGTATGATAATAATCCAATATCTATTTTCATAAAGCACAAAATGCGCTTTTTGCCAAGAAAATATTTTGGTCGTATAGTAATACCATTAATAATAAGATTTCCTTTATGTAATCAACATCTCAGAATGTGGTGATGACTATCTTATTGATAAATTTAATAGATTACCTACAATGTATAAGGCATGCAGTTTTACGATGAGATATATAATCTGATTCTTATGAATAGTTAATCCAATTACAAAATTATTCTTATCCAATATCAGCAATTTAGTTTGTGTAATTGCGCATTGTTGCTGCAAGTTTTCTTTAAACTGTAAGCATAATATTTATACTTGTTAGGATATAGCCACTTGACCCATTGCTTCTGTTTTAGAGTAGTCTAGAATGAGTTGGTTTTTTTTGTTTCATTTTTTTTTCTTTGCAATTTCAAATGTGCTAAGTTATAGTTACATCTTACTCAGTGCTACCTAACCTAACATTTTAGATCAGAAATTATATAATATTTAGAGACATAGATTTATCAAAATTGAAAGTATTATAATATCATACACTTGTGACAAACTATTATTTTACTCTTGTGTTTTTTTTCCTTTGATATTTTTTTTAATGCTCATTCGGATATGTACTCTGTTTTTCCGCATCGGGTCAAAAATTGTCAAATGGTAATTCATTTTTATTATTAGAATGAAATTCATTATTTTGAGAATGAAACAAATTGTTTTGTAAACTTATTATGTATCTAAACTAATCAAGATAATTTTTACACTCATTCAACGCTATTCTAAAATAGAAGCTAAAAGATAAAATGATTTAAGTCTAAGATCACAATAATTATGTTACGTAAAAGTTTTATTTAGTTTTGGCTGAAATTAGGTGCTGGCCGTAAAAAATGGAAAGCTTATGAAAATGTATCATTAATTTACTTATTATTCAATAGTTATTAAAAAAATACAGATTATTACAAAACCTATGTGTATAATATGCCATATATCCAATTTCAACACCTCACACGACATTATTATTTGCTTCCGGAGTTAGGGGAAACGGTTTGAAAATTGGGTGCCTTATGAAATAATTTTATTCATATTATTTTAATGTTACAATGAATCAGATATATTTTTTTCTTCCACACATTTTTAATTGTAACATTACCCATATTTATTGATATTTGTTATTTAATAAAATTGATTGTCATTTTTTTTAATATGTGTTTCATTGACCTTTTTATATATTATATATCAACTGTGGAAAGAAAAAAGGATGTAACCCGCATTCAAAAATATTGTGTATAACTTACACAAAACGTGCTAATACAGTATATTTATATATAAATTTATATCGACTTTAGAAAGCAAAAGGGCTTTCCGTCTCTTCAAAAATATTTTTTTTCAATAATATCAATATATAAAATTTAATACACGTTTTGTTTGCGCTATCCACAATATTTTTAGTGTGGATTACATCCCTTTTCCTTTCCACAGTCAATATTTTTATCGAATGTGTACAAAATTAGCATCACATTTGTTGATACGATTTTATTTTAAAGCACACTCTATTGCAGTACTCCGCAACCGCTGTCACTAGTTTGCTGTGAGGAGATACTAGGTATGAAGCGGCGCATCGCAGCATGTATATTCTGGTACGCCACTTTCACCATTTGTCGGTAGGGAAGTGTATCAGGTTCTATCTTTTTTCCCAAGATTGTCTTTGCCAATAATATGTAGACGTCAATCTGTCACCTTGACAGATCTGACGTTTTTATATTATTTTGCGCATAGTATTACCTCAAACCTCAGCAAGCATCACTATTCGTCATTATAGAATATACATTTGCATTATTATTCATGGAAATCGGTTAAACCGATAATTTACGCAAAGTACGTAAATGTCAACGCGTCGTATTTCGTCATAAATTATCGAATTCTGTTGAACCGAGTGATCAGTTTTGATCATTCATAATATAAGTTTATCTAGAAGAATTGTCTAAGAAACTATAAAACTCTAACTAAACAGATATATCTGTCACAATATGTAACACTAACCAGACAGTTGAATAAATAAATGCAGCTTTCCGATGTTGAACGGCTTTATTGAAATGCTTCCTATAAATCATAGACATATTTGCCTTAAAACACAAATCCATAGAATGAAAAATCAATTTATGTGGTCGTAACCTGTGTATTGTTTATTTTTCTTTGCAAAACTGAAAAAGATTTTACCAGTTATTCTTATATCCAAGGTATTTTACTGCCCATCAATATTCCATTGGATGTGTGGTGACTTATGAATCTTTCATTGTTGAGGTTTGAGCCGGCAATTGTTTTATGCAAACTTAAGATGACTAGAAAACTAAGTATGCAAGGTCTCAATTGTCGAAATTACAATTTGACGTCCAGTAAAAGACAAGACAAGATATAATTGGGCTGGGCATTGATCTGCACGGAAAGATTCACAAAACCGATTCAAAATTCATTCTATCATTTTTCAGGTAATCAATCGTACATATCCATTGCATATGACTATATTTATTTTATTTAAAAGTAGAAAATCATGCAATGAGGGGATATATATGTGACAAAAAGAAATATGATCAGAAAAAAAAAATTGGTATGTAACAAAATTTAGACAGCATTAAGTGGTCTGCCAGTTTTCAAACATCCATCTATGATCTCGGTATAACGTTGAACTCTTCTTTCACATTTCATTCACATATTAATTCTACTGTTATGCGTGCTAACAAACTTTTTGGGTTAATAGTAAGGCTAAGTAAATCATTTGAGAACCAAATTTTCTAAAGCATTTTGAGAATATCATACTAATAGATATATAATAGAGCTGAAGATACCCATTCTGAGAGAGTGATCTTTCCTAATCATAGTTTAGTAGTTTCTTCTTCAAATATTTTATTATTTTCTTTTATGTATTTAAACATCAGCAATTTAGTCTTCTTAAATGAGGAATTCATATCTCACGGGTTCACGAAATTTCATACCTCGTTGAATACGACTATCAGCAAGCTGATTTGGTTTGGTTTGTTCTACTGTAAAATATTAAATTTCATTTTGCGTACTTTCTGAAGCGGTCCCAATCTGTCATAAATGTCATTGTATATTGATAATTAACCAAAAAATCCAATGAAAGTTTGCGACATATCATTGTTAAAATTATATTCCAACGTTTTCTTTCGTCATTCCCGAATACATAAAGTAATATACTATTATAGAGAGCTGACTTCAATATAACAGAATGTTCAGAGTTTGCATGACAAATGACATGAAGTTGCAGAGTTTAGATGACATCATAAAGTAACATACGATGACATGAAGTTGCAGAGTTTATATATATATACATATATATAGCAGGATGCTGATGAAATGTCGCTAACTTCTAATTGGAACTTTCGGATATAGGTATTGTTATTATTTTTTTATTCAAAAAATGGCACGAAAAAAGAAGGATCGATTTTTAGGAAAGAAAAATGACAGTTGTTAACCACAATACATTTATTAACGAAAAACGTTCACATGACAATAAATAATCAAACAATAGACACAATGATATTAATCTGTTTAGGATACAGTAGTATCAAGCATTATGAAGATATGTATGTGATAATAATTATTATCAGTGAACTAATTTAAGAATTTTTCCAAACATCAATATGTAATGTTACTTGTTATAAAAATAGTGTTTTTTTGAGCTACTTTACAATCTTCAAGTAGTAAAAATATATATATAAAGTATCAGGAATCTATATAAACACAAATATTCATTGAAAAAACTTGTCAGTTTGCTTATTTTTAAAAGTAAATTACTTGAAAAAATAGATGGTTTACGTAGATATAATATAGAGAATAAAATATTTTTTTATAAAATGATTAAAAATAATAGAATAAGGGCACAAAAAGACAAAAAATACTTTAAATTGACAAAAATAATTTTCTCAATTTAAAATTTACAATTAATTCAAATTGTACACACTGAGTCAATGAGGATTTTTAATAAAATGGACATACTGACAGAACTCATTAGATCAGTTTATGATAGTTTTCTGTTTCATATGTCAAAATGTAGGCCTGGAATTGACTGGAAGAACGCATGAAGTCATAGAATATAAAGGCCTTAAAAAAACAGACATAAGTCAATGGCTATTTTATAATTCTGGCAGAAAGCATGATGACTATTACTAATCTATACTAAATCTTATGATTCGTATGCCAAAAATATTTTTTTTATACTGTACAAAAAAATCCTTTTTAATCACAAACATTTATTGTACTTGGGAGTACTTAAATAATGTTTTAAATGCGATTACCTAAGAACTTTTTTTTCTTTCTAGACTTCTGTCAGTATAACCTCCAATATATGATTAATTATATGATTAATCTAACGACGAACGGGTTTTCTGTTGTCTGTAGGCGTCCATTTTGCTTCTCGGCGTGTCTGTTTACGTCATAGACATTTTACTGTTTCAACCATAAACATTTTACATTTAAAAGAAGAGTCATACTCATGCTTCGAATCGGAAATTTTAGCAAACAATGTATTAGCCTTCCAGGAAAAACTTGAATTGTTTCATTTACAGCTGAAAGAAAAAAATTGCACCACTTTCTGCACTGCAAAGAAATGTTTCTCTCACATGGCAATGATTCCAGCCAGAAATATGCTAGCCACATCATCCGAATCCAAAAATCTTTTGAAAAGATTCTGCAAAATTCTGGAAGTTAAGTTTCACATATAAAAGAATATCTATTGATAACTACGTAAAGTTATTGCCGATAAAAAAGAAAGGGGATCGAAATGGTGGCACATTTGTTTATTTTTTTCTATTATTACTGTTGAGTTCTTTACTGAACTTGAAATGCTGTACAAGATTGCAATCGGACAAAAGTTTTTAGAGAAGGGGATCACCTCAATGGGAGTTGACTTCACGCATTCGACGATTGAAAGGCATTTAAAGAAGAAATAAACACATGCCCCGCAGAATATATTGTAATATGTCGATTTGTTAGAAAGAATCTGAAGCCCTATAATGTTGAGTATGTACATTAGTCAGGCAGATTTTCAAAAATATAGCTCAGTAATTCTACAAGTGCATTTGGCAAAAAGGTAGGAGACACTGTGGTGACAGATATTTCGACAATTTGATTACTGTTACTAAAAGTAACTAAAGTATTCACGGATGGACATTTCAACTAAGTTTTATGAACATACTCGCAAACATATTCCTCTGAAGCTTTGTTTGTGTTTCACGGAGTATCCTTGCTTTGGTGAGAGTAGATGGACGTGTGTCAGACCTACAGTAAGTAGCCAATATGCTTTTACTTTATCTGAAACAAAAAGAACACATAAATGTAATTTTTAATTTATTTAATTTCTATTGTCAAAAAATACAAAACTATTGTGTGCGTTACAACATGAACCAGATATTTATTAATTGTAAGCCTGTAAGCCTGTGAGCACTGTAACTGAAGCCAATAACATTTACTTCTCGGCTACCGGCCCTGTACATATTAATATAGCAATAAATTGACCATTGGAAATCTGTAAGAGATAACTTAAGAGGATTTGGTTTGTTGTCCTGAAATTAAAAGCAAACCATCAGAGATTCCGAACAACTCGATTTGTTAACTGCCTAAGAGTTTGAGCAATTGAGTAACAAGTTAAAAAAAAAAATCTTGAGATACATCATTAGGAGCCAACATAATCCACACTGCTAGCAGACATGATTAAAAAATTCGAGGGAAGTAATTTAGTTTGGAAAATACAGAAATGAAACCAAAATACAATGTTGAAAAAAATGTAAAAATTCAATGAGATAATAAATATTTATATGCAATATGAAGAAATTCATAAATAAATGACTAAAAATACAAGGCTAACTTTAGTTCCACAAACCTTAACAATAATATCCAGCGAGTGTTGTTTTCCAATTGAACCGAGAATTTTAAATAGTATTTCTAGTGTTAAAGATGATGATTATGAATCATCAATTGCGAAGAAGACAAATATAGTTGCCTTAGAAGAGTGCTCCGCAACATTTTCTCAATAAAAAAATACATTGGTAAGAGCTTGTAACAAAAAATATAAAGTAAGCTGGACTACATAAATTTATACAAAACCAATTTATATATCTCACCTGATCTTATCGGGTTTTGTTGATTTTAGTAATATTAGCTATAATATTATTTGACATTGCTTTTTCTTTCATTCATGTTTTGTATATTTTTGGAAGAAAATGTTGACCTTTCTTTCTTTTCGGAAGCATTGTGCCACGGCACACCAGTGCGCAGTGGCACATCGGTTGCAGAGAACTGCTTTAGAAGACAGCAATGAAAATTCCCACATTTTTTACGAGCTCCATATTGTCAGTGGCAACTTTCTTGGAAATTTCTATCAGTTTAAATCAATTGCTAAAGAAGTTAATTGTGTTGATTTCACAAAAAAATGAATAACTGAGCAATGATTAAAAGTTGTCCACATCTGAGTGTTAACAGTAGGTTAAAATTGTTACATACGTTTAGGTTACTGTGGAGTTTCAAACAGGTTGACTGGAGACATAGCAGACCACTGTAAGTTCTCTCAGCAGCAACAGTGATGACGGAATATCTGGAATGATAAGACAATTCAAAGAAGTTAATCCATTTCAGTAAAAATCTACTCAGCATTATAACACAATACAAACTGTGAATCCTTAAATACAACAAATGAATAATAAATTCTTACAAGTTATTAATGTTGCTGAAATAAATCACACATCAGATTAATAAAAATAGACAAATAATGTCAATAAAATATTACTTACGGTGAAATTAAGGTGAAAGACATGGATACAACGAAGGTCTTGCAGGGTTAAAAGCTGTCCCAGGCTATACTGAAATGAATTAACATTGTACATTATATAAATATTCAAAGAAGCATATTTAGTGGTTGTATTTCTTCATCACATTAATTATCTGACTAGGTATAAATGTCAAAAATTGTGGAGTTATCACATTACTACTCGGTGGAATGACAGAGTTCGCCAGAAGTGGCCACATTTATCCAGGTTTGGCACACGAGTATTTTGGGTAAATATCGGATACACGGGCCTAAAAATGATATTTGAACAAGGAAGAGTATCCAAAATGACCTGTGAACTTAGTTTAGGTTTGTTTTACCCTTGAAAATTACATTTCGCATATTTTCTGAAGCGATCGAAATCTATTATATCGGCTCGCCATTGATACAAAATATTGTGTAATTTCGTTTATAATTTTGACATATAATATATACAAGTTTTACGATAGATATGACGAAATCTAATACAGTATGTTGCTGTGAGAAATTTCATTATTACCTGGCATATACAGCCAACGACACGAGGTAGACTGAATCTAACCTCTATCTCAAAATGCTTGGTGTACATTCTTCAACAATAAACACATTGTGTATCAAGCATTTTCACACTAGACCCAATGGCCTGTGCCGATTCCACGTATCGGAATCTGAATTTTAGTGGCTGTGGAAATATATGGAATAATAAAAGTATGAATATCATTGTCAGTTAAATTACGTACATCCGCACCTTGAATTCTTACAATAGCAAAGTAAATACCTCACGATTTCCACTGGCATCCCACCTCGTAAAACTCATTTGAGTTGGCATCAAATAAACACGAAGTGTGTTTAACGAGATGTAAATTCACATTTCGAATCTAACGACGAACGGGTTTTCTGGTGTCTGTAAGCGTCCATTTTGCTTCCCGGCGCGTCTGTTTACGTCATAGACATTTTACTGTTTCGACCATAAACATTTTACATTTAAAAGAAGAGTCATACTCATGCTTCAAATCGAAAAATTTTAAACCAAAAAAATATATAAAATTTTTAAAGAGTATTTTAGGCAAAATAAAGAATAACTGCGTCCTTTTTTCTGGATTTATTGACTGCTTAAATTTAAGCTTCCGTATCCGTCATAGTTTCAAGTTACTAATTTTCTACATCAGTTTGATTTTCATGACGTCATTTCCATTTCTACAAAAACATAGTTCCACCCCACCCCACCCCAGTTGCAGGACCCTGTTTCAAAGCTTGCAGTGACATCTATGCAAGAATATCACTATCTCCGCCTTTTTTGTAAAAAATCGGGCTAATGGTTTAAAAATAAAATATTTTTCTGATTTTTTTAGATTTATATCCACGAATCTGAATATTTTTATTAGTGTAATTCGACAACGACTTTTGGGCTTCTCTTACCCTTAAGAAAGAAAGCATCAATTAAATGTATAAATAATTTTGAATAATAAAATCTCTTTATTCAATTTTAAAAACATTCGGTTACAGATCATTAGACTAACTTTCATACCATTTAGTTTTGACTTTTTGATCACTGGCACCGCTGACCAACTTACTCTTGTACTTGTTAACCAGATCAGTAAAACTTCTCTCGTCCTTTTGATTCGTAGACTTTTTGAACTTTGTTTTCTGATTAGTGTTTTGTTTTTGCCTCGGCTGCTTGATTTTTTCGTTGATTCCAAACTTCTGGAACTTCTTAGACGACTTCTGCTTACGTTTATGTTCCTTCACCGTTTCCGAATGCATAGTCGCTTGCATCCTCAAGTGATATTTACTTCTCATTCTCATTGAGCCGCCCGGTTTTGCAGTTTCACCGGTGTATTCACCTTGCCCATCCGAATTATTAACATTGCCAGTATTTTGATTATTCTTAAAATTACCTTTATTGACTTGCGTTTCTGGTTTAAGATTACTGCCATTGTTAAACTTCTGTTCGCTCTTCCGTTTCTTCTTATCGAATTTAGCCTTTTTACTAGGCGATAATGATTCGGTGGTGTCTGTATCTTGCGATTTCCGTTTCATATTATTTGAATTCGCAGGTTTGCCAAATTTGTTTTTACCAGTTTTAAAGTTCCTATCATTGTTCCTGTTTCTATTATTGTCTTCTGTTGTCCCTTCAAACGCTCTATGTAATGGATTCTTTACCTTAGATTTTTCTAATCTCTTTTTCCTAGCATTTATTACAGCTTTGTCTTCAATTGAAAATGCGACAATAGGTCTCTGAAAACATAAATATTTAATTAGTTTCTAAACAGGCAAACAATATATCGATGGTCTAATGTTATAATTCCGTAAGCGACTTTTTACAAATTTTACAGGAGACTAAATATTTACGTTAATATGTATATTAAACTTTTTCTTCTAAGTATTAAATGGATAGTATGTTAGGGTACTTGTAAATCATTAAGAAGTTTAAATACTTTAATTATATTATTTTAAATAAATGATATACAGTTTACAAAGTCATTTTCGTCAAAATATCAGATACTGGTTTCTAACAGTAGGCCATCGAAATATGTTACAATTATAACAAATGAATCATGAAGAGATTCAATCATCCCAGTAATACTAAATTGAAATATTTCATTCACCTATGGAAATGTTAGTAACTTCCCCAAAATATCTTCAGTTATTTAGATAATCTACAATCCATAATCTAACTAATGGGCATTAATAATCTCAGCCCAAATATTATCTAAAAACATCAATTCAATCAACAAAAAAAAAATTTTTTTCAGTATTTTTTGCTTTGGAATTGCTGGATGCATGAAAACTAAAAGCCTACATTTTATGTTATAATATTACTCATCACTCTTACATTGTTTTTATCAAATATTGAAGGATTATTATTCATTCTTCTCAGGCAGGACAATGCGTCTTCATGTTTATTGAACATAACAAAACCATAGCCTTTGGACCTGAAAAAGACAATTATTTATAAATATATAACTTCATTCGTAAGTATGCAAACGCTTTGTTTCATTTTCATTCTTTTTTTTTATTAACCTTAGGTTAAATTATGTTGGGAATGTGTGCAACTTATACTAAGAGTAGGAATTTCTTCTGCATTGCTTTATTTTTCCAATATATATACATTCAACGTTATTGAGAGTTCCATTCATTTCACTTTTTTACACATTTAAAATTGCCCAATAAATCGTAAGAACTTTGAGAAAATTTAGACAGAATGATGAGACCGCTAAACGAGAATATTAGACCAAGAGAGCGCAACATGAATAAGACTAAAGAGACATGTTAAATCCCATAGGAGCTATAATTGTTTGAAGAGCAGAACATGGTAAAAATGTGTTCCAATTGTGAGTGTGTTGTCAAATAAATTCGTTCAATCCTGTCATCTGATGCTGATGGCATATGAAACTTAGGGTATGCACAACTAATAATTGCCATACATACAACATAACCTTTTTATACTCTTAACTTTATATTCTGATCAAATTACAACTTACATATGTTTACCAGATGCATCCAGAGGCCCTTTCAGATGCTTCATTATTCTGCATTCTTTAAGTCCATAAGGCTTCACATTGGCCATCTCCATGCAAACTTTTCGGAAGTGTTCATCAGTATAGTGTGGCGGAATATTGTGAATTGTCAATCGATAACGGGATATGAATCTATAAACACGTCATAACATTACAATTAAAACAGATGATTACAAATTTTGACTGTGTAGCATGTTAAATAGAAAAAATAAGATTTTACCAACTTAACAAGTGGCATTAATAGTAGAAGAGAGTCACAGGAATGCATTATTACCTGTTAAGATTTCTAAGCACCTGTGATTTATTTTGCTCCAATGAGAGTCTCTTGGACATGTCTGAAGCTGAAACACCAATAGCTGCCTTGCTGTTTGCCAATATGACTGTAACAAAAAAGAGTAGGTACAGATTTACATTGATCACTATTGGGCGAGAGGTGGAGCTCTAGGCTTCCTTTCTGCAATCCATGTTTAAATTCCCACACTTGGATTCAATTTATAATAAGATAGGCACGATTGTCAGTATTATTTTCAATCCTGCATACTCTGTCAATTTTGAAAGAGTTTATAAGAGACTGGCTTGAAACCTACTGTTGAAAATACTCCACACTCTTCAAATAAGAAACAGGCATAGTTTTAAAAAATGATGAAAAGCGTAATGCATGGAGTATTATAAATATCATAAAATTAAGTTATATGAACCTAAAATTCAGTCTATACAAACCTCCTTCTTTGATAAGGTACAGGTTCCTGGAATCCTTCGGTTGTTTTTTTGTTTTACTGTTAGTTCCTTTGACTCTATCTCTAAATATAGCCGGCATGGGTTCTAGAGCCTGACCTTCCAGCATCATTTTTTCAGGGCCCGCACTCAGAAAGATGTCTGCATCCTCTTTAGTCTATTGAGAATAAAGTCAATAATAAGACAAACTAAATACCTGTAAGGTATTATTTTCAATTTTAATTAAAGATAATAATTTACCTTAAATCTGACAAAAGCAGTTCCTTTTGAATGTTCAGTGAGTTTATCGACACACACAAGTGCGTAGCTTACTTCACCAAACTGGGAAACAAAATCTTTTAGATCATCACTGCCAACATTGTATGAAACATTTTTCAAAAATACAGTGTTTCCATCCTCTGCATCATTTGCGGACACCCTGTAAGAAAATTTTGGATTAAAAAGGGGAATCAGAAAGGAAAGATATAAAATTAATTCAAAATACCAGTTTTTGTAGATATTTTAATAACTGCTTTTTGCTACAGACTGATTTATGAACTACAGTGGAACCCTGATTCTTTGTTTTTCATGGGATCCTGAAAAAACACGATAAATGGGGAAAAACGTTAAATGCGAAAAGTGTTTTCAGTCTCGCATTTAGAGTACCTATTTTCTTCATAAAGGGAATTTTTCATGATGCAAAATACAAGTAAAAAATATGAACACTAGCCGACTCGGCGAGATGACTCGGCGAGATGACTATTGATTAGAAAGGGATAAAACTTGTGATGAGACATCAACAGTGGTTGAACGGAGTCCAGCGTATTTCTGGTCAGGATGACAAATGTTCGAAAATATTAAAAATATAAGTTGCCTTTTGATTATTCATATCTATACTACATATGTGTCAAAGATCATAAGGCAATGGTGGCAAACCTCTTTAAGCTTGAGTGCCAAAAAAAATTTGTTTTTCAATATAATAATGTGTAGCGTGCCACATGCCATGGAAATAAAAAATGCTTTAAGTATTTGTGTACCTTCAGATTTTTAATGTAAACAGAGCATTAATACATTAAGTACTTATTAATGGCAAAATAAAAGAAATATATAAAAAAGAGACTAAATTTTAAAAAATGTAGAACCCTCAGAACTTCCTTATAAGTGAGATCTTTGTTGTTGGATGCTAGGTCGGATTCATAGTGTGTAACTTTTAATAGAATACAAAAAGTACTACTTTCGTCTGTTAGTCTACTTCTTATGTCTGATTTAATACAGTTCATTGAAGAAAATAATGATTCACAGGAATAAGTCGATGAAAAAATTGTTAAAATGTTCTTTGCTAATTTTTTAAGACAAGAAAAAATTTTGTCAATTTCCGTCGTTTGCGAATCGATTGGTGAACGAAGAAAATACACATGGCTATGTTGTCATTGTTTTTGAATATTAGATATATGTATTTCTAAAATTTGTTTGAATTTTTTGTTAAATCACTTTTATTTTTTTTCTTTTAACACATCTCTGGCAGAAAACGAGAATCAAAGTCCTCAGTCCGCCAATTGCCGTTTGCGGGTGACTGTAATTACAATTACCAAAAAAATTACCACTGTAGCGGGAGGCTGCGATCACAGTCCTGCTTATTATATTGCGATATTTATGGTTTACATTAACATATGCTGAATTTTTGTAGAAAATTTATCATACAAGTATAAATCGGGAGTGTCCCCACTCATACATGTGTTCAGGTCAAGATCGAAACGACATGTCAAAACATATGATCCCGATTTATTCCATTTTTTTTATGTACCTATAAGTTCTTCAAACACTTTTAGTTTACCTATGTGACCACTCTCTTCGACTTTTGAAAGATTTTCTGCTACATAAATTAGAAAAAATCGTCAAATATCCAACCCGAAAGTGTCATGTCTGTAGTGCACACAAAAAACGCGGGGAAACAAGATACATTTGTGACTTTTGTAAAGTTCCGCTTCATAAAGGGGAGTATTTTTCACGGTACCACTCTTTAGTAAAATATTGAATTTTACAATGTGTTATTAGTGTATGTACTTTTAGTTTATATTTAAAAACTATTAAGTGCGGGTGAGAAACTAATTCATAAAAACATTATAATATTGTAGGTGAGTGTTAACGTTTCTTATTTTTTTATCGAAAAGATTTAACATAAGTTTTAATGGTTCGCGAATAAGTCGCAACAGCATATGTCGCGAATAATTACGCAAACGGAAACGCTTGTGTTAATAATAAAACATTTGCATGCCATGCGCCATCCCTGTCATAAGGCATCGTATGATAGAATTTTTAAATTACTACGTCAATATATAGTGGAATAAATGATAGTAATATAGATTAGGTGCTAAAATAAAAAAAATTGTTACGGAAGACGTAAAAGAAATGTCAAAGAATTAGAATGTGAACAGTTTATGATCATTGTTATAGTTACCATATTACACTATAATACATGCAATATGTCATCAATTCACAAATGATTTTTTTTCAATTTCTTTATAAAAATGTGGTAGTACAAAACAAATTCACCAAGAATTGACAGTCAAACACCTTAAAAGTCACAAAAGAAATGTTTATAATTCAATATCTTACTTCAATTTGTTAGGATCTTCTTCAATAACAGAAGCGTCATCATCATTTTCATCTCCAGAACCGTCTTGGGTGTTTTCATCTTCGTCCTCAACCTCACTGCCCTTTGATGAAGCATCGTCTGGAAATTAGTTTAAAACCATAATATTACCTTCAAAATTTTTAGTTCCATTGCACAGATTTACCAAATCAATATCACATATTGTTGAAAAGTCTCAGTAAGAATAGTTTTTTACCATTTTCATCTCCTTCTTCGCTGTCAGATTCCTCTTTAACTTCGGCACTGTCATCGAGATCTTCTGCTTTGATTTTGTCTTTCTGATCATCATCATCGGATTCTGGTTCCGACTTAACATCATTCTTCAAATATTCTGCCTCGTCATTCTTCTGGGTGACATATGACATATATTTGTTCTTTGCAACAGCCCAATCCACGTGGATTGGACGGCCTGTAAAAAAAAGTACGAAAAGCAGTTTAGCCTTAACAGTTTTAAGAATGTGATAAGTTTTGAATGACAATACAAGTGGCATGGTTTATCACTGTACCTACTTGTTTACACCTACTATTATTTGATTATTTCTTTCTTTTTAAACATGTACCTGATTAACCTGAATATAATGCAATGTATTGATGTAAAAATATTTCAATTAAGACATTTTTTTGCAAAACGCGTTCACATTATATTGTGTTTAGTTAAAAAAAATAGCACATAACATAGAAATGGGTGTATACACTGTGTTTCTCCCCTCGCGTGTGTTATTATTATAGCGTATAGCATGACCTATCTGGCATATTGGGGTAGCCCACAGATGCTTTATCGTTTTTCTGCACTCCTCGATAGGAACAGAATGAGAAACATACATAATAAACAAAATGTTTATCGCATGGAAAAAATGAACCAACTTACACTCAAATCAATTAAGGTATTCGAAGAAGTTACAATATGAACATTTTAATGGCAGTTGGTAGAGAAGGTGAAACGAAACTTTATTATGGTATTCGAATTTTTCATTTCAATCTTGCTCTGAATAGACAGGTTGTGTTATGTTCGGGCTATCAGGTATATCAAGTACTATCATTTGTAATAGTTATTTAATATAAGGTCGAACTTAAAAAATTGTGATAACACCACTAGATATATTTGTTATTTACCAATGTTTGGAAAAATAAAAATCAGTTAGTCACCTAGGAACGGTTTTGCATTGGTGTTGAGCATCGCTTTAGTGGCCATCTGAACATTTTCAAATTGCACAAAGCCACATCCCACCAGATCCCCGTTGGGCTTCTTCAATAAAGTCACTTCCAGCACCTGACCAAAAGGTTCAAAATGTTTTTTCAAAGAATCCTCAGTCACTTTGAATGAAATGTTACGGATGATCAACCTAGCCTTCTTCAAAACCTTAGAATGCGAAACTTGCTGTTCTTTACTTTCTTTTGGCGGTTTTTCCTTTTTATTCTTCTTTTTAAACCCTGAAAGAACAATTGATTAAAAAGAAATATTGCACATATGACTGGTTTTATAAATATACCAGATGGCAGTGCCAACACTCACTCAATGCGTAAAAGAAACAAATAAGAGAAAATTTAAACCTTCATTATTATTTTCACCATCATGATCAGCTGTGTTCTCTCGCGTTCCTCTACTAAATTTATTTGTTTCTTGAACCTCGTCAGTTGGTTCTTGCTCTGATTTAATTTCAGTTTTAACTTCAGATTCTGGAGCATTATCATTCTGGATTATAACAAACTCGTTCTTAGGGAGCGCCCAGTTCACTTGTATAGCACGACCTGAGGATATACAATATATTACACAACCGCACATAATATGAAGAGGTAATGTCATGAGAGGAATTTTTGGCAAACAAGCAGAGTATTTGTGCCATAGACTAAAAATCTCACCAACTATGTTTAACTTTGAAAGACTTTAGATTTTCAATTTTCTTACCATCAAAATTTGAACAATCATCAATCATACTATACTTAAAAAAGAAACATTTTATTTATATGACTCCTCACATAAAGTTTATCATTATCAAGAATTGCAGAATTCTCATTAAGGCCTTGAACATGCCTGAGAGAAATTCAGTTGGATATTGCCACGGGAAACATGTATTCCGAATTCTGTCCAATATAAGGGTATATTTCAAATCTTTTGATGTTTAAATACACAACCAATTATTAAACAAACAATAGGTTATTGATTTATCTTGAAAGGTATGGAGATAATTACCAAGGAAAGGCCGAGAATTTGTACTGGCAAGTGCTTGCTGAGCATTATCAGTTGTCTCGTACTGTATAAAACCACATCCTACTAAGTCACCATTAGGTCTTTTGAGAAGTGTAACCTGTGCAATCTGTCCATACGGCTCAAAATGTGACTTTAACGATTGTTCGGTGGTTTTGAATGACAAATTTCTGACAACTAACCTAGCATTCACATCGAATGTAGGTGTACGCTTCTTTGGAAATTTGGAATTGTTCTTTTTGCCTTTGAACTTAAACGAATTTTTTCCTTTCTTGAAGTTTCCTTTTCCAGGACCGCTGCCTTTTTCTGGAAAATAAATAAAGATAACATCGTTGAAATGCATAACCTATAAATAAGTAGAATACTTATATCGACTTAAACTCACCTTTACCCATGTTTAAACGCTTTCATACAATAGAGCATTACGTATCCAATAAAATTCCAATAATATCCAAATAATCAATAAGCTTCGATGAAAATTACTGCCACCACGCGGTTAATATATGCTTGTAAATACAATTGGCACACGCCAAAATAGTTATGACAGATCGTGTAAAAGTATAGTAGTCTATGGATCGTGCACTTGTATTTATATTGTCTATGGCTCACTTGTCAAAATATAAGAATATCTAATGGAAATAAAATAAAATAAATTAAACTTATTATAATGATTTAATAATTTTCTACCAGGTTGGTTCCTTCTAAGTAAGTTTTATGGCTTTTTCTGTTATTCATTATTTATAATATTTACGCATACTAAAATTATAAATACAATAACGACCAAATGAAATTTTTAAAATCACTTGATATCGCACCGTCAGCCAATCACAAAACTATCACAAAACTGAATTACATACGTGACGACTGTTTATTCACTATATTAAGTAGATATGTGGTCGGTGATTTTATTTGATGGAAATATCTGACAACAGACAAACACAAGTTACCTGAAAATATTGAAATGAATATTTAATTTAAGACATCGACTGAGGGTGCTTGATGAAATTTCAATATCAAATTTGGATTATTGAGATTTTGTACACTTCCATGAATTTTGTCACTAACGACCCGGGTTTCGCCTTTCGGCATCTTCAGGCATTCGAGCACACGAATGGACTCGAACTGAGAATCAGTCAATACAAAATCTCAATAATCCAAATTTGAAATGAATAGTTGGATTTTTAAATTTTATGACTGCAATATTCAAGATTTTTTTGGAAAAACATAAGTATAGGGGACAATGGTATATTCCAATTCTTGAAAATTATCAGTATTATTTTTTACATTTTTTCCATTTTACTATCAAATGAGAGTTACCTACCTATTACAAACAATATATATAAAAAAATGGCGAATCATTTATCTAAGCATGATAATTTTATTTATTGAATTTCAGTAATTTTAAGCTCATAATAACCCCTTTTGATGAGCATTACATATTTTAGATTACAAAAAATAGGTTTTTATAGGTAGGTAAAAAAGTTATGAAGTATGCAAAAACGCAGACTTTAGTGTAGTCCTTTGATAACTACCCTAGCAACGGACAGCGCTCAAAAATGTACACCTTTATTATAGGGCCAAGACAGGGCAACGGTAAAAATATTAAATAAACAATCAAACACCATTCATGGCTTATCCGTGGTGTTGGTGCTTCAATTTGATTTTTATACGATCGAACAATTGAAGACTGTGTTATTATAATTAAATACTTTTTATACACAATGACGTCCCTTAATATACGAGATCAAAAACTAGAGCAGCAAGTAAGTGTCCGATCAATTATTCAAAAGATGAAAATTATCATTAAGCAATCGATTCGTACATATTATGAATATTATACTAAATGACTGGCTCTTTGTATTGGCATTGTTACAGCTTACAGTTATAATTATAGTGTATTAATCTCCGGAGATATACTTTCAGTGACCATTGTTTTGTTATTCGGGGTATATTTGAAGACCCTTTGCAGTTTTTTACGTCAAATTTATCAATATCTTTACGCGATATATTCTTGAGATTAGTCACTGTCTACATAATGCCTAGATTCTTACTCATGAGTGAAAATATTGACATTATTAATTAGGTGTAAGCAAGGCCATGCATTTGAATTGACTAAAGCTTTTAGTTTCAAATGAAATTTGTCATCTTATGACGTTCAAAAACAAATGAATACTACTTCTAGAAATTTGTTTGATATAATTTATCTGTATGTGAGTATAAAATAAACATGCCTAATAGCATATAAAATGTAGCATGAATTATGTTTTATCAATTGAAGGACATTATATATTTCTTACATTGGATAAAAAAATATTGAATTTCTTATCAAAAACGCACATGACCTATTTCATAAATATATTATATATTATCATGTGTGTACATCTGAGTTTATTAACTCCAAGGAATGACGAAACGAGGAACTCAAGTTTACATAACTCTTGAGATTTTTTTTACCTTTAGAAATTCCGATTAGAAAAAATCATTTTATGAAAGCTTATTGTCTGTTAGTAATGAATAACTACAGACAGCCATTGTGTTTTAATCCATTGGTCATATTTTTTCTTCTATTTTATTACTAAAAATGTATGTAATTAGGACACATTATTTTTTAAAAAAATATATATATATATATATTTGGCGTTACAGCCGACAGCCAATGCGTTAAATATTTTGAAAATCCGAAAATCATGCCAAAGATCACAAATTTAAATTGAAAAAATCTAAATTTGATAATGACCTTGCTGGGAACCAGGACCCACCTGATCGCTTGGGCAAAGCTCTTACTACTAGACCATAGAGGCTGACCATGAGTAATTTTAGAACTCATATTCAATGAATGTATTTCTATAATAAAATAAAAGAAAATTATGATTTGAACGATGATAACACATTTCACAGATCCGTTAATTTGATGTTGCTCAATATTTTTCTTTGAATTTTTGATGTCTCTTGATGACATATCCAAAGTCCTTTATCAATTTTTTATACACAGGGAATATCGATTGTATATTTAAACTATTTTACTATTCTAGAGACAAATGATGGAGCAAAAAATGCGCCAGAAGAGACAAAATGCAGGAATGGTCCAAGCGAATGATCTTCGTATATCTTCAGCGAAACATAGACCTGTTTCAGGTACAAGAAGTAGGGAGTTACATGGTAAAAAAACATCATTTTCATTTTATGTTTGCACAACATGTTCAATTTGCAATACTGGTCACTACAATATTTTGGTCTATAAGTATTCATTTTCTGCTCTCTTTTCTTAGTTATAAATCTTAAAAATTTCATATCAAACTCTCTCTATCATTTTGATCTCTGACAGTGGGTATCTTTAATGATATATTACTCTCCAACTTTAGATAAACGGAGAATTGAATGCCGGATTGCCATAGTCCTTTACTGTTCTGAGTCTTACACCATACTCTTGGAAAAAGTAGATTCAATGAAAGGCTAATTAATAATTTGTCAGAGATTTATTATGTCTCATTGATTTCCTTTACGTCTTTGCTGAATTTAATATATGTTTACATAATACAATTTATATTGTTCATGACCATGCAAAGTGTCTCTGCGACACGATCAATCGGAAACTTCATTTTTACAGGCGCTTTTTTACGTCATTTTCATATTTTCTTTTCCCCATATATCATATTTTATACTGTTAAATTAATTTATATGAAAAAATCCTCATAGATAATTCAATTATTTACTGTTCGATCTAACCCAGGAAAAGGGGGACCGGGGTGAATTATATGTACCAATTGGCCAAAAAAGAAAATCTTGGGGGTAGGGAAAGTTCTGTAAACATATAAATTGAATTGCAGAAAAATCTCACAATTTACATTGCAAGATGTTTTTTTTACTTCCAACTGGAGGGAGTTATATTATTATTGTCAACAAATTTGTTTTGGGTAATCACAAAGAAAGGTTCTGACCCCTGATCTAATCCATCGAGGTCAACTACTTTCCTGAAACTTTTTTCAATTTGAACTAAATTTTTTTACCTTATGGCTTTACTTACCATCAATCGGTTGTATTCATGGACGAGTTTGAAAATGAAGGCTTATTATTATTTTTTGGTCAGAAATAGAAAACAAAATATAAATGAAATGGTATACTTTCGTTCATATGCCAGTAACATAAAAAGTTTGAACAAATGTTTTGAAGAATAAACTGATACAAACAATAGAATTTTGTAACGCGTGACATAGAAGTTTTTGTTAAATTTTTTCAAATCACTTAAATTATAAAATAGGCACAATTAATATTTTTTTTTAAATTTATTATTTAATTATTTAATGCAAGCAAATAATTCTGTGGCCTCTTTGTTGAATACCATTGAGCTAGAGTGATCAATTATATTTTAGTTTGTTAATCAATAAAACATTACATTTAATGCAGTGCATTTGACTGCATATGAGTTAATTGAATATTGAGCATTGAACACAGCTGCTCTCGTGTGTGATTGTGTGGTATGTATCCTTTAAAATGAGAAAGAGTTTGTATAATTTTATTGTTTTAAAGCATACTCATCACCCAGTCACATGTGAGAGAGCGCCTGTGTGTAAAGTACACTATTATCACTGTTATCGAATTTCACATTGATTTTTTTATCATCTTTTCAAAAAGATCTTTTAGTTCTTCAAATAACAAGATAGTTATCAAACATAATCTGGGTTGAAACAAAGTTGATTCTATATTTGGAAATTAACACACGATTAGTGAATAAATGTTATCCATGCCCGATAATTTCTGATGGCCGGTCACTGATGGGTTATATTGCTATTTAAATAAACATGATTGTCATGTCGCTAACTGAAGCCGACTACGTCTATTTTGTGTTGAGATTATCAATTTTTATTTTATAAATTTGTTATGTAAAATTATGAATGACATTGAATACAAAATAATTAGCATGTTCTAACACGAGGAAAGAAAAGATTTCGGCGCACAGTTCACTTAATATTCAAAATTTTGTCACATTCACATTCATGAAAAAGTTTTCGATTAGTGTGGTTGTGAATATTACATATCGAAGTTATTGTGATAATTATACAGTCGGAGTAAAGTCACTGAGTTCACAGTTCAGTTGTATTTAAGCTCACCGTCATTTCTGTAAATTTATTTAGGTTACGATGGACCGATGCAATTCATGATGTCGCCCATTAATCCTGATCAAGTAATACCTCTGCAAACCAATAGGCTATCGACGTATGACGGTAAGTGTGTACTAATCAGGATTGTATATTGAATCGTAACAATAGAATCATCAATGGAATTACGTGTTTTATTGTAATTTTATTTTGGTGCAATCGACCTTAGTATTGTGATTAAAAATAGATTTTTTATAGAAATTATTGAGTAAATTCTAATTGGAATATTGGCATAATGATTTACAAATGTTGAAAAATCGTATGTGATAATTCTAAATTGCATTTTAAACATCTTATATAAAATATTTTAAATCATCAATATGAATGAACGTGAATAGTCATTTTTGGTTTGGCTCTGGCCAAAATACTCTCGGTAATATTGATTATGCTAACGTTGGGCTTCTCGAAATTTAAAGAAATGTCTTTTTTTGTATTATGTATGGAAATAAAAGCAGAATAATATTATCATTTAACATCATTTGAAAGGTCAAGAAGAATATTTAGAAACATTTTACGTAATGCATAATATATTGCCTTCGAAAGATATAGATATGTATTGAAATTTGAATATATTTAACTTGTTTGTGTTGATGTATTATTTCTTTTTTTAATAATGTAGAATTAGGTTTGTTTTTCTGCTAAACTAATAAGAGCGGATGATACATAAAAATGACTAAGCTGCCAATTATAATCTTGTAACATGAGCAACAGTAGCAGTGTTGTATCACACCTGTTAACACTTGAACACTAATTACATTATCTGTGTCATTCTTAATTGTATGATGATAATACTAATTATCTACGTCTAAAATGTTCTATGACATCAAGAGACAATAACATTTCTGTTATATTGATTTTGGATGAAATTAGGTAATGGGTAAATAATAAGGCTAACTTGGCTAGTCACTCACGCTTACGAGACAGGTTGGTAGAGATTTCAAAAATACATGCACACGCTAATAATCTTTAAAAGTTTGCATGTATAGTATTTTAAATCATGTAACTATTTTAAATGTCATGTAGTGAACAGAAATCTATATAAATTTACAATCTTAAATTATATATTGAGCCATGCAATACCTGGCAGAATGTGATCGAAAATCTAGTAGAAGTAGTTATACCATACTAATGGGAAGAATTAAGGCGAGACGTAAGTCAGGTAGAAGATATTGTCAAATTAATGGAAATGTTTCTGGTAAGCGGTGTCTAAAAGAAATGCGTCAATAGACATGAGTGTATCCGCTACTACTAGCCGGCTTGGTTCTAGCATTACATTCAACCACATTTATTGTGATAAAAATATATGATCCATCTATAAACTGCTAGTATTGTTCACAGATTTAGGAAATCAAATAGAAGTGATGACAGTGGAGGAGCGATTGAGCAGGGTGGGATTAGGGGAAGAGGAATCCGAAAGTGTTCCGGTGGAAGTCTCTTCCGGAGGTGTTCAACAAAGTGCCAGCGCCGAAGAAGTCAGAGGGGCTCCTATCGCACCCGATAAGGGATTCAGGCATTCCGATACTACTGAGGTCTGTACCATAATTATAGTTTTATACTTAACGGTGACTTCTTACCACAATAAATTCAACATGGAAGGTCACTTGAGACATCTAGCGAAAAATGGCTCTAAGATAGAGCATCTTCCATACAAAAACTTTCACCATTTGTCGGTAGGGAAATATATCAGATTCTATCTTTTCCCCCATTAGTCTATGGCAATATTATGTAGACGTCAGATCTGTCACTTTGACAGATTTGACGTTTTTATATTATATTGCGCATAGAGCCTCGAAAATGGATCGAATCAAATATGTATTACCTCAAACCTCAGCAAGCATCACTATTCATCATTATATAATATATTTACATTTGCAATATCGTTCATGGGTGTAAGAAAATGTTTATTTCTAAATAAATCCGGCAATTCAGTCAAGTTTATCTAGAAGAATTGCCAATGAAACTAAAAAAACTCTAAGTAAACAAATATAACAATATATCAGTCACAATATGTAACACTAACCAGACAGTTGAATAAATAAATGCAGCTTTCCGATCTTGAACGGCTTTATAGAAATGCTTCCAATAAATCATAGACATACTTGCCTTAAAACACAAATCCATAGAATGAAAAATCAATTTATGTGGTCGTTTTCTTTCCAAAACTGAAAAAGATTTTACCAGTTATTCTTATATCCAAGGTATTTACTGCCTATCAATATTCCATTGGATGTGTGGTGACTTATGAATCTTTCATTGCTGAGGTTTGAGTCGACAATTGTTTTATGCAAACTTAAGATGGCTAGAAAACTAAGTATGCAAGGTCTCAATCGTCGAAATTACAATTTGACATCCAGTAAAAGACAAGACAAGACAAGATATAATTGGGCTGGGCATTGATCTGCACGGAAAGATTCACAAAACCGATTCAAAATTCCTTCAATTATTTTTCATGTAAACGATCATACATATCCATTCCATATGACTATATTTATTTATTTAAAAGTAGAAAATCGTGCAATGAGGGGATATATTAGTTGCAAAAAGAAATCTGGTTAGAAACAAAAAATCGGTAGGTAACACAATTTAGACAGCGTTAAGTGGTCTGCCAGTTTTCAAACATTCATCTATGATCTCGGTATAACGTTTAACTCTTCTTTCGCATTCCATTCGCATATTAATTTTACTGTTATGCATGCTAGCAAACTTTTTGGGTTAATAGTAAGGCTAAGTAAATCATTTGAGAACCAAATTTTCTAAAGCATTTTGAGAATATCATACTAATAGATATATAATAGAGCTGAAGATACCCACTCTGAGAGAGTGATCTTTCCTAATTAATTACCTAAAGCCGTTGACTCTCTCAATGTCTTGCCCCGCGCTCGTCAGAGGGTAGTCTGGGTCTGGACAGAAATTGTTGCAGAGCACATTGGTTTTACTCACATTGACTTTGAGGCCAATGCGATACGAGTTGCTCTGCAGCCTGTCCGTTGTTTCCTGAATACCCTCGACAGATTTGTCAAATATGACAGCGTCGTCAGCATACTCGAGGTTGCATAGCCTCAGATTCAACAGCTCGCTGGCGTGTTGCTTCGTTGATAACGAGAAGGCCTTTGATAATCCGCACCGGCCTTCCCTATGGGACATATTAAAACTGTACGGAATCCCAACCAAGATTATCGCCATCATCAAATGCATGCACGAGGGCAGTGAATGCTGTGTCAGAATCGGCGACGTAACGACAGAATGGTTTGGGGTTTCAACCAGGGTCAGACAGGGCTGTGTTCTGGCTCCGTTCCTCTTCATAATAATCTTCGACTTCATCCTAAGGAAGTCAATTCCACTCGACCGAGGTTTAGCCGTTGCCCCCAATTTGGGCTTCTCTTACCCTTAATATAACATTTTTAAATATGTTTTCATAACATAGTAAACATCCCATACAATTTTTAAAAAATGTCTTTAAATGATAACTTGCTGCATGCTTTGATTCAATAGACTTTATCTAACAGGGGCAGCAAGCTATGTGTAAACAAAAAGAATACTACATACTTAGGCATTTGTACTTCTGAGGAATAGGTTGCTAAGTTAAAATTGTATTATAACTTCATTGAAGAATACACAATAGCAGGGGCGGCTCTTGTAAAGGAGCAAAGGGTGCACTGCACTCCAATAAGTCCCATCAAAATATTACATTATTAAACGATATTCAAATGTAATAATTATACCAATTCACTAATTTTAAATTTTCCTCATGTTTCCCATAGGAAAATATTGCAGGAAACGATGATCAATAAACACGACTAGCAAACGTATTCTGCGTCGATTCAGAATACGCATGAAAGTCGGTCGATGACGCGGTAGGAGCATAAATTCTTTTGCACTCCTTAGACGTCTGAAATGTTCTATGTATTTTGACATATTTGTGACGTTGCACAAGTATGAACTACGCGCCGGGTGCATTTTGTATGGACTGTTTTTGAGCACTGATCCCCCTGGCGGAAATTCCCGAACGTACCCGAAAGCGATTTGACGTTTGAGTTTACAAGCCTGTAACAGTCATTTGTAAGAATGAAAAAGAGCAGTTGAACAAGCGTAGTAAGCTCATTTAATTTCAATATGATTCTTTAACTATACGCTCTTCAATAAGAATAATATTTACCTACCATTATAACTTTTGGAGTGATGAATACAATTTATAAAATTATAACTATGATCGTGTATAATACCGAGTAGATATAATTGAATATTTAAAATAGGATAGTTTCGAGTTTTTTACCTGGCTGGCCTTACCTATTCCATAATATTCAACTGTGTATCTGGTTCAGTTTCGTAATACACCTTCCTCTAATATTTTTTATATTCTTCAATATTGAATTCTACAAATTACTTTCCCCAAAAAATACTTATGCGAAAAATTTCCGGTTTAATACAGAATTATTCCAATTGCAGACATTAATACGGTAACCTTAACATACGATTTCATCGAGGAATTTAAACTTAAATTGAACTAACTGTCTTATACAGCAGAGAAGATTTTTACGATGTCGTTGGAGCCCTGTCTATACTTCAACTCTTCACGAATAAAAAATACATGTATTATTTAGCTAAACCGTTAAGCCATTACAGATAATTTATACAATATCGATGACTTCCGTCGAAAGTGAGCGTTACTTCTAAAATTTAAAAAGGATCAATTCATTTTGAGAAATACCACGACTAAAGACAGACAAGGTTTCCCAAACTATCATCCGCGACAACATGGAATGGTTGTATATGCTGCTAGGGCTGCAACAAATTTAGACGTACTCAAATTCATATTGATATTATCTACCCAAAAAAAAGAAAAAAGGTGGTCCGTCGAAATTAATCCGCAGGAAAGGTTTGGGAAACCCTGGTGAAAAGAAACAGTTGATATCACCAATTTCAGACTTATATTTTCGTATATGTCGGATAGTACTCTCAAAATCCAATATGTGGAGGATGGATTTCTTACATAAATATGTGAATCTTTTTTTGCACTCCCTAATATTCCTGTCACCGGCCGCCACTGCACAATAGTAAATAACACATGCGATCGATAAAATTTAAAAGCTAATAAAATGTATTATATATGAGTACCCAACTTTTTAGAGTCCCTACCCTAATTTATTCCAGCAAAGTAGCCTGCAACCCCCCTGTCACATTTTCATTCAAAGCCATTTTTAATAGGGTGTTGGAAACGCATTAAAAATAGATTTTTTAGACTAAAACTCGGTACAGAGTTACTCACCTTTGGATCAATGCCAGCCATTTTATGGACCAATGCTTCAAACTGAGGCCCCTGATATTTTACATATATATTCAGTACTGCGACATGGACAAGGTATTAAAATAAAATAAAATAGTATTAGAAGCTTAGTTCATCTCTATGGATCACAGTAATATTACATGAGAGATAATGTACAACTGGACTGTATTCTTGTTATAATTAGTTTTCTTTTACTAAAGCAGAGTAGTACTGAAGCCGAAGGTGTCGTAGAAGGAACAGTGGAAAGATTTGTTCTCATGCCAGCGCAGCAGGGTGCCCTCTACAAGTGTCGCATCACTCGGGATCGCAAAGGAATGGACCGTGGTCTTTATCCCACTTATTTCTTACACCTAGAGAGGGACTATGCTAAAAAGGTGTTTCTGCTTGCCGGTTAGTTCTATAATAATTTATATTAAAAGTATACTGATTCTTAAAAAAGTTATTTTCAATATGATCAATGTAATTTATATTGCACGCAGTACATTCCATTAGCATTAAGTGTAAAAACAGTCAAACCTTACACAGGGAGTCCTCGCTATCCGAGTTTTTGTTCTCCGAGTTCCCGCACTTACAAAGATTCTAAAAATTAAAAAACAAATAAAAACACGTGCAATAGCGCAGTTACCAAGTGTCACTTTAAATCCCACACCGCTATGCTTATAATGTTTTGTTACCTGTATCATCTGCACGCCCTCTACTTTTTATTTCGTCATTTTGCCCAAAAACTTAATAGTTTACTGTCAAGGTCCTTAAGTAGGTTTTTCTGTCATTTCGCGAAAATCGTTAATCGTTTTCCGTCACCTAAAAAATATCAAACGTCGAAATAAAATTTTTTTCTTTTAATAATTGCACTCTCAAAGTATTTGTTTACACATTTTCTGGGATATGGTTTTATTACCTTTCATTCTGATTAAGCTGGTGGCTGTCGTATGCCTCGACACTAGGCTCGATAATTATTTTAGTTATATGTAAATAGTGAAAAGGCGCTATTGTAATCGGTAAAGGCTATTGTAATCGGTAAAGAATTGTATAAAATATTATTTACCGATTATAATAGCGAATATTTACTATATAAATATAATCTAAAGAAATAACGAGTGTGGTGTCGAGGTAGACAATGGACTCTGATTTAATCACAATGAAAGGTAATAAAAACATATCCCTGAAAAATGATTATTATTTATTACTCTTATTATTTTTTTGAGATTTTTTTATTAAAAGACATATAATAGAATTTATTGTTGTCCTATTTTTAAAAAAAAAAATATTCTGTATAATTCTACTTTAAATATCAGTTAGAAAAAGTGTAAGATAACAAACTGTTTGATACATTTCAAAAATCCTTATAGATTCGTTATAATCAATAAATTCGAAATTCCATCAGGATCACTTTCTTAAAAATACTTTGTTGAACGATTTTGTCTCAAACATCAAATCTCGATAACCTACAATAAATAATCCAGTCACGGCATAAAGCAAATAAAAGCATTTCTGAAAAACAGGTGTCAACTCTTTGCTGGACAGGTTTGAAGACTTTACTATTTTCATTTAAATAAAAGTGCAATTATTAAAAGAAAATTTTTTTTTTTCTGACGTTTGATATTTTTTAGGCGACGGAAAACGATTAACGATTTTCGCGAAATGACAGATAAACCTACTATATCCTCTTAACTAGTAAAATATAAAATTTTTGGGCTACTAAGTACTGATATTATAATATTAATAAAAAATTAATAAAGCACTCCGTGAATTAATCTGGACTGCCACAATAAAACATTTTTCCCCTATTTTCTATTTTGGTCCCCGTTTTGAGTGGATTTGCTTAACAAGGTATTTTTCGGAACCAATTATCATCGGAAAACATAGACCACCTGTAGTTAATTATATAACAAATACAGTATTTTAAATTGTTCTAATGTTCCAGGTCGAAAACGCAAAAAATCAACCACCTCTAATTACTTGATATCGACAGACCCAACTGACTTGACACGAAACGCAGAGAGTTTTACTGGAAAACTAAGATCAAATCTGTTGGGAACGGCCTTTACAGTGTACGATAACGGCAAAGCTTTCCGGAAGGGTGGCGGCGGTGAGGGGATGATGCACTGCAGACAAGAATTGGCTGGTGTAATCTATGTAAGTTCTGCCTTGCGGTAACATGAAATAATTTACTACATATTGGAGAATGGTAGCCGCACAAATCATATATTGTGGTTCAACACAGTCAAGATACAATGATTATGGAAAACAGGGCCTTCAAAAAAGAATGGCATTTTCTTTTGTCCTGTTTATTAACACTTAGAGTGAAGCAGTATGGGATGTACTTCCAAGTGTTGTATTGCTTTTTGCCATTTTCGTAATTTTTTATTAAATTATATTTTTTCACATATGGATACTGTACATATTTATCTATTAGTGATTTTTGGTAATCACATTATTTTTATTTCTTTCAAATGAATGAAAGAAATATGTAAATATTTTGGAAGAAGCAAAATACTCGTAAAAAATCTGTTTCCATATAATTTTGAGTGTAAACATCCATTTCTATTGTATTATCATCCTGGAATCAATGTCAATAGTACCATATGATCAGAGATGAATTCAATAAAAATCTAGGCCCAAACTGGAATAAAAGCTTGCCTCTATTAATGCAAAGAGATGATAACTGAATTTTGATTTTTTACTATATATATTGAAAATGCAGTATTATTCTTCCCGCATTGATGCATTATGTGAAAGTCTTAAGTTTACTTTTAAGGTGTTAACTGTCAATTCTTGGTGGAAAGACATTATATTTTAAAAAATAAAACACAATTCGTTTGTACTACTTCCACATATTTATAATGATCAGGACCGGTTTCGCTCATCACGAGCATTATCAGTTGATAATGCTCGTTATAAATATGTCCTGATCGTTATAAATATGTGGAAGTAGTACAAACGAATTGTGTTTTATTTAAGTTTCATTGACTCGATTGATGATTTTCAACTATTTTTTTTGTATATTTTTAGGATACGAATGTCCTCGGTTTCAAAGGACCACGTAAAATGACAGTCCTGTTGCCGGGCATGACTCTTGATCGTCAGCGGGTGACAATAAGCCCGGGAGATGACTCTGAAACTCTTCTTGAACGATGGAAAACCAAAAATATGGACGATTTGATTGAACTTCACAATAAAACACCCGTTTGGAATGACGACACTCAGTCGTATGTTCTCAATTTTCACGGGCGTGTCACGCAGGCTAGTGTAAAGAATTTTCAGATTGTACACGACTCGGACAGTGATTATGTAGTTATGCAGTTTGGGAGAATATCTGAAGATGTTTTCACCATGGATTACCGTTATCCGCTGTGCGCTCTGCAAGCTTTTGCCATAGCCCTGAGCAGCTTTGACGGAAAATTGGCATGTGAATAATAGTGTGGAATATTAATCACTCGAAACGGACTGTTTCGCATGTGAAATTTTTTTCTTTCCTGAATCGGTTCATAATCGAATGCACTGATTTTCTGTGCGAGACAAAGGAATAAAGTCTTAGTGACTGTTTTTTGTGAATTAATTATTTTTTAATGTAATTTGAGAATTCATTTCTATACAATTAAACTTGTAAGTTATTTGAAAAACTTTTGGAATTTTCATTGACATTTTTTATATTGTCTCTAAGATGTTTTATTGTAATATCACGTGTGTTTCAAATCAATGCTTAGTCATACAAATAATATATTTACTATGTCTCTTTATCACCATTAGTATTGAATCTATTTTATTTTGACCGTATATAAAAAATATTGCATATTTATTACTTTATTTTAAAATCAAATAACCAATGGAACTGATGTAAATTGTTAAATGCATTGAAACATTGAAAAGGGTGTGTCAATGTCTGATATGTAATGTACTTATTTTTTGTAATTTTTAAGATATATACAATTGCAATAATTATATGTCGTAAGGCGGGGAGGGAATGATGGCCCTACCCAAACTTTATTGCAATTCACTCAGTGCAGGTGTGTGCTTGAATTACAGATGTCCATTGATTCACTTCTTGCACAAAGTTTGCCTAGAATTTGTTACTGAATCAAAGTGTTTTGTATCAGTTTTCATCAGTCACTCGACTGCTTTATTATTAAATAAAATTTATATCTGATTGGAACCAACCCAGGTAAGTTAATTTATACATATATTTATCGAAAAATATTTTTTTTAAAGGATTAATTTTTCATGAGAACATTTTTTATTATGTGCTTTTATTCATTCGAAAGTTTTGTTTTGCCATTCCAACATCATCAATGTAATGCATTATTACAAAATCAACAAAATATTTTGTGTTTTGTTTTGGTTTTAAGAGATGGGGTGCCATTTAAAATCCAGATTTCCAAAGTAATTATTTTATAAAAAAGTGTGTTTTGTAATGAATATTCTGTCTCCATATTTTGTGTCATAAATAATTTTATAAATTGTAGTAGATCTCAATATATATAGATGTTTATATATATTATTTGTAGCTTTATGCTTATACCTGATCATTCCTTAATAATACCAAGTATTGTTATTCAACCAAATCCCATTGATATCAACATTAATGTACTTATTAAAATTATTTATTACCAAGGAAACATTCAGAAAATTCTTAGCTATTTATGAACAAGGTTGCAATAAAAAAAGTGTAGTCAGAATTGAAAATAATTTATATCAAGCAAATCTATAGAAATGAAGATCAATGTTGTAAGTTGTATGTTCTTAATTTTTTTTTTCTAACATTGCTTAAACTAGTATCCTTTTGTTTATTTGAAATGGATTAACTTATTCGTGGATTCAATTATACCATCATTGAATTTGAATTACCACATGTCAACAGTCGTTCATTATTTTTATTTTTTTCTATCGAAAACTTTTGTATATTCACTAAACTCATAATGTCACAATACTTTTCAGTAAATAGACTCTTACATCTGATGTTACTAATCAAACTTCACTTTGTTTTACCTTTGTCGGATATGTAGATATTCTCGTCTTTGATAATGGATGTTTTATAGGTAAATTATATTAAAATATACAATAAAATCGTGTATATTCTAGGATTATAATATTAATAAAATAAATGTGCCTGTTTAAATTCTGATATGATGAATATTCATGTGAGCTTAATGTGTAAGCGGGTTTTTTCTATGGATGTTTATAAAAATTATATTATGTAATGAAGTTACAGTATTTATCAAATGCTCATGATTTTAATATAATAAATAAATCATTATTTATAATTAATGTATTATTAACGCATCATTCTTTCGATCGTAGTTTTTTAATTTGTATATCAGAATTCTTAATAGATGCTTATGGATTACTTAATTTTCATCTATTTGTATAAAATCATGTTGAAAAATCAATTATCAGTCCTTTATACACTTAAAATATTATTCTAATGTAGTAGATACGATTTTGTGACGTGAAATTTAAAATTATGTGTCCTTTAGCAGCCACAGTAAATTATATGCTTTAAAGCATCGTTTCCCAATCCTTCCCAATCTACTATCCCCCTTTGTTGACGGACCAGCACCCACACCCAATAGACATGTTACATTATCAAGTAATTCTATAAAATTAAGCATTTTAATATAAAGTACAAACAGTTTTTACAGCCTAATGCCCCCTTCACTTTCCAGCACCCCCTCAAGTCTCCTACGAACCCTTTTGGAAATTGCTGTCATGAACTCATTAAACTTAAATTAAATATAATTTTGTATGATGTTGATTATTAAATTTAATTCGTTGTATCAGCCTTTATTTTGTCAAAAAATCGTCATTTATGGTTCTTATTTTGGTGACTACGTTGAATGCGTAGTTAAACAAGAATTTTTTTTTCATATTTCAGACATTGTTAATTCTATGGCATTTAACCGACAAATAATCGATTGTCCAAAATATATGTTAGAAATGATAAAAAAAAATATTACAAATAATTATTGATAATAATTGTATTTCACTCTATGGCATTTTGTGTTAAGATTGTCAAGCCTTGATTGTAGAAACTTTTATTGATTTTGCACTTAAACTGAGTTTGCAACGAGACTTAAATATTTTTGAATAGGTTCCGTTGTATATTTATTCTTTTAAAAATATGCCGCTTCACCTGATTTTTTAGTATTAGTAGCATATATTTAGTTTGTAAATATAAATGTTTTATAGAAAAAACAGGCATCTAGTCATTATTGCTACGTATTATGATTGTTTTTCTACTTTATTTGAATAGTTTTTAATGTTTTTCGATCACATGACAAATGCCTCAATATATGCCTGAAAATGAACAAATTGAAACTTTTAAAATGCATGCTATTTTAGACATTCAAATGACGACGCGCACCATCTTGTATTCACTGCTGACTTGGATAATTAGTTTTCAGTGCATACAATTCAATTTATTCTCACCGACATATTTTGGTTTTTCCAAATATACTGAAATTCCATAAAAAATATGTATTTGGCATTTGGCCATAAAAAAATCTACTAACACCTTTTAAACGAAATTGGTCCTAGTATTTATCTGTCATTACTAGAAGACAATTAGCAGTTAACTAAATAAAATGTGTTAAATTATATAAATATTTTAATACCATGTGGTAAGTTAAAGTATGTAAGTCTTCAAAGCACCGTGTAGTAGTATCACAGGCAATACATAATATATTGAGGATTATCTTGTCATTTTATTAGCGTAGTATGTGTTTATTATGTTTGTGTGTTTAAATATCAAATTACACTATTTAAAACGTAGTGACGGCCAATGTTCCCTTTAAGACGAGAAGTTGCGCAGAAAATCGAAAAATTAGTTATTTATTATTGCTCTAATACAGTGGTTCTTAATCTTTTCAAAGTCATGGTGCACTTTTTGTCATAAGAAAAAATGGCAATGCACTAAACTCAAAAATCAAACGGGTAAAAAATATGCGAACATAAATTTAATTATAAATTTAACAGATTATACAACATAAAATAATTAAAGAAAAGATATGCATACGTATACTAAATATATATGGAAAAACTAAAATTAACCCTGGAGATTATTTGATGTGAGAAACAATTAATGTGAAACCCGAGCGTGGCAGCTTTTGCAGATTTCAGAAATATTAAGTCGGATATTATAGTTACCCTCAATTCTTCGTCTATAAAAGTGTTTCTCTTATTGTTAAGAAATCGATGTCTCACAATTATGATGTTGAAAACTGTTACAAGATTTTCAGTGTCCACTTACAGAGAGCTGGGTATTCTTGGGGGTTGTCTTGAACAGAAATCCAAAATTCCTCCACAGTTACCTCAGAAAATTCAATTTTTAGATTACGATTCATTGACAAGGTGACCGATTCCAAAAACCATTGGCAACACATGCGATCGATTAGATAAAATAGATTCGTTGGGTATCATAATTTTGCGAAGCATTTTTTCGGTTTTCAACATTTTTTAGACCATATTTCCGTGGTGCACTTGCAACAAGCTCACGGTGCATCAAATAAACTGCGGTGTACCAGTTAAGAACCACTGTTCTAAAATATTTATAACCTACAACAGATGTTTCAACAATCCAAGAGAGACTTATATACTTATTTGAATTTTTATTTAATTATTTATGCTGCATTTGTTTTGAATAAATGTATTCAAAACTTAAATCAGTATCCCTTGCATTAGAGTGTACGAGGGTTCTAAAACTGCTGCGCAGCTTAGAAGGAACCTGGCATCAGCTACCTATGTGTTTAGGCAATGTAAGCGACATCTGTAAATCAGTATGCTTTTAACCTCTGATACTGAATCTTCTTATACATAATAAAATATGTTGCAACAGTGTAAGAGTTATTATGATTCTGACTATTCTATGAAAAGTTGTTTTGTTAGGCTGTAATTGTAAGTTTCTGTAATAATTATGATCTATCTTGCGGAAATGATCTTTCTATGCTCAAAATGTATTATGAATTTAAAATCTTATGATCAAAGTATTATTTTTCTATTTTATGACTTAAAATATAAATTGTGGGAACTATTTTCACTTTTAGAGTATTTTTTTTATTATAAATATGCTGCATGTCTGATGAAAATGAATTTTTACTGTGGAATATATTACTGTGATTCCTACGTCCACTACTTTCTCACTGCACACCGATCACTGATCAAGTTAGTTTTCTAACCGGAAAAATGCGTTTTAAAATAATGTTAGTTTTACCCCAGTATTTATTTTTTCTTGATATTGATGAATATGTATATTGGTTAATTATATATAAATCATTCTTAAATAATGAGCTCCTTCAAATTCAACTAGACAAAACACGCAACACATTCTATCATCACATTGATTGAATTTTCAGTTACTTTGAGAAGTCCATCACAATAAGCTATAAAAATAGCGAGTGATTCAGTTTCGAAATCATTCCCATGGAAATAAATAATTAAACTATTTTTACAGTAAGATCCTACAATCAGAGATTTTATTCAGGCTTTATCGACAGATATGATTAGCATTATAAAAAGTATTCAACAATAATCAATGATATATTTCATTTTGTTTTCTCTCTTTATTTTACTCAACCTAAATCAAATAAAATCGGTAAGAAGGTAGCCTGTGTGTCCAATAGAAGCTGATGTTTTTTTCATATTGTTTGTGAAAGTTAAAATATTCCCTTTTATAAGTATTTGATCTGAAATAGCAGTTAAAAATATAATCCAATTATGGACTATTGTTACTTTTATGGAGCACCTCATTTTGATTGTGTTTGTGACATTTATTGCACAATATTGTTATATTTATTGCACAATAAATAACATGTAAGTTTTTTTGCAATGGTTGTGAATGGTCATTATTACACCAATCCAATATGTATTTTTAATGATATTTTTTTACTATTATCTTGAGTTAGCCTTTTAAAGTTATTGATCTTTTTTAAAAGAACGTATCGTTGTACAAAGCATTGTAATACGCTTCTTTCTTCAAACATTAAAAATTTTCAGTAATGGGAGAGGTTAAATATGTAAATTAAGCTTTCTATTTACTAGTGAGCGATTTGTTTTATGGAATTACCAAGTTATGCCCATTGTAAGTTTCAATAACCATTATTCTAGTAATGTTTGTATATGTTTATATCTAAACACCATTTTCATTTATCACATTGCGTGACATCTTATCTTAACAGTCTTATAATTCTAAATTGTTTTGTTTTACTGTATAATGTCATTTACAAAACTTGTACAAATATAATTTGAGCGTGATGAAATAATTACGACTATATTGGTTTCCAGCTATTGAATAAAATTTTTTAATGGCAACAATAAATAAACCCGGCATGTTCTGCTTTCGAAGATATAAAATACTATTATTTTGTTAGCTTCAAAGAAACCTGAACAAAACGTTCTATTATTTTTAAATGAATATTATTGTGCCTTTATTTTAATTAGTATCTATTTATTTTAAAAAATCGGCTTTTGAATACTTTAATAATGCTTGTACAATCGGACAGGCTCATTGTAGAACAATATGATTATAGTTAAATATTATAATGAATTGATGGAATTGTATTTTTGAAAGGGTTTAATAAATCCTAACAAACAAAATATGCGTTTTTTTATTGACATTAAATTTGTTTTAATTGTGTAGTTGGTTTTAAGGAGAGAATTTGAAAATGAGAGCATGATCGAGTTTTTTACCCAAAATTCTGCCACTTCTTTTTCAAAAATTTTGTTGAGCTAACCAGTGGTCTCCGTTGGTCCAGGGGCAACATTTACTATTCCCCAGTCGAGAGAGACAAGACCTAGTACACCGTCAATGATTGATAATAATTCAAATTTTGAAATTCTTTCATATAAGTAGCTGTGACTTTTTACTAGCAAAAAATAAGGTTAGCATGCCAGATAGTATTCATGATGCTCGCAGGTGTATGGGAACCCCTGCATTGTAGTAAAGCTACTCGCGGCGGCTTAGGATCACAGGGGCCTAACTACAAAAATGCATATTTTGAGTTAAGTTCCGTTTCGGTGATGCCATAATCATATTTATTAGCGACACAAAGCTCTATCTCATATATATAACCGTTTACGAGATATGGTTGGACATATCTACAAATGAAAATATAATGTTAGTGACACAAAGGCATATTGCCTGTTAAGCCTTTGTGTCTCTAATATCTATGGTTATTTAGTAGTTCGGCCCTCCGCGCTACTGTCAAGTGACAAATAACTACTACTGTCAATCTCAACTGAATAGATCGATAAAAGTGTATTCAAGAAGTCAGAACCTTGTGGATATGGTAAAAAAGAATTATGAAATGCAATCAAGTAAGTGATTTAGAGATAATTGGTTCTTTATTACCTATATTTTAAATATGAATTATTCACCACTTATAAGGTGTTAATTGTCAATTCTTGGTGGAATGGCATTATATTTAAAAAAATAAAACACAATTGGTTTGTATTACATCCACATGTATATAATGATTAGGACCGGGTTCGAATTCAGATTCATTGAACCATTCAAACAAATTGTTTTATTTTTAAAATGCCTTTCCACCAAGAATTATTCACAGTTTATGTGGTAGTTCATGAACAAATAATACACCTATTGCAGCAGATTCTAACTCAAGAAAATGACGCAAGATAACAGATCCAAAAGAGTGGAAGAAAAGCAAACGTAGGATCGTTAGAGAAGTTGGAAAGCCTTATATTTCCATGAGAGGTAACAATGTTGAAGGAAGACGCTTGAAGACCAAGGATTACACTAAATGTCCTAAATCCAATAATGAAAAAATTAGCGATCCACTGCAACAAGCCACATTTTCATCTTATTTGTCTACTGGAGAAATCGAAAAACATAAGTATTTTAAACGCTTTGATTGAATCAGAAGACAAAAAGAGCACTCGGACAGCTAAGATAGTCTCCAGGGAGATGTAAAAGTAATAAGTATTATTTTAAAAATGATTTAGCAGTCAAGACTACAAGTTTGCAGGGATTTTTTTTTTGCAATATTAAACATTTCCTCAAAATTTATTTTTATCAAAAAAATTAGACATTTTTCATCTAACGGAATGGTATACTGTCGTGCAGATGAGCAATAAAAATTATCATATGATTGAAACGAATCAAGGAAATTTATTTTCGATTTTAGCGTCGTTCAAAGTTGTCTAATAAATAATAGGAAAATTGATCCAAAACAAAACGTTAATTGGCTGAAAATTAAAGGGTTTCACCGAAAAGATGATCCATACACAATTTATTTTAAATATAGTTTCGATGAAGCGTTTTCAGCCTTTCCTGGCTTACGGAGATTATCTCGTGCACAAGAAGCAATAATGGGTGAGCTTGTAAAAAAATATGGTGCTCCAATACCAATAAGAGTGGAAAAAATCTGAGAGATTTATGCACTATGGGTATAATTCCAAAACAATACCACAATTTTATACGATACTTTAACAACTAACTGTGTACTGCAGAAGGATAATACCAGTGAATAGATTTACTTATGATATGACTTTTGTTTTTTTTTGTCCCAAGTAGTTATCGGGAGGAGCTAAGTAATTTGACCTTCTTGTAATTGTTGAATACTTAGGGACACAAAGGCATATCTCAATCAATTTTTAGGTTTATATTTTTTTTACTTATATGGTCATAAAAATGTGTTTCTAGAATTGTGATGTTTCTTAAATATTTTTTTTTTTGTAAAAAAATGTGCTTTATTTTCCGAGGTTTATAGCATCAAAATCTTTATTTGCGTTTATCTCAAAACAATGTTTTTGTGGATAGGAACTTGTGATCCTAAACCCCCGCTCGGTTAGTTTCATTTACAGAGTAAAAAGTCTAAATTAATTTTTCCTGATTTCCCATGTAACATCCGAGGCAATATGAAATTGGATTTCTTTCCAGCAGCTCTTCAGTGTCAATACTTATATTCTGCAGTAATGATACAAAAAAATTCTTTCTACCATTTTCTAATGATCAATTATGGATACTTATACTGGAAAAATTGAAAGTCACCTGCACAATAGATGTAACCGACTTGTGACTTTAACCATTTCTATTTCCTTGGCAGGAAAAATAAAGTATTTGTAATGATTTAAAAAGCTTTCCCACCCATTTAACTTGGTTCACCCATTATGTTGCCGATTAAATAGCCCACATGAACAGCCTGGATGACAAATGCAACCCACCCCTTTAGTGAAAAAAGAGTCGGAACAGATTGTTATTAGACATATTTCTTGATGAATATAAATAAAACAGAATATTGTGGACAATTTTTATTGCATATTAGATTCACAATACAAGAGCCCTTTTCAGAAAAATATTTTTAGTTTCGAGTAGATTCAAGACACTTCCTATTCTGTCTTGGGGGTTGTGGGTTTTGGCTTCTTATCCTTGATTACACGCTGCGACCTCAAGACGGCGGATGCGCGACGGAGAGCTACCTTGCAGAGATCTCGTCGGTATCTGTTGCACTTGATCAGCCTCTTCAGTTTGTAAAGGGACCTTCTCGCTCCAGCTTTGAAGGTCCTGCGGACGACGCTCTTCGCGGGCTTGCGGCGAGAGCTGGCTTTTTTGTAAACTACTGTGAATCCTTTCTTGTCTGGACTGTCAACAATGCCGATGCTCTTCTTGTGGATGAGGCCATTGTATCTGAACGAGTTCAGATTGGTGAGGTTATTCGGCTCTCTGCTGAAGGGTTTGCTGATGTTGCGCTTCTTTGTCAAAAACGCGTTGTTATTACGGATGATCATCCATGTGAGGTGAGCCGACATTATGATGCGGTGGATTAAACTTGGCCAAAGCCGTCAAAATGTAAAAAATGTGGTTTTGACACACCACGCTACACGACAACTTCGAGTGAAAGACCTAACCAGAGATATCGACAATTTTCAACACGTGGTCATAGACAATGACGGAAATGGTCTACTGTGCGGCATCTATTCGCTAGAATATTTTGCATTGTTTGCTATTACGATTTACATTTTATTTTCAAAAGTTGGCGGCATTGACTGTCAAAATAATCAGCCCTTCATTTTTTAGAAAATTATTCAGATCGTAAACGTCATATACCAGCTCTGCGTTCATTATCATTTCTGAATATATCACTATAACAGTTATTTATTTTAAAATCGTAAACGCTGCTTCTTAAGCTTATCACGTTGTCAATCGTATTTTTCGTTTTGGGATATTAATTTGCCATCGATCAATTTCTAATAACATTTATAATCAAGAGTTTAACTACCGTTAAAGTCGCTTTCGTCCAGTTAATTAAGTATTGATAGTTTCCACAATGGTAAAAGTCGGCCTTCAAATAAAAGCCAACCTGGAATATGTGGAAAAGTTGTACACAAGCCATCCAGATTTTGCTTGGTTTTTAAAAATAAAGTGCTCAAATTGCGGAGAAGTTTCTGAAAAATGGCATGATATTACTGAATCTGAGAAAATTGAATTCAGACACCAAAAATCTGAGACAAATTTTTCCGTGAAATGTAAATTATGCTCTAGAGAAAATAGTATGGACATAATAAGTGGAAGTAATAGTAAGTGTTATTTTAAATAAGCTAACTTATTAAACGAATTTCTGTAGAGAGAGTAGGGATACGAAGATCAACATTATCAAATACGCATACATATAAATTTTTTCAGATGTGATTATTCATAAGAATTGTTCAAATTAACTTTTCCAAATTCACTTGACAGAGGTGTCTTAAAATATTGACAGTTGAGTTGCAGCATATTGAATATTAATGGATCGTAATATCACAATTTAAATACAATATAAAGGTTTGGTTCCCTGCTAAACACAGTGTCCCGTTTTCAGAATATCATACAGTATGAAGAGATGCAAAAAATCCCAGACATCCTTAATTTGAATCCTGAAAAATAGTGCCGTGAGAGGCTAGTACCTAGTACTTTCATCCATGCAATATTTGAAAATAGAAAGATAGTGTCCTATTTATAACAGTTCTCACAAAAAACTTCTATTGTAAAAATAGAACGGACAATACATAGCATTATGAGTCAGTATGCATTATTGGGAGGTTGAATGTATATTTAAAATTTACCCATATGCATTTCCATTAAATTTTAGGTGAATATTTGGAAAAGGATGCAAATAAATTCAAAACAATAGTAGGATTTGAATGTCGGGGCATAGAACCTGTTGAGTTTTCACCAAGGTCTGGTTGGTTGGTAGAGAGTACGGATAATGGTAAGCAATGGATCAAAACGCCTTTATAAAGTCTAAATGATTTATGTTATGGATAATGAAATTACAACGTATTTTTTAGGTACTAAATTTCATGACGTAGATCTGACAGAGAAAGAGTGGGTCGAATATGATGAAAAGAATGGTACGTCTGTCGGTATTTATGAATTTGAATCGAAATTCATCAAAATGAAGTGAACAATGAATGCTGCTAAACATCCTTACAGCATATTTTTTATTATTGACTTTACTCATATATATTTTCAGCTATGCGCTGAAACCTTGTTTTTGTTATATGTTTGTATTCATTAACACTTGGAATTATTTAATAGAATAAACTAAGTATATTTCCAATGTTAATGGTTTTTATTACTCATGTTATCAACATTTTTCCACAAAAAATATTTTAAATTTGTAATAAAATATGTCAACATTTATGTGTGAAGACTTACTTGAGCCATCAAATGATTATTAAAAATCAATACCATAGATAGTGTAAAATTGATAACTGTCAAGCTGCATACATAAAGTGTGACCTTCTAATTAATAATAAAAAATATGCAATGATGGAAAAATTGATGCTCTACAATCACAGAGTTAAAAATACAAAAATATAATACTTTTCCTATGAAAGAAACATTGAAATATGGCTATTGTAAAGAAGTTATAGGAGACGGGTTGCAAATAAAAATCATAATTAAACATTATCATATTTAAAAATATATTATAATAAATTTAAAACTATACACAATTTTACACAGATAGTGCTAACACATGAAATAAGAGTTAAGATACAAATAAGTGTTTTATTTATCGTATTAATTATTGTATAGGGTAGTAATTCATTGATTATAAAACTATTACAGTAGATAAGTATAGAGGGTGAGCAAAAATACATTATTTTGCAATACTTAGAAACGATTCCATTCTTCTTCAACCATATCTGCTCACTAAGCGACGTAGCATGATGCCACTTTGGGGTGTCTCCAGGCATTGCTTGCTCCCAGGTCATTGCCAACATCTTATTGGTAGTTTTACAGAATACCGGAATCCCACTAATAATGGGAAGAAATGACCACCTGGGTCGTTTCCTAGCCAGTTTCTACGTGACTGCATGAATTTTGACAGACAAGGAAACAGTCTATTCTCTAATCTATGAATTCTTCATAGAGTCAAAACACTTTTATATTCGACTCAGCCACGTTCTCACAGCTCATTATGTGATTTTTCGAGCATGATCAGATGTTAATCAAGAACAGCTGCATATTCCAGACAATCTATATTGCATTAAATGTAGCTCTAGCTATTGCAAGGCCAATAACGAGCGAGATTTTATCAATGACTTGTAATATTTATTTATGAAAATAAATATTAGTTATCACCATACTGCCCTATTGAGTACGAATAGGGTAAATACATGGAATATACAGATAATACATTTTTTGCTTAATAATGAAAACAATATGATATTATCCTATTTTGTACTCTGTCTTAGTTTTATAGCCATAAGTGGATTTAAAAAAAATTTAATAGTATTATAAGACTTCATATCTAATAACAGTGCTACGCAACCTTTTCTCACCCACGGCACAACTAAGCTCTCATTGGTATTAGGCGGCACACAATAAGTCAAAATATGTAAATTTCATAAACAAAACTTACATTTTATTAATTTGTTTTTATTTGATGAATTAGTAATAGGAGCTAATATATTTTTTAATAAAAGCCAATTCAACCCTTTTACCTTTTCGTGATTGGTTAACCAATTAGTAGGAGATTTTTGGCAAGGTGGATCTCAAAGGGGCACTTCAACTGTTCCTACAGAAGACCGGCTTGCAGATAAGTTACATGTCCAGAGTTCTGGGACTAAGAAAGACTATGCAGTATGTTCAAATAGAAAAATACCAGGTGGTAGATAAGAAACATGACTATTTTGCGAGTCCTGCATCAATAAGCCAGGATTACATATAGGAGATTTCTATGTGAAATATCACACAATGAAGAATTACAAATAATATTAAAATAAGTGCAGTATATTCATTATGAATCTATTTTACGGAAATAAAACAAACATTTTTTTTTTGTTTATGTGTTTTTCCCCAATTGATTTTTTGTATTGAAAATATGTTTTTCATCGAAAAACGTCTCGAGTAGGCGGTAGGCACATACGAAAAAAGTCTCGAGTAAGATATTTATGTTTCGTAAAACTGCAATTGGAGAAATTTATTCTAGACTGACAATTCTAGTTCCAAATTCGGCGGCAGCCGAGTAATGTTGGTAATACTAAGAATTAGCTAGGCTAATTTGAGTGCATAAAAGTATCGCCCTGATTCAGATAATCACGATTGATATTTGTGTATTTAAGGTTTTTGATTTGATAATGTGTATTATTTTAGCACATTCGTTCATTGTTTGTAATAATTCCACTGGGAAATTTTTCATCATCAATGCTTCCCAATATATGCAGCAATGTGTAATTTTTACAGTAGGATTTTTTCGTTTTATACACGAGACAACTCCCATAATATTCAACATCATTGGAGTTGCACTATCCGTGCCTATATGAATACAATAATTATTCCATTAAATATCAAAATAATACAACATTTGCCTCAACGAGAATAATTTTATCGGATATCTTAGAAACCGAATGGCTTTAATTTTTTTCTCATTTGGACACACTGAGCGGCGGCACACCTGGGATTGTCTCGCGGCACACCGGTTGCGGAGCACTGTCTTATAACATATTTGGATTTAATAGGGTAGCATACTACTATGAAACATTGTCAAATAACAACTTAAACAACAACAAAAATAAGTTGAAAAAAAGAATGCACATGACAGAAGGATAACAAAACTTAAAATATATCTATCCCAGTTGAGAGAATTTGTAATAATACTTTCTAATAAAAGTGAATAACTTCAATTTAATCAGATTGGATGCGAAACATCAGTGTACACAAAATTAAATATGAACAGTTTGCTAATGGTGATACATACTTAGGGCAATTCAATTTTTGAACTAATAAATTTAAATATATCCTCCTCATTGAATATTAGACCATGAAAATGTATTCAAGTATGGGACAGAGAGAAGGTTTGTATTTGAAGAGTACAATATAAACAGCAATTAAGTACGTCATGTGAGCAAATTTGAAAAATAAGAAGCCACAAAAACAACATGTTAACATCCCGAATGGTGTTTTAACTATAATTACTTACTAGTAAGATTGTACAACATCCATATTCCAACACATAAGCCTGTTTCACACCCAGCAATATTAAAAAGTAATATATTTTTATCTTACTTATTACTAAGTGGATTCCAGATTTAACGTTTTCACAGATAACTTTTCTAATCTAAGTTTATTACAGTATATATGTATGTACTTAATTAAAACAATTAATATAATATATATACAGTAAACATAACCGTATTTTTTTTACATTAATTTAGGATTACAAAATATGGCTAAAAACCGGTTATATTAGTAAAAGGATCACAGAAAATGAAACGACACATCATCAGGCATTGCAATAGGCAAATAATATGTCGGAACATTGTAATTTGATGATACAATTTAAAACAATCAACAAAAAATATTAAATTGTTTCTATACCCAAAATTTTAAAAACGCTTATCCTAGCACACTGGTTCCCAATCCACTTTCAATTCGAATCCCGAAAATTACCTGACATGAAACACCACAGTACTTCTCACTGTGATATTCTTAAAATGGAGATGAAAGCATTTTTAAATAGATTATTCAGAATAAATTAGCTAATGACTTCTTTAGTGATGAGGGTTTTTAAAGCTGATTCCGAGTCATTCTCAACATTAAGCCAATTTCTTATCCGTGTTTCGATGAGAAGCGTTCAAAATTTACTTTAGCAGAGAATTCAAGATGCATATGAAAACAAAAGTCGAAAAGTGAACATTACGACATATGGCTATGGCTTATGATATAGCTCACCAAATTTAAATCATCGCCGAGGAATCATTCTGCAGATTCTTGAGAATACTATTGTCGGAGCAACTCATGTTTATTTGAAGTTTAAATTTATAAGTCAAATATGAAATTGAATTTTACACTAATAATCAGTTAACTAGTTGTTAGCAATTCACAGAAATCATTCTGCAACTGCCAGGGATTGGCAACCCAGGTCCTAGCAAATTTTCAAGTCATATACATACAGATAGCAAATAAATATACAGTTGTTCAACTGTTGTACCGCATATGGTAATACATTAAAATTTTAACTTATATTGAACTACTTAAATATTTTACAAAACAAAAAATGTTTATATTATGATTAAAATGGTAATAATTAGAATTTAGTGATCGTTTGCATAGCCAAACGATATTAATATTTCATTTGTTAGACATATTTGGAATGTCAAAATGAGATTTTTTCAATAAGCTTTAAAAAGTTAATTATTTTTTTACTATTGATTTGGAATCACAGGAAAAATTATATTCAAAGGGTTCCTGTTATGAAGGAATGAAAAGCTTTCACATTGTTTTGAATTATTTAAGGGCTGCAATAGCGTATTTAAAAAATTCTAGCCCTAAAATTTATACATAACCACTTCTATATCAATATGCAAAATAAAATGTTAGCTAGGTTACAAAATATGCAGGCGAATACGATACTCATGGTTACTAATTCGGCTATAAAAATGTCCTTTACAGTCCATAGCAGTTCATGTAATATACGGAAAAGTAACAGCAGGGTCCCAGCTAGGAAATCATAGTGGAAAAACAAACACATAACAAAATATAGAAATCTTTGGAGGATTCTTGTCAAAGCATAATATCGCAGCAGAACATAATTAGACCAGTTTTAATACCTTATATATTATGGTTTCTTAACAAGTTTCTTTATAATTCTGGTTCCCGATAACATCTTTGTAAGATACATATAATTAATTACCGATAATTAGAGAAAATCTAAATTAAATCATGTATATGAAAGACATTTATAATCATTATATCAGAATTGTGAACAATAATGTCTGTTTTGAAAATCCCACACAGTAAGCCCTTTGAGTATTATGGCCGTACATGTACGCCAAGTATCTTGTCATCTAAAATCTATTGCTATATTTTTTTTGTTAAAGATTGACCTATAACAAAAAGAATGTTTTTATAGTTTTGTGTGTAGTAATAAATAGTAAAAATTATCAAAATATACAAAAAAAACTCTTTAATAAAATATAGCTCACTAATCAAGGGGTTAAGCAATTGGCCACAGTATTACTGTAAATTCCATTACGACAATTGCCCACTAATATCAATTTATTTATTTTCCACACAAAATTACAGCATATGAAAGTTTTCCTCCGAAATAATTGCAGCTCTCCGCGTTTATAAATGGGTTCGAAAATCAATTACATTCAGTAATTGAATAATTGTTCTTGTATAATTTAAGACATCGACTGAGGGTGCTTGATGGAATTTCAATATTAAATTTGGATTATTGAGATTTTGTACACTTCCATGTATTTTGTCACTAACGACCCGGGTTTCGCCTTTCGGCATCTTCAGGCATTCGAGCACATGAATGGACTCGAACTCAGTTCGAAACCCGGGTCGTTAGTGACTAAATACATGGAAGTGTACAAAATCTCAATAATCCAAATTTAATTGTTCTTGTTATCAGAGAAGCACATTCAACTGTTACATTAAAACTTATACTTTTACTATACCATTACTTTTTGGTGATGCCATGCGAATAAATGTCTATAATAATGAGTGAAAAGAATAAATACACAATTATAAGCGTAACAACTCCAGGTTATAGCACTAACTTTTCAGTAACATTTTTCAGCAAACACTTATTTTTATGAGCGTATGATTCTTATAGAGACTCGGAATGATCTTGTTAATCATAGGTTTGATACAGCTCAAGCATTTAAACAATTTATATGCATTGTTGGTGACATATAAAAGCCCTCCTGGTGCAGTATTTCTTAACCTTATCGAAGCCATTACCCCCTTTAGCACAATAAAATTATTATTCAGTCCTCACACCCAAATAAAAACGAAATTTCAAAAATTATATGACTGTTTATATAATATATTATGTAATTTAAGACATCGACTGAGGGTGCTTGATGGAATTTCAATATCCAAATTTAAAAAAATATATTATGTATTTCGTACAATGGATTCATTATAGAAATAAAAAATTAAATAGGCTGAATTAATGGTATTAAGTAAACAGTTTCTATTTATTGTCAGTAATATGATGATTCAAGTCATATTACTATTGTATGGTTCAAAGAAATCCCACAAGGATTAACACAGATAACTGATATTATTGCAATATGATCAATTGCCCAATCAGGTTTATATAAAAACGCATCTCCCCCTTAAAAACTGTTCTAGTGTATTCCATCGCCAGTCGCCTATTTTCATACACCGTGTAAGAAAGAGTGTTTGCCTTACAATGTTTTTTTGCGATAATTTTCATCACTTCATATTCTAACTCTGCTTATAAAAATTCTTGGAGTTACTGCTAAGGCTTGGGACAGCAGTACATAGAAACCTAAATTCTCGAAATGTATTTAAGATACGGATTAAAATTAGTTCACGAATGTAATAAATGACTATTTTTTGCAGCATCAGATTGTCATTAAGATTCAATGGAAAAAGAGCAGCCTCTCTTGAGCCGTTCCGGAAAGTAGCCGCCAGCCGCGTTTGATGTGCAGATACTGAATAATTGCACGGATGCATATCAGCATTCCTGCAATAAAAACATTTTTTTATTTACTGATGACGCTCAATTTTATTACTAGTATGTTGGTAGAAGGTTGCACTTGGAAAGAGAGTAGGCGTAGGGAAAAAATATATTTACCAAACGCCATTATTAGCCAGCACAGCCAGGAGTTATCGTGGCTAGCCAGTTCGGTGGAATGCTTTACAATGAGAGTCCATTTGGCGAGAGAGAGTCCAAATCCAGAAAGCGCTCCGTATCGGGAGGCGATTGTGTGACAGAAACACATCAGTAGTAGGAATCCGATCCAATTGAACAGGAACGCAACTAGAAACGTGCAAAAATATTGCAGTTAAGTCTCGATCACGGAATGAATTTATCATAAACTGTGTCACTAAATCGACAGCAGATCACAAATACGCTTTTATCTAAAATGATGTAATGAGTCAATTGATATTTGAAGTGTGAAAAAATATCTCAAAAATGTTCCCGGGGCATTTTACTAGTTGAAAAACAATATTTGATTTTGTTTATAATAATTACACAGGATTCCTCCGTTTAATATTCTGTAGAATTTCAACATAAATTAGACATCATTTCTAAGATAAGGTAAAAGTCAATTCTTGGTGAAAAAGCATTATATTTATAAAAAACTCTTTGGAATTAGTACAAAAAAAAATTTCAAATATTTACGAATATTCTAAATTCAGTCAGAATAATAACAGTTCACTTTATTTACATTGAAATATTCATTAATTCAACAATATTACTTGTACCAAAAGGGCACTGCTGTCTACAATACTTATTTCTAGCATATTAATTTTCAAAATTTACGATTCGGCTTCACCAAGCATTTAGATTAATATGTTTATTATCTCCAACTAATAACTTGGGAACAGAAAAATATAGCGAGCTGAAGTCACATTCATCTGGATAGGCCAGGCATAATGAGCGGAGTCACATTTCGTGACCCCAAAGTTTAAAGTTTTAGGCGACATTTAATCATGCAAACCTAGTTCTTTATACGATAATTTGTAAGTCACCATAAAGTAAATATCATTTTATTACCAAAGAACGCTGTACAGAACATGAAGTCTGTTCCTAAGAGCCCACTATCTGCTTCATACTCCGGAGGAGCTTCGACCGTTTCAATGGCCAAGAATGTTGCTAACGGCGGCGGTTGCTGAGCTCCTAACTAATAAAAAAAATAAAAAATAGTTATTTAAAAACCTGGTGCATGATGTTTTCTGATAATATTTCATGGAACACAGGCAACAAAAACTATAAGACCAGATATTCTCTGTCCGAATGTAAGGAATTATAAAATGATTTGAATTCTTGTAAAGCCAAAATATTGACTGGTGAAATAAATACAAGGTTTATTTAATGACATACCCTAGGCTGTGTCTCTCCCTGCATGTGCTTCTCTCGCTGTACTTCTTCATAAGTAGGAAGTTTACTGTTGGCAGCCACGTCATACGGAGGTGGAGCTGAGAAGTCTGCTTTTGGCGGAGGTATACTGTCCATATCGTTGTTGTCTAAAACAAATATAATTTCTATAACAAAAATGATAGATTTAAACGCCCACGTGTGTTATTACAAAAACATTGACCTCTCCCCACAGTAGTATTCTTGTAATTTTTTTTTCCACATAATTTTTTAGTAACTTTGAACAACTTATGGTTTGATAGTATTTCAGGTCAAATAAATATTTGGGTTTGATATAGTAATATTGAATCAATCAGAGTGAGATTTTTTATAGGGTTTATGAAATGAAAAAAATAAAACAGCCAAAATGGTGAATTGTCTATTTGATAGACAATCGTAATATGAGAAGTATTGTGTACAATAGTAGCCTGAATCATAATCAGGCATACTTAATAGCTCTTACAGCTCAAATTTATAAGTCACGACATTAAGAAAACAGCCAAAAATATAGCCAACAAGAAAATTTATATTCTATGTGGTCATAGAAAATATATCTATTTTGTTAACAGGCACGGGTTACGGGAACTTTACTTCTCTTTTTGGATCATTGCAATATTTGTACGTTCATGAAAAACTATATTGCAGAATATTACCTCCTTTTATTTTGAATTATTTAAAAAAACTGGTTTCAAGATAAGAATGTTATTTAAAATATGAAAAAGAAATAATTAAAATATTTCACTTTTAAGGTGTTAACTGTCAATTCTTGGTGGAAAGACATTATATTTAAAAAAAATAAAGCACAATTCATTGAATTAAAAATGAAGGTATATAATTCATTTTTACACTCAATTTTATATAAATAAGCCTGTTATGTTTGTATTTTTATCAGTTGATAATGCTCGTGATGAGCGAAACCGGTCCTGATCATTATAAATATGTGGAAGTAGTACAAATGAATTGTGTTTTATTTTTTTTAAATAAATTAAAATATTTCTTTATAATGCGACAAATATTTCATGGGATATTAAATTTATGTCTAGGTTGGAAAAAAAAACCCATTATAAGAAAGATTATTTTTGCATATAATTTACTGGTCTATAAAGTCAGCGTTTTGCGAATTTTCTTTGCAACTAGATTGACTCACAGTTTCCGTCGGACATCTGCAAATACTGATTCACCATGTTTGCCCTGTTTCTGGCGAGAATATCGGCATTGATCATACTAGGCGGAGGCAATGGAGGTACGATTACTGTCAGCGGTGCACTTATTGAATGCACATTACCGTTGTTAATCGGTGCATCGTTCTAAAATAATAAAAAATGGTAATAAAACATTTAATCACAGTAAAAAGAGATCGCTGCCAAACATATTTTTCCGATTGTTGACATTTCGTTAGTTTCATCTTCCATATAAAAGGAAATGTGCAAGTCTGTAAGATTATCATCGTTAAAAAAATCAAATACCATTTCGTCTGGATTGTTTCTATTCATTTTTCAAATTATGACGTAAATGTAATGTTGTGTTGATAATTTGACAGAACAATTAAATCGATAAGAAACTGACAAGCCTTTAAGAATGTACTTTATGATTGACCTTGAGTACGAACCAAAGAGTTCAAATATTTTTCACCTCTATTTATTACTTTGATAAGTAAAACAATTTGCATTTGATTAAAAATAAATCAATTATGTACGCAAAAAAAATCTTGTAAACTTTTATAAGATCTGGAACCATCAACTAGGGTTATTTCGCCAACCAAGTATAATGCCGCCTAATAAAAAGTATTTTGTTTATACGGCCTTAACTTATTTTAACACAGGTAAACAAGATATTTATTTCTAACTTTATTCAAAATCATAAGTTGATCACACTGAACCTTTAAAGCATCTAGAATTTCTCGTAAATTATTGTAAAATATTACATTTGTGTGTATATGCACACATTAGTTATAAAAATTATGTGTTACAATAACTTTACAAAAAGAAATTCTAGATATTCAAAAGGTTCAGTGTGATCAACTAATGATTTTGAATACATCTATAAGGAAATATCTTGTCTCCCCGAGTGTTAAAATACGTTATGGCCATATAAACAAAATACTTTTAATTAGGCGGCATTATATTTGGTAGGCGAAATAGCCCCAGAAGACAGTACTGGATATAGAGTAAAACAAATACTATTTTTAGCGATTACCACTCTATTATCTATTATAGAAACACTGGTCCGCCCACGACAAATGGCGGCGAAACTCGTTTTGTGGATGTCATAAGCCGGCGAATTTTGCTGTTAAATTATAGTTGAAGTTTTACATCTTTGAAAAATCTGGCTTCAAAATGAAGACGGCTTTGATGGTTGCTGAGAAGCCGTCTCTGGCAGCATCACTTGCCACTATTTTAAGTAATGGACGAAACACAACAAATAGGGGTAGGTGGATTATGCCATTATTTTAATTATTCAATTAAACTGACAAACCCGTAAGAAGTAAGTAGGACCCCAAATACTTTTAGGTCAACTACGAAAATTATTTATAAAATAATGTTTTATTTATTCACCTTTATAGGTTCGATGACATCACTCTCGGAAATAATCAGAATCATATCTTACAAACGAATAGGTTTCAGATTATAATTGATAAATTTAGTAAATCTATAGTTCACTACGTCTCTTCTTACCACCATAAATTATTACGCAAACCTCTAATAATTTTTTTTATTGACCAATAAAATAAAGCTTATTTTAAATGTATTCCAGGTCTAAGTTCTGCTTGTTCAGTCCACGAATGGACGGGTCAATTCAATAGTGAACCCGTCAAATTTAAAATGACTTCCGTGTGCGGTCACGTGATGAGCTTAGATTTTCCTGGCAAGTATAATAACTGGGACCGAGTGGCTCCAGTGGAATTGTTTGGTTGTCCCACTGAAAAGAAAGAGGCTGTCCCCAAAATGAGGATTCCCATGTTTTTAGCGCAAGAAGCTAAAAATTGCGATTACCTCGTGCTGTGGCTTGATTGTGATAAAGAAGGCGAGAATATTTGCTATGAGGTGAGTGGATTTAAAAAGCTGTAGCGTAAAAATGACGTGACCAGTACACTGCCGTCGTAAAAATACAGCTTCAGCCATATTCTTAGCAATGAAACGTAAGCTGTGATTTCAGACGAAGAAAATTTTTGTCTGAAATTTTATTGATTGTTTCTAGTCATGATAACATCAATAAGTAAGCCAACCGAAAAATTCAAAAAATGTATGACTTAAATCACATTTCATTGCTGAGAATATGTTATTTGCTATTAGCCGTCTTTTTACTAAAGACGGCTGTATAGTATGACAGGCTAATTTTAGTATGTATTGTCAAAATATTTTCCAATGTTGATATTCAGAAAAACCTGAGATATACATATATTATTAAGTCATGGGGAATAAGTCACTCAGGTGTGAATAAAACGCTTTGAATTGATTGCCATCTCTGTTTCGTTAATATAATTTGTATCACTACGTAACAGACAAGTGATTGTCTGTTGATTTATAATTGGATTCATCAGTAATTTTTTTCCTTCTGCCTGCTTTTGACAAATGATAATGCTCGTGATGAGCGAAACCGGTCCTGATCATTATAAATATGTGGAAGTAGTACAAACAAATTGTGTTTTATTTTTTAAAATATAATGTCTTTCCACCAAGAACCTTAAAAGTTAAAACTGAAGTTTCTTCTTGAAGAGGCAAAATGGGTCACGTTTGTGATAAACCAAGTGGAATAACTATGTTATCAATTTTAATTTTATTTTAATTAAAAATGAATTCCCACAAAATTACCGCCAAATCCACAGAAAAAAAAAAATAAGAAAAGATAAGGTTGTATGTGTTTTTTTGTTTGCAATATATGTTATGAACATATGCTTTCATCCGCATTTGATTAAAATGTCACCTGCTTCTTGAACCGAATCTGATAATTTACTCAACTGTCAATTGTTACAATTAATTTAGTAGAAATGAGAATATTCAGGTAATTATTCCAGGTGATGATGGCTGTGGCAGGTTCCATGAATGGAGATGTTTATTCTTCTGCTGTCACATATCGAGCAAAATTCTCTGCCATTACCGAAAAAGACATCAAAGCGGCCATGAACAATTTGATAAGGCCCAATGAGAATGAAGCTAAGAGTGTCGATGCCAGACAGGAACTCGATCTCAGGATTGGATGTGCATTCACCAGATTCCAGACAAAGTTCTTCCAAGGTACAATCCTTGACTTTTGAATTATGTTTCGAAGAGGTTGTGTTCTATGAGATATAACTGAATATTTGTTATATTTAATTTTAGTGTTTTTCATATTATGTATTTATTTACTTTTGTTTAATTACTTGTCTGAAAAAAAATTAACTGATAGCTCTCAACTGCAAGGCTTTGCTACCTTATGCATGAATTTGGCACACGAGTCGTGCGCTTTGGTATTGTGTGTGTACAGTTTATACTTGGCATAATATCACAACCTACCCTTTAAAAAAAACTTCCCCCATTAGGTCGTTATGGAGATCTCGACGTATCCCTGATATCATATGGCCCTTGTCAGACGCCGACTCTAGGCTTTTGTGTCCAGCGGCATGACGAGATTCAAACATTCAAACCGGAGCAATACTGGGTGGTAGGAGTCACTGTCAGGACTACAGAAGGCAGAGAATTGCCACTAGATTGGCAGAGAGTCAGATGCTTCGAGAAGGATGTCACTGCTATGTTTTTGGCTGGAGTAAAGGAACACACGGAAGCTATGTATGTTTAATGGATGAAATATTACACGGTTATTTTTAGGAAAATGATTTGTAATATATCATACTGTTATTGATTGCCACATGGAAAGACACACTAACTGAAATATTTTATTGTATCAAAATACTATACACTCATCCCTCGATCCCATAATGAAAGATGTGTTTTTTTTATATTACTTTATTTTAATTGTTTATTCAACAAAGCATGATTCAATCACGCAAACTAAAAACCCAAAATAATTTTAAATAGTGTTGTCTTTAGCTTTAGAATTTTCATAATTTATTTAATCAATTTCATTGTTTTATTTAAAAGATATTTGATTATTACACAAAAAGGTTTCAAAAAATTTCATGAAGATATTTATTGTTATTCCCATGTGGTTGTCTACTGTATACTGTTGATATACTGTATAATTTTCTCCCTTGCATACTTGTAATAATTATAGAAATAAAATTATCATCAGCCTATGTTTTGTTACAGAATTACCGATATAACATCAAAAGAGAAAGCTAAGCCACGTCCCTCTGCATTGAACACGGTAGAGCTGATGAAAGTTGCTTCTTCAGGTCTCGGAATGGGACCGCATCTCGCCATGCAGATTGCAGAACGTCTATACACTCAGGGCTATATTTCTTATCCTCGTACTGAGACCACCAGCTATTCAGAGAACTTCGATTTGATGTAAGCGTATTGTATTGATTATTATACTATTGTTGAAACCGTAGATTCTTGACCTGCCTTGTTGCATATATCAGGTATTGCCGCATTACCTATCAAGTAATTTCTTATCAAAGTAAAAAAAATCATGTTTTTATTTTTTAGTGGTGCTTTAAAACTGCAACAGAACTCTTCAAAGTGGGGCTCGGAAGTCAAACAATTGTTGGCAGATGGAATTAATCGGCCAAAGAAAGGACACGATGCCGGAGACCATCCTCCTATTACACCTATGAAGGCTGCATGTAATATGATACATACTTTATTGTCTTTCTATATGAGCACGGGAAGAATATTGTTACAATCTCGTTTTGTGCGCTTCTGATTTCTAATTGTTCTGACCAATAAGCATTCTCAAGAAGAACTTTAAATTATAAATCTAACCATTAAAAAATGAATCAATGCCATGTATTTATTTTTGTAGCTGAATCAGAGTTGGACAATGACATGTGGCGGCTGTATGATTACATCACGAGGCATTTTATTGCGACACTGTCCCTGGATTGCACATACCTTTCAACGACGCTCACTTTCCTTGTTGGAACAGAGATATTTACCTACACTGGTAACACTCTCCTTGACCCTGGTTACACAGGCATCATGCACTGGCAGGTGATTGTCTTTTAATTTAATTATTTTTGAGCTGAAAAAGGATTCATAAAATATTATGTATCATTTCAACAAATCGCTATGACCTCTGAATACTTCATTCATCCAAGAAAATGTAAATTTAACACTTTCACATTAGAAAAAGGGTGCTCAAATTTGGATTATTGAGATTTTGTACACTTCCATGTATTTTGTCACTAATGACCCGGGTTTCATCTTTCGGCATCTTCAGGCATTTGTGTGCTCGAATGCCTGAAGATGCCGAAAGGTGAAACCCGGGTAGTTAGTGACAAAATATATGGAAGTGTACAAAATCTCAATAATCCAAATTTGATATTGAAATTCCATCAAGCACCCTCAGTCGATGTCTTAAATTGTATAAAATAGTGCTCACCTGACAAAAAAGCATTTTGTATCTTGGCTTTTTGTAAAAAGTCACTATCTATGCATATTTCCAATATTGTCAAAATATTTGGTATCAGATATATGTATTTTTTCAATCTGTCCGCTCCCAACGTGGAGCATATAGTCTCCTAATGGAGGTGTCTCAACAGAATTTTTCAACTGAGCAACAAGCAGTTCTCATAGCTCAACCTTTCTTTTTTCGAAGAGAGTAGGGATAGAAGGATAGAGCTAGGACAGGACTAGTGGTTAGCTAATCGCTCTCGCTACGCCCCGGGAGGATCGGATGGGTGGGAGGGAGTTTTAGATATCACAAACACTCAGACTACGAACAGAAATCCATAAATCGATTGAAAGATCAATATATGAAAACCGTCCGCACCGGGAATTGAATCCGAGACATCCGTAACCATAGCCAACGACGCTACCAACTACACCACGGACGCCGACATCATGAGCATATCATGTTACTCGAGTTTTTTTGCACTTATTTTATCATAGCAATTGTATATATATCAAAAATAATTTACTATCAAGGCTTTGTTTTGATTCTGTAAGCCAAGAGTTTGTTAAGAGCATTGGAATGCAGATACTTGAAGCTGATGTTCATTTTCAAATGCTTTCAAGGATTGACTCGTAATCGAGATAAATTTATCAACAGTGTGTAATAGATAATTTACACACTATTAAATTATTTTCTAGGCCTTGGCGAAGAATGAGTTCATTCCAAATTTGAATGTGGGAGATACGATTCCGATCCACGACAGCCGTCTCGTCGAATGTCAAACATCGCCGCCGGATTATCTCACAGAGTCTGAACTCATCACTCTTATGGAAAAACACGGTATCGGAACGGACGCCTCCATTCCCGTGCACATCAATAATATCTGTCAGAGGAATTATGTTACCGTAGTCGGCGGGCGAAAGCTTACTCCTACGACACTTGGGATTGTTTTGGTACACGGATATCAAGAGGTGAGTGTCGAATCTTGTTGATTTATGAGAAATGAGATCTCAATTGATTTCAGATGGTGTTCATTTCAATACTCGGTTGATCACAGTAATACTACTCATAACTGAATGTAACACATTCACCTTTTCCTGTTCCTTTCCTTTTACTGCTTTTTCAATTATCTCGTTAATAATTAAGAATAGAATTTAACATATTATTTAGAATATCAACAAACCCGACTGGGATCTGAAATCAGTGGCGAAAGCATGCTAACTTAGCAGTGGAGATACTAGCGGTGCAATTGTATAATACGAATTGTTTGGAGATGCCTATATGCAAAACACAATATTCAATTTTAGATCGATCCAGACTTGGTGTTGCCAACTATGAGATCGGCCGTTGAAGAGCAATTGAATCTTATTTCCCACGGAAAAGCGGACTTCCGAGCTGTATTGCGACACACCACGGAAATATTCCGGCGTAAGTTCCAACACTTTGTCCTGAATATCGAAGCCATGGATCAATTGTTTGAAGTGTCTTTCTCACCACTGAGTGCTAGTGGGAAATCCCATTCAAGGTGCGGCAAATGCAGGAGATACATGAAGTACATACAGGTAACATATTTTGAATGTATTGTATTTAAATTATGAATTATGCTGCATGTTATACTGGTGTATTAATCACAGTTAACACATCTACCTTTAATGCGTGTGCAAGAATATCGCCTAAACATTATTTTCTCTTCTCATTTCTTGCAATGTTCCAAATGACCGACGGTAAAAATATTTTGTAAGCTTAATAAAATGTATGAAGAAACTTTGACATTTTTATTTTGTAATGAATTTCTCTCATTTCAGGCTAAGCCCGCTCGCCTGCATTGCTCGAATTGCAATGAAACGTACAGCCTGCCTCAGAATGGAACTGTCAGAATATACAAAGAGCTGAAGTGTCCTTTAGATGATTTTGAACTCTTATCGTGGTCTGCTGGAACGAAGGGAAGGAGTTTCCCGTTTTGTCCATATTGCTACAATCATCCACCGTTCAGGTAATGTTTTATTAAATGTGAAATATGTATATTATTTATTGTCTTCCTACATAGCGGGGTATTTTAGCCTACACTCAGAGTATGACTGAATTATTTTGAATATGTAAGGTAAGCTTCATGTGTAAGGTAACTTTTAAATATTCCTACTCTCATACTCATATTTTGATAAATCAGGATGGATATGAATGTGCATAAACACAAAGTAAATAAATATATTGGTACACAAACACAAATTGATTTAATAATTTATTATAATCTGAGTCGGATTCATCAGAGATTGGCCATTTAAAATGCCATAAATCAGAATCGTTTCTATGACGCTGTTCTATTATTATATGAATCTGCTGTGTGCACATTTATTTTAACACAACTTTTGGTCTCATTTAATGTAGATAGAAAATATTTTACTTTGAAAAAAATATTAACAAACGGAAAGCATTGGTATTTAATTGAAAAAAAAAATCATTTTTTGAATATCTTTTTTGTTGTGCTCTTACAGAGATATGAAGAAAGGGTTCGGTTGCAACTCTTGCACTCATCCAACGTGCGTTCACAGTGTCAACTCCCTCGGTGTCTCTTCATGCGTCAAATGTGAAACAGGAGTTTTAGCCCTAGACCCGAGTGCTGCGCCCAAATGGAAACTTGGATGCAACAGGTTATTGTTTTGATATACTTTTATTAACCCTGGCTGTGATACTTAGATGCACTCTCAGGGATGTTTATTCTCTTTTATGGGGGGCAGTCTAAGTTTCATGTCTGTTTTGGATTGTGTTCTTAAAAAACATTTGACGATAATAGACCATGAAGCCTATAGCAAATTGGTAGTCCAGGTGTTGCCAGTATCGAGAATACGCTGGTATTGTATAGTACTGCCAACAGAAAATATTGCATATGAATAATAAATAAGTCTTCAATATACTCGAAAAACCGAAAACATTAACGATGAATTATGTATTCAAATTTCTTTGTTTCTCTTTTTATCAGATGTGACGTAATAATTCAAGTATTCGAAGACGCTACACGAGTGGCCGTCGAAGATGCGGCCTGCGAATGTGGCGCACAGATGGTGGCGGTCGAATATAAACAGGATAAAACCAAGTTGCCCAAAGGGCAGTCCGAGATGACAGGCTGTATATTCTGTGAGCCGGCATTCACTAGTCTGGTAAGCATATTTTTATAATTATCATCATGATGTCAATTTTATCATAATCCTTTGGCTTTTTGTAAATATTTATATGTTATTCCGACTCAAATTTAATGAGACATATCAATGGGTATGGTGACATCCAACATGTTTTGTTGAGAAATCCCCAGCATGGTGGGTTTTGTGTTATCAGCTGCAATTTCTAGTGATTTTAACAGTTACAGTACAAGCATTTAAAAAGAGTAGTACACACTTTCTATCAATATTCTAGGGTTGAAATTCTTAAGAATGCAGAACTTTCACTGATAATCACTGACCATTCCTCAATGCTATCGTTTGTGTGAATCTACCCTAGGTTAAAGGCCATGTTAGAAGTTTGTTAAATTCAAAATTTATTTTGTTTGAGTCATCTCTATATATATTTTTCCCTGATATTATATCACACGACTTTTATTAGATTCATGTCTCTACATTAATTGTGTACCTAGGCATAAATTGAATGAAGGATGAAGAATATTTCATGTAACTAAGAGTAATTTTACAAAAATTTAATTGTCATCTTTTATTATTTAACATTTATTATTGCTATGGCAATACTTAAAGCAAACGGAGTACTCATAATAATTTCCAAAATCTAGGTTGAAATGCAAAGAGCAGTAGTCGGCCGATTAGGAACAAATCCTACCCGAGGACGAGGCGGAGGATCCCGCGGCAGAGGAAGACATAAGCACAAAGCGAAACCGCCGAAAGATAAAATGGCTTTACTAGCCTCTTACTTTGTATGAGTGTTTTTTTAAGCTTATTCACCCCCTCATAAATAATATTACTTTCACAAACTCATAAACTAAAAATGTATCTATAACCGAAGCTGCTGTTTTTGTAACATATTTATTTGATGGTTTTACTGAAGGAATAAAAATAGATCTGAAAGCAGTTGCTTGCTAAAATTTAAAATTATTTAAGTCGGTAAATAAAATAAGTATGTAATATTGCCATTCTATTATATTTAGTTATACGTTGATCCATCTGTAAATTATTAATTTCTAACATATGGTTTGTTAACGAAAGATGTTTAGTTTGAAATAGTGCACACGCAGTGCATATATTATTTGTAAATAATATATCTCAAGTTGTATCTAATGTTAGATACAATACCATTTACTTTAAACTAATTTCATACATAAATATATGTATGCACTTATTGGTAGCTGTTGTTGGGCAGCCATTTTGGAATTTTTCTATTTTATCGAGAGGTTCTGTGTTAATTACAATTATTAATTTCAAGATGGCCTCTAAAAACTCAGTTGTTTCTAAATACCTAATACCTACATTGCCCGGATGTGATTTATTTGAAATTTAAAATCATTTCCATGTAAATCATTATAATGCTATTGCTAATATGAAAGTCAAAGAAAAATCATGTTTTATTTACGATCCACTTATTTCTTAATTTGTGTCTCTATAATTTATGTACATGTTTTTTATTTATTCTGTAACTCATTGATCGGACAGATTACCGTAACATCACATAATTAATTAAGATAATCATGGAGTTTAGAAGGTTCATTTTATTCTCAATACATCAGTAATAGAATGTTTCCATCTAATAATATAGACATATTGATATATGTCTCTTAATATTTCATACATATACAACTAAAAGTGATATGTAAAATATATTTATGAATTTATTCATAAAAGATAACCGCATACAAAAAATATGCACCTTTATCATATACGTTTATGACCGCATCATAATAATAATTAGTGAGTTTTATTTGTTTCTAATATTACTTTCATTTGAAAAATTGGCTGATCTGTTATATAAATATGATGAAGCAAAGATTTGTATTGCTGTTCCTAAAGAAACCTATAAGATCATTGAGCTACTTTATAGAGGTTATCTAAATTTAGTTACCAAACATTAATGTGTAGTGAATTTTTAATATGTTTCTATGATCACTTTATTCAACGTACGGTTTCAAACTTGAAAATATGTTCACCCGTTCAACATAATAATTTTCTAGTTTCACGAGAATTTTATCAATCTGTTGATAGTTATTTCGGCTTCACTCTATCTTCACACTAAATATTAATAACACCGTTTATGTTCCTTTTCCTAGAATAACTCAAAGCACAATTATTATATTGAATACTTTAATTTTAAATAAAAGTTGTGATGTTAGACTAAGTGAGATGATATTATGTTGTCTATCTGTTCTAAACCAGTATATAAAGCTAAGCTAATTTTGTTTAAACTATGGTATGAAGCTGAAATATCTATCAACAGATGGATAAAATTCTTGTGGAACTATATACTTCGTTATTTTTACCTTATTATAATGGAGTTCTACCAAGTAAATGCAAATTCAATCAATTTGCATTGTCCAATTAATTGAAACTATTATATATACATGTAAAACAAGAGAAAATTTTATCAAATCATACTTTCGGACAATACTCTTAAAGTTTTAACGTTTTGACCTCAGATATGCATGGCCTCATATGAAACATAATTACTGTAATGTCTTCTGTCCTGTTAAAGACAAAAAAAAATGCTTTCAGTTATCATGTTATTTGATACAATATTTTTTCATGGGGCATGGCAGCTATTATAAAATTATTATTTTATTTAACTCAAATATTTTAATAACTTTTTCCCTTGAACTTATCCAGAAACGTCATATTTCTTCTTATTCTTTATTTATGGTATAAAATCTTGCCACATTATTTGTCATAAATATGAGATTTATGAGATTTATACCTAAATAACAGGAATGCTCAACTTTTTCCTACATGCTTCCGTTTTTAGTTGAGAGGTCTAGTGATCCACTCATACCTGGAAAAAAATTAATGTTATTTTTACACATTTATAAAAAATAAATTTCAATTGTAATATATTGAAGTACTTCAAATCGGTTTATGAAATAATATTTTTCACATTGTGATTTTCATATTTGTAATTGGGGACAAAATAAAAATTTGCTGATAGCATGCTGTAGTTGACTGGTATATTACGATTAACTATGATCCGCTATAGTCATATCATTTTGATCGAAACAAATCTTTTATCGATTAGAGCATTTCAGTTTTTATTTAGGAGAATTCTGGGCTTCTGACTATGATTATGAATGAAACTTTATAAATTTAAAATTTTTAAAATTGTTTTTATTATTTGTGTAAAATAATAATATAAACTAACCAAAAATTGTTGTATTTATTTTTAGTGTATGATTTTTAAATGATTGAAAGCTGGGTATAAACTGACTATAAAAATAAAACATTTTTTTCTATTATCACAATTTTATATAATGATAATTTTCAACTGAAGCTCACGATGAGTGAATCTGGTCCTAATCATTATGTACAATTGTAGAGTTAATATATAATGCCTTTCCGCCAAGAATTGACGGTTAACGCTTTAAAAGTGGTAAGTGGAGTATTAAAAATACTAGTGAGTAACAGTTGTTTTAAAGTTAGCACACTGACGTTGGCAATATCCATTTTTTCGAATCTCAGACGATTCTCCTCAATTTGTTCCGTGAACTCATCTGACCAGATTACCGAGTCCGCTGGACAAGAATTTTATTATTTTCGATAATTGTAGTGAACACCTAAATTTTTCGAATCAGTTGTATTTTTGATCATGTGGAATGGGTGTGGATTTTTTTGCATGCAAAGTATTGCAGAAATCACGACAAAATAGGCCACCGAATCTTCCAAAGCATTTCTTTTATTTCGCCCTCTTGAATAATTGCGAATTGTGCTTACACCTTTGAGCATTTCCAACCTCCAATGTAAAGAAGTCTATATTTCCTAGAGAGGGTGCTAGATTCGCTGCTTTATCTTTCAAATTACACAGTAAAGAAAAGTCGGCGTATGAAGTGTTTCTTTCAATTTTATTGAATAATATATATATCACTTCAAATCCATTTTTCCTGTTATATATTTTATTTGATTGTAAAAGAAACATGAAATACTTAATTATAATAATAACACAAAAGAGATCATTTTATAGTTTCAACAACCTATCATGTACGAAGATAAGTATTACGTTATTATATTATTTACACAAATTATTAAATAATCTCAATTATCATTGAAAACAACAATCAATAATAAATTCTCAGACAGTCGCCCGAACTTATCGAAATGCCAACCACCACAACGACAACTATAATGGTTAGATTTGGACAGATATTTTCTTACTTTAATCTAGACACCGCTTCCCTTAACCGGGTGGCATTAGCCAATACATAACATTCAGCATATTACATCTTATCTCTACAAACAACCCTTTTCTTTTGCGTTTGTTCATAGGCAGAACTGGTCATGGAGGATTCATAATACATAATTTAGAAAAACGATAACATTTAGATTGAAAAAAAACCTCTATTATATTAGTTAGCAGTAGCCAAGAAGTTCGCGTAAGGAATAGATATTTAATAATATATGTATGCAGATGATCTCAGCTCTTTGTCTCCACAAAAGATGGTTGCATTTTTTTAAAGTATACTCATAAATAATATAACAATTATTCAGCCTATATTCATTCATTAGTAACAAAATTGCTCTTCAAGTGACCCTCGAATATAGATATGAAGTCGTTCCGAAATAAATAAAATATTAGCAAACATAACACTGGCTTTTTCATATTTAGAGGTTATAAAGATCCAGTTCTGCCAATCTGCTTCAAATCCAACCAAAATAACAATATCAATGTAAATACCTCATTAAAGATTTCTTTTCACATCACTGCCAGAAGATTTTAAATCATTTTCCACCATGCTGCTTTTCTATAAATTTATAATGAAATAAGAACCAATCGGAGACAAAGAAAATCATATTTTATGAAGGATTCCTATCTATCGACGGAATGAAAAGCATTCTTTATTGTATTTTATGGGCTTCCATATCTATAATGCATATATGCAATGCTGTAGAGATATAGTAAGCATAGTAGGCAACCTAGGCAATTGCCTTGGTCGCCGAATGCGCAGTGGCGCTACGCTGGCCGTCTAGTCATTTTTATATCGATCCACTGCAAGGTGCAGACAAAAAATTTTAATTTATTTTTAAATGAAAATTAAAATATATGGTATTACAGCTGACGCGCCATGTATTTGGATAGTACATATAACAAAAAAATTATAATAAAAACATTTTTAATAATTGAGAAGATAATTGATTATAAAAAACTGTGACTGGGGTGTGGTCACTATGGCGCTGTGTGGATGTGGCCAGCACATATATAAAACAAATCTCCTGTATGAAGTAGTTAGCAAGTGAATGTATGTATGCTATGTTTGTCGTCTGTAGATAGGAATCCTTTTTAATTTTAATGATTGATCCCAAGAGAATTGAACCAAATTTGAACGAAAAATTAATCGATATTGATCATTTTGTTATTAATACATAGTACATAATAAACTAAAGAGATTGTATTGTAAATACCAGAAGTGCCCACAAGGTAGATCGTGAGATTTTGAAGTAGATTGTCAATGATTTCCACATTTTCATAGAAAGTTAGTTTTGTCATTACTTTTGTGGTAATAGCATTGCAGTATAAACAAAAAGAATAAATTTAAAACGATGCATGACAAGTTTAAAAATTAACATCCACCAGACAGTACTACTAAATTAAAATAAAATCCCTCTGGCTCTCTCAGTTCACGGACAATCAGACATTAAAGTGGCTTGCAAGAATTGCATTACTACTAGTGACTAGCCAGTTTTTTTTGACTTTTCAATTTATACCAACAGAGTCTAACCTTATCCATACACAAAAGTCAAATTTGAAACAAGTAGAACAAAGCGATTCCATGACTTAATAGATGACATTGAAGTATTTCTCGTTTCTCTGGATGAAGCATACAAGGAATTGGATGAAAATACTGCAAATTTAGAGTTTCAGAGTAATAATTATTTCCATAAATACTTTTGAACGAAAGATAAAACTTCTTAGATTTACTGTTGAAAATGCAATGCCACATATGAATAAAGTTGAATTTTAAAAAATTGTTTAGACAGGAAAAATTGTCTGTTGTGAAACTCTTAATCATATTATCATTGCCGTCTTTTATGTAACATTGCAACCCAAATCCATTTATAATTTCGAGCACCACACATCTATATGAGATTGCATTAAGGTTTACATTTCAAGAGCAGTTTGAGTGAAAAATAAAGTGGGCACCTCTGTTGTATTCAAGTAGCTTCTAATTAAAATAAACATTAATTTAATATCACAATTAATTATAGTCAAACTTTGGGGGAAAAAAATCTAGCATTCAACACTAGCCATGTGATATCCAATACATTATCGTGTTGGCTTTGTCCTGTCATTTCACAATATGAATCTTTTACACTGCAAAGAAATCATTATATGAGAATGTTGACTATGTACATCCAACAGAAAGTTGCCAAATAATATAAAAAAAAACATCTTTTTGTCATTAACTTGAATAAGAGGCACATGGATGCATAATATATTATTATATAGATAGTTAATTCTATTAATCTACTCAACACAATGAATGCTCGTATATTAATGATAGATGAAACGGTAAAAATGACGGACTCTTAAACAATCGCTTCGTTGCATTAATTTGAAATAGTTTTTTTTGAAATGTAACTCTGTGAGTTAAAATTAGATTAAATATTGGTCATTAAAAAGTAGTTATATTATCGTAACAAACCTGTCTGGTTAAGAAAATCCACAAGTACATTAACATTATGAAAATTGAAATAATTATTTGAACACAAATTCTTTGTTTAGAAAATTGAGTTCAATTGAAAGTAACCGAGTACTCTATTCATCAAAAAGTTAAAATACAGTATGCCTTCAGGCGAATTAAAAAAAAAGACAAATAGGTATTTGTACAAAGTGATCAAACCTATAAGTATGATGAGATATTGTTATATTTTAAAATGAAAGCACTGGAACTTTTTATTGTAATATATTTCAATAATGATGCTTTTGATCTCAAAAATAATGACCGAGTTCGATAAGCTGTAAATGATAAATTGAATTATAATGGTATTAAATTTCAGGCTCTCATGAATCTGCTTTAGTTTTTTTTTCTATCATGATTCGATTTGTTAAGCCCATTTCATTTAGGTCGTTCATTAATTTAAAACCATCCCTCAAGAATATATTTTCATTGCTCTCAAAACAGTTAGATTTATTGATACACCCTATGATGAGTACTGTTTTGGAATTTTTGATGACATCAAGTTTATGATCTATGTTTTTTGTAATATTTTACCAAAAAACAAAAAAACTACTGTTTGGATCGTTTTATAAAAGACAGCTAAAGGATTATATATATGGACGCTGTCGGCTTCTATTGTGGGGTGTAAGCAATGTTGACGCTCCATCGCTTATTCAGATAAAATTATATAAATTCCGTGCGGTTGTGCACTTACTAATATAATATTTTTGTTAAAGGCGAAACCCGGGTCGTTAGTGACAAAATACATGGAAATGTACAAAATCTCAACAATTCAAATTTGATATTGAAATTCCATCAAGCACCCTCAGTCGATGTTTTAAATTATATTTTTGTTTGACATGTAACAGTTTTTATGTAAAGGTATCAGCAATTTATAAAAATAGAAGGAATGCTAAATGAAACATTTGAATTCAACATCCTCAAATTGTCGCGCTTTTAAATACCTAATATGGATGAACAAATTTAAAGGTGCTTTTATAGAATGGCCTTAATAATAAAGGATGACAACAAGATTAACAATTTTTTTTATTGCGGGTAAAGCACTTTACGTAGGGGGTATCAATATGTATTGAAATGTTATCAAATGCCTCGAGATAAAAAATTTTCTTTGTCGAAATTTTGACTAATGCAACTGAATATAATATTTAATTAAACTTAAAAAATTTCTTTTATGCGATGAAAACAACACATTATACATATACATTCAATGGATATCACTTTTTATTAAGCATAATATTCATAACATTTGTGTAAAACTAATATCTATTTCGATAACTTAAAAAGTTGAATAAACACATAGTCTTATATGCACCACATCAAATAATTAGAATACAAAAGTCTCGGACCAATTGTTAAAAGCTACTGAGTATTGTGTTATTGATTGATGCTACATTTTCTAAGTTAAAAGCTACTCTAACTCTTGGATTTTGATAAATATCCAATATTAGTTTGACTATGAGATGTATAAAGATTAAACTGTCTTGCAACCACTAGTGACTAGCCGGTAATTATACTTTTGTTAATCTTAATTATCTAAATCGATTATGCGGTAAAAATAAATGTTGAGTCCCATTAAAAAATTTAATATTTCATAATATTATAATATATATATATATATGTAGTGAAAACTTTGCCTTGAATTACTAGCTCAATAATACTAATTTATTTTTAGATATTTACAATGACCTTTTCTACTTCAATACCGTATAAATTTGTATGAAAAATTCTAGATGATTAACTGGTACATACATAATATATATATATTATTTGCATGAAGAAATGTTTATTAAAATTTCAAAGCTCACTAGAGATATTCAGAATAAAGTTTTGATATATGAATTTGCTTTTAATAATATTTCATCTCTTCATAGTAAGCATTGCATAAATATATAAACATTGAATATTGCTATATTCATAACTATAAGTAATAATGAATGACAGGTTTTCTTTGCTATTTGTCGACTCTTCTGATTCAATTCATGTTGTGAATATATACTATAAAAATTTATTAGATTTTTTGTTATGATTAAAAAGAAATCGTATATTTTCAACATCATTTAAAATAAAACGTGATAATGCTAATATTCAATGGGCTTTACTAAATTTTTTTCGGAAAAGGAAATTTCAAATACAAACTTAAAAGTGATTTAATAAATTGTACCAAGATGTCATCTTGGATCGACAAAATGACGGATAAAACTAAATGCGTTTAAAACATTTGACAAACTTAACATAAGTCAATACAGTACTGTAGTCAACTTGAAGTCACTTTAAAGGGCATAATCAAATCATCTTTCACCGACGGGTCATAGAATAGTGCCAAATGAGCTCAGATATTCAATCAGTTTCTCAGATATTTCAGTACCATCATGGTTTGAGTTTCTAAATTTTAGACAAAAAACAATGTCTAGTATATAGTGCTGCCTAACTTATTTGCATTTTTAAGCTACTGTCTTGTAGAGTTGAAGCAAACATTGATTTTATAGCGTTTTCTGGCGTTTATAAATTGAGTATGCAGTTAATAATTTTTTTCTTGACTTTATATTGAACTTTAGCTGAATTTTGTTGTGTATAATGTATTGAAATGAATTTTATAGTCTTTCAAATTTGTTTTATTACTGAGAAGTGTACCAACTTTATAATAATAGCTCTCAATTTGATAGATTAGTTTGTCATTTAAATTTTCAGAATATTGCTTTGGAGCAATGGCTATTTCTCAGTAGAGGGAAGGGGCTTAGTAGAGTTGGTTGAAGCCTCACATAGCTCATTTCGGTAACCGGACTAAACAGAACATGCCAAAACAGAAACTGACCAAACAGAACAGGAAAGAACACAGCAGGAAAAAACAGAACAATTTGAAAAAAATGTTTTTCTCTTATCTATTATTTATTAAACATATGATAAATAAATAATATATATAATTGGATCAGCAATTGAGATTTTTTCAAGATAAATTTTTGATTATAGAGATGAGTGACTTCTCATCGAGTTTATCTCGTATGATTTTCCGATTTTCAAAATTTTTGACGAATCAGATATTTTTTTCCAAACAAATTTTAAAATATTTAAAAAAAAGTGCCTTGTATTATATGAAATAAACAGTATGGTCATTTGCAAATATTTGTGTTTAATATCTACAATAAACACATTCTAATTCCATATTAGTGTTTATTATACTTTTTTGTTTTTATAAATTACATAACTTTATTAAATATTGTACCGTTGTTTTGAATAAATTATAATAAATACATAAAAATATACGCATTGCCATTGTTTATACGGTAGCCATTGCTGTACAAAATCAGAGACGACGACAATTCAAAACAACAGTATAATATTTATTAAAATATCATTTTCAAATTGTTCTGTTAGATCATGTTCTGTTTTATAATGCTCTGTTCGGTCAGTTTCTGTTTTGTCATGTTCTTTTTTTCCTGTTCTGTTTCGTCATGTTCTGTTAAGTAATGGTACCGCTCATTTCATGGATAGTTTTACATCATAAAACCGTGCAATGCAAAAATAAGTTAACACCCTCTCAAATTTATTTAACCTCACTCATTCAGATTTACTCTAAATACAAAGGTAAAAGATAAAATGGTCGTAGTCTAATGTGTATTCATATATATTTATGGTTTACTTAGGCCATCTTCCATCCTAGGACATTTTTTGTAACAAGATTGACATGTACACGACAGTACAGTTTGTAGAGGGAAAGATTATTTTATGTACTTCTTTTTTTCTTCATATGCTATAAATCTCTCCGGTAACGTTTAGTATAATGAATAAAGATTCTAGCACAGATAATAAAATGGATAATATAAAAAGGAAATAGTACATATTTCTTATAAGAATAATAGAAAGGTACTTATTTTTCAAAGTTTATCTTTCGCGTTTTCAATTGAGATCGAATATAATATATGAATATATAAATTATTATCAAGGACACTTGTTCTAGGACTTCCCGAGAACTTACCTTATATTATAATAAAGAGTATAATTTATGTACGCAGCATTTGAATTTTGAAGCATTTAGTAGTTTTATTTGATTTGATGACTATTTTATATTACGTAATTCATTGAATTGTTTAGTATTGAAAAAATAATCTCAACCAAATGAAAAGATGAATACTGACTGAATAGTCAGTCATTGATAATGTAAGATTATTTGGTAAAAAGAAAACTCCAGACTGAGCCATACCTGGTTAAGCTGGAGTAAATTGAGAGTATATAATAAAATTAGGAGTAAGTTTCGCTCCTTGACAACAGAAATGGTTTAGCAACAGATTTTTGACTTGTAAATACCTTCATAAAAATACTTTATCAACCAATTTTGTGTTTGACAGACCCGGAGCTATCTGCTATTAAAAATTAGCAGCTGTTTTTTGTAAAACATTTTGTACATAATAAAAATCATTAATATTATATTACCTTAAATAATCTCTCACTGATAGAAAAATAAAATTCTCTCAAAGACAAAAACATAGTTTTAATGTTGTCTGAGGAATAATAAATTAGATATGTCCACTTTCGATAAGTATACCTTCCACATACAATGTTTCTTTCGAATAAAAAGCAGTTCATCGTGTAAGTCAGCTACGGTAGCTTGGGAAATTTTTTAACTCCCTCTTTATACACCTTTTATAGAAAATTTGAAATAGGCATTCCCATCCTTATTCTGGCTCTGTTTATTACTGACTGACCAAATAATTATGTAAGTAAATTTTGTAAAGAATGTCGATGCTGATATTAAATATTAGATGACGAATTAAATTCAATTTGAAAAGAATACAATTATTCATTTTTGTGTAACATAATTAGCGTAAAAATCACTTTTACAACAAGATTATCAGCATACAAAACTGATATTAGAAACACATTGATATTACAGATTTTCTAAAACATTGTAACACTTGCATCGGTAATATAATTCTTACAGGAATTATACCAGATCGTGTTAACTTGAATGCTTAAGTAGTTTTCTGTATTAAAAACGTGTTTCCAAAACCATTAACAAACAATTATTTCCATTTTGTAAAAAACTTTTATAAAGCACCATTAATAAATTAAGAGCATTGAGTTTGACTCCCTTACAAGCAGTATAAATACAATGATATAATTTAATAGATAATGATGATAAATATTTTACTACATTTTCCCAAGAATACTTTTATCTCATTATAATAATATATTCGTTTATTTATAAATACATACGTATATCATTTTTAATAGTTAATATAATTTTATATACTTCGAAATAACAACATTAAATTAAACTGAATTATAAATGAGAGATTTCTTCTCACACATTGTATTTAAATATTTGAGCCGTCGAAATAAGTTTAACTATTTAAAGCTCTCTTAGTATGGGGAATATTCTTCTGACAAAAAGCTATGTAGCTAGCTAGCTATCTATTTTCCATATGTACAATTATGTCTTTATAAAGTCATTCCCCCTTGTTCAATGATCCAGTTAAAAACATTCGTTTTGAAAATATTATTTTATTTTAGACTCAAATAATTTTATTTGTTCTAAAACAGGAGTAAAGACTTTTATGTTTTTATCAAATAAAGAAACAATCTTTTTATAAATATGTCTATGAACTTATGCAAGTTTCCTAGATGGCGTTAAATTGCCACAGTTTTAATAGCATTTTTCTTTAGTCAAAATATTCGATTGATTATTAAGAATATAAAAAATTAACTTATTGATTAATTTGTCACCTCGATAAATAGAATTCTAGATGTCTCTTGACTACTTTATTAAATGATACTGTTATCTACTAATAACTATTCATAGTTTCTAAAAAAAATTAACAAAATACAATTGAAGATTCAGTAATAACTCAATGAAGATTTCATTTTATCCTCGAGTTGGTGATGATAGACATGAATAATCTTCAAAATAAACGACACTGTGTATATAATTCAAATGGTCCACACTTGCACTTTTTCCGCTACGACACACCAATTGGCATGATCGTAGTATGAGGATATAATATGCAAGTTCTCCACATATTTTTCAATCAATTGATCTAACTCGCCTTCTTTAAATACGTGATAGTATCTGTGGAATGTGATTGCTCCACCACCGTTATCAGAGGGTAAACTATCTTGCGAAGTGTCACTCAGAGATGCCTGAAGACTTCTGGGATCACCCGGTTTTATCATATCTTGGGCTTCAGCTCTCTGTCTCACCAGAGGACTTCTGACGGGAGCCGTCTCTTCAGAGGAAGATCTACCGTCGGCCAACTTTCTTTCTTTAGCCCAATCGCTACACGAAGCTAAAGATGCAGTGCTGGCACAACCTAAAGACGCCGTGCTCCCACCGCAATCCATTTTGCTGCAGCTATTTGTGTCTCGTCTGCTCCAATCGCTTCCTGAACCGGAGATATCGCCAGCATCGCTCGATTCAACAGAAAAGCCAGGTTTTAAAGGTGCCGTGCTCGCAGAAGAACGGGGGGTCACGGATTCCGGACTGATCTCCATTCTTTCTACTTCACTGGAATCTGAAGACTGTCCTACTTTAAGTGAAGAGCGTTTATCTGTGCAAAATGAGTCTACGCTTATTTCAGATTCTAATGAATATCCAGACTCGATAGATTGGTTTGCACCGACTTTATTTTCTACTTCTTCATTGCTATCTACTATTGTTATTTCGGGATTGCCATTTGATTCAATAATGTTAACGGCTGGCACCTTCACTTCGGTTTCACTTAACTTGACACTTAGATTCACTGTTTTATTTTCACTATCGTCTGTCTTATTTGGCACATGACTATCTGTTTTCGCACTATTGTTATTATTGATTAAATTGTCCAAGCTTCCTTTGTCGGCTGCTGAGGTTTTACCTGAAAGTTTTCTAGCTTTACCTGCTTCCATATTATTTACATTATTGTCAAACGTTAGGCTACATTCTTCAGGGGGCACTTTAGAGTTTTTAGTTTTACATTCGCACTTAATCATTCCTTCAAAGTTTTTCTCGTAAAGCTCATTAGTCAGACATTTCTTGCGCAATTCCATACTTGGTTTGTTTGAACTGTGAGTATTTGAACTTTCTCTGTGGCTGTGATGAATGCTGGAATATTTAATTTTCGAAGCGATGCTTTCCGAGGAACATTGAGACATTTTCCTTCTGTCATCTTTATAAACGTCAAAATCTTCTTCACTCATTCTCTTTGAATACTGATCGATCTCCAATAAAAGTTTTTCACTCAGTTTCTCGGCGAACTCAGTCAAGTGATGTTTACATTCGTTATTCCAGTTTTTGTCCTCCTCCTCATTGGACATAACAATGTCTGACTTGCAAGTGACCAATCTTTCGTTGGCTTGTAACCTAGAAAAACTATCCGATTTTATTATACCTTTGTCTCCTTCGAGACTTGTCATGGAAATAGAATCGTATGGGAATTTAGTAGGGCTACGTCGACATTTTGAAAAACAATCTTCAAAGGATTTTCCTTCATGTTTAATCGGAGATAGTTTATTAAGACTCCAAGTAGAATTACTAGTGCTTCCTTGTTTGGGTGATCTTTCTTTGGATCTTCTTCCTGGGGATAATCTTTCTAAGCTTGACGTGCTTCCGCTCGAACTCGTGTGCGAATGGGATCTAGATCGCTCTTCGAGTAGTCTCAAATCGCCCGGTGATAGTTTATTCAAACTCCAATTGCTTCCTATAGAATCTGTTTGAATGATTGACATAGTTTCAGTGGAATCCATCTTTTCAAGTTGTTTTCTTTTGGCACGCGGACTGGACTGGATAACAGCTTCACAGGTTTCATCCAAAGTGTGTGCGACTTCTGCTACAGCTTCTATGAGACTTTGATTTGAAGGCGAAGATTTGGGCGTTGACAGATCATCCATATCTGGTTCGCAGATCACCGTCGGTATGATTGTATGATCTGAAATGAATAAGTATACTTGATGTTATATGATTTTTTTGGTTTCTGATTTTATATGAAATTTTAATGGATGACTAATCATCTAAATTTCAATTAAACTATGAGATAATTGGATGAATTAAGCACACTTTTGATTGTAAGCTAACAGTTATTCTTGTGCAGTAATTTTTTCGAACATAAAATATTAGTACCTAATGGAGTATTGAAACAGAAAGTAATTGATGAGAGCTGTCAGTCACTCAACTCTTATTTTTAAAGTGCATAAGAATACAAGGAACGACTACTAATAGTAAGTTAGTTTCTCTTTATGCGCCCCGTTTTCAGGATCAGATAGGGTGGGTATGAAAATTCACAAACATGATACGAATCTATAAATCAACTGAAAAACCAATGTATGAATTGTTCCATTTGAGGATTCAAACCCAGGTAAAAGCTGACTGACTTAGAAATGAATTAGTAAATTTATTATAATACCTTTATCCTTAGATGTGGTTTTCTGATCTTCAGGCAATACACTTATAACACTATCTACAGAATCAGGTGATGACACTCCGCTGGAGTCGCTATCCATATCATCAGTTTCAGGGTTGAAAAGTTCAAGTGATAACAGTCTCGGAAGAGGCTTTGCAGTAAGCTCTACCTTACCCTCTTGGGTAGAACACCGCCTCACTATAGGAAATATTGTCCTACTATTCGTTGATGCAAATCCTGGCCTCTGTCGAAGCAAGTCTCTGATTTGCTTCAATCGTTCTCTTCGTTTCCTATCCATCAGCCTCGAATTTAAGCTTTCTGATGATGGAGATTTATCTTCCAACGATTCCTTCTTCCCTTTGAACTGTGGGATTTCCGGTAATTCTGCTACCGTCTGCAGAGTGATTTTTGGGTACGGCTTTGTGTCTTGTAGCACTCGCGGTCTCATTGTATTAGTCTCAGCTGTCAATTTATTAATTTCTTCTACGTCTCTGTTTATTTCTGCCAAGAGCTCTTTTGATTTCAATTCAATTTCAGCTTCACTCGGTTCTAATGGAAAGTCAGGTTCTTCGGGAGTTAGGTCAAATGGTAAACTTTCTAATTCAATAACTACTTTTTGGCTAACGACACTATTTTTAGAATCTATTATTGTGATGGAATTACTCTTTGGCGGTGAGTTTGGCTGACTTCGAGATTGAGGTGGTATATTTCCACTGCTCAAAGGTTTAGTACTTATTTGTGAAGTAAGTATTTTATTTATTTGAACAGGGGCTTGCGTCGCTTTTGGCGATCCGGGAGGCCTAATGATTGGAAACATTACTAGTGGTAATTGTTTTAGGCGCGGTGATGGGAGACCACCGGGTGCATTTTTAACTCTCGGGGATGTAGGCACTGATGACACTTTCATTCTAGGCGAACTAGGGCCTGGTGATAGAGGAGAGGGAGAAAGGGGATCCTGTAATCCATTTGGATCTGCTTTTGGAACAAATATCACAGACGCAAAACTGTCTTCAGAATCAACACTGGTATCACTTTGTAAACTACTATCTTTAGATGAATCTGATCCATCTTCTTTAGAGTGCCGCCTTTCTCCGTGTGATTTCAAATCGTCAGAATTTGAACTAACTGATCTTGAATCGGCGGGTGGTGTATTGGGAGGAACTAAGTCATTATTATTTGGACAAGCTCCTTGCGTAGGAGAAGGCATCTCGTGACTTTTCCATCCTTGTAAAATCCTCACAAAACTGTTAACAGTGGCCTTTTCTATGTGTGTCGTTGATGTTTTCAATTTGTGCGTGAGTCCATTTTTTAACGACTGAAACTTTTTAGCCGTGGTTGCCGAAGTGGAGAAAAACGAATCCCGCAACGAATCCAAAGTTTTATGCCGTCTATAAAGATAGTCTTCGTTTAGCGAAGCTTGCTTCTGAATATTTTTTCGCACCCTTTCTTTTTCACGTAATCTTTCCGTTGACATCAGTTCTTCATTAAGGGAGCTTTGTTTCAAAACACCCCCCCTTCTTGACATTCCGTGGGCAGATATTTTAAAATCAGGCAATTGCTTTACGAGATCCTTCATATCTGTCGGCTTATCTAAATCTTCTTCTGCGTCCTCTTCGTTGATCGATTGTTTCTGTTTTACTAATTTAGGCTTCGGTTTAGGTATCTTTACTTCAACTTTCTCCTCTTCAATTTCATCTGGGAATTTTTCCTGTTCCGTTTCGGAAACAATTCCGCCAAGACTCGGCACGCTGGACCGTGACCTGACCATGGTCCTCTGTTGCGCGGCCAATATATCACTGAGACTTTTTGATTTATGGTTTGCGCATAAATCGTTGTATGTGCTAGTTTCCGAGCAAGCAAATGTCTGCCTCCTGAGTGGAATTTCTTCATCTTCCAGTCTACGCAATTCAATCGGAAGATCTTGAATTTCTGCATCATAGTCTTCGCATCCATCAGGATCATACCGAGGTTCAGGCGCGTCTTTTGAGTATGTACTCCATGAGTCTAAAAACCAAGGTTTGACGGATCTTTTCCCTCCTGCTAGTTTTTGTATTGCTCTTCTTACGAAACTGTAACAAGTTTCATTTGGCGATGAGAGGCTGGAGGTACTCGGTGAGGTACTTTCAGGCCGAGTGGGGTCTATAGAGCGGCATTTGTTCTTCGTTCTGTTCTTTTTCTTGTTATCCTTGCATCTGCAAATAAACAAAAAACAATGAAGTAACAATGTGTATTTCGAATTTATCGATTGTTCTCCAATGTTAAATTTGAGTTTAAAATGAATGGAAATTTGACCAAGGATATTCAAAGGATTAAAATGGAATCATCAATAATAAAAAATAAGCGAATGCTATCAGGGATGCACAACCTGTTTGGTGTTTATTTTATTTAAGAATGCGAATGCGGAATACGGAAAAAAATATCTCCGCGATCCACCCTGTAGCCGACAGTTATACATCTACATATTATAAGGTTTATAATATATCAAATTATAAAAATGTAAATGCTCGGAGTGTATAAATATTTACCGGTAAGAATCACTATCTGAAGTCTGGGTGTATGCATTATAAGGCGGTTGCATGTCGTCCTCAGAGGTAGTTGTATTAGAATTTAGCTCCAGGGAGGGTGTGCTGAGCGTTTCAGGTCTGTGCCAAGGAACGAGAACATCCTAGAAAAATAATTTCATAAAATTCATTATTTGTTTGTGGGTATGGTTTCAACGTACACATTAACATGGTGATCATATAGCTTTATTATACATAGAAAGTTAATTTCGATGTATAATAAAGTAACACAAAGAAGAAGTTCGCCATCCTATTAGGAATAGGTGGAGCCACATTTAACTCGATGCAGACCGTCTGGGACACGCAGCTGTACACGATTAAAACCAAATGCCATTTGTTCAACGCTTGCATTCTACCTGTGCTGCTTTACGGTAGCAAATCATGGCACTTGACGAAGTCTCAGAAAAACCGTATACTGAGCTTTGAGAATAGATGCTCGCGTCGGATACTGGGGGTGAAGTGGTTTGACTTTGTATGGAATTCGGAGATTAGGGAACGGACCGGGCAACGCCCTGTCACATCGGCGGCTATGGGAAGACGTTGGAACTGGCTGGGTCACCTGGGGAGAGTCTCAATCCTGCTTGCCTATTCTTCCAGCCTGTGGGATCCCGGCGTCCTGGAAGACCATCGGGTACTATCCACAGGATGTACTCGGCGGAGCTGAGGGACTCTGGGATGTCATGGGAGGAAGCAAAGCGGTTGGCGGGTGACAGGGAATCATGGAGACGCCGCGTGGTAGCCGTATGCTTCAAATAAGGAGTGAATATGGAAGAAGAATAATACATCGAAAGAAATAATTGGTGACGTATCAATATCTTCTTTTATATTTGGGCAACTTACTTTGAAAAATAAAATGAATCCATCATGAAGTCGCCTGTCGTTTCGGCGATTAATTAATTATCACATTGCTTTAATGGCATTACAATAGCATTTTTATCAGTCGAATTATTAACTTGTTGTTATTAATTTATGTATCATCTGATTATTTATAGTCATAAATAGTTTGCATAACTAGTCCCTTTCAATTGTATTTTATCATTTGAAAATGCTCATTCGTTAAGAATAGAAATTCTTTTTTGAATAAATACTATAGATAGTGTTACACATAAGATCTCATTAATTTGGTTTATTTTATATATTAAATGAGATGTATTGTACTGACTTCTTAAATATTTTTCACCATTGGTGGACAAATACATAAAATGCGTATTTTAAAACGACATTTTACAAAAAAATATTTAACAAACAAACCGGTCACAAAAAAGAAAAAATATTTGCATATTTAAATACGGAGTGTTTTTGACAAACGTACATTTTTCACGTCCCGCGTCAAAGACCCCATAAAAAGTCGTAAGGGTGTAGTTTACAAAATGTTTAAGACATACAGACAGCCATCTTGAACACGCCATTTATGAAACCGCGCGAGACACTCATAAAATATAGATAAAGCTTTCTGTTCACTATCACGAAGAAAGGAAAGTTGATTATTTAGCTTTTACTCATTGGAAGTTCATTGTATCATCCATATCATAATAATCAGAAAACTGCAGACCCACCAGGACTAAAAAAATATTTGTTAGACGTTCGCTCACACTAATGTTTAATAACGGACTATTGTAAAGTCAAACCATCCAACCTCATTGCAGGGGATGTAGGATGAAATGATTGGTGGTTAAATAATCCTTCGGCGTCCCAACTTGAAGTAGTGACTGGGGTGACGTCGAAAACATTAATATGTATTCAACCCATTGGATATAAATTTATATATTTATCGAGCATCGTCGGTTATCTTATAATAGTGAAATTACTATTAACTTGTGGAAAAAAGATCACTAACACACCTTCCTAAGATTTTCGATTTAAATTAAAAACCTTTCTGGGGCTAGAAAACATAAGAGTAAAGTCTTTACCATTAGACTACAGAAGCTTATCAACAAAATATTTTTTTTTTTCAATAAAAACTCAGCGATCAAATATCCCGATGAAAGTTAACAAAAAGATGAAAGTTAACAATCAGTTAACAAAACATCAACTGTTAAATTTATACAAAAGAGAAAGCTTTCGAAAGATGAAAAACTGTGCCACTTGTGTCATTTAATTATGATTTTCCTTTATTCATGATGATGAATTATGACTTTAGAACAATATTAGTTGACTTAGCGGCCTGTTGTTCATTTTAAATTTTGAATACGGCCCTTCAGCCAAAAACTCCCAGTATGTTCCACTCCATTAGTATACGGTATGATCAATAATAATTTAAATCGAAAATGTATGGTTTACAAAATAGCTCACCTGGGATTCGAACTTTCTGTTCCGTTGCTCCATAGCCCAGACGGAGATGACTAGTCTTCCGCCAATCCTTAGCACTCGTGCCAGTTCTCTGATGGCTCGCACTCTCCTCTCGGCGGTGGCAAAATGGTGAACAACAGCTATGGACAGAACTGCGTCAAAGGAATCGTCTCGGAAAGGCAAGGCCAAGTTGTCGCACATAACCACCTGAAAATGGAATGACAACACATTCAAACTATTTGTATGCGAAATAAATATAATTATTCAGAAAATATCGCAGTGTTCAAAGACGTTACCTGATTGTCTTTTTCTCTCGCAAGTTCGGTGAGCCTGCTGCAGCGATCTCCTCCAACTGTGAAGACTGATGGATTCACGTTCAAATATTTTCCGTTACCACAACCTGGAAAAAAGGAAAATTAAAATTAAACATAGACTATTTATCGTTTTTTAAGCGTTAAAGGAACGATGAATGCCAAAATGATAAATCGGGGTTCCATTCTATTCGTATAAATACGAAGAGTTGTTTCCATGTTATTATATTTTAATACAGAGTCCATAATTTTCGTATGTTTATTTTTGAAGCCATTACTGTAATTTTTTTTGAAAGCATTACATTACATTAATTGATGTATTTTTCCTATCCAGTAATTTAAATATAACAACAATAAAATTGTATTGGTCTAAATGGAATGTGTCGTCATATGGTATATAATTAACACTTCCAAAGAAAAACAGTGAAACCCCGATCTATCGTTCTCACATTCATCGTTTTCCCGCATTCATCCCTTTTTCGAGGAGTACTTAAAAACGATGAACTGGGGCTCCACCGTATTGCAAAAACTGTATCTACCCGGCTTAATACACGTCATATCAAATAAACACCTTATCTAAAAACTAATAAAACATAAAATTTATTATTTATATAATATATTCATAAAATTCATTGTCTTCATATACAACACTTAAAAGAGAAAAATGAATGCAAGCGGCTGTTGATAGTAACATCGAATTGGCAAAACAAAACAAGACCATAATTATTAAGATTATTTTTTTATAAAACAATTTGAATATGGTATGAATTGATATCTAGTAGGGAGTGTATATCGATTGTTTTAAGACTGGGGTAAAGAAACTTTTGAATTATTTAAACTAACTTAATTTTGTTTCAAAATGCTATCTGTAATGTACAATATTAACACATTCACCGATTTTCTCTCTTTGGTTCGTTAACTAAAACCCATTAAAGACGAGCGGAAGACATAACTCTGATTCATGGATCCGATACAACACACTCAAAACCGACGGTGTTTCCATACGGATTTTACTTGTTTATTGAATGTAGCTTTAAAGGCGGTGGGCGGTGGTCGCGCTTTTCCCTATAAAGAGTTAAGAGAAAATGAAATCGCTGAAATAAGGCGAACAATTTTAGAGCGATGGAAAATGTTGTAGTTTTTAACTAACACTTTTGACTGAGGGGGCGTGATTGATTGTTTGAATCTTTCACAGTTGAAGAACTTGGCATAAAAACAGCAAATGTCAAAAAAATTCAGGAGAGGGTAAAACATAATATTTTGACTGTAAAAGATCATTGCTGTTTTCATACAAAACGGCCCGAACTATTGCGGTTTTTAGGAAAGTGGCATTTTATTGAGAGCTGATTTAAGGGACTTAATATATTTTTTAAACACATCTTTGCACAGTTGCATGGAGTCATAGCCCGAGAGAGAATCGAAAGTGCAACAAAATGAAAATGGAAAAAAGGATTGTTGTTGTTTTTATGCCAAGGTCTCGAGACCTTCAGAATCAGAGATGAATGCACTAGAAAAATAAATAATTTATTAAGTAAGTCGGCTTCTGTGGTATAGTGGTAAGAGCTCTACCATAGCGATCAAATAAGCATGTGTTCAAGCCCCAGGAAAGGTCAATATACAATTAAAATTTTTATAGTTTAAATTTGAGATCGACTTGGGTGTTTTTTAAATCATTTCTCTTTGAAAAAAATTGCCAAATACTTTATTTATATATATTTTTATATTATACTGTAATTTATATTACGAGAAATTCGAGATATTTTAATGAAAAATTATGAATCCAACTAATAAGTGGCACCTATTATAGTGCCCAACGGAAGGAGACTCAATTGGAAATACGCAGGGTATATTGTCATTCAATGGTATCGTAGAGAAATTGCAAGAACACAAAGACGACTTAAGGCTGGATGAAATGACATAATAAAGAACTGCTGAAATACTGCGGCAATGTAAAAGCACAAGACCGATGATGTTGGAGATAAATTGGTTAAGATTTCATTCAATACTAGATCGGAAAATGATGAAAACTTATAAAAATAATTTGAATATAGTGAGAAATTTTTGCTTCTAAAAAAGGTAAAGGGTTGAGACTTGATGCGTAATACCCTGTTTTCGGCTAGACAATAGTACTTAACGAGTCAAAACACACGTCCTGTTTACGAGCTCAGTTTCAATCAAGATAAATCATAAGTGCAGATGATGTCATGGAGTAGGACGTCATAGAAAGACTGGAAAAGATTGAAAACCAAAAATAGATTCTTCGACAGGCTGACTTTGATTTGTTTCAATGACAAAAAACAACCAACCATTGCGTCAATAATTTTTGTTAGTTGTATACGAGTAGGTGATACAAAGCTCCATTGAAAGTGCGTATTATAATTGATGTTAAGTGATTATTACAGTAATTACGATAGTCAACCGTTGCCAATTTACGAGAACAGTCCCTTTTCACAGTACTCTTCCTTGATGTCTTAAATGTCTTCCTATTTGTCGCAATTTGAAACACATGTTTAAGCAATATTTAAAGTAAACAAAATTGTCGCTTTTCTGCAATTTCTATGAAATTATCAGAAAATTAAGGAATTAAAAGAGAATATTTATTTTTTGAAACCATTTGCCTAAAAATGATACAATTTAAAGTACAATAAATTGTTACGGAATACGTATTTAAATCTGAAATTCCAATCGTTAAAAAAAATCAGATAAAAAATTATTCTGTTATAATAAAATGATCATAGAATCTTTATATGTAATAGTCGAGACCGGTCTGTAGGCGTAGATGTAGACGTTTTATTATTATCACATACAAATTTAGGTGTGAAATTTTCTCATGACCTAAGCGTCCGCGGTGTTTATAAACAATACACATAGTTCCGACGTGACGCAAATTCCGAAGCAAGCAAACAGCTATCAGTCCGTCAGTATGAAAACTAAAGAACAGCTACTTAAAACATTCAATATTTCAATTGCAATCCCGTCATCTATGACGGGTGTTCTCACTAGTATTAAAAGAGTTCACTTGTTTTCGTTGATTATCTGAAAAACTACAGTTTATGGTAAGATCCCATTTCAGAGACAATGCTTCACTTCTTTTTATATTCTGCCAAAGTATGACGGAAAACCACCCTAGTTAAAATGAATAATGACGACGAGTAAAAAAAGAACTGAAAAATTATGTTCAATCAAATAATTTATGATGTTTTGTTATGTACGGCAATCTACGGCACGTGTGAGTAATAAACAAAAAACACAAATGTCGATGAGCGCCGCGGCTGCAAAAATACTACGCCTTTATAGCAAAATAATTATTTTCATTAGTGTATTATTGTTATTATAATCATTGTGCTACTAATCCATAACAAGAACTGAAGATCAAATCTTATGACTAATGATTGGATCTCATTTTAAAGACGACAGAGCAGGTCTCGGTCAAATGATGTCAACTAGAAAAATAAATTAACCACTTTTAGGAAGGAAAACATCATTTTACATTGGTTTTAGGTTTAAAAATTCTGACCCAGCCACTTCACGGAAGCCACTATTATATAGACACTCCTTACGTATAAACCCGTATCTGCAAACATGGAGATTTACAGGAGTGCATTTCAAAGACTTATAAATTTAACTTAAATTTTCCATTACAATGTTTTCGATAAAAACAGTTTTTACTCTCTACTGAACAGTTTCAATTTTGAGGGTTACATCAATTGGCCAAAATACCGTCGATATACAATGAATAAAAATATGTTTCAATAGAGCAGGAAAATATGCGCCGCAGGCTGATGTCTTTCGTAACATTTATACACAATCTACACGCAATGACAAAGTGCCTTTTATTGCATTCAAGTTGACATTTACACGGAAATATTCCATTCAAGATATTTTAGATCATTGTATACATTCGATTAAGGATTGTTTGCAGTCGAGGGGTCGACGCTCTTGGACGTTCATCCTAATGTGACTCTGTGGCCAAGGGTACGAATCCCCGAAAACACACTTTTATAAATTCATGTTTCAATCAAATTACAGATCTATCTTCAAAGATATGATTTTTCTGTGATGTTTATATTCCTTTCAATCCATTCGATTATAAAAACGGGGCGTAGCGTGAACGATTAATCAACTACTAATCCTGTCCTACCCCTATCCTTCTATCCTTAAACTAAACGAGAGGTAGAGCGGTTTCATAACAACCAGTTCCTGTAAAACAATGTCTTTTTCAAACACTTTATTAGGATTACCTATGTCATATGTGTTAAAATGGGAGTAGACATGGAAATGTATTAATTTAAATATTTGCTAAATCTTTTTCTAGGAAACCGCACATACCGTAAAATGTCAATTTTTATTCAATTAAATCATCAAGCATGTAATAGTACTCATATATTTGTAGTTCTCGAAAGAATCTTTATTGCTGTGTTATTTATATTTGATACTTTTGGATGAAGCCTAGATGATTTAGATATACTGCTTAATTCAGACTAGTTACTTAAAATGAGACATCTTTCCGAAAATGACTAACGTTTTCTTTTTAAACTATCCCCGAACCGAATATTATGCTGGAAAGGTTGTCTTCAATCTCAAAATCACACTGAAGGTAGCAAAAAAGGCGCCAAATCCATCCCGGCTATTCGCATCATGTCGTGGTAGGCAACAGTCTGACGTAACAGTGAGTCCTTTATCCGAAACATTTCCCCGTGTACTCCTTGCCCCCACCCTCTCCACCCGGCGCTGTGACGTATGCGGAAAACGGACCATTCACAATATTTCGAAAGCTCAAGGACGAATTCTCCATTGACGTATCTCTAGAACTCGAGATTATGTAATTATTACCGTAAAATTTAATTGTATTTTATAACTGATTGATGAGTATAATAAAGTAGAGAGGGATAAAATCAATTTTCTCTACATATTAATACACAATTGGTGATTATAACGATTACAGCAAACCCTTAATTCATTTGGAAGATTTTTTCCTTGAGAATCACACTTAAATCAAACAAACCCATATGAATTGAGACAAGGGACTACAACTATTCGTAATTATCAACTATTCGGATATCGAATAGTAAAATTGAAACTATTAAAATATATTCGAATATTCGGATAGTTTCTGAAGTAAGAAAATTAAATTAAAAAATCGATTTGAAAAATTGATAAAATAAAATGATAATTTAATAGTACATAAAACTATGAAAGAAAACGAGCTCGTCTCTACTATATAGCACAAAATACATGTAGAAATCTGTATGTTTGTGTATGTCGGTCACAACAACTCCTCCCAAACAGCGCACTTTAATGACGTGAAATTTTTATACGTCATTTTGGCTGCAATTGTTAGTTTAACTGTGCTATTTTCAACTTTCAACAGTCAATGCTTAACTTTTAACCTAAAACTGAAAACGCGATATTTTTGACATTTCAATGCGGAATGAAAAAAAAAATAATAGTCGCCTAGCAACAGCTCAATACTAATATATTCTGCATGTGACAGTTGAGATAGTAACGCGCACGTAGATATTTGTGTTAAATATTGAGTTTCATATTTGTGAGTAGAAAGTCAATTGTAAATTCGTACAACTTGGTGTGCATCTGGAATCGTCATTAAGAATTAACGTATCAGAATCGTATGTTTAATTTGTGGCGCTGAAGGAGCCTTTACTAAATGCAGATGAACAATATGTATATCGGGAAGTTCTGCGGCGCCATAACAAGAGTGCAGGTGGCAAAATTGTCATCTTTTATTTTAGCTGGTTTCAACTCTTAACATTATTATTAATTGGTGGACTATATTTTGTGGGTGTAACAAATGAGGTATTAATATAATTTAAGACATCGACTGAGGGTGCTTGATGAAATTTCAATATCAAATTTGGATTATTGAGATTTGGCATTTGATGATATTTGAGATTTGGTTAGTGACAAAATACATGGAAGTGTACAAAATCTCAATAATCCAAATTGAAATATTTACTGTTTTTTTCACCATCAAAGTATTATGAATATATTCTTACAGTCGGGTCCATGGTGCAGTGGTCAACGTAGTTGGCTTCGGTTACGGACGTCTCGGGTTCAAATCGGCGATACCCCATCATGAATATCCTGAATACTTATTCGGATTCAATTATCTATTTTGACTTAATGTATAAAATATTTGTCTAACAAACTTATTCGAAAAAATATGATACCTGAGCCCAATGTATCTCAAATCATATTTCAAGTTGAGGACTCATCAATGGCGTACTCGGTCGATATTGTCTTCATTATTTTTAATATAGTTAACATTGCTTTATAAAACAATAATATTGGCAAGCGGAGGACTTTAATTTTCAAAACACTATTGAAATCAAATCCTTCTGTCGGGAACGCGTTTGCAATATTTTATTTTTAAACCATGAGCGTTATTAATGTGGTGGGAATAGATTCCCAATGGAGCATTTCAATGGTTTATAAAAATAAAACACACTTCGTTGCTACTAATTCTACAATTTTGCCACATAATCAGGACCGGTTTCACTCATCGCAAGCACTGTCATGAGTTGAAAATGCTACACTATATATGCTACATTTTTAGGTGAGAAAATTAAGTTTAAAAAAATATCAATTCCGATTATATTTGTGTAAGTGTATGATTTTGTATTCTGAATTTTATTTTCTATATTATTTGAGCACAGTTAATTATGCTATTATATCCGTAGTAAAGATCGATGAACAAAAATAATAAAAGCTAGTGTCTAGACAAAACGGAATCTTAAAATTCGAATTGCAATTATTTATTCCTATAGAAATCTTCAGCAACGAAGAAAATAATTGTTTTCCAGGGTGGAGCAATATCTATCTATACTTTTCTTTTGTAGAATTTTGAATCATCGATTGAAGAGGGCCCATCACAGCATTCAGAGCTCTACGCCAGCCGCCGATTTGTCAGTTCACAATGAAAAATATCCGCTGTCAGTTCGTCGGGCCAATTTTGACTTCGTTTGAAATGAGGAGACCATGTAGTGTAGCGATGCTAAAACTTGGCATAAAAATACAATCATATTCATAAGCAATATATTCCACTGAAAACGAGGACGAGTAGAATATTCACGATAAATGTTAAATTAGACAAGAAAATCTATCTATATACCTATATGAAAATGAATGTTTGTTTGTTTGTCCCGTATGCATTCTTATACTGTTCACCCGATTGCGATGAAACTGTGGTAAGTTGTTGTACACATACCCGCAAAGGTTTCTGAGAAAATAGTTTTAAATATAAAAGTAAATTTTTTAAAAAAATCTAAAAAAAGAAAAAAATAGGTATAAACAGCGACATTTCAGCTCGTGTGAGACATAACATGAGGTGTTAATTTTTAGATTCCAATTTCCGATCTTAAATGGAAAATTTAAAACGGAAGATATACTGTTACCACGCATCCCAATGATTTCGACAGATATGTCAGTCGAATTCAAACATCTGCTGTTTCCGGTGCGACTCGCATTTGCAATGACCACCAACAAGGCACAGGGACAATCGCTACAAGTGTGTGAAATAAATTTGGACAATCCATACTTTTCACATGGACAGCTGTATGTGGCCTGCTCACACGTCGGAAAACTTTCTGATTTATTCGTGTACGTACCAGACGGCCAAACATATTTTGTATCCAGAAGCATTCCAATATACAGAATTAAAACACAAAAACTTTCTTTCTTTGAGTGGCATTAATAATAGCAAATAAAGACTTGATTATGTTTATTGCTAATAAAATAGTTTGTTTTATCATATTCAGAAATATGTCGCATGATACAATGATTATCTTTGGATTAATCTAATCAAACCATTATTAGCACTTGCGAATGTTTGTGAGTTGTGGTCGTTGTGGACTATTGTGGTATGTATAGATAATAGATAATGTGAAACATTGTATTAATTATTGTAGCCAGTAAAAGGTATTTTGTGACGTGTAAACGGTGGAATGACAAAAAAGCGGCTGATTATTCTTATTCATTAAATTGACAACATATTGACATAATATAATGGTAATAATTTTAAACCATATATTTAATTATGATGACATGAAGCCGATAGAGAATTAAAATCAAATTTAAATGATGGATTTTTATCTACACTTACTTTGAATACATTTAAAACATGAATAAATCTTTTTACTTGGAAAATTATTTATCAATCCGTTTGACAGACTCATACTGGTATTTTTCTTTTTGATTCTGATGTATATACATTTATTATGGTACATGCGCCATATTCTAGGGAATCTGATTTATAATATTTTTTAAAATGGTAATTTCAAAAATTAATATACGAGCTGACGTAGCAGTTAAAAGGCGGTCGGGTTTTGTGACCTTATGGCGAAGTTGATTCGTTGGTAAATAAACAGTTATCTGCTAGGAAAATGTGGCATAAAAATATGTTTCATTATTCCGAATTATCTGAGATCATAATATACTTATCAAAACAATATTAATAAAACAGATTATTAAAAGAATTAATTTGTCTGTTACTAGAGTTTATATAAAAAAATCGGATATTAGGAAAACTAAAGCAAAACATTCTCGTCAAACTGTTTGATGGGTCTTAGCTAGATATCTTTGTACGGAAAATATTGAGAAAGTCGTTAGTCAAGATGGTGGGTTTTGAGGAATGTACAGCCAGTAACTGGGGTAACTTCATTAGGCATGCTACGCCATGGTAGAAAACCCCCAATCAATCAAGATACTGTTTTTTAGAGACTGAGTGAATGGACTGAATAGAAAAAAAAAATACCGCACGCCTGATTCAGAGAAATTAGAAGAAGTTAAAGTGACGTTTCCTGGAGGCGTTCCAAAAAGGTTGTATAATAATATGCCAGCATTTTTACATATTTTAATATGCTGTTTTTTACTTCAAGTAGTATCCATGATAACTTGACGTATTTTGGAACAAATTAATGATACTTATGACAAAATTGATAGTTACGTGTATTCTTCTCTCTTAATTGCGACTCCCATTGTCGCAGCAATACCCATTACAGTAAGCAAAACAAAATAAAGTAATAACACCTAACGCATAACAAACAAAAAGTTTGAACATAGCCGAAGTCGAGCACTCGATGGCGGTCGGGGGTGGTTTGTACGCTGTTCCCATCGACTATGGTTGGCTGAGTGGGCGAGAAGCGGTGGCGAGGGGGCATGGCGTCACCCTGCGCCCCGTGACGTCATCGACCGCCCACGCGCCGAAAGATATTGAGGTTCTTCGGACGAACGTGACTGGTTAGGTGAGGGCACCATTTATATATAATTTTCGCGCATTGTGAATTTGTGAGATTTCAATCCAAATGCGTGATACTTAAAAAATATTTATTTGCGGTAATGACTTATTAAATATTTCATCATTTGATCATGAATTTTGAATGATCTTTATAATAAAGCTAGTGTCATTAGCTAAGCCAGCTTCTCTCATTAATATTGTAAGCAAAGTATGTTTTAAATTCAAACTATCGACTGAGTATGCTTAGCGAAAAGTCATTATGTCATTAGAATCGTTCAATTCGTTAACATGAAGGCCCGAAGAATCGTTAGTTCAAGTTATGGATGCGTACAATCATAACAGTCATAAACAGTGTACATAAAGAGAACTGTTTACAATCCATAGCTTAGAGAGGGCGTGAAAAAAATAATAATGCAGTTACAATATATATATATATACACACATTCGTTAACAACTGATCTATCCATAGCTGGCGTTGCGTTTACAGATCTCAATCTGTTAATATTTTTCGAAGCTGTTGAAATATTCTATAGCGTAGCGCTACGTCGGCGTAAACCTTAATGTGGATTTGTTGTATTAATTTACTTTACATTTCTACAACAACATTCAAATTAACCACTGCGGGCTAGGAATTTTGAGAGTGAATTCAGTTTTCACAACAATCATCGAAGTGGCTAGTCAAAAAATTGATTAATTAGATATAATTGAAAAATGTAGTTATTCCATAAAATATATGAAAGATAAGGCAATAAAATGTTACATGACTATAAAACGTCAAAATCAGAATCACTCAAAATATGAAATCAATGCGTCTCTTGAATTTCAGTTAAAGAGTACGTACCCTAAAAATAAAACTTATTTATAATAATAATAATTCTAGCTGAGAAATATATTTCTGCTTATTTTATACAAAAAAAGGAATAGTAAGTATTTTGTTTTACGACAATTATAAGATATTAATATCCTTTCTTTCGTATAATTTGCCTAATTATAATTGGTCTGTACCAAGTAAATGAAAATTTAATAGATAAAAACATAAGTTTATACGAATAAATGTTCAATAACTACTTAATACAATATGTTATATTTACTGAATTAAAATTATTTAATAAAATTGCCGAATTTTAAACCATCATTATGTAGCAATAAATAAGTTCTGAGATAAAGAATACTGTGTAGTGAATAAAATAAAAGATATGTATTGGCGAGGAGATGCAAATTCAGAATTTAAAAGGGGTGTGATTTTTAATTTAAATAATTACAAAACTCCTCGAAATAGGAATGACTCTTTAAGTGTAGACATTTAAACAGGTCTATAGATGCTGAAAATGTTAGACTTGCTGCTCGTTTTTTCGATAAACATAAATATTAAAATATTAACATAAATTAGTAATCGATTGTCGGCGTCCGTGGCGCAGTTGGTAGCGTCGCTGGCTACGGTTACGGATGTCTCGGGTTCAATTCCTGGTGCGGATGTTTTTCATAGATTGATGGATTTCTGTTCGTAGTCTGAGTCCTCCCTCCCACCAATCCCATCCTCACTGGGCGTAGCGAGAGCGATTAGCTAATCAATGGTCCTTTCCTAGCCCCTATCTTTCTATCCTTACTGTCTTAGAAAAAAGAGAGGTTCAGCAACTGACTAACAATCAGTTCTAGTAGAAAAGTTCTGTTAAGACACCTCTATTAGGAGATCATATGCTCCACATTGGGAGCCGACATGGAAAAAAACAAAGTAATCGATTATCATTTGTTTTTAATATTTGACAGAAATATAAAAGTATGTTATTTATATATTATTGTTTGTGGGTGTTGGGCTACATTGTTTTTAAAGATAAATATATATAATTATTGAGTGCCGTGACTCAAAATAGAGCACGATTTTTTCTATATTTAGGAATAAAAAACAATTTAGTAAACTCAAAATAAAAAAAATAGGTAAGATATAAAAAAATCTGTACATATATAACGAAAAAACCGGCTGTATTTTAAAATATATAATCACATAAAAGTCAATTATTATTATAAGAAAAACATTATTTATGAAAGTGCGTGTTATTGACTGTCCAAAATCCAATCGCGATTCCATATAAATTTAGATTTCATTTGATGGGTTATTTTTTATACGGCTTATTATTAAAAAAACCTCGTGCAAGTAAGCGCTAGTATTTTGTGTGGGCTTTAAGGTTGGTATTATTGGGAGAGAATGGCGCCGTTTCTATTTTGGCGTCGATATTGCGCATCTTTGTTCGTCTCGGCTGGTTCACTTGTTCATTGAGTAAGGTTTTTTTCATTCTTTAAAAATCTTGCTACACTTTTCCTTCGGTCGAATGAATGATTGATAGTTCTGTTAAAGATTTTTCTATAATTAGAACTCAGATCTTGTCTAGTCTGTCTAGTATAATAGAATTATTTTATTTGCTTAAGCTGGAATATATTCAAAGTTATTACTCCAGTGTCTATATTGGTCACGTATTTTCGAAGTTGGAAATATTCTTACCGCGTAAACATTGAAAAAATAACAAATTTGAAAATAGAAATGTAACAAATTCGTAGAATTAGTAAATAAAGAATAGGGTCGTGTCGCCAGTGCTCGGCCACTTAAGCGACAAGTGTACTTTCAAAAAAGATTGAGGAGCCAGTGAACGATAAATACATATTTTTTTTGCTGTTATTCCATTAAACAGAGATTAAATAATGTAACCAACTAAAAATAAAATAGTCAATGTTGTACCAAGCATAAAATAATAGAAGTTTAAAAAAAATGCCAATTGTGCCTGTGGTCGGCTATCATTATGAAACTTCATAAATATCGCGAAATAGTTTACTGATAGTAGACGGAACAATAAAAAACATAATGATGCAAAGCATGACGATATAAAGTATATTTTGTTAGCGATTCCCATACAAGAGGAATTTGTCGAAACATGCGAAGTAAAAATGTGCTTTTTTTAATTGCGTATTGCATCATATAAGTCAGTGTAGTGCAGATATACATTGACAAGTGGCAAGACTACCTACACGAGTTAAAAAAAATGTGTTTTTAACTATATACACTATTATTTAAGTTTTAAGCTCAAAAGGCCGACTACTGGGGACGGCTGGCTTTAGGAATAAGCACCCTAGTCTTGTTTTTTCCTTCTTTCTAGAAATTTAATAACGGTTTTCTATGAACCTATGTTTTGATTGATTAATTTTACTGAAAACTGGTTCACTCCTCAGTTAGGTCGTTCATTATAAAAATTAGTTTCCTTACAGTCCTTTGTATGAGAAACGAAAGTAATAAATATTATTTTTATCTGAGTTTGAAGTCATTTCCATTAGCTTTATTTTATTTCTCTCTCTTTAAGATAAATTATACGTTTTAACTCTTACCAATAATTGTAATAAAAATCAATAAGGCTTATTGTTTTTGTAACCATGTCCACTCCTGGCTTGGAGCATATCAACAGAAGCTGTTCTAAATGTAATGCTAATAATGAAGTCACCCAATCTTTCTTTTTAGGAGAGAGTGAAGACATAAAGATATGACAAGTAGTAAACTAATCGCTCTTTGTAAGCCCTGTTTTCAGAATCAGATGGTGGTAGGGAATTTATACATCACTTTTTACATCCATGCCTTTGAACATAAATTGATAAATTAATATATGAAACTATCCGTACAGAGAGTCGAACCCGTGAACACCCTTACATGCCCAGCATGACATATAATGAGTACAATTAATTTAGTCTGATAGGGATCCCTAAAATTGCAGTATATATGCAATTTATTTTACTAATACAATGCTGATGCATTGTAGTATTTATTGACCGTGAATTGTTTAAGATTATTTTTAATATTATGTAATATATAAGTGCAATATTGTTGAATAAAGTAATATTATAGTTTTTTCAGTTACAGCCATGAACGATACAAGAAAAGTGTTATCTATGATTTTTCTTGGCTGTTACAAAAATATTGAATGGAAGGGACAGACGACTGCTGAAAACAGGGAAGGCCACACTTAAGCTCTAGGGGCGACGTGCTGCTGAAAATAACGATGGCAGTCCACCACGAAGGTTTTTGATTGTGAAGACAATACTATACAAGGGAGAATACTAAACTAAATAATCTACAGATATATTCTTTTTTGATGTATGTTATTTTTGCAAGACTTTTTGTGAAAGCTGTTAAAAATATTAATTAGCACTTTTAATACATTTTTTAAACCATATTTGCTACCAATGTGAGGAATATGTACTACTATTGGAGAATCTCAACAGAAGTTGTTTTGGGAGAACTGGTTGTCACTTAGTCACTCAACTTCTCCTTTTCGGAGAGAGTAAGCATTGAAGTATGGGACTACTAAACGGTCTGATTCTTGTTATGCGCTGTTTTTAGAACGTAATAAATGGGAAATAATGTAAACATCGCTACACGGCCGTAATAACATGTAATAAATATTTTTGTTGAAAGAGTGATTGTGTTTTGTAAATTTTGAAAAAAATACAGCGAACATTAATACGTTATTGAATTGATGTGTACTGACCCACGTCGCAGACCAGGCTCCCGGGTTCGAGTCCTGCCAGCAGTCTCGCTACTCTGGGCCTGGGCGCGCCTCCCCTCTGGTGGTGCTGGTCATAAACCTCGTGCACGTAGGCGCGTTCGAGCGCGACCGAGCGCGCTGTTCGCTCGCCCATAGCTCGCGGTCGCCACTCCTCGACGAGCGGACGCGGTGCAGGTGTCTCACATCATCACAATGTCGGTGACACTGCTAGCCCCCTGAAAACAATAGAAACACATTTTTACATTATTTATAGTATACAGAAATTGTATATATCGATATATTTAAACATTTTTATGACAAAAAGCAAAATATATCTTTGAAAATTGACTGTCCTGTGAAGTGACGAATTTTAATTTGTTAATGAATTCATATTCTACAGTCAGATCAATTCATTTACAGTCTCCGTTCATAATCTGTAGATTCTGATTCACATATTTAGAAGTATGTAATTGACATTCGAGATGTAGTCATTATATACGTTACTATACACACAAAAAAACCAATATTGAATTTGATAATGCTCACTGATAAAAATAGGTCCACGCCGAAGACGGTTTACGCATTTGACAAAAAAGAAGATATTTGTATATTTATATTACTGGAGTTATTTCATTGATCGTATTATATTAAATTTTATAAAAATAAAACGATTGATTTCATGCTAATTCCACAATTGATGAGCTTGGTGGAAGAACAGCTTAAAAACATTTAAGTGGTCTTTTCCGGACATTACGTAATTAGCAAGATTTATCTTGGCTACTTGCTTTAACTAATATAGTACGCTACAGTCATTTAAGTTGAGACACCTTACAAGTTGTTCTTGTTACCTTTACGCGTTACCTCCGTGCATGGTACAAAGGCTCCGACATTCAACAGAGCCTACGTCTAAACCACGCTAGCTTCGTAGAGAGCTTAAAGCCGGGGCCTCACCTCGCTCCAACTCTCAAAGCTGCGAAAATAAAGAAATTTAAGTTGCAACTCTAAGTCTCCAAGAACCTCATCAAGATGATGTCAAAATTCTTATGCTGCCCCTCCCCCTCTCTTACAGGAAATTTTTCTCTAGCGGAGGCGGAAGAGGCCGTCAGTCAAGCCGGTCTTCATTTAATCACCCTAAGAGATAATTCTTAAATTTAACGAACCAGACTCGTATATTCAGTTGGGGACTGGGCATGTCTAAAAATACGCTTAGTAAGTTCTTCAAACTTACGCCAACATTACGAGCAATTCTTGGTAAAAATTGAACTTTTGTTTATGATTCAATGACAATCATTCTCGTATGGGGTTTTTTCTTAAGTGCTTTCCCCACACAAAACCTTCAGCTGACAGAATCTTTTTAGATAGCAGTACCTAGCTAGCTTACATGTGGGAAAGGGATATAAAGACTCAGTCTGTTCCCACCCTAGCACTGATTTTAGCCAGGAAACTAGGAGCCCGCCTCGCGAACTCCACATAATAGTTTCAGCAGGAAAATAGGGGTAAGAAAAAAAATGTTGTTCTTGCATCTGAGATTATGATTAAGTCATGGGGTCATTCTCAAGGTTTCATTTTTTTACTAGTAATAAAAAACAGTATTTTTTCATTATTTTAGTAGTTCAATAATGCAAAATTATTTTATCAAAAATACAAATATGTAAACATACCCTATAGTAGCAAGAAAAGGTTTTAAAAAGTTTAACTCTGTATATCTCATTATAAGCTTTCAGGGATTCAGTGGTTCTTCCAACAAGCTCCTAAATTTTATAAAATGATCAATAGTTTCGCCGTGTTTTATTTTATGATTGTAATTATATGTAACCCATACACCAACAAAAACAACATTAAGAAAAGTATTTTATTTTTACAATCTTCTTTGTGATCACTCTAATTTACTCTAAGAAAGTTTATTTCAATCACTCATAAAATTGTTATATTGCATTTTTTAAAGTTCTGTAGTGTTTAAGGAGAAAATTATGACTTAAAATAAAGAATACGACACGGTATAATATATATCGGCATCTTTAGTTATGAGCCCTCATTGCGTTTGTATTTATATGGGTGATTTAACAATATAAGATACGCCTTTACATTAAACATGTTTTCTTTCGGTTGAAATATAACATATGAGAAAGAAGCAGTGACCAAAATCCCAAATCTCTGCAGTATTAAATCCCACCCACTCAGCAAGCGTGCGGAATCATTCTTGATACAATTTTAAACTCGATCGCCATGCTGCGTGGGAACAAACAATACATAATATTTAATATTAGATATATTTCACGACACAGATGAATGAAATGTTCGAGCCGAAGAAACGTACTAAAGAGATTGCTGACATAATATCACCTTGGTTCTGGTAAAAAATGTTATGCTAGAAATTTAGTTGAATAATATCTACAACAACAAACATTAAAAAAATATCTGTTAAGAAAATACCACGTATAAATCTAGTAATCAGATTCTATTCTTTTATTTTAATTAACTATTAAGTTTGGATTATTGAGATTTTGTACACTTCCATGTATTTTGTCATTAACGACCCGGGTTTCGCCTTTCGGCATCTTCAGGATTTCAAGCACACGAATGGACTCGAACTGACATCGAGTCAGTTCGAGTCCATTCGTGTTCAGTTTTCAGTTTTCGATGTTATTTCAAAATTATTGCAGAGCTAAGCTGATGTCATTAGAATAATTTTATTTTTATAATTTTTAACATTTACATTTCTTTAAAAATAAAATAAAATCAACAGAAAACACAGTTTTTATATAAATTCAGTACTGACATACGTGTCTAAGACGCTAATGTACTGTAATGCTAATGATGACAGTAAATCATTCAACCTTCATCTAAAAAAAGGTTTCTGATTTGGTCTCATCTAAAAAGGAAACTTTTATTTGCTGTCAAAAATAAAGCCCTCAGATTTAGTGTGATCTATTGCAGTCAATTATTCAGCAGTGAAATATTTTATCATAGTAATATTCTATTCTTATTTATTCTTGAGTTTTAGCACGTAAATACAAAATCACAGTTACAATACAATAGTTGACAGACTAGAATCCATTTTTATGAAAAATTGTAGAAACTTAAGCCACATAAGTTAAATTGTTCATTATTGGATAGATCATGCACTGTTTTAGAGCTATTTTTAAAACAATTGAAGGTTGGATTACAAAAACAACATATTTATTTATGTCAAAACTGAAAATTTTACAGGCGAGCAAGCAAACTTGAATTGGGTTTTCCTATAAAATATGTGCGTAATTATCAATGAGAAATAATGGTCAAAATAATTCTGAAGTAACAAAGTTGTAATTGTTGAGATTACAAAAAAAACTGACTTGTTTTTGTAACCCAACTTTCAATAATTGTTAATTCTATAATACCAATTGAAAACTCTGTTTTATCAACATTGAAATGGTTCTGATTTTATGATAAAATTATCACAGTGCGTGTATAAAAATATTACTATTCAATTTCAATTACAAATATCTAAATTATCATCGACAGTAATGTGCCACTGTTGCAACATTGTTTTTTAGATATCCAAAGCTAAATGAGAATGGTTCAACTTGAATATAATCATAGTTCAATTGTTTTTTTGACCATAACCAAATGAATGAATGATTGTATCATATTTAAATAAAGTTTGATGAACTAATCCATAATAATATTCAGGTATTTAGTGGTGATTTGATCATAATTTGGTAGCTGAAATCAGTAATCTAGATTTATTTGTTGAAGTTTTATTATAACTCATGATTTATAAACTAGTAATATACAACAGTTGGAAATGAAATGTGTATTTGTATGTCTAGTGCCCCTAGTGGATACCATTAGGCTCTATGCCATATGACATATTGTATCCACGGGTGCCAACATAAAAGCATTGGGAGCTCAAAGTTACTTAGAGAAAAGCTGAGGGCAAAATTCGGCGCATTTTTTGCCCAGTTATGTGTCGCCAGATGCGCTTCCGGGCTTATTATTAACGAAGTTTTCGCGACGGCCGGAAATCGACTTTGTTCGAAAATGCCGCAGGGAACTGTGTTCGTGAAATCATTATGCATAAAAGATGAACGCCTGTTTGTTAGCATGATTTATTTGAGACGATTCGTTACTTTTATGGACACGATATTTCTTTTTTTAGCACGTATAAATTGCTAAGCGTATTAAAAATGTATAACACTACTAAAAGTGTGATGCAATTTATATTAAAGGTATGATGACTATGGATAGAGTGAATGAAAAAAACCGATAAATTGTATTTCCAGGGGCAATTTTTATAGCAAAATAAACAGTGCCTCAGAATTTCGACTAGATTAAAAAACGTCAGTTTTACATTTAATATATAGTCGTTGTCCTGGAAGAAGACACTAACTGGAAAATACTAGTTTTGAGAATTTGGACTTTGAAGTTTGTCAAATGCTTGAAATGCCATACCTTTTTAATTTTGTTTGTTTGTACAGAACTGTTTTTAATTAAAAGTATAATTTATACAAATAAATGTGTCCTGTCATACGGTAGAGTTTTAAATAAGTAACATTTTGGTATAACTAACTCAATATGTCATTTTTTCGATTTTGTGTTTTCTTCCAGAACAACGACGATATAATGTTTGAAATTATCGATAGAAACTGATATCTTATCGTGAGTATCTTACGCACAATTATATTTTTAAAGTTATAAAGATACTAAAAAGGTAAAGATCGTGATATTTATAATATAATTCATCGAAAGTATGGAATTTACACAATGAATATATGAATGCACATATCAAAAGTTTACCTGATCTATAGCCAACTCGTAACAATGTATGGCAAAGGTGAGAAACTTAATACGATCTCGAGTGCGGCTTTTTGACTGAATCAAACTTATTCAATTAATTGTTTTCAAAAATTTAAAAAAATGCCGATTTATTAGATGACTGATACTTAAATGCGACCTTCTATTATGTAAAGGTTCCCAAATCCTGCTTTGAACATTTCATCTTACTTGGTTACACGTCTAGGAAAAAGAATAAAACAAATAAAAAGAATAGCCACCAATAACTGTTATTTTTTTAAATTTAGCTGCACTTGTAATGCGGTGAATTTTGCGTACACGTAAAGTTCCAAGATTATTTTATTTCAATTAGTTTGAATATATAATATGTAATTTAACACATTATTTTATATTTAAAAACATTCGAAGACAGTTATTCAAAAACATGTGTTTACATAAAAAAGTCAAATAAAAATTAAATCAAGAATCTATTACGATTACCTTTGCAAGTATTGTAACGATGTCAAATACAAAAAAAAATGACTACATGGTATTTTATTCTAAAATTTTAATTACAAACTTTGGCTTTATACATATAGTTATATACGTTTGTAAAACCATAAAATCTTAAAGTGAGTAAAAACATATCTGATGTATTATTTATCCTTTACATGGCTTTGGGAAAATAGTATTTAAGAAAAGGAAAACTTTCCTTATAAGAATTTTCCACAGTGAAGTGGTTTCATCGATATTGCAGTTCAGATTTCACTCTCCAGGGCAATATGCCATTGCACCGTATTTATTCGGTTTATTTACAGTTAATAGTGTACTCACTAGCTCAAATAAAAATTTCTGCAGCAACATATTGGTAGCATATTGAAGTAGTAAATTGAATATTGTTATTGCTACTTACACTTGAATAATCAACCATATATTAATGGAAAAATTGATTGTTAAATACACTTGGTTATTTGAATCCCGGAACGCACAAACGTTACACTGATGCCCAATCTTTCTCTATTATTTTAAATGATAAATTTAAAATTGCTCAGAAAATATACTTTGCAAAATTTAAGTACAAAACACTGATTGCAGGACAGCAAAGTGTTTGAAGTATGGGGCGTTAAAATCAGTTACCATTAATTTTGGGTAAGTTTGGCCATCGGTCTAAGATTAGCCCACTACATGGAAAAAGATACTATTATTATACTAATGCCATATGAATATTTTTAGCTAAGCAAAAGTTATTTTTGTTACATAAAACATACATGTAACAAAAATATTGACGTCGTTACGATATTTACTAACGTAGCATCGCAGGAGCTGGTGCTACGCCATGTTTCGCTGCTACGGTTCTCTTAGCGGATAAGTCTACACTCCTACAACAAGCCACACTATATCTATAACTCGTACATTAGCGTAACGATTAAGTTTGAAATAGTTCTTATTTATATTTAAATGGAAGATATTTATGTATATTCTATGTTTAGATCAATAGAAATTATCATTTGTGGTCACCATATTAAGCATATTAATATCTAGTTCAGTCTAGGCCAGTGGTCCTCACGGGGAATTTCTCCGTGGCCGCATTATCAACATAAGTGGTCTTCAATTTTAAGGTGTTAACTGTCAATTCTTGGTAGAAAGACATTATGTTTTTAAAAAATAAAACAATTCATTTATACTACTTCCACATATTTATAATGATCAGGACCGGTTTCGTGCATCATGAGCATTATCAACTAATGTTGTAGAAAAAATCGATAAAACTAGTAAAGCAAATGTTGCTAACTCTTTATATTGACATGGTTCATGGTCAATGTATAACTCCGACCAATATTTTTGAAATGTATTATTATTAAAACGGTGTTTCAGAATTTGATCATGACTGATTTATAATAATGCGTATTTTATGTTAGCCCAGTTAATTGAATTTAATACTGCAAACGATGTTAATCTATTTTGCAGTGCTTTGAAATTTTCATTTGTCAACATCTGAAAAGGGGAAGATGTAAAAGAAACAGGTTTGAAAAAATTCTGTTCTTCGAACCTTCTATCAAATTCAAGATTGAGAGATTTAATGCACTCTATTATTTTATGGTTTAGTTTTAATTTTAAAGTTGCGTCTGTCAAATTATTTATGAAATCACTAAAAGAAGATAACATTGAAAAACTGTCATTTTCAGCTTCTGCCACAAGGTCTTCTGCAGTGTTTTTTAATTTATTAATGATTAAAACTGTCTCGACTATTGTTGAATTACTCTTTTGTAGTTGTTTACTAATAGAACTAATACGCGGCAAAAAATCTTTCATGAATAAAATCGACCCTTTTATATAATCTCTTTGAAGTTGTTCCCTTCAATCTTTATGCACAATACAATACAATGCATACGAAATATTTTATTTCCACAGTATTTTTTGAAAAAATTTAATACGCCATTTATTTCGCTCTTCATAACCGCAGCTTCATCAGCAGTTACAGCACACAATTTATTGGTTGATATGTTTAACTTCATCATATCTGCTTTAATAGCATTGTAAATATTGATTTCATTTGGGCGGTTTTTCAATGAAGTCTGGCAAAATAATTGTTCAACAAATTCACTTTTTTTGGATTATTGAGATTTGATATTGAAATTCCATCAAGCACCCTCAGTCGGTGTCTTAAATTCACTTTTGTCAAAGTCGAAATATCTTGCAAATACTAAAATTTGGTTTGTTTTTGTCACATCGTACTTTTGTCTAAACGTAAGCTTTAAAATGGGCTCTTATTGATGGATTTGCTTATTTCAAGTCCTATAAATTCAAATTCGAATATGACAAAACAAAAGGCGATAGAGAAGCAATTTAAACGTATAATTTTTTCACATACAGATGTCGTTGGTAGTCCCAGAAAGATGCAAACAGCTGATCGCATTATGCCGGAGAATATTATAATTAAATTCCCCGGTACAACCTGTTGCGGTGATTCCCCTACAAAAGCCTAGCCTCTGAAAAGTAGGCCACCGCTATCTTGAGTAGATCGTAACGAGAGCTGCTGCTGTGAAAACCTTTTGCCGACGAATAGTAAATTACTGCTCAATAAAAAAAAGATATTTCTTGACACTCATAAACTTACAATGATAAAGAAATTTTCTTTATGTTTGACTACTACAGAGTTATATTACATTAATTGCAGATCAATTCCACAAACCTGTCATATCGCATCTGGATTTACATCACAATGAAAAGTTATAAGAAAGAAGGTATCATCCAATGTTGATGTTAATAAAAAAGTTTTCTATTTTAGCGCCGGGAAATTGTTATAATCAATTTTCAGCCACATTATTATTGCAAATAACAATTTCGTATGCATATAACAATTTCATTATTGCATATAACAATTATTCGGAAATATAGACAGATAAATTTGTATTTTATGAACAACAGTCTTTTTCGTCATTTTATATTCTGACTACGTTATGATTTCTTTTCCACCATTGAACATCGAATATTACAAATAAATCGGTAAAGTAGGAATCTATGATTTGGTCAATCCAACTGTCACAATTTGTTGATTAGACATTTAAAGGCATGTTATAATTTAAAATTTTCAGCAAAAAAATATGTAAATACACTAAATTAAATTTTTTCATCTAAAGAACGTTAATGGTCCAAGCCAGGTCCATCGTCGCTTTTTTATTTTGGATGTAATAAGAGGCTGGTCCGTCTGTTCTCTTACCTCCGAGTTCCTGACAAAATCAAACCACCGTACCCCTAGTATTCGCCGCAAAACACCTGTTTTAAAAGAACAGTATACGGTTACCATGTGCCTTGGTGAGGTGCCATGACTCGCAACCGTAACGCAACACAAAGCAGAGAGAAGAAGATTGTATAACGTTCGTGTTTTAAATTGAGTTTCAGTTTTAAAACACACAAGTCACCCGATTGCGCGTGGATCCACATGTGTATAAAACCAGGTATTGTGTTAATATACGAAGACTAAACAAAATTGTTAAAATTTTCCACTTAATAGAAACATTAAACTTTTTTAACAAATAAATTTTATATTAATATATGTGTATCGTTGTGTTGTTCAGGAACCAATATCTAAAGTAATTACCTGTTTGGTCAAATTAGTTAATTGTAAGATAAGGGCCCGTTTTACGAATGCCTCAGTTGAGTCTTAACCTTGGTGGTCTTTTCTTCCAGCCGGTGGGATTCAGGTGTCATGCAAACCGCCTAGTATTTTAAATAAAATTTCTTTGGGTGAACTAAATGATGCTGCCATCATATTAGAAGAAGCAAAGCGATTCACGAGTGCAAAAAATCATTTTGATGTTGCGTGGCAACCAAATAGTACGTGCATACGTTGAAAGAAGAAGATGGCATGTTTATTTAATGTTTTTAAACAAAAATGAAATAAAATATACATACTTTTTATAAATTGAATGATGGTTTTTTTTGGCAGCTCTTGTTTATAGATGCAAAATAAATACCTACCTCCCCTGTAAAAAAATATCAAAGCTTCTGTGTGGAATAAACCTAATCGACCTTAAGATGAAAGCAGTGCTATAAGAAAAGCAATCGTTGTTTAGGTGTAGTCCTAGAATTCCCAATCTCCAACAACAAATTGTATGGCAGTTTTACGTAGATCGACGATTCTCAACTAAGTTTTTCGCGTATACCATATATTTGAAAAGATTTCTTTCGAGTTTATTCTGTGATGCTTTATCATTACATAATTCACGATTCATCAAAAACTGCCATATATTATATATGCTAGCAAAGTAATAAACAATAAATTTCATCCTATAGCCGTCATTGTATAACATATCTAGTGAATGCCACGAAATGTGTCGAGTGGCAGGTTAAATAGATTAGTATCGTAATTTATCGCAAAAATCACAATTTGAATTGCTGTTTAATTAAAATCAATGATTACGACTGGGCTTCGTAATTATACATTTTTAAAGTAAGTAAAAATCTTTATCCTGTTAGTAAACATTCAAAAGTTAACATATTACATTTAATTACGAAGTATTTTGTATTATTACAATAGTTTTAGAATTCGTTGTAATTGACAAAAAATATAGTGATAATCGTCCATAATAACATCATATATAAATTGTCTCCTGTCGATTTAATGTCTTCAAAGTAAATGTAATGGACCACTCGCCTGCAACAATACCTACTGACAGGCCTTATAGCATGGCTTGTAACTATAGGAGGCTATGAGTAAACATAAGAGTATAGAGATCGTTTCACGCCCCTGATATGGATTTGATGTCGTATCTACAGTATTGTGTGCAAGCAACATAGGCACATCATTCATCGACCCCGCGCTCAGGACATTCACCTATCTCGTTTGAAGTGTGCTCGCACAGCTGTCGATAAGCGATTAGGCATCATTAGTATTTCGAATCAATAAACCGCCATTTCTTCATCTATCAATTGCTAGAACATCACATAAGAGAATAACTCTGGCAGGTTTACGTCGTTTTCTCTTTTTGTGATTTTTTTTTATAAAATGTCAATTATTATTATGAAAACAATACGTAATTTATTAAATATTTATTGGGTTTTTTTAATATCATCAGGAGATGTTTCTAATCTTAGATTCGATGTACTCAAAACGGTTATTTATAAGTAAGAAAAAATTCATTTTTACCAGTATGTGTTAAGATACGATTTTATAAACCAGAGTAGAAGTTTTCAAATCTCCGAGGTTTTATGAACATAACAGACACTGATTTGTTTCTAAATAAACCTCCATAGAATTTTCCGTTATTCATATGTTTGAAGTATTTAATAAATTAAAAATAACACCGTATGTATCATTCAAATGATAATTGAACACCTTCTACTAGGCCTAAGTGACCTATAGTATTGATTTGAATCCTGGACATAAAACAGAAAACCTTCAAATGTTTCAGTATTCATTAGTATATTTATTTACTTTCAATTACATCCACACACTACGGTACTATACCATTATTATAGATTATATTCTACACCGTTACAAGTTTAAATTTTTGAAATATTTGCCAAGAATTTGTGGGGCAAAGTTGATTCTAAAAAATCAGTTGTGTGCACTATATAATATTATATATAGAGTGCCGGAAGAAAAGTCATTTAACGTTGTTGGTATTTTTTCTAATAAGAAGACACGTGGTTAGTAATAATAATTGCACGCAGGACAAGCGCTTCAATAGAAATTTTTCTTCAGTAGTCAATCTTTGAAATATGTTAATATATGTATTTGAAATAGTGAATTAATATAAGCCATTTTACAGTAAATATGGGTCGAAGATGGCACTTTCAGACGAATCTAGTGTGTGTAAAAACGCGGGAGAAGTAAATGTTTTGTGGATAGGAATGGATTTGTTTAATATAGTAGGCTCGTGGTGGCGTTACTGGGCAAAGGCTGTACCCGGGGCCGCTGGAACTGGGTCAGGCCAGCCGCGATGCGCCACGCCGAGCCAAAAGGACGCTGCACTCGATGGTGCTTGGCCCAGTTACTGGCAACGGCTGGCGAGCGAGTGGCAAGATGTTTTGCATCTCCCGGGCCCTAAAAACGATCTGGTAAAGCGTTCATCTATTTAAGGATATTTTCAAATTTGTATGGGGAGCTGTTATCACCCGCTTATTCAATGGATTATTTTTTCCGATCTCAAAAAAGAGGATTTCGTTCCACATTCTCCCATTACAGCATATTTTTAAATCTACTATAAATCACACATTGTTAATGCCGACTCAAGTCTCAATATGTTTTTGGTCCAAAATGAGTTGATTACTTAGGGGATATCGGTTTCATGCTCTACATATGGCCTAAAAATTATCTCTGTGCGGCTTGGGCTTAAATATTAAGTTTTTGATTGTTCATTAATAAATTGTAATTGGCAAAAAACTGTCTAAAATTCTTATTAAAAAAATATATTTTGATGGCACGAGACTAGGCCGTTTTGATTCAAATTTGATACACGAACTGAATTATTTTTTAATGATAATGTTTTTACGCTTACGAGCAACACCACTCTATTCCTTTAATGAATAATTGAATCAGTTTTTTATCACTGACAGGACAGAGGTCGTCGCACTGCGTTGCGTTGGCTGGCCTCCGGGAAAATCCCGTTTCCGACGAGAGGGAATATTGTATTAAACTGGCGTAACGGTTTACGTTACCCATATCCGGGAAAATCGTGTTCCGCTTCTGCCGCGGGCGGGAGCGTTTTACTTTACATACAAACCGTAGTTAGGTGTAGCAATTCTTTTCAATATTGATGTTTATACTAGAAACGCTTAGATAGTATAGAGTACACGGTATAGAAATTGCATTTTGTATTGATACAATACTTAGTGGACTCGGGTTTAGAATAAGGTTTGAACACGTGAAGTTGAATACGAAATATTGTTGGTTCCATTGTAAAATTGTAAATCTGCAAAACCACAATTTTTCAGGGTAGCATAAAAACAGTTTAAAAAATAACTTTATCGAATTAAAACAAAAATAAAACACGTAACTAGTATACGCATATATTTAAGAGTGATGAAGTATTTTTTATTTCTGTTTTAATTGCATAAAATTGTTTTATTTTCACCTGAATACTTTTGATTTCTGAGACATACATTTTTGCAATGGAGAAACAACGAAATGTAACATTAATGATATAGCATATTACTGTAAATAACATTTGTTTTGTGGCTTAATCTCTCTACTGCTAAAATGATAAATACTATCTATTGGTTCTTTATCAATGATTCCATGAATGTGAAAAAATGAAATTTATGGAGAAAACAAGGTCACCACTAAATAACAGAGTCGGAAAAAACGTTTTTGGTTCACATTTTATTTTACGTTTACGTTAATTGCCTATAGCATTTTTTTAGTGATCCAGATTAAAGTTTCAGCTAGATTAAAATAAAACCTTACAATTTATTTAAGATGAATATAAATAATAATTAAAGTAATCTTTTTGGGTTTATAGAAAGGCAAAGTAAGCCAACTGTGTTTCGCACTAATTAGATATCCTTGGTTTTAAGTACGATTGAATATTGATCTTTTATTTGGCATCCATATGGATTTTCCTACATGTTGGTATTGAAGCGAATACATGAGAAAATTCTGCAATATATATATTTTTTTTAAAATCAATTTCTTAAGCCCGCCAAATTTTACTCTCTTGAAGCGTGAAGGTTGTTTTTGATTTTAAATTTTTTTCTCTTTTTCTTCGGGGTCTAGCAGTTTATAATCTTGAAATTCTGAAGACTCTTAACTTACATGACTACAGTTCTAATGCCATATTTTGTCGTTCTCATTTGCGAATTAAATAAAATAAAACTGTCAATTATGAGAATATTTTGTAACGGATATATCCATTGATCCACCAAGTCATCTTCCCGGCAATAATAATATTTGCAATTAATTTTGATTGCCCAAGGCACAACACCCATTATTAATCAGGTAATTAGGCTTAAAATTTAGTATTACAGTTTCAAAATTAATATTTTGCGCAGCTAACAGAAATTCGCAAGACCGCAGGCTGGAAATTAATAAACGGTGAATTTTGTTTCGTGACGTCATGCATATTTAAAAAGGTCGAATAAGAAGGCCCCTTTCGGTACACGGTGGGCGGCGGGAACTTCACTGTATGCATTGTATGCGAACCTCGAATGGCGCGCATGATAAATTGAGATGCTTACAGCAAATGATAAAAACTGTACCATTTGCATTTAGATTTATTATTTAAGAACAAGAGTTTTTGCAATTTTCTAACATTAGAAAACGCGTTTATTGATTCGCTAATAACCATCCCTCTTAAAAACATTCACAAATTATTACACTCTTCCGAATTAACAAAAGTCCTCAATAAGATTTTATTGTTGAGGTGATCCATATAATTAGAATTGGGAGAAGGAAAGGTATAAAAAAAATGTATTTTTTTCTTAAATGAATTTTTAATCATATTTAACCCCTAATGAGGCAGTGGCAATATCTTTCTCACATAAAATTTATCAAATATGTAAAACAATTAACTGTCAAAGTGATGGATGCATTCCTATTGCATAGGCTTGAAACATAGACAAAGTTGTTGAGTTAAGACAGATTGTGGTCTATACTTGCACATGGCATGTTAAAAAATAGCCAAATTGTATGTGGGAAGCATATTACCCGCCCGCCTGTTTAAGAGTTGTAAATAATTCTATCAAATCTTATTATATCACAGTTTGAAATGTCAGCCCATTCATGAGCACGCCAATGGCATGGATACGAATATCAAGGTGCCTAATTAAACGTCTCTAACTGCTTTCTAAGTATGGTAAATATTTTAGATCAGTCACGAATTTCATAATAAAATGGGTTTAATCGGTTTTGATACTTCAAGTTGTTTTTTCACACAAAGCTTGTTCAATTTTTATAGTAAGCTTATTTATTTTACTAGCGTAGTTTAGAATGGCTGTACATAAATTGAGAGAAGTGCAAACATGGATACGTAGTGAAAATTTGCTAAAAAATATATTCAACAAGAAGAATTTAAGACTAGAAGCTCAGTTCCTAAAATCTTACATGGCGTTGTGTGTCAAAATATGCTTACTTCCAGCTTCTTTTTTTGTAACCCTGTTCAATCTTAATGTTTAACTAGTTTAACGTGCTAAAAGGGTTTCACGATAATATTAATATTTCAATTGATTTTTACGATTGAACCGAGGTAATCCTAATAGGGAGATATAGAAAAGTTAAATGTTGAAATGCCTCACCTGCACAATTTACGAAATGTCAGTTAACCAAGTTCTGCATTAAGCTGACCATATGGACTTGTAATGAATCTTATTATCAGAAGAATTTGTCATGAGAACCTCTGTTTATCGGTAACAGAAATTGATAGAAGGATACGTCTCGGACAGGACTATTGCTCAACTTGTCTACGCTCCATTTTTTAGGATCGGATGGTTAAGAGGAAATTTAAACTTCTCAAATATGTATGTTTTCGAACACACATTCATAAACAATTTATGTAGTGATTTGTACTGGGATTCAATGAATTTTTTTTCAGACCACAACCCAGAGATCTCAAATTTAAATTTGATATTGACGTACACCAGTTTTGGTTGGGACTAGGGCTTCCAACCCGGTTTAAACCTAAACCGATTAACCGGTTAACCACGTGTTTTGAAAAAAAACCGAAAACTGGTTTATTTCACGCGGTTAACCGCGTTTGTTTTTTAAAAAATACGTTTCTTCATTTATATTTTTTTTTTGACAAATATAAATATTTCCCATTGAATTCAATGCGAAAAAACAATATTCATACAGTATTGTTGAATATTGTCACCACACAAATATTACATGTCAAAAAGGTGTTGAAATTATAAATAGAAATGATTTCATACGATAAGCAATAACACCACACTATCAAAATACACGAGGATTTTTAATCTATATTTAATAAATAAGGTACATGTTACACAATATTCTCTTATTTTAAATAAGAAAAATCATCCGTATAAATCTTGAACAAATCGCCAACCATTATTCTTGTCCTAGCCGAATCCTTCTATCCCTACCCTCTTCGGACAAATAAATGCATTCAAATATTGCTCTTTTTATGAGTTATATTATCAACCCTTTTTATCTTTATTTTGTGTGTAGTTTCATGTAAAAGTGATTTTTTGTATATAATGAAATGAAATATTTCGGTTTAAACCGGTTAACCGGTTTTTTGTCAAAAAAAACACCGGAAACCGGATATTTACGGTTAATTGGATGCCCTAGTTGAGACTGACCCAGACTTATCTTTTCGCTAGGGTAAAAGCTCTCAAATAAATCGGCGATAAAAAATTGATAAACTCAATACAATAAAGAATTATTCCATAAAATTATTGCATATGATGTCATTAAAAGTTAAATTTCATTTGAACAAATATCTTGAATTAATTTATACGTGCAATTTCAACATTTTGCAATTAAAATGCCTGTTGTTTAAAATGCTCCATCCGTTTCCGCCATATATTTTCATTATGTATTGTAATTATTTACGATATTGTTGTTCTGTTTCGTTTTTTCTTTTCTGAAAGCGGCAGTAAAATGAACGTGAAAGCGTCATATTGTGTAATAAGACGAATCAACGCTAACCGATTTAATAAAAGTTTACTAGTCGCGTAAACGGACGTGTAGTATGCAGAAGACGTGCAGCCGGGTGCATTTGATAGTTGTGATTATATTTGGTTTACAGAGGATGGAAACCAAATAGCATAGAGCTCAAAAAGTGTTATCAAAACACGCAGTTTTACTAATGTTTTGCTGAAGACGATATTTTTTTGTGACATCATTATACTCCAATAGGAAGATGTATCTCTCGGTATTTTTTACTTTGTACTGTTTGTTACAGAAGTATAGTTTGACAATTTTTACAAGGAAAATATAGCGAATTAGAGCGATTGAGTCGCAACTACTTTTCCCAAAATAATGATACAGGTTAGAAATGGCTTTTTGATAAAGGTCAAGCACGTCAAGAAGCAGGCGGTTTTCCAGAGGTATAGACCATTCAAGTGATTGCTAGTGATTAAAACATGGTCCTAAAACGAGAAAATGAGCTTTCAAATGAAAGATATTGCATTGGCTGTGTGAATTTTTGATTTAAGAAAAGGTTGATCAAAGCTGTCCGCACAGGCTTATAATATGCAGGACTGAGTTAAGACAGCTCTCGAAATTGCTACCTCTGGTACGCGATGCACGATCGACTGTCCGAATCTATCGCGCTGAATTATGAATCGACATCACATTCTTCCGGAATGATTTTCGAAATACAAGAGAGAACGGACAGATTTTATGGATGTCTTGAGTTGTGATTGGGATATAATATGCTACCCCTGTATGCAGTGACGGATACAGGTCCACACAAGACAAGACAAGACAAAGATTATCAACCTACTGTGGCATATTGTAGACGTCGTCTTTTCCCGACATCTTGAAATAAGTGCCAATGTATATTGGTAAATGGAGGTTGACTTAGACAAATTTAAGCTAGAAAATTAACACGACTGCATCACAAAGTCAAAAGTTAGCAGCAGCTCTCATGCAAGAAAATCTTTTTTCTATTCTAAAATCTCCAATAAGAAGGAGTTACTCCACCGTTAAGAAACACCTGTCAAGATTCATGGATGTTACACGTATTTTTCTAACAGAGGCTCTAAATATCAAGCCCAGTGGATTGATGATCTCAGAAATTAAAACTTGACTATGCAGAAGAAGCGATTTTGTTCCTTTTTCAACTCTCATGTTCATGCTGAATCATATTCGAACTAATCCTAGTGAATATAATGCAGAGAAAACAAAACGAAGTTATCAATATAACGCGTAATTTCAGTTTAGCTTGGTAACTAACATTAAAGCACAAAATTCACATCTGGTCAACTTGGTAATGGATCTTTTCGACAATGGCCACTTTTGTGCAAAGAGGGGTTAATAAAACGTTAGCGAAATTGTACACCATTATGTAGGTCAAACTGGCAGTTTTCACTGCAGGACCTAACCTCTTTTATACTCTGTCCAATTGCGCAATAATACCGATTTCTCGTACTTACATACAATATCTTTATCTAATTGGTGTGTAGTGTTTTTAAAACAGAACTGGGTCTATCGTTTACCATTATGGTTTAAGAAACTGAATGATAAGTATTTCATACAAATTTTATTAATGTTTGAACTTTACCCATTCATTTGCATTTTTTTAAATGACATATGGAACTTCTTATGTTCTTATAGACCCTCGTGATGTAGGGTTCACATCGAATACCCACCTAAGCCACAATGGTTATAGTGTAATGTACAAATATTGCAATAAACTAAACTATCTACAACGGTTAAACACTCAAACAATGTTTAAATCAAATAAAAAAACATTTTGGTGGCTTTTTAACCTGTTTATATTAAGGACGCAGAGTGATAAACCCTGCGCTCCCGAGGCCTATGTAAAAAGGGCTCTAAGGTTCAGCTCAACCCTGGTTAGCTAGTGAACCTGTTTTGAGACTTACTGGTGTGTGGCATTTTTCACCCTTTTGAGTGTGGGCACACCACGTATTGATATGCCTACGTGGGACTCCCAGCCTTCGACAAACTACACTTGGTGGTTTGACTTCGTGAGAAACTCGGAGATTAGGATTTCGTACCAGACAGCGCCCTGTTACGTCAGTGGTCATGGAGAGATATGGAAACTGGCTGGGCTACGTGCTGCGGACGCCTCCGGAGACTTTCAATCCTGCTTGCTTCTTCTTCCAACCAGTGAGATTCCGGCGTGCTGGACGACCGTCGGGTACTATTCATAGAATGTACTCGACAGAGGTGAGAGACTCTGGCGTGTCATGGGAGGAAACAAAGTTGATATATGCTTCACATTGGGAGCGAATATGGCCAAAGGAGGAAAAGAAAAACGTATTGTTTGAAACAAAAAAAGATTTCTTGACATACATATTCAAACAAAAAACAGTGGGTAGTTATTTCCTATATAACTTTGCGGTGACATGTTTGTATAAGTTTAATATGTCAGTGAAGGGTTGTGACGGCCTCTACGAAAAAGCCTTCGTCACAACAATGACAAGGGTCATACAGTGGTGGAGGTAACAGCATTTCGTATTTTTTGTTGATAGATCGTTGAAACAATAAAAGCAACAGAAATAAAAAACATTCATGTTTTTTTATTTGAAATTGTAATATTGATTGATAGTTTAAAAAATACTTATGTTTAGTCATTCAGATGAAGAAAATACTAACAGATCAAGTCACAACTAACGATTCATTTCATATTTACATATATATTATTAATCTACAATCGTTTTTATCATAGAAACGGCACTAAAAGACAATCGGTGATAATAATGACATCGTGATTTAACTAAAAACAAAATGATTCATCGAAATTATAATTAAAATACGATATTAATATGTTTTTTGGAATTTTAGTACTGCCCTTGCATCTTCGGATATTTATAGGAATATATCTAGTAAGTCTGATTTTGTTCCTAGATGTAAAAAAGAATTCACATCACTTTAAAGCTGTCATTTCTGAAGCATTTGTAAATAGTGATTTTTTGTATATTTACGAAATAAAATATTGTAAAATATTTATTACAACAATAAGTAATCAATAATTTCATTGAGTTTTCATACATAACCATTTCTTTAAGCTTTAAGCCATGCCCGTTTCCAATGCGGACATAATCGATAAATTAAAATATATAGGCAGTTATCAATAGCTCAATCTGCCTTTTCTGTAGCATTGGAAATAGAAAGATAGAGTGAAGAAAATATTAATTATTATAGATGTACCAATTTAACTTGGCCATTAGTGAGGGTGCCACCGTTACATTAGAAATGTTGCCCTACTCAACCAGAACTGATATTACGATAAATTCCAAAACTGATATTTTAGCGACGGTTATTTAAAGTAGACAAGATATTTATTTTGCATAAAATGTTAATTGGAGAAATTTATTCTAGACTGAAAATTCTAGTTCCAAATTCGTTCCAAAAAAGAAAGATGGAAAAATGTCAAAAATCAGTTATTTTGGATACAAATTAAATGCAAACACAAGTCTATTCTGAAATAAGTTCATTTGATATATGAGAAAATCGCATACAGCCATAGAAAACGTTTAGATAGTGGTTTCTCCTCAGTTAGAAGTTACTGGTGACCAGTACAGCTTGGCACACCAGATATACTGCATATCTTGTCTTCCCAGATACACCTGAAGGCTTAATTTAAAATCAGCAACCCCACCCCGTTGAACTTTTTTCCTAACTCATTATTGAAAGTTCAATGCAAATTAATAAGTATTGGAAACAATATTTTAGTTTTGGCTGTGTTAGGTTTCTGTCTTGTAAAATTGTTGAAAATTCATTCATGGCTACATTTGTTATTTGTAACCTTGTCAGCCTCGATAGCCAAGCGATCATAAAGTAACGTGTACAAGTGCTGGCAAGGTCTTTATCAAATTTTGGATTAGATAGTCGCGAAGAGTTGTTGATATATATTTTTAAGCTTGAATATTTTATAATTCTTACCAAATCTTGAATGATTCTTTTCTTGGCTGTTTATTGTTAAAAATACACATCCTTTAACTCATCATTAAAATAATATTATATAAACGCTCTTGCTCCATCGTCGGAGTGCATCTAAACAATTTTAATGGCTTTTCTCTGTACTCTAGTGGTAGGTGTTTAGAGTAGGATGTTTGTAGGGTACCAATTAGATGTTTTCAAGTCTGTGCAAAGTCAATACTAATCAATTAATTAGGAGAAAAATATTGTTCGTAAACGTTCTACAAAATGTTGTAATACAGTTAATAGTTGTTTCGGCATCACGCAATCATCGGAATTAAATTAATTTGCTATTTTAACCTTAAAAATCCGATATAATCATTTAAAATCAATCGGTGTCTTTACAAAACCTGTGAAAATATTTTTGATTTTTTTGCTATCATGTGATTTAATTTTTTAAAAGTGGAAGATATTTTTAGTTTACTTTGGAAAGTTAAAAATTATGTACATAAAATATAATTTATGTTTAATATACTATGAAAAAGCGAATTACAAGTATTGAAGGATCAAGATGGATGAAATGAAACGAAAGATATTGCAAGTAAATTGAATGAATTTGTACGAGAATAGTCCTTTATCAACTTGCGCACTAGGCCATCGATTGTTCGTCGAGTGCATACCCACTCTGCATTGAATAGTATTTTATGTTAAACGTATAAAAAGGCAATTAAATTGCGCCCCTCGCACCTGGCGCGCCGTGCACATGCGTCGGGACGGCCGGCCGGAGGCGCCCGACGGATGCCGACGGCGAACGGGGGAAAAGAGTGAAAACGGTTTTGACGCGACAGCCGTCCTTGTGTGACGTCACGCGTGTGCGATCGATACGGCAGAACGTCCGTCCGCACGCAAGCTTTTGACACACTACTATCTCTCTAGTGATTATTTGACTTTTATCGAGAGCGGATGACTGTGTCCGTGGGCGTATCAAAGGGAACCAACCATATGACATTATAATATTACGAACCGATACTGAAAAAAAGAACCACTTTTTAAAAGTTTAAATACAAAATAAATCGGATTCACGCTGCTTCAATTTGTACATTTAAAAATTGTTTAATCAATATATTATTAAGCGTATTGATTCATAATTTAAAATAATCAACAGAAAGAATATATTTAAAAAAATAAAACACAATTCATTTGTATTACTTCCACATATTTATAATGATCAGGACCGGTTTCGCTCATCACGAGCATTCATCAGTTGATAATGCTCGTGATGAGAGAAACCGGTCCTGATCATTATAAATATGTGGAAGTAGTACAAATGAATTGTGTTTTATTTTTTAAAATATAATGTCTTTCCACCAAGAATTGACAGTTAACACCTTAAAAGTGAGAAAGGATATAAATAAATATCGGCTGTAGCTCAATCACTCTTTTCCAGAGAGTTATTTTCCAATGTTAATTGTCAATACCCAAAGAGATAATATTATGAAAATAGAATAAAACGTTGTACATATCATATTTCACATTTTTTATATGCCTGAATATCTTGATGTTCAATTGTAACATGTTCAAACATTGTAAACGAAAAAGTTGCGATATTTTGATTGTACATTCATTGGAAAAATCAATAATGGTGTCTTGAAGAGGAAAACATGAAAGTAACATATTATAATCACGAGGACATACGTTATGCTAAACCATTGCAGACTGATTTTTCTACCATTCCTGATACATTTAACTAATACTCACTAGAAGTTGTGAAGGGGACGACTGGTGGATCTCCATTGGGGATTCCAACTCGAATATTCGAATGTTCAATGTTTTATGAAGCAACATTAACTACATTAAAAATAATGAAGACGTAATATCGATCGACCCCGCCATCGATGAGTCCTCAATTTGAAATATGATTTGAGATACATCGGGCTCAGGTATCATATTTTTTCGAACAACTTCGTTAGACGAATATTTTACACATTAAGTGAAAATAGATAATTTAATTCAAATTAGATACGCATGATGGGATATCGCCGATTTGAGCTCGAGACGTCCGTAACCGAAACCAATGACGTTGACAATCTCACCACGAACCCAACTTACAGTAAGAATATGTTCATAAAACTTTGATGGTGAAAAAAAACAGTAAATATTTAGTTTTAATTCTAATGATAACGTTTTACCTCAATGTTGACGAAACTGGTTTTAGTCGTATATATACGTAATAAGTTACCAATGTCAAATAGAAATAAAATGTGTTGTTTTTACCAATCTTACATTTTACGCACATATAATGGTCTTGATTAGGGATTACAACTCGAATATTCGATATCCAAATATATTCGGCCATTTTTCAACTATTCGATATTCGAATATTTGGGTAATTATTCGAATACTATTCGTAATAGCTTTTAATGAACTATTTTACAAAAGCGACGAAAGATCACATCACAATTTCTCCAGGTTTCAAGAATAATAGTGAATACCCCACGTATTGTTTTTTTGTCTTCATCCGACTCCGGTACTTTCAGTATCTAATCATTAATCATAATACTTGGGTTTGAATAATGACTCGGGGCTAAAAAAAACCCTTTAAACATGACGTAATTTCAGTAATGGAAAAAATACCGCTGGAATAATCCGACACAGCTGAAAATTAAAAATATTGTAATACAATGGAACGGTATGGGAATGTGTATTTATATTGTCTCTATCTGTGATCTGACAGAAGTGGGAAAAGATGTAGTCGTAAAGTATAAGATATAGATAGAGAAAATATTATATAAGAAAATATTATATATGAGTCGCTAAGCACGCTCCAACTGTTATGGGCAGTATGATAGTTTTAGGAATTATGTAGTTATTTTGTGTCTTTCGATGCATGAGGAAAAGTAAAATATTTTTTTTACACATATACGGTGTAAAAGGAGGATCAATATCGTGTAAAAAAGTCATTTTTAAGTTTGGAAACTAGTTATACATGTGTTATAGTTGTGTAAAATAGATTTTTATTTAATCTGACTGCAACAGAGATTCTTGACATATGATGCAATAAAGAACTACGGCGGGCTCATTTTAATAATATTTGTTATTATAACCCATTTCGCTCGCTTTACTTCTATTCTTCACTACATATTGCCACTTGATTCAGCAGTTTATTTCCTTTTATTTTATGCTTTTTATTTTTCTTTTTGATCATAGCTTGCTCTCATCCTCACATCACTGATTTCCAATTTATCGCAGCATTCGCTGACATAGTTGACATTAATCGTATCTACAAATGTTTCCTTTTATAACCGGGAGTGCTTCAGTACCAACTGCCCAAGATTTGTTGGGTTACACTTACGTGAATAAAAACATAATAAAGGTTATGATTGGTCTAACTATTGGATGATGAGATTAGTTGAATGAAAATCGAATATGAGCCGTTCATTTTTATTTAAGAGGTTGTACGGCACGTGTAGTTGTTCTTTTTCTATTTGTTTGGTCTTTAATTTCTGCGTGTTATTTAGATGTGTATTTTTTGATACCACGCAGACTGAGTTGCGCAACTGTCTTCCACCAAGGATAAACAGTAGACGATAACACATTTGAAATCTATTTTAATATCGGGTTGACCTTCAAAAAAAAATAACAACACCAGCTCCGTTTTCCCTGTCAATAATATCGACCAGAAGGCAGCCTGACGACTCCATAGCTTAGAAATAATTGGAAAGTACTGTACTATTTCCGTGTGACAATGACATACATTAGTCTGGAATCGAATACAAGTATAGTTTGCGAAGAACGGGTGATCGTGCGCTCGGTAATTACGACGTTTGACGTCACAATGCCGTCAGACGGACGCCGCTGATGGAGGCGTCTGCTTTAGAATTTTGGAAAAGCAATAAAAAAATATATATTGCCTTACAAAAGAAAGATGTTCATGCCATCAAGGAGGGCAAAAGAAAACATCTAGTAAAATCAAGGCACACTATTCTGATTTGAGTGAGAAATGGCGCCACAGACAAAAACAGCGAGAGCAAACTATTTCAGTCGCGTTAGCCGAGTGGGAATTCTTCCTAATCGATTGCGTAGTCAAGGAGTTGAACCCTCAAACTGGCGCTTACATACGTTGAATTTTAAATCGTTTTTGAGGATGTTTTAATAATTTCGAACGAAACCCTAATAGAGCCAGATACAAAACCTACAGAGACATATCATCTAACCACTAGTCGTTTTCTTATCTCATCGTTCAATTCTAACTGGCTTTGAAACGAAGAGGTGAAATGACTGACTTAAAACCGGTGTTTGGTAAATATCTCTATTAAGATTCAGATTCAATAATATTCTTTACTGAAATGATCTCCGTATAAGTCTGATAAAATAATACATTAAATATTTTTTATTCTTTAGCATATTCAAATTATTCCACACTAAACTTCTTTTGTTATGTTATTATATTTATTTCTGAGTCAATTTGAAATTCAATTACCGAAATGCATTACACTGGGACAATTTATTGTAATAGTTGCATCATCTATTTTTTTAATACTGATCAAAAATGGCGATGAAGGGTGACATTGAGAATTTGATAGACAAAGTTTGGCATAACGGTATAACCAATGCGTCACTTTCTGACAATCCTTCTGTTTATATGATATTTTTAAGGGGCGGTTGTGGTCAGTAAATATGATGAAAATTGGTCGCAGAAAGTTGATAGCACAAACTTGCAGGATTAGGGAGCGATTTTGATGACATATTGACGTTATTACAATCTCTAATATCATTTTGGAGTTACCCTTTAACTTAAATATATATTTCTGATACTTTTTAATTCGAATCGTAGTCAAAAACACTTACATCCATACATAACATCATATTTTAAATCGATCTATATCCTATCACCAATTTTCCGAACGCCGTATATTATTTGTATGCATTTAAATACTCGACCTCATAAATCATCAATTTATAATATACGGCCCTGATGTGAAGTAATTTTGTGTTATTAATTGAAGTTTGAGAGTATGTTTATATGCAGGAAATGCGTGAAAATCAAGGCGTGGAAGTGTCAGTTGACATTCTATGTCTAAGGAAAAACCAAATGATATTTTTACTGTGGATCAGCCTTAAGGTTGAATAATTTAAATGTAAACACGCAAAATTGCCATCTAGCGGCAGTCGCGACAATGACACAGTTTCGAAACAAGCCACGAGAACACGAAAGCAAAAATTTTCACCACCGATTATTATTATTACTATACGCTATCTAATCAGGCAATGTTTTGCGGCTCACAATTGGTCAAGTCGTTAAATTGTCGGCCAATTAGCTGGCACGAAAAGGGATCGCAATCTTAGTAATATGCTTGTATACATGTGGCTAATTACTCGAGAAAGAATTTTTTTATTTTTTAGTAGGCTACATTTTTTTGATTTCAACGCACGCGGCACCTACGCACATCAGCACAAGGGGTCGCGTTTTAATTAGAAAATAGAAAAAAATCTTGTTTACATCCGAGAGAGTCGTCGAGCAGAACTGCTCTCGGCCTAAAACGATAAGGAAAACCCTTAAGATTTCAATGAATTATTGTTAACAGCTTAATAATAAATGCATAATATAAAAAAGGTCATAAAAGATTATTCAAATTAAGTTAGTCAGCCATACTTTTCTTATGTATAATAAATATCCTACACCGGTCTGTAAGCGTTTTATTATTATAACATCACATGTAGGTATACATTTTGATTATAATAAAAAAATAAAACTAGCTACTTCAGACATTCAGTATTTCATTTTCAATGCCGTCATCTATGACGTGTGTCCCACTAGTCTGTAATAATTGATAATAATTGATATTTTCTATAATAGATATTAAAAACAATGGAATTAGAGATGAACTGTAATATATACACATGTAATTTTGTTTCAGTCAATCTAAATTACCATAATTAATAATATAATTATGTTTGATGTTATTTAGTTTGTGAGCATGCGTTTAAATTAATCAATGTAATCATACGCTAGTAGTTAAATCGGATGCTTTTAAGTTTTAGAATAATTATCCGTAAATTTAGTGTATGAATTCATTTTATATCAATTTACCGTGACTCACAAATTTTCTCTGGTGGCTTCTGTGCAGCTCAACGTGGGTTAAAATGCTAACACATTAGCGAACTAGCTTGCACGAAAATAGATTTATATCTATGTAATTATTATTACTAGCAGTTAGCGTGGTCTTCCAAAACGAGAATGAAATTACAATATCAGATATAGTAAAAGCTCTAGATGATGACGAAACTTGCGAAATTTCTCGAGGAATATTTTAGATTGCGTGTAGGGGTGTTTATTAATAAATCTAAAGCCCAATTTTGAATTTAATGTTTATCCATATAATAAAGTACAAAATTAAAATAATTATATCGACGGTGTTTGGCCAATTGACGTAACTCTCAAAACTTAAATTGTTCAGAGGATAGTTTAACTTGTTTTTATCGAAAAAATTATATGGTGAGTTCCGTTATGAATCTTGGAAATTAATTCTCATGTTTGAAGATGCGGGATTATACGTAGGAGTGTTGATATAATAGTGGCATACATCAAGTGGGCGGGTCAGAATTTTTAAATCTTAAACCAATGTAAAATGATGTTTCCCTTCCAAAAAGTGGTCAATTTATTTTTCTAATTTACACCATTTGACAGAGTGCTGCTCTTTCGTCTTGAAAATGAGATCATTAACTCATTTTCGTATTTTTTGAGGGTTACATCAATTGGCCAAAACACTTAAATTATAAGGAAAATTCAGAGAAATACGATTATTAATAGAAGGTATTTAACGAAACTGGCTGTGAGTTGATCGCTTAAAACTCGTTTTAGAAATAGATGAACTTGTCTATCTTCGTGATAATAGAATTATGCTTTTTCAAGCAATCGGTTACGTTTAATTTTTCTGTGAGATTGCCCCAAAATGAATGTCGAATAAATAGAGCTGTTTGCTGTGGTCCGTCTTCATACGGGCTCAATAGACCACGCTGACTTGATCTCAACGAAGGCCAACTTTGAGGCATTCGATACATTTGCAACATCATATGGGGTTCGGAATATTTTCGATTTCTCTTTAGCTTCAACGCGGAGTAGATTAAACTCTAGCGCTACAGCGGATTCTCAGTATATGGATACACAGGATACTTAATATCGCTTAAATTAAATGTCTGACGAAGTCAAATTTTCTTTTTTTTTCTCTCTATATTTTCTTTTCTTAAGCACAGTGCGGGAATAAAAGATCAGTCCCGTGCAGCTCTGCATTGAGCCAAAAATATGAGGTGTAAATTTGATTATTTTATTGATCGTTATTGCGTTATGGAAGGCGGCCGTGAAACAACGGCTGGATACACATAACGGGTGGAGGTGGGGAAACCAACTTGTACGCTTAATTTTAAAGAAATATTAATTAGAGGATACTGTTTATAGGTGTATAGATCAGAGTTAATGAAATTGTATTGACAAGTAATAAAAAATGTATTTCCGTGAACATATTAATAATAATTTCTGATAAGTTCGAGTAATAGCAACAAGTCAATATTAGCTTTTGAGATTAATTCTCAGATAAAGCTGTAAAAATAGCCTATTAATTATGTTTTTCATTAGGATATTGACTGAAAAAATATTTCGCACATTGTAAGTTGACAGTTTGGTGTTAATGATTTTACTAAATAAATATTAATCGAATGACTATCACTTGTTCGGTTTACAGACTGATGTTTCATCTTAACTCGTGACATGTTATCATTCGCGTCGGTTAAGGATCTTGCGGGTTCGACTCCCAGTACGGACAGCTTACATTGATTTGTCAATCGATTTATGGATATCATTCGATTCTAAAAACGGAGCGTGGTGAGAGCAATTAGCCAACCACTAATCTGGTCCTACCTCTATTCTTATAGCCTTAATCTCTTCGAAAAATGAAGGTTGAGCGAATAAGTAACAAGCAGTTCTTGCAGAAAATCTTCGGTTGAGATACCTTCATTGTGGCCTGTGCTCTACATTGGGAGTGGAGAGTGATTAAAAAAAGGTAAAATATATCACTACCGACAAAATTTTAACCATAAATTGAACAAATTATTATTTATAAGGAAATAAAATATTGTGCACAGCGTATAGATAATGTAATACCGTATTTTTGAATCGGTTATTTTTTCTTTATTTAGTTTCATATTTTAAAATTTATTTTGTTCTTCAAGAAATCGCATGGCTACACATATTATGCGGTGGGTTAAGACCAGGTTGTAAATATGAAAACTTAAATGTGGTAGAAAATGCCGAGTTTTTGTTCTTTTAAAGTCACATTTTGACAAACGGACAAGTAAGTGGGAAATGAAAACATTATAGTCACCCATGGTTAGGGACTAAAATCAATAAATTGGTTTAGAAATTAACGGAAGTAAAGGAATCCATTTGATAGTAGATTGAAAGCCCTAGAATGCTTACCATTTGGCTACAGCATCCGAGCTTGATTAGTGAAACTTAATAAATATTCAAAATGAATTCAAAATCAAAAAAGTTTTTGACATGCGATTAGTTTAATTATTATTTGTAAAGTTATAGTGCATTTCTGAAAAACCTTGGTATCGATATTAATTCGAGTTTGTCATTTTTCTAGGAAAATACATATTTTATGCTTGTTCGGTGTTGCACTAATTAAAACCGTATAACGTATAACACGTGGGTTTTTCCCGCGTAACCTTTGCCAGTCGATTTTAATAGATAGATGAATTCTAGGAATACCTTTGTTCACGGCATGGCACGTAATTTGTTTTCGTTGAAAAATAAACTTTGAATATTCTAAAGCTATGTATTTAAAAATATATTATAGGCATAATTTGTTTCTGCTCATCATGTTCACTGTAAATACAATTTATTTTATTTGTTAACATATTGAAAGGAGTTTGTATTTAAAAAGCAAAAATAATTCATAAAAATAAACAATAAAAATTGAATTGCAAATAGGTTTTAATAGTCAGAGTAATGATACCTTGATAAAACATTTAAATTGTGGTCATATAATCGGGTTTTTAACCACTATTCTTGAAAATAGTTAAGTTGGGGTGAAATTCAAGCATGAGAACGAACATCGACTAATAAATTTGTTCTGGGATTTGGGCTCTGGATCTCCAAATGGAAGCCAGTTTCCACTCTTTGACGATGATCACTTTGATGATTTTTTTTATTTTCTAGATTGAAAAGGTAAATTGTTTAAGTGTTATAATGAAACAAATACAGTTTCATTTTAAACACATGCGCACGTGTCTCTTAATAAGAATAAAGTAAATGTACAAGTAATTAACCTATTTTCAATAAAAGTAACCAAAATAAGAAACGTGGACGCGGGATTGATCTAAATTGTAGAGTTCAGACAAGTGAAACCATCTTTTGTCGGATTGAGGAACTAACAAATCACTATATAAGTAATTGGGGTACCATAGCGGCCATTTGAAAACAACACCTTATGCAGTGAGTATTTTATTTTGAATTTGTTAAGGATATCACTGAATGTAAGCATATGATACTTAATTTAACCAAGAGTGGTCCTACAAGAAGCTCTGAAGCAACTCTGATGAAAGGTTGTCATGAAGTCCTCTGATTAGACATGGTCAACTATTGAAAAAAAGTATCCAACTACTGGAACATTAAATTTTTTAGATGGTCAACTACTGAAACATTAACATGACAGACCCTTTCCTAATTTTTGTCTTATCATTTTAATTAAGACATTTATTAGATTCATTATGAATATATTTGCGTCATCAATCGGTCTAATGCTCAACGTTAATCGTTATTTTTGTTGAATTTTTCTCTTAAGCGGTCAACTGCAGGTACGTTTACCTTATATTTTCAAATAAAAAAATTTCTTTTAAAATTTCCTCCTTTCGACCAAGAATCGAAACCTTAAAAGTGAATTAACAATTTTATGTTCACCGTGATTCTCTTTCAACATTTTCTTTTTTGTTAATTAACAAGAATAATCCTAAATGGAATTATGTAAAGCTTTACGGCTTAACATAAACTTTTAAAACATTGCATTAAAATAGTTTTAATATCAAAATGTGAAATTAAAACATTAATGAATAAAAAAATGTTGAACACGTTGACAACTCTTAAATAAAATATAACATTGATACAACCTTGAACTCTAAAAACAATGAAAATTCGCTTCGCCGAAATAAGTTATAAAATGCTAAAAATAGTTTATTGTGTGTAGTAAATTATTGCAGTTGGCGTGAAAATTTAATAAAAGAAAGCCGACCGGAACCAGGAACTGATAAACATCACGTCACGATAGCGCTGGACTCCATTTTCTTCTTTCGACGACATTTTGTTATTGTATTCGGAAACGCAAATGAAGTTCTACATTTAAAAAATACCTCGCAAAAAGCTTTTTCGAACACGCGGTGAGTTCCCTTAACCCCGTAACGGCTAGTCACAAAATAAAAAGATCAATATTTAGATTCAAATAGTAGATAAAATAAATTTCGATGTATGAAAAAATATGGTGTTATTTAAAAAATACCCTGTGCTCGGATATAATGAATTAAAAAAAATATAGTCATTTAGAAAATAATTTCACTGTCGAAAACCATCTAACGAACGGACTACCACCAAGCCGTCTCAAACATTCCATTCACTTGCATAATATAAACAAAAAAAACGAAGCTAAGGAAATAGCAATGCAAAATAATTTTTATATGAAAATTATTCAATTCGAATTAATTTAGATTATTTAGTACAACTAGTAAAAAAACCAATTGGTTTAAATGTATTCTTGCCACTATCTATGGCGGTTAAAATTTCATAGGAATTTTTGAATTTAACTACCCGATTAGGTAACAAAATATTTCACGCAATGCCATGATAAGTATAACATTTAAAAATCTTTTCTAGGTGAGGGTCTGTTGGAAAAAATTCAGAATATTGAAATCTATGTCTTATGTTTTTGAGATTAAAACAATATGATTGACGTAAAAGATACCATTAATCAGTTGGTAATACTTATGTAGGATTTAGTGGGAATGGGGCAGAATGCGAAGTTACTATCTTAGGAGCCTCAGTTATGATGTTTTAAATTAACGACGCCATGAATAAAAAATATCGATTAATATTTTCTTTTATGTAGTTGAGTTTTTGAAGGAGATAAGCCTCAAAAATGTCTGTTACCCTGGGGCCTCGTATTTTCTTTAAAATGATTTGTAAACATACATATATATATATATATATATATATATATCACGACAAACGAAACATGAAAAGACTTTTATGTAAAGAAAACGTGCCTTATTAATTAGCAAATAATAATATATAGATCATTGTATTCAATATGTAATGATTCATCATTATGTTATTATTAAATGAAAAATTACAGATTTGACTGGATTATTACAAAAATGGTTTAATATTGTTTACGTATAGCAAAAAACCTACGGAAAATTCATAAATTTAACACTTTGTTTAATTAGTAAATGCACACATAAAAAAAATATTGAAAGGTTAAAAAAGTTTTACCATCGATGTATACGTAGGGTTAGTGTGACGTGTTTAATTTAAGGGCCACGCGATTTGTATGTCCTGGTGACGTTTAACAAGTCGCGATATTTTATAATATAGGCATTATGAGCCTAACACGACTGGATTAATGTTTTTACTTTAATAGAATTAGCCACGCACGAAAAATTCTGCGAATTCTGAAAGAAAGTAATGGAAATGTATTTATAAAGTCATTTATTTATGAAAGATAATCTATAATACGAAAATTTTACCATTCATATCGTTACGCTTAGAAAAGGTCTTGAGTTTTTTTACGAGTTTCAGCCATTCACTATCGTTTTATATTTTAGTTTATTGTGAAGCACTCAAAAACAAATTAATGGTAAACTTCAATTTTACTATAGTGTTATTACAATGATTTTAATTTATGTATTGTTACATTGGTTTTAATTTATGTGATATCTTTCATAATTTGAAAAAGAATAATAAACAACACTGCTCGCTTAAAATGAAAAGTGTTATATTTAACCGTGTTAAATATTTGTGTGTTCATATCTGTTGTAAAGCTGTAAAATTCAGTAGACGTTTTTGCAAAAACTATTGATGAAAAATATATCTCATGCAATATCAAAATTATTCTAGCAGATTTACAAAGAATGATAAATGTTACCATCAACATTTAAACGACATTAAATTGTCATAGCTAATATAAGACATCCTACGTGTTCTATTCAGCGTTGAATTTTTGAGCAAACATTGTATCTTTTTTCTTAATTGGCCATTATGCATAAGTCTATCACACCCTCAAGATTCTTTGTCTCCATTTAATCTCGTTGATAGTCATGCTGGCGTCCAGTAGCTCCACCAAATAAAAGTTATCAGTCACCTTCCAAGATGACGGAAACCGTCACGATGAAAGAATATGTAGGCATGATTTAATCTGGAGCACGTGGCCAAGCCATCCTTTTCACCGATTATTAATGCCGTACGTTACAAACCACTACATAGTCCACTCTTTAATCAGCGAATTCCTCGTAAAATCAGGTACATATTTCCGAATTGAAGTATACCGTTGCAGTAACTAACCGTTCCAGGTACCACCGTATAAAACCAACGATTGAAAAGTAGTGACGTGTGGAGCAGGGAATGTTTGTAACTCTATACACTAATATCTAATGCATTCTTTTCTTTTTTGTCTATTGGTACAAGTACCTCTCCATCCCAATTCTAGGTTATATACTCATTTGAATACGATCTAAATATATATATTTGTTATTCTCACCTGAATAGCAATTGTTAGCAGTCTCCAGTTGGCATCCGATAGCAATTTGACCGTTTTAGCAATGTCATCCCAGATAATCACTCACTTACACTTATGTATTGTAAATTTAGAATGAGATAACTAACACTATTATACTATGTAGCTAGATCACTTTATTTATTTAAATTATAAGCTTTTTACTATGTAAAAATATATTATTAAAACTATTTTGTGGTTTTTTTTTGTTAGCGGGTTCTCTGAAAGATAAAATTTTACTTTAACTTTAAGTTCTAGATAAACCGATGCTGCTAGTTAATAAAAAACGGTTTCAACACACTTCAAATATTATTATTGCATGTTACTCCCAAAAGATAAGACATTTTTTTTCCAAAAAGCGTATTTTGTCAAAATTACAAAATACTTGACTCCCATCATAAAAAAATCAGTCACGCGAAAAGTGTCGGCGTTAGAACGTTGGAAAATTTTGAAGTTTTCATGAGTGACATCACCATTGGCAGGTTGGATATACATATTGGGCGAAAAAACAAATCCATCAAATTATTGACTATCGTTGATTTTTTACATGAAAAACAATTTTCACATAATATTGCCTGTACAATAACATAATACACTAACCTGACGATTAGATGACAAGGTGTAGACAAATAAGCGGTATTTCAACATTTTTTTATATGTGCTTTCTTAAAAAATATATTCTTTATTTATTGCTCTAATGTTAGTAACTGAAAGTTTGTGAAGATTCAGTATTATTCGTCCATCAAATTAAAATTATTACATATCCTAGTTTCCGATTGATTTAGAGGTAAATTTATAGAATTCTATTTTTAATATATAATTAAAATTGATAACTTTGTTATTTCACTAGTTGTGTTTCTAATTGTAGAAAGAATTGATTGCAATTTAATTTATCTGTATAATGTATTTAAAAACGTTTATGACATTATTGTTGCAAATTGTTGATGTTACCCCATTTCACACACCGGTGCAATAGTATTTATGTTTAAGTTGGCAAAAATATGCAAAAACTTATGTAACAATATTAATTTCTAATCGACACCCAGCTGAATATTGTTTGTTTAGTTAAGTATGTACCAAATACCAAAGCTTAGTAGATAATATATAATATATCTATAATATATATGTTTTAATTTTTTAAATAATATAATTTATACTGAATTCCACCAAGAATTGTTAAAATTATCAAAATTGAAAACTGTCATTAATTATTATAAAGCATATTGTTTTTTAAAAGTTATGTTAGTAAGGAATTTATAAAAAATATTTCCGTAAAATGGCTCAATGCTGCTGATGGCGTATGGTGCCACGGGTATGGACTACTATATTTAGGTTAAAAATGTAGCATAGTTTATAAGTAAATATAAACATAATAAAACGAAATTAAATAATGGGTATAAAAAAATAAATAGCTTTAAATAATTTGTAATAATTATCAATCGATTGCGATAATATTAAGATAACAAAGCAAACTCGGAAATGATTTTTAATTTAACTTATAGGCTTTATATAAATAAATACATTCACAGTTTAACATGAAAAATCGGTTACAACAAAATAATATTGTGGTCTTGACAAAATAGTATGTAATTTCATACTTTTGTTGTCTTCGTGAAAAAAAAATCGTTTCACCCGAAAAGATTTCGCAATTTTTTTTAAATTTATTGAATATACATAGGTAAATGAAGCGATACTATTGTAATTAATTTGATGTGTTTGACAATGTTAAGATTGTCAATATAAGTATAAATTTTAACATCGACTGTTTTTAAATAAGCATTAATTATGGAGAAGTATTATTCATTATAATAAGGTGAAAATAGCAATGTTTTTATTTATTTACGTTGCTACTTTCGATCTTATTTATAACTTATACTACGAAAGCACACGACAAACAAACACATAAATAAAATATTTCCGATGCTATGAATTATTGCGAAACATTCAATATAGCGAGAATCCGTGATTAGTATTTATGAAACCATTGCCATGCTTCGATATCATTGATTTGTCTTTCGTTTAAGAATTCCACCATTCAATTCAGTAAGTGAATACACATATAGACACAAGTTTGTATGCTGACGCGCTGATCAGAGCGCTATTTTTAGATATGGCACAACCCTATTTGATTTTCGTATTTTCAATTTAATAACAACTATTCCACGCGTTTATTTATAATAATTACTGTATTATACTGTATTATTTAAAAATATGTTATGCTGATAAATGAAATTTTCTTTCTCGCTAAATTTAATAATGTTTTTTTTTGTTTCTTTAATTAAGAATGTTTGCTATAAATTTTGTTGTTAAGGCTTTGAATTTCAATAAAGTAATATAGATATTTTGCTGTAATTTGTGAAGTTTGACTGTGTTCAATGAAAATGTACAGTGACTAGTCGGAAAAATCGTTATTTTCTTACAGTTTATTTAAATTTCTATACTGTTCATTGTTAAGAAATCTACGACGTTTATATCTAAAACTGTGAATTCTGTCATCTTTTTATAGCCAAAAAGTCACGATGCAATATATTATAATCACCCTTTCCATAATACAAGTCCACCATCTTTGATAAAATTTCATTCATTCAACAAAGTCGATGATGTCACTGCGTGTTTACATGTATATTATTTTTCACCTCAAATCGGTTATTCCTTTGTTTTAACTCCACACTAGCCGCGTTCATCACGGTGCAAAGTCGGTGGACACCGGCGCAGAAACAAAAAAGTACGATTTTCGTTCGCTAAATTACGAAAACGGCGGTCGGCCGCTGGAATATTCGCACCGACGGGGAAAACGAACATCCCCCTGCGCGGATGAAAAACTACTGACGCGCCTGACGTTGGCCACAATGGCCGTGCTGGAGTGCGACGTTTGCAGTATAACCGTCTGCGCAGTCGCCGTAGAAAACTCTCAATGTACAGGCTGTTTCGGTCTGCATTGAGACACAGGATATAAAATACCATCTGGATCTATAAATATCCACTGCGAGCATGCACCCTGTAGGAAATTTACATCACCCATTATCGTTTTGCGTAGTTTTGGAATGTTTTCCCAAATAAACTTTTTTTACATTCAGTTGTATCGGTATTGAAAACATACTCAGATATATTTATGTATAATTAGAAATGATTTAAAAATTCACTTTAAATGGCAAATGAGATATTCTGGAGAATTATCACTGTATATTAATCATTTAGTCCACGAAAAATTTTACATAGTTTATTTTAAAAGCAATAATACATTCTTTTTACAGTGTTAATATCTTTAGGCTTAATCGTTATAATTGTCACAAATAATAAAGTATTTGAAAAATTCAATTTTTACAAATAAATAAATAAAATGTATATATTTTCGATAGCTTGTATCTAGCAGTCGAAAGTTTTATATCGACAGTGTTTTGGTCAATTGATGTAACTCTCAAAAAATACGAAAACGATTGAATCTCATTTTAAAGACGACAGGGCAGGTCTCGTCTAAAAGATGTAAATGAGCAAAATAAATTGACCACTTTTTGAAAGGGAAATATCATTTTACATTGGTTTTAGGTATAAAAATTCTGACCCCCATTCGATGTAAGCCACTATTATATAGACACTCCCTACGTATAATCTCGTATCTGCCAACATGAGAATTTACAGGAGTGCATTTCGAAAATTCATAATGCAACTCACCATATAAAGTTTTCGATAACAGTTTTGACACTCTCCTGAACAATTTCAATTTTGACGGTTCCATCAATTGGTCAACACACAGTAGATATGTTAAGTAAGTTCATAATATATTCATAAGAATACACAGTCTGGTATGTAACATAAAAAATTAAACTTAAAAAACGAAAAACATAGTAAAGGTTATAATTATATTCATTAGTTGCTATAATGCTATGCAAACATTGCGAGAAACATAAAAAATGAAATCTTACCAAACCCTGTAAGTTTAACTGATACTAAACTTGTTTCGATCTGTTGAGTAGCATTTTTAGGCAGATCCAAATTTTAAAGAAAGAACATTTATTAATGATTGATAAATAAAGATTTATATTGAAACAGGTATAACTTTTTTAACTTGAATACTAATTATTACATTTTGGTCATAAATAATTTAAATATAGCATTATTTTCTAAACGCCGTCACAATTTTGATACAAGTATTGTTTAGAAGCTGGCTATTAAATAGTCTTCCGACACAATATTTTCATGTATTGACAAAAAGATGATTACTTAATACACTGTCACTTATATTTTGAATGAACAACAACAAAACATTGTGTAATATAAATGAATCGATAGAATTGGCATAACTAAGAAAGATCTAAGAATACGCGAGTCGAATGAAACAGTCGTAAATGGTAAACTGATGTCTTATAATTTTTACTTAGGCTGTGGTCATTGTATAAGTGAGCTGGATCGTTGTTTTTGTATTATGTGTGACGTCACTTTGACGAACCAAGTTTTTATTGTCACCAAAACACCGTTGTAAACATAGTACATTGTATTTGGATAAGCACGTAATGACGTCAACAAATACGAAAATGGTGACTGTCACATTTTTATCCAGCTTACCTGTACTTCTTAAATCATAGACTGTGGTTTATATTTACCCAAATTGGGTTCCGTTTTATTGATTTCACAAGTATTGCATACATTGTGAAATTGAATATGTAACAACATGCAATTTTGTGCATATTACAAACTGCAATATCTCATTCGTAACAGCATTTGCAAGAAAACTTTAAACTCTTCGCTTGTGCTGTCGTATACTAAAAATTGGTTCAGGGGCTGTCAGCGTCTCGCAAAACTTAACGTTGTTACATATTTTTTGTTTTCGTAGAAAAAAAAGTTACATGTAAGGATTAAATCATTTTCATTCTCAATGTGGACTTACCATGGAGAATCTCAATGGAAGTATTTGTCACTCAAAGCTATCTTGTCAGAGATGGTAATAAAATAATGAATGTTCATAAATAATTGTTCTTATTATGCCGAGTATTAGTGATAGGATAATGGGGTAGGTGGAAAAGAATAAAAACGTCACAGACATCTATACCTTTGGATACAAGATACAACAAAATGAATCGATTTAAATTTGAGATGAAACCTCGACAGCGCAATCAAGTAGAGTGAAAGTTGAAAACATTACTGGACTTATAAACATTTAAACTTATAAATTTTGTATATGAAATCATTTACTAAATAAAACACGTTTCAAAACGTCACTGATCTTGAAGAATACTGATAATGATGCCGGAAAAGTTTGCCAAAAACTTATTATGGGTCTTTAAAATTTTGAAGCACTGGAATTTGCATGTCACAGAAAACCATACATAGGACAAAGTAAGAATAGACTCGGGCCATTGCAGTATTATTTTTTAATATGTAACTACACAATATTTATTGAATTCTCGTGACTCATTTTTGAACGAGTATGCTGAAGTATTGCCATTTTGTATAAATTGTCGATTAAATATTCAACGGAAATTGTTGTAAGTATTTCAATATTTAAATTTGTATTATTGAGATTTTTTACACTTCCATGTATTTTGTCACTAACGACCCGGGTTTCGCCTTTCGGCAGTGTACAAAATCTCAATAATCCAAATTTGATATTGAAATTCCATCAAGCACCCTGAGTCGATGTCTTAAATTTTCAATATTTGTTTATTTACAAAACTGGGAGCTGTTTCATATTTATTGCGCCACTTAACATAACGTAAAGATTTCGAAGACTATTTTTAATAGTAAAATCACACGGATCATTAAAATTCAAACGTGTATCTCACCAGGGACCCGGTTCTTGAGATCGGATATGTTGTTCGAATGCGAGAAATTAGGTATTTTCAGTGACTATGTAATTTTATTTTTATTATTACCGGCTACCATACAGTTACATTGTGTAAATGGATGTAAGGCTTGGTCCTAATCCATGCAAAAACCCTAATTTAAAACTTGTTAGAAGTCGAAAATATCAGCTTAAGATTTTGTTTAGAAAATACTTATGCATCAGGATCTTCAATTTTCGATTTGAAGAATTGCGAGCCCGAATGATAGTTTCAATACGCCATTGAAATGTCAATACATATCAAAGACTTAAATTGTTATCTTCCACAGAGTAACTAACCTGTGAAGTAGATAAATATCTATTATATTCAAAGTTGAAATAAAAAATCTGTTATAAAGAAGTACAATAATACACATTTTGTTTGTATTACTTCCACATTTTTTAAATATTTAAGCACTGGTTTCGCTCATCGTGAGTATTTTTAAGTGGTAGGGATAAATGATAATCATTGTCATTATCAGTCGAAAGTGCTTGCGATGGTGAAATCTATCATGAGCTATATAGAAAATGCGGAAGTAGTATTAAACAAACTGTGTTTTTTTTAAATATGTCTTTCCACCAAGAATTGACACTTTACACATTAAAAGTGGCATAAAATATGTAGTGTGATCTGTTAAATATTCAACGTAATCAGTACAAAATGTTCGCTAGCTGAGTGAAAAATGTTATATATATTTTTTAATATGTGTAATATGCAGGAACCGTGTTTGTTTCATGATATCTTGAAACATAATATTTATCAAATGAGTCAACGTTGAAACTTCTAAGGAAAAGCAGTGGTAATTATAAGTGTTAATAATTTTACAAGTAGTAAAACCATTATCTTAGTTCTATAGTCACCGTAACGATCTCAATAGTTAATAGTTACGATTCTTATCGAATATAATTGTTTAATACAATGTAAATCGTAGTATAAAATACCAGGTTTTATTTGACGAAAATCTATTACATCAAATACGCTGACCCGGAATGGTATTTAGCCGCGAACCGCTGAAAAACTCAAAATGGAGTCGATGTACACCACTATGGACGGGGCGAAAAATGCAAATGGTAGGCAGTTAGTTTGAGTAGAGGCAGGCAGTTCTCCATTAGCGGGCCATTTGCAAAAAGTTTGATAAACGACTCGAAATAGCGTCGAAATTGTGGAATTATTGTGACCCAATTTTGCGGTGCGCCATGTTGCAATAATTACACGATCTACAGAGTCGCACTTGGGCTTTCATATAAAAAATGAAGTGCTGAACTATAATAAACTCAACAAGAATAAATGAAAGTTATATGAATTAAATAAGCTTGAAAAGAAGTGGCCATCATCAACAACTAACTATCTGTGAATATAGATTTAACATGATATGCTCAACTAATGCAGTATTTTAACAGAGTTGTTCTAAAAGAAATAAAAGTTATTCAATCATTCAACCTCTATTTTATGTAGAGGGTTAGGATATAAGTTTGGGCTAAGACAGGGCTAGTAGTCCAAATTGCTCTAAGAACATTATTATCAAATTATAAGAACATGACCAGTTTTGTTTCAAGCAAATATTTTCACTTTATTTTTTAAAATAATACAAATTTGAGTAAAAGTGTTGTCCATACTGCAGTGTAAATGTGTGGAAACTTATTTTCAAAATTAGATTATTATTCGTTGAATGTGTGACTGAATTAAACAGTAGGTACGGATGATGATGATGGCAATTATGCAGTTCAGAGGAGATGTGTCCAGTTCAACGGGTGGCGACAGAACTCACGTTGGGCGGGAGATTACAGAATGAATCCGGTCATTCCTTCTTTTTTCATGTATACTGTCGTCAACTGCCTGTGTCCTACTTTAGTCATCATGACTTTTCTTTTCAGAGCGTACGCCTATATTGTTATGTATGCAGAATCCGTATAGTATGTCGGTCACCGCTTGATTTTGCTGACTGCATTTTCAAGTGCGTTAAGAAATAAAATATCATTTGCCAATTAGCCTTTTCTATATTGCTGACAAATAATGGCAAGCATAATGTTTCGTAATTCTGCAGCGTCATGTATCGCTAATAATTTTGATAATTTAGTTTGATTTGAATAAAATTTTATGTTATTTCAATTGACTTAATATTAAATAAAACCGTATAAATCTGAAGCTGCTTCTGTTCAACCGTTGCAGTATCACAAACGGAAGGAAGCAATATGTGGGATTTCCTATTTTAGCAATTGGCGTATATTTTAAAGTTTGCTTCAAATTAAGCTGGGTTAATTTATAAAAGCAACTTATTGCATTTTATAAGACTGCACCAACCTTTAAAAACTTTCTTCGTGTAGATACCCCATACAATTGCCTTAATAGATTTATGTTATCGGTGTATCGATTTATCTATATTAAATAGTTCGCAAGAGAACCAAGGTGGACGAAGCTGTCAGTCTTATTAAACATGTATATGATCTCCAATTTTGTGACATGTGAAGAAAACAATGTCCAGAAATCTATTAGCGCCAAGCATTCTCTAGCGAGATGAGGTTGTCGATGACTTTTAAAACTATTGTGCACCAAATTGTGAAACCGTTTTAACGGATTGGGTGGGAGGAGTGAGCTTCAGAATCCAGGAATTGCCCTGGGCTGATCCGCTAATGATTAAAATTATGTTGAGTACTGCCTTTCGTAGTTATGGAATCGAAATTAAATTTGATTGTGTTTCTAGTAAATTCGAATTATTTTAAGCTTCTTATCTAGCTTGTATCTACGATTCCATCAATGACTTTAAAGCTACTAGTCATTTCAGATCTTCCCATTAACCTGACTGATAGCAAATGTTGATTATATCAACACAGCTCTTCAGTTATATCACAAAGCTTTATTATGCTCTTTCGAAGAAGAATGGTCCGATGAAGCCTCCAGCCCTAAATCCGCATCAAGCAGTGTCACGTTGTGAATGCATTTGTTTCTCAACAATCACTCATGGATTTTCTGATCTACAAATGCGACAATTTTGTCGATTGACGAAGCCATCAATGACCCTCATCGCTGAAGATGATTTTGTTAGAAAAATAGCTGCTTTTAGAAATAATTTTTTCAAATATTGCTCAACGATGAAAACGAGTTGTTCTTTCGGGTAGCGTTCCATTTTTAACTATACTGACTGTATACTTTATGAATCAATAAAAAATTTACAATTTTTAATTGAAAACCTGTTTTTTCTATCAACATTACTTCTTGCGTAAATTTTGGGACACCCGATATCACTTCAAAACAAAAAAATATTGTGTAATAATATGCTCCAATTATATTTTTTAAATGAATAGCTCGTATTACCATAGCTTTGGCAGCAGTAATAATAGTTTTCATTGACTAAATGTTGTTAGATTTTTATGTAATAAAAAGTGTTCATTTTAGTATAATACTATTTATGAAAAGTTAAAAGATCAGCGAAGAGGTGTGTCCTACTGCATGGTTTTGAAATATCTGACTAGGTCGTACTACGAAACCTCTACGAAGCCTCTACGACAGGCGTAGAGAGTAGCAGTGCCTACAGCAGTTTTGAGTTGCGCAGTTGCGTGAACTTCTCTTCTGAAACATTGTACATAGTCTTTTACCTCTAAGGGTATGACTGTACCTCTGTTTGGTCCCCATTTTGACTCCTGCGAAGTCCCTCGATCATCCCTCCCGCTGCCCACCTAGTGGTAAGAAACCATCGAATAAAGAATTTTAACAAATTATTCTATATTATTCATTGGCAATCTTGTAGAAGTGGCTTTTAGAATATAACGACAAACGATTAACTTTTAAATCATCGATAACCATTTAATATTTGGATGCGATGTATGAACAATAAATTATCGCCTCGAGATATTGAAATTACTTTTTATGCTAATTTTTTAAACCGTACCATTGAGAATAACGCAAAAAGATAAAAAATAATATGATATATTATATTAAACAAAATTTAGAAAAATTATACTCTTTGAGGATTTCTTAAAAATATTGGAACCTTTTAAATAAGTTTTTTTTTGATACGAACTTGAATTTAAGGTATTTTTTAATAATATTTGGTTATTAGGTTTCTCATTAATACATTAATTTAATTTTGTAAAAAAATATCACTAAACATCTTTCCAGATCGGTTGATGCTGAATATATATGTTTACAAGGTATATCGTAAATATTCTAAATGCATAGAATATTTAAAATTAATTAAGTGATTTAATATTATATATCTAGGCTTCTACGAAGATGTATTAATACACAAACGAATTTCAATCATCCCAGATGTCGTTAATATTGTGCCATCCTCCACCGTTTGCCACCTAAAATTCCGTTAAACAAGACGTATTTCTTAAATATTGCTACTTAAAAAGTTTCCGATAATTGTCAAAAGTGCCTTAGGAGCAAATAAAATTGGCTGGTATTTGTTATACGCTTAAGTTTGTAATTGAATGTATTTATTGGTTGAGACTTTTTCGCTTTTCGCATCCTTGTTGACATCTTAGTGTTATTAAATGTAATATTATTTGCCCATTTACCACATAATCGGCGAGGTTGATTTTCGTTAAATTGCAGTCCCTCTGATCTCTGATCCATATTCTCAGTATTAGAAGCAAACGTAGAACAAAAAATATATATGAAAGCCATGGCGTGACGTTGGCCACACCACGCCTGCCTTGTCTCGGTTTTGGTACATAGTACTTCGCGGATTCGCTCTGTGCGGATCGATCAACCCCACGTCACGCGCCAAAGCGTGGGCTCTCGTGACGTCAGAGGGCTCCCCGCCGGGCGGAATCCTCGGGCCGGCGGTGGAAGGGTGCAGGAGATACTTCGACACTACCTCATAATACAACAACTGCGCTATAAACGGCCTGTTAAAAGGCGCAACTTTTCATTCTGAAGTTTTTATCTGTATATATAAAAATGAATTTTTGTTTGTTTGTCCCGTATGCGTTCCTATACCATTCATTCGATTGCCATAAAAATTTGGTGTATTGTTGTTTGCACACCGGCGAGGTTTCTGAAAAAAATTTAAGATCTAAAAAAAGAATCAAATAAGTACAAACAGAAGCATTTCAGTTCGTGTGTGACATAACAAGTGGTGTTAATCCAAAAGCACTTCAATAAACAGAATTAAAAAACAGACACTTCCTTTCTTTGGGTGGCATTGCAACGCATTCCGATAGCGATAATCGCTATATTATATATCTGAATAGAGATTTCCCTATTATTTGATTATATCATATTAGAGGAATTTACCATCATCAACGACTGCTATATTTATATTAACAATAATTGATTAAGACATTTGAATTCATTATATCCATTATATGCTGTGCGGTAAAGATAGTTTATGAAAGTCCATTTGATGTCTATTAAACTTATCCAACCTCAAAAAACACTTGACCTCCCTTTCCATAGCAGCACGAAATATCAGATATATATTATATTATAAAATGTAGTTCGACGTTAAAAAATAAAAATGAAAATATTTTAGATTATTGAATATCTCGAGCTATTTACTCGTAGCTTCTTGTAGGAATTCTTTTTGTAAAGATATTTTTGGACAATTCAATTATATTTAAAAAGTTGTTGTTTAATTGCCACATCGTATTTGAAGAGTATCATATTTTCAGCCTACATTGCAAAGAAACTGATAACATATGAAGGATACCCACTTAAAGCATTTTTTCTACATATTTAGCAAAAATGTGGAATTAAAAAAATTATTTTACAATCACCAAAAGCGAAACTCTGATAATCTCATGTTAAAAAATTAATGAATTAAAAGGATCTTGATAATTGAATGTATGAGTTGCTTACCAAATGTATCGATTTTTTCGTGTTTTAAAACAATTATATTTAAAAACGCAATTAGATTTGTTCGTCTTGGTAATTGCTTGAATAAAATTACTATTTAAATTGGCGAGAAGGTATGATGTTACTCAATGAAATAAATGTGTACGGTCAATATCTCGTATTTAATTTTTCGGGTTTTATTCATGTTGAATTGCGGTATCAAAACATCCCTTCCCTACCGGCGCAAAACTTTTATTTCTGCCTTTACTCCTGTTCCGTACTTACCCCATTCACCCTATACCCTTGTTTCCCCCTAATACTCCATTCATCCAGTCCGGGATTTCCCTCACGAGGCGTTTCGCCAAGGTCACTGGGATTTGCGGGAAAATCGAAGTTTTTTCTTAACTGGACGTGACAACCCTAGACCGTAAATAATAATCACTATCGGAGCCAAGAATAGAGGCAACAAGAATTTTATTTTCGTTCATTTCCAGAGAAAGTTAATTATAAGTTGAGAGTGATTTAGATTGATATAATGAAGAAGTAATAAATAAATATTGAATATTATTTTGTTTTAAAATATTCAATGTCAAATAAAATCTGGATTGTCTACTATAAATAAATCCACAAAGATTCAAAAGTATATTCATGATTCAACCTGTCGTTGGCAAATAAACAGTTTTAATTCATTTGAACATATCAATTTTAATTGTCGCGAGCATTATCAATTGATCATCAGTTTTAATGCTAATAAACTTTCATCAGTTGATAATGCTCGTGATGAGCTAAGCCGATCTGATCTATAAATATGTGGAAGTAATACAAACAAACTGTTTTCTATTTTTTAAAATATAATGCATTTCCACCAAGAATTGACAGTTAACACCTTAAGAATTATCAATTTTAAGTAAAAATATAACATATCTCTACACGTCTTAGTAAAATCCATAAAATTTTTAACTTTGTTCATCATTTTGTCTAGTGACTGTTATACTGTCGAATGTATTATTAAACATCATGATTTATGACAGTGTTAAAAATGTGCGTTATCAGAAGGAAATATTTAATTTATTAAATACGAAAATTATTTTAGAAATATAAAAACGTATTTGAAACTGATTTCAAAAGATATTTTCATAGATTAATGAAATTTCAATAAAGTAGCGTTGTTTTTACACCAATAAAAAAGCATATTGTCCAATTATGTGCTTTAATTTACAAATGAAAAAGTCTTTACCCATTACAATTCATTGTCAAAAAATACTAGATTTTAGCTACGTTAAAACTATTTTAAGCCTTTGAAATATATAGTGTAATGCGTACCTAACTATATTTACAATAATAAGATCTCTGATTCGATTATCATTACATATCAACATTAAAAGAAATGTTGATCAATTATATTATATTTATTAAAATATTAGTAAAATTTTTAGCATGGCTGTTGCATCGGCTATCGATTATGAGATATTAGATTCAAATAAGCAAATGCAGTTTTTTAATTTAACATTTAATTTGAAATTTGTGGTTTTGTGTGGTTGTTTGTCCTCGAGGGGTTTGTTAAATTCTCGCAAAGTATATTAAGATGTTTGGTTTAAAATTTAATGTATCTAGTAAATGTACATTATTTGATTATTTTAAATTATTGTTTTCTGTTACTTTTGAAAACTTCTTAATTTTTTTATAATAATAAAAAAATATAAAACAGTTCATTTTAAGCAACACAGTCGCCAAAATATTCGTATTAGTAAGAGAATTGCGTCTTAGAGTGGGAGGAGGGCTGATAGAGTACAGCGAGAGGGAGGAAAGGGCGGGATTGGAAAATAGGGGTAAGAGGTTGTGTGACTACTGACGTCATCATTTCCCCGTTCTAATAGAACGTGGGTGAGAGGAAAGGTCTGGAAGAGCGAAAAGTAAACTGTGGGTTGTAGATATATTTACGAAAAATATTTACGTTATTAATAATAAATGATTATTCATCTGTTTTCATAGTATTTTATAATATATTCGCAATTTATTCAAAACAAGAAAATAATTGAGATATTGTACAATAAATACAGTTTGTTATTCTAATTCTGATTACAAAATTACTGTACAGTATCTATATTATTATCATCTTGGTAGAACTAAAAATAACAAAGTATTCAGTTTTACAAAACTTTTATCAGTTTTTTGATGGCTATTTAAGCTTCACTACATCGTCAAAATAATGATTAAACTTAATTTAGATTAGCTATATACACTGTTTTAGAAGAATTAGACAATACTATATATACAGAGTAGAAAGACACGAGTAACAGAGTAGAGTTAGTAAAATAGAACACAATTAGTAGGTTAAATATTTTTATTTTAAATAAAAGCTATGATTTTTTAAAATTTGGATTATTGAGATTTTGTACACAATGGACTCGAAATGACGTCAGTTCGAGTACATTCGTGTGCTCGATTGCCTGAAGATGCCGAAAGGCGAAACCCGGGTCGTTAGTGACAAAATACATGGAAGTTTACAAAATCTCAATAATCCAAATTTGATATTGAAATTCCATCAAGCACCCTCAGTCGATGTCTTAAATTATAAAAGCTATGATGTTGGAATAACTGATACGATATAACATTGTTTATCTTATCTAAAACAGTACATTAAGCTAACCTAAATTAAGTTTAAACTTGGTTTGGACGTGATGCCAAAACAGCTACCAGCAAACTGATAAAGTTCTTGTAAAACTATACTTTGTTATTTTTACCTTATTTTAAAGTATCTGAGTATGGTATATTTTTGGTAAAACGTGAATTGATTCATTAATGGTTCTAATCCACGGAACTGAAATTTTGTCACAATTAGTAATACAACAGTGATGTGCGGTGACTTATGATGCAAGGCATGCTCTGTGGGTGTAAAATATGCAAAATTTATCTTGTTTTTGAAATTCAATTTTATTCTTCTCACGAAGTTTACACCTTAATTTCAAACCCTCTGCAGTCTCTAATATTCCATATTTCATATTCCGCTAATGTATTATTAAATCCCCTTTCTTATCTTTGCTGTTAATCCATGTTGAGGGTAGGGACAAATTAAAAACGATTTATCTGATAATACGAATCACAATACTAACGGTGGGATGCTAAAACCCAAACACATGCATCCGCATACTAACTGTCATGCGCGATCCATAGCGCAAATCGGATTTGTCATTACTGCGCATGCGCGTGTAAAACAAACTTCTTAGCGCATGCATACGAAATTTCGAACAAGTTTCGTCAACGGCCGTACATTTCTCGAGCGGTCACGGCTGAATAAAATGCCAATCAGGACGCGCACACTTTCTGAATTTAGTGTACAAATGTGGAACTTTGACGAAGTTTTGCTTGATAATTACGTAAAATTATAATTTAATAGTTTTACAACGATGAGAAAAAAAGCCTTTTCATTTTAAAATTGTAAAGCGTGCGGAGCACATAGCGCATGTATGGACGGCAAGCCACTGTAATACAACTAGTGGAAAAAAAGATTTGGTACTAGAAATGAATTTTTATCAAAAATACAGGTGCTTCGATGGATAGAGACGGTGTAAGAGTCATACTTTATGGATATACAGCGACTCCCTTGGTAAATTGATTAATTTATCCTTGAGAACGTTTTTACTTTTTTTTTAATATCTCTACGATTTAAGCATGACGGCAAGACAACAGGATGGAAGAAAATTACGACTAAATGTATTTGAAAAACGTTTAAATCGTATGAATAGACAATGCAGACATTCTAGAGATGATTAAATCGGAGTTGGAGTAGAAGTGTGAGGTGAAGACGTAGTCGGTAACAGTAGCAACTCCACAGCCCTAGAAATAAGTAAGCCTTGGAAAGATTTGGTTTTCGAATATTTTGAGCTTAGTGATTTTGAAATCAGACAATCTATACATCGGTTATAGTCCAACAATAAATGTGGAAAGATGTGACCTCAACCCTGCATATTGTAAACACGCTATGATACAATATGATATAATATTCGCTGACAAATCATAATTATACCATTTGTGAAAAGTTTGACAATCTTCTTCTTTTAGAAAGCGTAGGGAAGTAGCTCTACTATGGCATATGAATTGAGTCTGCTGGGAAACCTTGAACTGCATTCTTATTTTCGAAAACAATACATCAACCCTTAGTTTTATTGATTTGTATCTTTTAATGGCGAAAACAATTATGACCAAGGATTTTTCGCATTATATTATTACAAGGCCACGCGCTGTCTGTGATTTGGCCAAATGCCAAAATAATTTGTGAACGATTTAATCGCTCGTAAAAAGAATAAAATAAATTGATTTTTGAGTTCGTTTTTTTATATTACAATACAATGTCTAGCAATGTTGCCGTCTTTTTTTCGGGCTGGGCAACTCAACCTTTCTGAAGACGAAAAAATGTGAGACAAATTAGAAGATTCAAAAACAACACCTACTACTCTACTATAAGTCAAGTCGTTTTAACGCTTATATTAAGTATAAATTTCTTGCGTTAAAAAGATTTGTTTCACTGGGTCTTTAGCCGAATGGTCGACGTCGTTGGCTTCGCACACGGCACTCACAGGCTCGAAACCCAGTACGGTCAGGCATTGATGTATGTGATATATAAAACTCCGCACAACCCATTCAATTCTATAAACGAAGCGTAGTGGGAGCGACTAGATAGCCACTAGTTCTACTGTAATCCCATCCATCTATCCTTATGAAAAGAGAACTTGAGGAACTTGAACTTTAACTTTATGGACACGCTCTCACGACTCTCAGTTGCCTGGCTAATTGTATTGCTAAAGTGTGTATAGAATTTATGTTATTTTTTCTAACTACGTAAAAACACCTCGCGTAAACTGATCATGAAGTCTTATCGGATGTATTATCTGATTTTTAATATTGAAGACTTTATCAAGACTTTTAAAGTTTAGGTATTTGAGCCAATCACGATCGAAGACTCAAGTTTATGTCATTGGTGTACTAGCGGGCTCGATTGACAACATCTTATGCAATTGGTTATAAGGTTTTGTTGATTCATACATCAAACTTAAAGACTTACGTAGCTTAAATAATCGACAGAAGGTATTTTTGGTGATAACCAGATTTTCTGAAATGTCGTTGTATAACAAGCACTTCAAGTAGTTAATAAACGAATAACAAGCAGTTATCGTTAAACAATATCTGTTGATATACTTTATGTTACACAATGGGACTGGATATAGTTGAATATAGTTGAATAGCGGATTATCGGAAACCAATAACCACTGTTTTTTGATAAAATATATCGAGGAAGAATATTTTATATTGATTAAAACAAAAATCCAGTTAGAAAATTGTACAATAGTTATGCCAATGGGTACAGGGAATTGTTGAAATAATTTTGAATGAGTTTCATTCAGTTATTACATTAGATTTCGTAAATACATTTATAGATTCAAACTTTCTATAAAATATATTGATTAAAAATGCCTTGTAGCTATTTTGAATTGTCCTAAAATAGGCTCAGAGAGAACCTGAAAACACCCTCATTGTGTAAAATAAATTACTTACTCAGTTGTAACTCTTTTCATTCCTTTCTAAAGAATTTTTTATTGTTAAAGTTTGTGGCCTACTTCCAGTCTCACTGAAAATATTTTTAGCAAGGTATATTACCCACACAAAAAATATTATTTCCATGAATGTTGACTTACTAGCAAAAGAAAATTCTGTTTTTCGTATATTTGTATAAAAATAGTTTCAGAAATTTTATTTTAGCCATGAACCAATAAGTGCGGCTTCATTATATTATCCAGAACCTTGCAGATAAAATATGAAACCCGAGCGCGTGATGTTTCGAGGTCCCCCAATAAATAAGTCTGTATTTTAAAGAAAAAGTATCATGCTTAAAAAATATAAACTATTTATTGATATCAGAAATATTCAATATATAAAAGCTTGTGAGGCTCTCCTAAATGTGAAACCCGTAGCAGCTGCCCCTTCTGTTCACTTCTCTGTAAGCGCCTAATATATCGATAAACTAAAATTGTTTTTTAAACGCAGCAAAGTTATCACTACAGAGTGCTTAAGATTAAATTCCATCTATCATGACCGTGTCATAGTAATATTATCTTCAAATAAACCGCTACAAATTTCCTATCCAACGAAATATTCAATTTGTTGTATAACCTCATCAATACTTCTGTTAAATAGTTACAGATTATAATAATAATATCATTGTTATTTTTCTAATAGAGACTATTTAAAAAAAATATTTTTGATCTAATATAAATTTAATAATATTACATCGATATTTCAGTTCCAAAGAGTAAAAAGTCAAAAATTTGCACTTAGTTCGTTATGGGAAAATGCTTAGAATACCGATATCTACCAGTTCTGAAAACCCCTGTTATTTATATTATATAATTATGTTTGTAATATAATTTTTTATTTAATCCTAGACTTTCAGTAATATCTAGAAAAATAAATGTAGAACAGAACATTAAACCTACCCAAAATATTGTTTCCTAATTATCTCAGAACTATGCTTTTTGAGTAGTTACACTTTGGAACAGAAGTGTCGATATATTATATTTATTATCTAATATTTTTCAATATCATATAACGACATCTATTTAACAAAAGTTGATGTAGATTATAATGCTTGGAATATAGCTTTCAATTTCTATTGATAGGTTGTACTCTTGAAATGTTACTTATTATTTTAAATATCACTGAGAAAACATATGACATAAAAACATCGCGTACTAAAAAATAATGACTTTTAGATTTTGTTTTGAGATAAATCTCCTAAAATGAAATTATTTGTTGAAGCTCATTTGTACAGTGTGGAGATACGAGTATTGTATTCTAGGACAACGATACGCAATCTAAATTATTGTATCCCCATGATTATTTTTTAAAACAAGTACAAATACCTTTCGTAAATAATGTATTATTTCAGTGATAGATGAGTAACTTGTAGTTTTTGATAAAAGATGGCAATATCATAATTGAAATTAAAACTATTTTATTAAAATTTAATAACCGTAGTAAAAAAGATAAAAATGATATCTTATTTCATTATATTTTTTTAACTATATGTATTATAAAAAAATACATAATCTATTGTTGTATCAATCGACTGCAAGCAAATTATCATTTTTGCAACCAAACTGATAAAAAATGTGAGTATTTTTGAAAGCAGTGCTAAAAAAGTAGAATGCGGAATATAGAATTCGCAATGGCAATAAATTATTACAATTTGGGTTGGTTAATAACAGCCTTACAATATTAATCAAGCACGCAATATTTTACGTCAATGCATCATCAGTGGCGTCCAATTAAATATTACATATATCAAGAAAGCATTAAAAAGTGATTATTATTATGACGATTACTACCCCAACGTAAGATGAACTGTTTTTATCTATAAACGAGATTTTTTTTAATAGATAAATATATTTTATGTTGTTACTGGCGAATCTATACCTTCAAAACGGTACCCAAAACCATACGCTACGGATTTATAGCCGTTTATAACATACGTATTCTATAACAAATCAGTGCTTACAATTTATTACTAGGAGAGTCTCAGGAGCACTTAAACAACAACTGGTTGCTATGAACCTGAAATGAAATGCTTCAATGAATAGATCTTATTGCTAGTTATTTATTAAAATATGTTTTCTCTTATAGTAATTTCATCAATAAATCGACACTTTGTAATTTTTTTCTACATGGAATAGCTATATATTTATCACATACATAAAAATAGTTTAGAAGAAGTTTTTTTCATTAAAATATTAAACCTCTTCCTGGATACCTACTCAACGTTGCATCCACGACCGGCCGCTACAAATTTAACGACCATACTGAGCTTATTCTGTGATTATTAAAAGCAGTTACGCGATTCTTGCTATGCACCAAAGTGCAAGAAATAATGACAGTTTGTAATTGGAGATCTTCTGTCAGTGCTAATCTTTTTGCTCTCCGTAGTATGCCACATAGATATTAAGTTCAATATAATTCGTCTCAGAACCAGTTACCCGAGTGTTGCCGAGGTTGCTATGCACCCAAAGTACAAGAAATAATGTCAGTTTGTGATCTTCTGTGACTTCTGGTCTACGTGCTCTCTGAATGACGTCGCAAAGTTAAAGTTAAAACATGCAATTTAATTCGCTCTTGTTACAACCAAATAGGTTCTGATGATTAGACTAGCTCTTCTCTTCGTCGTGGTCATCATCCTGTGGTATACTGGTCTACTTACAATTTTGCCTGAATAACTTGGTTAATAAAATTTTGGTCATTTTGATTGACTATGAAAGCGATTCTTGTATTTAGTATTTTAATCACTTTTAAGGTGTTAACTGTCAATTCTTGGTGGAAAGGCATTATATTTTAAAAATAAAATACATATATAATTTTTTTTGTACTACTTCCACATTTTTCTAATGATCAAGACTGGATTCGCTCATAGCGAGCATTATCAACTGATAAAATAAAAATCAAAAGAAGGCTATTTACATAAAATTAAATGTTAATAATTGCAAAGTATATCCAACAATTGGTTCAAGAACCTTGACAAGAATTTACAGGTAATAAAACAAATTATATAGAAACTAAATTAAATAGTCTACAATTAAAATGTTAAGGAACTCTAACAAATCAATAAATACTAATATGAAATCATACGTTAAGCCACATTAAAAGTCAATTATCTGAGAAAAATATAACGAGTTAGAAAATAATTCATAAATATTCATAAGACAAAATAGCAAATAGGAAATTTTAAATGAAAGTTGTAAACCACTTAAATACTTTTAAAGCAATTAATAAAATATTAAATATGTAATTAACATTGACACTGAACAGAATATGATTAATTGAAAATGAAGATCGATCAGGAGTATCCAAAAGATATCTGAAAAACAAAAATAAAGAAACCTAAATCGATTCTTACAAGCAAAATTAAAATAAATTTGTTGATAAATTATATGCAGTATTTTATTATAAGAGACAAAACTTTATAAGCCACAAACACCATTTTATGTCATAGAAAACAATGTGCCATGATTTAAGACATTTTAATAACAGCGAATAAAACCTATACACGTTACGAGAAATTATGTGTTAAAAGCTTTTTTGGTACGTTTTATGAAAAGAGATTATATCATTTGATATGGCCGTTTGTTGCTTTTATCCATTATTCGCCACTGATTAGTATCAACATATATTGTGGGCAGCTGGGAACTGAATTAAAAAAGTCAAATGAACTTTGTAGGAATTTCACTAGCGTTCTGCAATATTGGCAAGTTGTTAATTCGCGGCATTTAAACAATGCGTATTTTATAACGTTTCATTAGAGCCGACATGACAGTGAGATTTTTTCGACGTTGCATTGGTCACAGCAGTGGTAGGCAACATTTGTATTTTTATTAATATTTTAACCCATTTCTGCCCGGTGTGCCAATATTGGAAAAGTTAGCGTTTATTGTTACCGTTCCAATAAACAATATCCAACATAAATTGAGATTTGATCAATCAACGTCTGGCAAGCGTTGGAACCGTCTGATGCAGTATTCTCTCAGGTTGTAACCTTTCAGAGTGATGAGTGTTTTTTTATTAGCATTGTTTACAAGCAAAATGACATGTATTCTGACAAAGTTCGAGCAATATTAGGTTAAAGAAGCTAGTAAAGGAAACATATTTGGAATTACATTTAATAATTACCACATATTTTTGAAATTTTAAATCTCATGAGAAAAAGACAAAGAGATTTTTTTAATTTACTAATTATTAACTCTAGAAGAAGCATGGAAAAGAGCTGAAAATGTTAATATGAATCCGGAACCAACTGATTGCTAAGATAAGTACAAACAAATTGTGTTTTATTTGTTAAAATATAATGTCTTTCCACCAAGAATTGACAGTTAACACCTTAAAAGTGATTGCTAAGATAATGATTTTACTGCTAGACAACAAAGGCCGTCATGGCTTTGCGTATAATGACCAATGTGCAGCATGTGGATTTATAACCAGCATTTCAACAGAAGTTGTGTTTACGAAAACCGTTATTAAGTCGCTCAACTTATTTTTTTGGAGATGGTAAGGACTAGTAACAAGCTAATCATCCTCGCTATGCTCCGTTTGTATGATCAGATTCATGCATTTGAACACAAATCCATAAATCGATTGAATGATTAATTTATGAAATTGCCCGTGCGAGGCCGGGGCTCGAGACTGTGAACACTGTATCCGAACAGAGCGAACACCCAAAAGCGTTGACCATGCGGCTACAAGACAGACCGAGGATTTTTTCTTATTTAATAAATATAGCTCCCCAATATCTTAATTACTCGAAACGATTTTCAATTGATCACGAATAGGGATTCCAACTCGAATATTCGGCCATTTTTTGACTTTGCGATATTCAAATATTTCGGCATCTATTCGAATAGTATTCGTTATGATTTTTAATGAAATATTTAACAAAACCAACGAAAGATCACAGCAAAATTTCTCACAGATTTAAAGAACAATAATGAAATGATAGGCTTTCCGGTCCCGTAGCCCTATGGTTGAAATGCTTTCGGTTTTGTTGCGGAGTCAGATGTTAGAGTCCCAAAATGTAATTCACTTTCACGCATTGATCTTTTTAATCGATTTATAATCTCCTAGAACCATTGGAACTATTGAGCAATGTATACTTTTTTTATTAACCTAACCCGGCCTTGTGCAACACATTGTGCTTGGCTATTGTAATCTGTATTTTTAATATTATAAAAAAGATCTTCAATATATTAATGAAATTATTGTCATCAAACCCTCTCAATTGATTTTAGTTGGTTAGTAGGTCATTTCACGTGTCATTCATATAAATGAAGATAGTCCCTTATAGTAAATACAACAATCTTGTTTCTGCCTCCACTATAAACTGGTTTTGTTGTATATTATCTATGGTTCTATGTAGCATATCACCGAGAGTTTATATAGAAACCAAGCAGTGTAGTACAGAAGTATAGGTTTATTTATTTATGAATCTAATATGTTTTCTTCTCGAATCGAATAAATCTTATTTTCACTCGTCAATCACAAAACGATATAAGATATATTTAAGTATACATTATTGATCACAAATCTAGCATACTTAATGATAATATTACACTGTCTATTTGTGTCTTAAGTTTCTGCTGAAAATTTATATTTATTTATATGGCATTTAGTTGATCAAAAATATTCTATGGTTGCTGTATATTTAGAAAAATATATTAGCGATATTTAAAAGTGACAAGTATCATTTTTGATCAACTATACTATGTTCTGTATTATCATTTATTACATATTTGAGAGCCCCTAATTATCACAATTAATAATAAAGTATAATATACCATTACAACAATTTTTAAAGATGGTGGAGCTGTAATTATAATATTTACGTATTTAAAGTTAACTTTCGGTTTAATTGAGCCTTATGCGGCATTATTTGGCTTTCCCATTTATAAAAATCAAATTTACCAGGGAATGGCAGCCTTTTTAGGGATATTTATTATCTTTTTACAGTTAGACACAAGTGCGGTGATCTTGAGAAAACTTTCCGGAATTTTTGATTAATACAATATTAGAAAGAGAATACGCCATATACCTCGCTTAATTCCTGTCTTCGATTGAATGCAAACCAAACTACTGCAATTAATGAACGGACCTTTATTGTAAAAATCGTTTTCAAATTAAATCTGTAATGCTAACAATAGTTTTATATTAAGTAAAGCATACGGTCGAGTGATTCGGGAGCACCCAAATAATGACAGATTACACGGTATTTTTTTTTAAAGTGATCGACAATTGTATATTTAATATGCAGAAAATTGCCTTTGCTGCACTCTGGCGACGAGTCTTCTGGCTTTGATGGCCAGAGAAAGTGACGCACCAGTAAGCAGGTTCGCCAGATCTTCTAAAAATATTCTCAGTCACGACTTAAGACGTGAATCCCGTTTCTAGAATTATTTATACACAATACCAATCGAAAACATTCATGAATACTAAAAATGGCACAGCATCTTAAATGACATTGAGAATTTTACGTTTTCTTAGTTTTATTTATTACTGGAAAGCCTATTCATAGCCACTCATTCATTAAGTAATTGGACGCAGTATGTGCAATCTGTGATAAGAGGTCTTATTCTGCAGTAGTATGAAAAGCCAATTTAAAAGGAGATCAAAATTTAAAAATTTAACGTTTAAAATAGAGAAGTAGTTGAAAATTACACTCATACTCGTTTATAAAACATATTTCAATGTTTTCAGTAATGAGTTAGTTTAAAATGGACAGAATATTTTGGATTTTGAAACTATATTGATTGTACCACAGAATATATTTTGCCATGTTAAATGTTTAACCTAAATAAAAAAGAAACATACTACTTTTTATCACTTTCAAGGTGTTAACTGGCGTTTCTTTATGGAAAGGCATTAAATTTTAAAAATAAAACATATCAACAAAATGTGGAAGAAGTACACACCTAATTGTGCTTTATTTTTAAAATAGTGGTATTTAATCGATTTTATTGTTAATTTTAAAGTTTTCCATATAAATAAAGGAATTAGAAATGATTTTATGGCACTGGGAATAAAGTGCTAATGGCGTTAAAATAACTGTATTTTATATTTATCCGCTTTTAATAAATATAAATAATTTTAATAAGTATAAATAATATTATGATCATCATACTTTTTCCTTGTAGAAACCTCTGCTCACATTCCTAATTCTTGGGTCTGATTTTGAATTTGTAAATTCAATTTAATGTTGAAATTGCAGGTAATCTCTATACATTCAACTGTTTTTTAATAATTTTCACTTGGTGGTGATTACGAAAAGGTCAGTAGTTAGTTATCATTACGTCCTATTCAACACATTTAAAGGATCAGAAGAATTGAGTTTGAAAATCTAAAGACATCATATAAATCTATGCCTTTGTATACGAATCAATAGAAAATTCAGTGGATGAAAATTCCCATGCGTGAGTTCGAATCCTTGACCGCTCATTTTAGTAGAAGCTAGAACCAACATCGCTGATCAATCTATAAGGGCAATGTATAATTAAATGTCGGTATAATTAAATATATAGCTTTTCTACACGGATGCACTATATGTGAGTGGTAGTAGGTGGAATAGCAATACACTCGAAGACGATTTTTGTGTCAATTGCGGTAAAGCGACAAAGAATTCGTGCAAAAATGTGCGAAAGTTGAATGTTTTTGTTCACAATTCATTTAAAATAACATTTTTGTTGAAACGTATGACAATAAAACAATCGTTTTATAGCATAAACGGTTCCAAATAGTTCATCGCTTTTATTGTATTTGACCGCACAGTAAAATTCATTGAGTGCATCTTTTGTGTGAACACTACACAGAGCCATTATTTGTTGGCCATTCATTTGAATATTATCGTAAAGAAATACTTTACACTGTATTGTTGTTGTAACAGAAAATAGAATTAAAAAAAGATATCAAGAAAATCTTTCTTCAGAATCCGAAGGAGTTTTTAGCCGAAAAGCAAGGATAAAGCTTCTGTGGTACTTACATATCGACGGTGTTTTGGCCAATTTATGTAACCATCAAAATTGAAATTGTTCAGGAGAGAGTAAAAACTGTTTTTATCGAAAAAATTATATGGTGAGTTGCGATCTGAATCTTTGAAACGAACTCCTGTAAATTCTCATGTTTGCAGATACGAAATTATACATAGGGATTGTCGATATAAAAGTGGCTTACATCAAGTGGCCGGGTCAGAACTTTTAAACCTAAAACCAATGTAAAATGATGTTTACCTTCCAAAAAGTGGTCAATTTATTTTTCTAATTTACATCATTTGTCCGAGACCTGCTCTGTTGTCTTTAAAATGAGATCGAATCATTAACTCATTTTCGTATTTTTTGAAGGTTTTATCAATTGGCCAAAACACCATCGATATTATGTATTAATAAAACAAAAATTAAAATTGAATGTCAAGTAAGGGGTGGGCCATGCTCACCTCCGACATATCCTGCCAAAATAATCTTTGCATTCGGTTACCATTGAGATACGTCGAGAGTCTGGAGGACCTCTCTTACCAATATTGTGGTGTCAAGGCGCGCCTTCGTTCGATGTTTAGATCAACCGATGTTATGTGATTCGACAGTGTTAGATTAATCATTATTTCCTGCGGAGTCTTTATATCCTCTTTAAAATATCCAACTCATAAAACACAAGATAGAGGTACGAGAACTTTGTCTAAGCCCTGCAAAACATAGTTGGCCTCATTGGAGTTTCTTAACTACTTTGATAATCAAAACTAGTTTCGTTCATTGCAAGCACTTTCAACTGATTTATTTAATATGATAACCGTTTTGAGTTAATTTATTATTGCTATCCGAAAACTGGCAATATTGTTGTAGAGTCTTAACCCTTTGTTATTTCTATTAATAATGAGGTTTAGGTTAGGTTGCGGTACCGTTTTTTTATAAATTGCTGACCACTTAAATCAGACTGATCATTTAAATACTGACTGAACGTTTTCATATATTATCGACAATTTTTTCAATTAACTGGTCAAATGAATAATGTAAGAGACTTGGATGAATATGAAAAATTATGAAAGGTTTCACAAAAAAATGTCAATCGGTAGTATCAATGAATTCAGTTATTTTTACTACGCCGTGTGAAATCAAATCAATTTTCATATATTTTATGAAAATTATTATTGACATAGTCTGACCTACTTTTCGTTGTTCTAAGATCTTTGTCACGTAGTTGTGCGACCGATTTTTTACAGTTTACTTTTTATCGATTCGTTCGTTATTCGATATGCAAATAGTAATATATTCTGTGATAAAATTAACACACTATCGCAAATAGTTTGACCTTCCACCACCCGGTATAGGTGCATGTACAGGGCCATTGTAAAAAACATATTTTTGCATTATTTTTAGTATTTTTTGCAGTATTTGCAGTATTTTTATAAAATCAAAATCCTTCATATATTAGAGATGCATTTACATGGTATTTGTATTTCAATTGTCATTTTGTATACAATTGCTAATTTCACGGTCGCCATCTGAAACGCAAAATAAACACTGTTTAATCTATCATAGAAAATACTCATATATTATGTCCGTCACATAAAAACTCTCAAGCGATGAGCTATGGCGTCATGAAATGTATATGTTTGAAAATTGTAATGATTATATTCAGCTAGCTACGTCCTAGCCTCGCAGAGCTATGAATTGACTACGATAAAAACATACATTCATTAAGATAATGTCAGACAAACAGTTTTAGCTGTTGTTGAGGATATTATGTAATACAATGTAAATGTCAGTGTAGTAAGTAATATGTATAGCTTTGTATTCTACATGACGGTGGGCGATAGCTTTAATAATGTTTAGAAGCACTAGGCTAGCTAAATTAATTTAACTTATTTTATAGCCCAATGTTTATAATTATTAGATAATATTGTTACTCTGCTCAAAAAACGTTCAGTAGAAAAGGTCATGTTTTGAGTTATGTAAATATCTTAAAATATTACTTTTTTAAAGCTCTGTATCAGCCAAAACAATCCGACTGTCTTTAAAACAGCTATGCTAAAAACCACACAGAAATTATAAAAAACTTTGCAAATTTGAATGTTAATAATAATTCTCATACATTCATTAGTGGCTCAGCAGTTATTATTATGATAATTTTTGAACAAAACATTTGTTTTGTCGTGTGTGGTGAGCCCACAGATTTTCAATGTACTAGCATTTCCGGCTCATCGTTTTTTGACATAACGACCATGCTATTACTCAGTGTAAAAACCAAAGTGGTATCACGAATAATTCGTTCAACATACGATAATTTAAATCATTCGTATGCCCCGAAATCGGGATAGACTCATGGGGCCTGTGTGAGGACTGACTGCGGCAAACAGTTCCCACTATTGAGTACATATTCATCTGACAGAAAACTTTATCAAACGTTCTTAATAATCCAATAATAAATTTTCCTATCAGATTACTTAACGAGGAAAAGTTGTCAATGGCTATTATAAATTTCCGTTTTCCTTACAGTATATTCAGCAAAAAGTTCCGTCGAGCCGGATTTGAACCAGCGACCTATGGATAACAACTATTTATGTACAAATCTACAGTCCACCGCTCTACCAACTGAGCTATCGACGGTATGTATCTTGTGAGAAAGTTAATCAACAGTTTATTTTTTTGTCTTGAGAGTATCTACGTCATTTGATAACAGGTTATCTGTAGTTTGTTTTAATAAAAAAATCGATAGCCATAATCTTATTGTTGCTAAATATCTATGATACCTCAAAAAATTCATTTATTTACTTCTATAAAATTATTTAAAAACATACTGCAATAAACTTTTATTTAGGCTAGATAGTTTCAAAATTAAGATGGCGGATATATTTGAATAGTGTTCCATGATACACATTGACATTTGAAAGTAACGGTTGCATTTGTTTTCACTACGTGTCATATTTTATATTGATTGAAATTATATATGAAAAACAAGAAAATGTATTTTAATGTAATACAGCATGAAATGCGAATATTTATCTGGGGTAGTTATCAAAGTATCTACCTATTAGTGAAAAGTTAAATAACGCAATATATCTTGGAGAAATGGGTGCATATGGAAAAATTCCAATGAAGGTTATAAACGGTAAGCGGATTTTAGTTTATCAATATATTATATACATACTTAGAATATAATATATAGAGCACTTAATATGATTTAATGTGTATGCAATCTGTATTAGTATATATATACGTGTTTATAACGGTGTAAATATAGTTCTAACAATGGCGTGAAGCCGAAATAGCTATCAACACCTAAATTCTTGTAGAACTGAATACTTTGATATTTTACCGTATTACGATGGAGTCTGCCAAGTAAAAAGCCCACTCAATCGATAAAATATCATTTTACGTGAATTTTATATTGGAAATAAAATTTTATTTTTAAAAATATTTCTATTCGGTAACTACATAAGTGCATAATATTTATGATCTTAGCTGGGCAAAGGGCAATGAAAAATATGAAAGTTTCCACTAAATATGTCACAGTACACCCGATACTCTTTTTGCACGGGGAATACGTTTCAGAGACTACCGTGCAAAAAAACCGTGTAAAAAGATAAGGTGCCATATAATAATGGGAGAATACCCACAAAATATGAAATTCTCAAACTCAAAAATAATTCGAATGTATTTTTTATTTATATATAAAAATAGTTTCATAAAATACGGTTGCACTAAGTAAGCTGTAAACAATTTTTAACATATCAAGAAAAACAACATTGGAGAGAAATTCATTTATTAAATTCGATAAAAAGGCATTAAAAAAAACAGAGAGGGAATAAAATCGAAACAGAAAATAGCAACATAAATGTGTCAAAATAAGTCATAAACACCTGCATCTTAAAATTCGACAAACGGCGAAAATGAAGAATCCAATAATCACAAAGCAACTGTTTTTAAATATATAAATATGTACTGTATTGAATAATAATTTTCGTCTTTTATAACCGTGTAAAAGTAAAAAAATCAGTGTTAAAAAATTATTGGTCCGTTTTCTTAGTCCGTGTAAAACAATTGTGCATAAATAGAATATTTTAGTAGTAGGTATTATCATAATAAAAAATTTCTGATAGCAATCAGAAATATTGATACAAAAACTGAAAATCATAAACCAAGTATTCTTTTGTTAGAAAACATTATTTTCCGTGTATTTTATTGAAACATTATAAAAATATTTCCAGTAGGCCACCGAGTGTTCCGTAATACGACGAACGCATTATACCAAGACTTGTACTTGTTTACCTGTCTCAAAAAATAATAAATGGCATAATGATCGGACACTTTCTTTGCTTAGAGTTGTGGAAGTTAGTTATTCTCCCACGGTCGACTTCTATGGACAATTAAACGCACCGGGTGTGCGGGAAGTCTCTATCAAACTATCGTGAGCGGAAATGGATTCGCTGCGAAGCAGAATGACGAGGATACTAATAAATGCAGAAGAAATAGTTTTATATGACACAAAATACAGAAGTTATGCCAGCATATCAAAATTATAAAGTATACTTTTTAATATAAAAGCTGTTACACATGTTTACAATTTATTGGTTATTATTTACATGGCAAGTACGTAATGCAAAAATGTTAAAAAAAATGTACATAGTGTTAAAAAGTTCCGTACGAAAAGTGAAAGCACGAATGCATGCATTATTATGCAAGTATTATTACTATGGGTTAAGCTGACTGATCAATAATAAGAAATATGAGATGACTTTAGAGCTAAAGTGGTATCAAATGGGATTATTCGTCATCTTACTATACCACAGGAAAGTATCCGAAACGAAAGAAAACCAATAAAACAATTCTTAATTGTTTTATTATGAATATTATATTGATTTCGATTTTAGTGAAATTATTCCAGTGGTGTTTTTCAGTATATTATAGTGAATATGTGATATATCCGATTTTTTGCTTATAAAAATGACATTAGTTAAATTAAATAAGAGAGACAAAACACTTTCTAACCCATGTTCGATGCCAATTGTGACTCTAATGAAGTATGTATACAGAAGTTGTTCACTGAGAACTTGTTGTAAGTCACGCTCACTTTATTCTCTTTTCAAAAATCAACTAACGAATAACAAAATTCTGGCCCCAGATTAAAAATTGACAGGAATGACTTCAATGTCTTAGATTAGAATTCATTTCAACCAAAAAAATATGGATACAACTTTTAAAACACCGGGTATCTAACGCATGAAGTAAGACCAATTATCCTGATTAGTCGCAAAGTATTAAAAGAATGACTTCATAAGGGTATCTTGTGAAATAATGTCATATCAATTTCGTTGTATCACTTTTACTTCATGTTACTTTCGCACGAGAAAATGTAATGGTGACGCTACACGATTCACTACAAAACGACGTGATTCGTCAAAAGTTCACGACACTACATTAATAATAATCAACACTCGAAAGCTTTTTCCTTCCATAGAATAATTTTGCCAAACATTAAATCATTTTGTCACGTGTCTCACACGATATAAAAACGCATGATCATAGAAAACAAATACTACATAATATATTTGGGAAGAACCTTTTTGTAGTGAAATTTGAATTCGCATTGCTTCTTTAGAGATTATAGCATTATCGATTGCTAAAGATAACGATGTGGATCAATGATTTTTTTTACAACCTTTAGTGAACAAGCGATTATTTGACTAGGCACTGTCCTTTCCAAGCCGTGTCCTTATATCTTATATCCTTGTCCTTTCAAATATTAATAACTACTGTTGAAACAAAACAAAATGCATGTACTCAATAAATACTAAACTATCGATAAGTAAATTTTGGAAATGTATCTAGGTATCACTAAACTAGTCTTCAGTAATTTCAAGAAAGTTGTCCAATATAATCTATATATATATATTTTTTAATGTTTGTTTGTCGTCTATACGTTCTTTTACAATTCATCCGATTTCGATGAAACTTTAATGAGTTGTTGCAAACACACCCGTGAAGGTTTCTGAATTTTTATTTTAATCTAACGTCTAAAATAAAATTAAACAAAAATAATCAAATACGTACATACGACAACTTGGAAAACCTTCTTATTTATTCGTGTACTCACACGGAAAATTATTGTGTATCCAACTTTATGCAGACTTTATACTTTTTACTGAAAGTATTTAATTCTCTGAAAAATGACTATGTTAGGGTCATGAGTCAGTCATAAGGCAATACTATTCATAACTGAAATAATTTATTTCACATGCGCTATGAATTTCGGTGGAAATATGATAACAATAAGACATATTGTATGAAAAGTATAAATGAATTTCTATATTGAAAAAATCGAGCTGAAAAAACATAAATTTGGTATTCGGGTCGGGTTCGGGTAACATGTGTGATATTGAGGCTCAAGCTCGGACTGGGCTGGGACTGAAGATGTTTGGCTTGGACGGGGTAATTTTATAAATTTCCAGCCCGTGCAGACCTCTAATGCAAAAGCATTTCAATAAACAGAATTAAAACACTTTCTCTCCTTGAGTGGCATTGCAATGCATGCCGGGTACTCACTATTAAATAATAAATTTAGTTGTGACAATCTTCCACAAAACTGAAACTTAATTGATGTTGTAAGATTTTGTATGATATTCATAATTGAAAAATTATGTCGCCATAACGGTAAAGTGAAATCAAATCCGATTATTTTAAAATAGCGAGTAAGTATGCAAAAAAGCATGTAAGAGAACAATGGTTTTTACGGTATCACGTTGCAGAATGATCGTGATTCCGTTAATTGGTCATTCCGCCATGTCACGCACTAAACCATTGATTGGCAACCTTTTCAACAGCTTTATAATGATGAATTTTACTACAATTTTTAATATCAATGCCGATGTTCCTATATGATGGAATGTGATGAAAGATAAAAAACACAGCACTAGCCTTGATTCAAAGATATAAAACTTCAGTTGCGTACATAAATATGTTTTTGTTGCTATGGTTTAAGAAAGTACTTTTAACTAATTAACAAATTTTCATTACAGATGGATACGGAAACGCTGACGCTAAGAATTAAACGCCACCGTTTCACAAGGATTGACAGATTATTCAATCATCGCAACATGCAATTCTATAATAGCCCAACGGATGTCACTAGAAAAGCGATTAAGCATTGATTGTCAAAAACACTCTAACATAAACATTTTAATATTGCTTTGTAATAATTCAGGAGTGGACTGTACCTTTGTTTCGTTGCGCCGGTCATAACTGATTTCTAGTGATTTAATTTACTATTATAATGTAATCGATATTAAGTTTATTATTATGGCCGCGTGGGCATAGTGATTACAGACGGCGAGTCCCGGGTTTTTAAAAGACAAATTATGTTTCATTCTGATTCAGAATGTGAAGAATTCAATACACCATGTTTACATTACAGTTATGTTTTAATTGATGTTAAATGAATCAACAAAACCTATCATAAATATTAATAATAATACTATTTCACGATACATTAAATATAGAAACGTGGAAGTCAAAACACCACAATGCGTTTACCATTCAGATTATGACTTTCATGGAGGATTGACAGTCATTACATATATTAAAATAATGTACTGAAGAAATTGCTCGGAAGTAATATGGAAAAGTTAATTCGACAACAACTATTGTCTGTAAAAATTGCGATAGCTAGAGCGGGACAAAAACTAAAAAATATTGCACTGGTTGCGTATCCATAACAAGAGTAAATAATGAAGGTAAACAGGTACTTAGGTAGTTACTTATCACGCATTCAAAAAAAGTCACGCATCTTTTGAACGAAACATAATAAGAGCGTTTAGAGCGTGATTTCACTTTCGATTCGCACGTGCACCGCCGGTCAAGTGATCAATAATAATCATTGTACAAAATGGACATAGATTCCAATGAGTGTACATTTAATACCCGAATAAATTCATCATGTCTGCGTCGGTCATTTAGTTGGTTCAATGTTATGTTTGAAAGTAAAATATAGTCTTGGGTGATAGATGGCGACTCAAAACACATGAATTTTAGCCATTGCTGTAGATCTTGATGATTTAATATATTTACTATATCGCTATTGAAAAAGAAATTCGATTTGTCACCGTCAGAGGCCTAGCGATGGACGTTGCTTTGCAGGTCTGGCAGGTCACCTCCACCAGGGACCGCCAAACTTATTTATTTTTCCTGAATATAAAGTTTCGTATGGCGAATGGAAATAATCAAAGTCTTGATTTCAAATCACTGGAGGAGTCAATTAATAACTGGCCACAGTGGCTTCGCTGCCAATCTCTTTGAGCTTTGCCTGTTAGTGGTTAGGCCTACATGCAAATGTGGTGATATAAAGCAAGATGTTAAACACATTCTATGGGAGTGTCATTTAATTCACGAAGAAAGGGAAGAGCTGTGTAAGTCATAAAAGCTTTTCGTATAACAGGAGGGATTGATTTTCTGCACACTTAATTGCTCGCCACCAAGACTTGGGCAGTTGCTCCTAAGACACCCCCAATTAAGGAAAAAAACCGTAGCTAACGTAGCTATAGCTAAATATGCTTAACGTTTGTTACGCCACTGGATACTGCCGTATAAAACTAACTGATGGAAAAGCAGTGGTGGGGGAGGAGAACAAGCGGTCACTAAATCTCCATTTTGGCATAGTACTCAAAGTTTTACATGGTACGAAATAACAGCCCTTAATGAACACTAAGCACTTTCAAATGATTGTCATTGGTATCTTAGGCGCATTTATAAAAGACTTGGTTGCTGAACCCTACAGTGTGCTGAAAACAGTACAGTTTTTGAATTAAATTTAAGGAAGATTTTTAAAGAAAAGAGTAGTCCACAAGAATGGTAAATCACCGCATTAATTACCTACTTAACACACATTTTTAATGATCAGAACGGTTTCGCGCATCGCGATCATTATAGACTGATAATGACTTGGTCGACAATGCTTGCGGTTGTCGATATCGGTCTTGAACAATATGGAATTAGTTCAAAAAAATATATTGTATTTCTATAAATATAATGCCACTCTACATAGAACAATTGAATGTAACACCTTTAACGTAATTACCAACCTGCATGCCTGCATGAAACGGGTTGTATCTGCGGTGCAATTATTCACCTGCCCGCAGACATTTATATTGCCATTTGAGATTAACATATTCGTGTTTCAAATTACTATTCTGATATTTATTTCGATGGGATTGATCGATAATAATAAACATTTTGTGTAACAAAACCCGATAAGATCTGGACTCATATGACTTTAGATAGAAGACTTCCCTTTGCCAGTCATTAAAAACCAGCCGCATTCTTTTTCGCACCGTTTTACCACCTGAATATGATACTATTTGCATATTCTTCCGGCAGACAATCGAGTGATGAAAATAAGTATAAACTGATATCAACTTTTAGTGTAATTCTTGGATTCAGGTATGTATAGTAATACTTTCAGAATCTGTCCAATGTAAAGATGAATGGTGCTTTGCGGTGACTTTTTGTGTTCAACAAATTGCCTCAAGCCGACAAAAACGCAATTCTATATTTGGAAACATAAATAAAACATTAATAAATAACAATACCATCATAAAAATCACTCTTTTTATTTAATTTTTGCTGTCATTAAAGTGTAAAAGAATGTCAAACCAATCTTTGTTCAATTTAAAAATAAAGCAAAGAAAACTGCATTTAATCGAAAGTCGAGCGTTGCAATTCTGAAGATAATTGATTTCACCATATACAATTGAAGTAATAATTATAAAAAAACTGACAAATGATGTGATGATAAAATTTATATGTTCGATTACCGCTTCAAAATATGGATACTTTTTACAACAATTCGACAATATAAGATCTTTAGGTTAACACGCTGGTGTATTTACTCTCACGTAAGGTTGAGTTCCTGCAAATTATGTAAGTTAGGTAACATTCCTGATACAATAGTATTGAACATAAATTTATTGATGCATGTTATCTTCTTGCGATATATGTGGATACCAATAGATACGTCGATGACACAACGCATCGTCTTTATGACAATTTAATTGCTACCGCATGAGCTGAGATCCAATCCAATACCTGTGTGCTGATAAACTTTATGTTCTGATAAATTTTACAAAAAAGAAAAAACGATTCACGAAGAAAGTGAAAGGTGACATGATTTTATTATGACAACCCAGTTTAACGACACTTGATAATTTTAGTCTGTAATATGTACTAAAATTACAGACCTGGATTAAACGAATTTATTTACTCATATATTATGTAGTTTCAGTTAATTACATTTTTACGTCCAATTAAACATTCCCTTGACCCACATTTTAAGCTGTATTTTAAACGATATATTACCGATTAATATGACATAAAACATTGATAACTCTGTTATTCCACTGGATGTCCAATTAGGTGTGAAATGTGTTTCGTCTCTTCAAGAAGCTTCAATGGACTAAATTAGACGCACGATTTTTAACAATAACTTAATTAAGTCATTGGTTATTTACTTATTTTACTTATATGACACTGAGAAAACGAATGCGCATTTTTTTTACTGGGTCAGAAGACGGGAATATACAAACAATAATATACTTACTTATTACTTGTGTGAGGGGGGGGCGGGGGGATTCGATGGAGATCTATGATTGATGTGTTCTGTATCATATATAAACCATCTTCTTATTATGTATTAAGTTATGCATACATTTTTTAATGACACGAGGGACTCTTAGCCTGTTAGAAAGAAAACAGCACAGAAATAAAATTCTCCGTTTCCTCGCTCTGTCATCCTGATGTGTTATACAAATTACACAATTACGATATATATTATATTTGTCAGATTGTCTTTCGGTTAAGCAACACACACACACACACACACACACACTATCTCTGTCAGTGCATGCCCAGAGAGATAGTATGTGAGCGAAGGTGAATTTTTAACGCAGTTAATTACAATATATATTTGTGTTGACTCACCTGTATATCTGTAACGCAGGACACAAAAACACAAACACATCCTTTCTCTCTCTCTCTATCATATTATACATATATTTAGGATACAAACAAAGATGTTTTATTATGTCTTTCCACCAAGGATTAAGAGCAGTAAACTTAAAAAATGTTTTTGTGTGTTAGTAAGTAAATATATTTCATCTTACCAAGTCTGCCTCTGAGAGTTTGCCACAGACAGTGCCTATTAATTACGTGGTAATCTGTATACTTAGTTAAGAGAATGTAACAATAGGCAATACAAATGGAAACTGTTTGACATCACTTTGTATCATTTTACATACAATGTCATAATAGCCAATAGAAAATGACTGACTGCTATTGTCATTTTTTTTTTGTTCTACTAATATTCCAGGTATGATGATATAACAAGGCGTTACTAATTATATACGTTTGTATTGATTTTGCGTTTTTTGACTGACATAGATCATTTTCACAAAATTACAATGTCTTATTAGTCTCTAAGACATGTAGTGTAAATCAATTATAACTATCTTCAAAATATATATCGCCAGAAGTATTTCCATTTGAATAACTATTATTTTTACTTTGAGTATCATTTACCTTATTTTAATCGATTCTATTAAAGAAATGCCAATTCAATCTATATGAAAAAGCTCATAATATTACTGAAGTTAGCAAAAACTGATAAGTTCAGGTGATGTACATTTTTGAAAATTTATAATTTAAAAAAAAACGGCTTTTTTCAAAAACAAATCAAAACTGTTACACCACCCCTAAAAGGTTAAGAACTACCTAACTAGGCTAAAAATAGTTGTATTGGTTGTAATTTAAAAAAAATGCCAGATACTTTAAATTGATGAAATAAAAAAAAACCAAAATCAATAAATGTAAAATCTGTTTGTGAAAATTACATATTAATTCTGTTCTTTCGGTGTGCCGCGAGTCTACATTGAATTCTACGCAGTGCTTAGGTATGTTGTTGGTGAGAAAAGTTTACATAACACTGATTTATACAATGCATACAAATATTATGTTTATGTATCCCCAATAATTAAATAAAGGATTCTAGGTCGTTCCAGTTTTTACAAACCTTCGACTCTACAGGCCTGAAACGTAAAAACAGAATTTTAAAAAGTTCAATGAAGAAACTATGAGATTTTTTACTGAATTGTAATTTTAATTATGATAAATACAATAAAGTGAGGTAAAAAGCAAGGAATCACTCGAATGGGTGCGATAATAATACGGTTAAGTATTTAATGCAGAATCGGTTAGTAAATGCCGTTTGGAATAACACGTTGCCCATTCTGGTGAAAGTGAAACAGTTCCGCATAGCAGGCCGGGTGTATATATGTATTTAAAAAACACTACTTCCCAAACTGTTTCATTCAATTTTTGCTATATTAATTTATTTAGATCCACATTTTATTTATTAAACTCTACGAGATGATAGTACGATAGGTATTCTGGCATCGGACCATTGTCAGTAATAATACAGTAAAATCTGCATATCACAACGCTTCCTACACTAAAATGATTATTGATTTTTTTTCAATTTACTGAAATAAAATAAGTCTAATCAATAAGATATTAAATCCATCCTATTTGAGATTGTGAGAGAGGTAATAATATGTAAAATAATCATCATGGTAAATTTTTAGTATCAGACAACCAATATTTAATCAAACTACTTTATCAATTGTACATAAATTGAGGAATTTGTTTCATGACTTACCATCTCAAATTTAGGTTCTCTTCATTATATAAATTGTATACGATAATGATTTTCTAATCAAAATAAAAGAGATATGTAACAAAATTTATCAAACATTAGAATACTCTCATATTTTTTAAATTCTTTCAGGTCGTTCGTGACTATAGTTGAGAAGCTTATATTTCTCAATATGAAATGAAAACACGACAAAATGAATAATTAATTCATATCGTGCTTCTTGACTCCTGAGCTCATTTCAATTGGTTTACATCAGATGTTTTCAACCCCTGGAAAATTGGTTTGAGGTTTTTTTCCACTTTTGATATTTTTGTTGGATAAAACCGTGTAGCTTTTTAAAATTGAGCTTCCACCAGTCCATTTGCAGCAAAAGTCAACGCGAGGATATCCTAGCTATAATCCTCTTTACTATAATGTTGGCATCGTCTCAGTATAATGCTATTTTTACTATAATACTGACTGTACGTTATAAAGTGTTTCTTTATTTATATTATATTTATTTAACACATCAAAATGAATCAGCAACGTGCATAAAAGCAGACAAATAAAACAAATATTAAAGCAAATATATAATTATAATTTAAGACATCGACTGAGGGTGCTTGATGGAATTTCAATATTAAATTTGGATTATTGATTTTGTACACTTCCATGTATTTGTCACTAACGACCGGGTTTCGCCTTTCGGCATCTTCAGGCATTCGAGCACACGAATGGACTCGAACTCAGTTCGAGTCCATTCGTGTGCTCGAATGCCTGAAGATGCCGAAAGGCGAAACCAAATAATCCAAATTTAAATATATAATTACTAGTAATCATTATCTGTTAGAATTTTCTTAATACGCTTGATACGAACGATGTGCAGAAAGAATATAAGACAGTGTGTGATGTGCGTTAAAAATTCACTCACCTATAAAAACTTACTGAACACATACGCTCACACCCACACACTCTCTGCGCGTGCGAGAGAGCGTGTGTGTGTGTGTATATGCTGGGTTACAGATATACGGATAAATCTTGAAAAATATAACAACATGTATTTTTAAATTAATATGTTTCGTTTTTGTATTTACTGTATGTTTGTTTTTTTACCTATAAGCCATACTGGTCCATTAACACGTATTTATGATGACAGGAATATTTAACACATTCGTCGCAACAATTATTGTACAAATTACGGCTGAATGTATGTGGCATTTAGATTAGGTATAGAGAAAACAAACAGTAGGACTTTTTAAATTGTTGTAGTAGGAGTGAATGCGTTAATACAGTGTTTATGTCATTATTGTTATTTGCGATTAACCTGTTGCCATCGCTATTCCTTAAATCTTAGTTTTATTGTGAAGACGATTCAACTATTATATTTACAAACGCCTGACCAGGGCGTGGCATTGTGATTGTCCATTTTTATTACTCCAAATATTTTTCTTCTGTGACGTCATATGTAGCATAATAATCAGAAATAAAATAGAGTCACGCAAGGAGATTGGTACAAAACTATGCTATTGTGTTTATGTAGGTAACATAATATAGGTAAACGAAAAATTTCGAAAACATGTACTCGGTATGTATAATACAAATAATACAAAATACATGTTGTAACATGTATATAAAAATAAATGCACTTAAACATAGTTTTCTAAAAACTAAAAGATCAAATCATTGACACACCAAAATTTTCTCCAGATTTCCGAGGCACACCACAAGTATATAATATATGCATAAATATAATTATATAAAAAAGCTTTTCCACAGAAATTACATTGGCTTTCCATTTAACAAATACATGAGTACGATAAAAGAATTACATGCGTGGACAGAGTATTGAATATAACATACAAATATTTTTTTCCAATGAAACAATTCGCTGCGGCACACCTACGATCACCTCACGGCACAGTAGTGTGCCACGGTACAGCGGTTGCGGAGCACTGATCTACCGAATGGGTAAAAACAAATAGTGCCTCTTATTTGTTCTAGTTCGATGCCATTTACTTTTTATAACGAGTAATATTTGGCATCGGTATTATGAGTTGTCAGTTGCAAGTGCAACTATGCGATAATTGTGAGAATTGTTTTTTTTAATTTCAGTGCGTAATTCTGAGCGAGATGACAAATGCGAGAGCGGTACAGTGAAGCGCCGATATATGATTCTCGCATTCATCGGTCATTTTTATAGTTCCGGCCAAGCGCCCATAAGAATAATCTTAAATAATCCCGCATTCATCGTTCCTCGATCTATCGTTTTCCTCGACTTAACAGTTAAATGAATTATGATCCCGTGGCAAATATTACCCCGATTGACCCCATTCAACCAGTATATTAAGAAACGCGAGACTGCAACTCTACGAGCGTCGTCTTATCGATATGTATTAATTTTCACTTTGTATTTCGCATCATGAATAATTCTGACTTGCAACTAAAATGTCCTCTATGACGAAAGTTAGGACTCTGCTAGGTTGAAGTCGAGACTAAAAATAATCAAGACATTCTTCGCAATCATCGTTATCCCTTTTATAAGACTCCCTTGAAAAACGAAGACTCAGGGTTCCACTGTATTTATAATTTCAAGGATTTCCCATCCGTTTCTAAAAATGGAGCGTAGGGGGATCGATAACCTAACCATTAGTCGTATCCTAGTCTCATAATTTCATCCTTACTCTCTCCGAAAAAGAGAGGTTGAGCGACCGAGTAATAAGAAGTTTTCGTATAACAACTTCTGCTTATTGTCACCATTAGGAGTCTACATGCTCCACATTAGGAGCGGATACAGTTATAATATTTTTATACATATATGGTGCATTGGCATCAGAAGTATAGCGTCTTGTCTAAAAAAATTATATGATACTTACACATCCAGCGATTAATATGTAAAGAAAAAACAGGACCGGTTACACGGAACTCATGCCTTAAATATATAACACTTGGTTTATACTACATAATTACAATTTAAAATATGATTATTATTCATTATTAAATCGTTCATAATATTTTGTATAGTGTCCATACATCTGTCCCATAATTTTGTGGGCATGTTCTAAAATAAATGTTCATAAATTCAACTGAAAAAAGCTTGTTTATAGACATTGAATCAATAATGTGTTTAAGTTTTTTGTAGACAACTTGCTACTTACAAAAAATGCAATGATATTGCAATATTGTTTGGTCTATTTTTTTACGAATAGAGACAGCTGTTATTTGAAAACATAGATATATTTGTTTGTCAAGGTAATAAATAAGCACAATGAATGTTTAACTTGAGGTTTCGGAAACGTATCCGGAATCTTGAAAAAAGATAAATAATGAATTAATTTTTCATTTTAAATTGGAATAGTTATACTTCTTCCGCGTTGTATATATCGTCCATGAGATTTGACCGGTATTTTATTTTGAAATAAATCTTGAAAAATATGAATTTATTACAACAATTGTATTTTTACATTTTAAATTTCTATTGAATATAGTATGTTAAAAGTTGTCAAATGATTATGTTGGCAAAAGCCGTACAAACTTCAAAATTTCATACTGGAAACTATAGATAATCACAGCGAATATTATAATATATTAAATTTTAGTTCCACTATGAGATATTTATTAATACTCTTTAGTATTCTCTTCATTTTTTACGATACCCAATTTCTATGTGATACCTCCAGGATTCCCTGTCATTCGCATGTCGTTTTGATTCATTTTACGACATGTCAGCACTCATCAATTCCGCGGAGTACACCGTGTGTATAGTAAGTACGCAACGGTCTTTTAGTGTGCCCTAAGTCCACCGGGTGGAAAGAGAAGCAACAGGGTTTATGATATTCAGAGTTATCAGCAGCACTTGTACCAACCTGTATCAAAGTATCTCCATGACTATTGATGTAAAAGTGAGCTGTCTAGTTAGTTAAAATATAAAATGTCTATTTCATAAGGTTAAGCTTCCATTTTAATATTTAGTGTAAGTGTAGTATGACTGTGTTCCCCACGCAAAATGGCGACAAATTCTTATATAATTTAAATTGGCTGGATTCTGTGAAAATCTCCCTTTCAATTCGAGGTAAATATTGTTACTAACAAATAGCTTTTGCTCCAATATAATATTATTTATAGCACAAAGAATCAACGTTCAACAGATTTTTGCCATTATTTTTTAATAAAATAAACATTATATTATATTATTTATAAAGAAATCCTTTCGCTTTTGGGTTGTTACAAAACACACAATAGGTAAGATTGATTTAACCTTGCCAAAAGGTAGTTTTAATAATACATAAAACATTATATTTTTTATTATTAAATCATAATCAGTTCTACAGCATTACGATAGCGGTAGAGCAAACACTATTCGTTTTAGCTTTATTCTTTACCATAAAAGGTTCGGATATAAAAGTAAAATATTTTATTAGAAGTAAAATGAAATCAATTATTTGTACCTTTGATAATGTTAATTTGATTAGGTAAAAGTATTTAGTTGAGCAAGAATTGTTGACAACTATTTCGGCATTACATTATTATAAAATTTTGATTAATCTCAGTAGATATGAATAATATTTATTATTATTATAAACGGAATGTTTACCATTTGAAAATTACGTTTAAAAAAATAGATATTCTGATTTTAGTAACGAATACTTTACTTTTTACACCTTGCCCGGAAACGTGCGTGACGCAAAACTATTTGTAATCAAGGTAAATCAACGTAATAAAGGTAAAACCCATCATACTCAAATCGTTCAATAGACGTTTTTATGTTATATTTTTGTTTGCGATCATGATAAACCTAATTGATACAAGTACAAAGTTTGTGCCTCGTGCCTTTTGTGTTTTGTATTTAATACAAAACAGAAAACGAATTCCTCTTTGTCATATATATATAAAAACATAACTGAATCCAGTGGTTCATTAAATAAGATAATTATGTATACAATTCTTGCCGGGTTATAAATATTGTAAATGGCTCGTCATTTCATTAAAATTTAAAAAAAGTAAATTGGCTTCTTGAATACAGCGAAGTTATATGAAATGATAATGAATCTTAAATGTTAACCGTCTCTAATATTCGGGACATTAGAGACATACACGTTTTCGAACACAACTCCATAAATTGACTGAAAAAATAATTCATAAGACTTTCCGTAATGGGATTCGAGCCTGTGAACTCCACTAAGAAAGCCAACGACGTTGAACCTCAGTTAAGAGCCTGGTGCATTCACAAAAATTTCCTCCCACACATCCAATACTGAACAACGGAGCGTAACAAGAGATATTTGCTAACCACTAATCCAGTCCTAACCCTACCCGTCTATCCTTATTCCCTCAGAAAAGAAGAGGTTTAGTGACTGAGTAACCAATAGTTATCATAGAACAACTTCTGTTGCGATAGGCTTCATTAAGAGTCCATAATATGCTTCACATTGGGAGTGAACATGATCGCAAAAAAAACGTTTATGAAAAATTGGGGCCGAATAAAAATGTTTTCGTACAGCTGATATAAATGATAAAATGCACTGGTAATTTAAAAAATATATATGTATATATTGTATGCTACTAAGGATATAAATAATTTAATAAAGAGTCATCGATACGATCAGTTGGAAGAGATATACATCTCACTATAACATTCCTGATTGAATTTGGATTGGGTAAATAACTTTTAGCATATTTTTACAATTATTTATTGAGAAGCCATCGTTAATGCCACGTTGATTTATGAGAAATTGTATACTTAGTTTATCGCGTGTTGTAGAGAATATCATTTCCGACATTTTAGATAACAAACTATCTATGCAATAGCCACCGGTCGCCAGGCGTTTTTTTCACGAATCGAAAAAATACTATTCGTGGCGAACACGTACGATAATAGATATTATCCGTTAAAAATGTGTTTTTTTAATGTTCACATACTTTAATAATTATAGCACGAGGAAAGTTATGTATTATGGATGGCGATTGTATCATAACGTGGAGCTACAGTAAACAGTAGCAAAATATACATCTAATTTTCACCTAAAACCTACCCTGCCTGAAACGGAATGTTGAGTGATTTAAAATCAAATTTGGATTATTGAGATTTTGTACACTTCCATGTATTTTGTCACTAACGACCCGGGTTTCGCCTTTCGGCATCTTCAGGCATTCGAGCACACGAATGGACTCGAACTGAGTTCTGAGTTCGTTCTGACTGACTGACTCAGTTCGAGTCCATTCGTGTGCTCGAATACCTGAAGATGCCGAAAGGCGAAACCCGGGTCGTTAGTGACAAAATACATGGAAGTGTACAAAATCTCAATAATCCAAATTTAATATTGAAATTCCATCAAGCACCCTCAGTCGATGTCTTAAATGATTTAAAATCAGTTCTGGTTAAATTTTCTACCATAATAACATATGTTGACAATCTATGCATATGATATTGACATAAATGATTGATTCTTTATTTAATGTTCCAGTCATTGCTCACTTGGGAAACATTGAAGAAAGACGAATTGTCTCAAACTTATAGTCAGAGCTTTCGTAAATATCGTAAACTTCGTAGAGGGTATGCGGTTATGCCGTCTTCTTCCGATATCGTACACCTATTATTTACAACCATATTTATACTTAATAACATATTTTTGCATTGTGCTATAGCTTACCGTGCATTGGAAAAAATAAACTAAAATTAAAATGAACGATAAGGATTAGAATAATTATTTTAATAATGAACACACGGCAACGCTCATGTAACTGAAATAATGTCACCTGAATTCTGGCTACCTGCGACAAAAGCAAGAAGGGTCATTGTTTACAATTTATGGTCACGATGTTATTTATCAAAAAAGCATTTTATTTTTCGTCTGATGGAATGGAGAATATATTGATTCGACCATAGTGTAAACGATATTTCTGTGAATATAGCAGTGGATATACCACCCCGTATGCCGTCTACTATGGCACTGAATGTAAATAAGATATTAAACTTAAATTTGTTAATTAAGTTTTCATTAAAAACTAGTGGATATTTGGCGAGGGATTTTTTTAATGAATGTATCAATGTCTGGTTTGTGGTTGCACTTTTTAGATTTTAGAGTTAACCAAATTTTAGCGCGCTGCCAAAAGTAGCTGTGGCTTACTACTAACCGCGAGTTAGACACGCCTATTTCCTCCCAAATCTATGATCTTTGATATGAATTTAAAATAAATTGAAAAATCAATATTTAATTTCATTATTGATATTTAAACAAAGTCGCATTGATTCTGTAATAAGATAAATATTTGAAAAGAAAGCAAGTAAGATCTGCTATGGATTCCAATCGAATTAGCATTCAATCCTTGATCCAATGCAAAAACAATATTCGAATATAAATGCGCTGATTACAATATATTTTATGTTTAATATATTCTAAATGCATACGATATACCGATACTTTACTTGCATGCCTGTTTGCCAATATTTAAATGACCCAAAATAGAGGTCAAGATTTACAACGCCAATGTTGTGACCTCAAACATTTTTGGATTTACAGAAACTAGGTTCAAAGACATTGATTGTGCAAATTCCGTATTTTAAACAAACGAATCTGAATATGTAATTTTATTAGATTTGTAAACACAGCTAAAAACATTTAAAAAAAAATTAACTAGTGTTTTTTTATTTCTATGACCGTTCCAATATCAATTTTTATCTCAATGACACTTCAATGGTTGATTTCTTTGTTTCAGCGAGTAGACAGTGGCTGAAATTAATTATACATCAAGACTTTACCTATTTAATAATTCATTTCTGTTTTAAAATTTAATAGCAATACCTATTTTACCAATTGTCAAAAAATATAACGTATTATGACAGCTGACTCCAAACTCGTCGTGTATTTGACAATTATATTATAATAACCGAGCCTTTCATGGATGACGGTATTAAATTTGAAATACTGAATCTCTCAAGTGGTTAGTACGTCAGAACTGTGTGTGCAATAAAACGTCTACAGAGCGGTCTGGGCTATTATGTATAATATAGTATTATACTTAACACATAACAAAAAAACAATCGAACGGAAATAAAGAAACAGAAAAATAATGTCGGATCCGTGGTCCAGTGGTCAACATCATTAGCTACGGTTAAAGATGTTTCGGGCTTCAGTCCCGGTACGGACAGTTTCATAAATTTATTTTTCAATCGATTTATAGATTTCTGTTCATAGGCATGGATGTTTGTGATGTCTAAAATTCCCTCTTACCCACACATCCGATCCTAAAAATGAGGCGCAGTGAGAGCGATTAGCTAACCACTATTCCTGTCCTAGTCCTGTTTAAGCCCTATCCTTCTATCCCTACTCTCTTCAAACTTCTGTTAAGATACCCCCATCAGGAGTCCATATGCTCCACATTGGGAGCGTAGATGGTTAAAAACAATTTTCAATTGATTTTTTTTGTATAAAACACATACATAAAAAAATAATAAAGTATAAAATGGAAGGAAGTCTACTAAGCATGTTACAAAATCTACATAAAACGTAGAAAACAGTACTCTTCAGAACTCACTCACGTCCAAGCGGAATTGAAATATAATAATATCGATATGCTCAGAAGGAAAAATGAAACAGGCGTACACTCTAACAAAATATGTAGTTGTATTTAAGTATTCAAATTTTAAATGAGAGGGAAAGAAGCTTTGAAGAAGAATATTGATTTTCATACTAAAGTTACTTTCATTTATTGTAAATTTAAAAATTTGAAATGCATGGCATTACAGCTGACGCCAATGCGCCATGCATTACACAAATATAACAACAGTAACAATAATAAAAACAATAATAATAATTATTGAAAACAATAATACCAATAAAAACATTTTATTTAAATTATTAAATACAAAAAAAGACATTATCATTTTTTTATTTTTTTCCATGTCCGCTCCCAATGTGGAGCATATGGTCTCCTAATGGAGGTATCTTGACAGAAGTTTTTCTACGAGCACTGCTTGTCACTTAGTTGCTCAAAATCTCTTTTCTTTTTCGGAGAGAGTAGGGATAGAAGGATAAGGCTATGACAGGACTAGTGGTTAACTAATCGCACTCGTTACGCCCCGTGAGGATGGGATTGGTGGGTGGGAGGACTCAGACTACTAACAGATATCCATAAATCGATTGAAAGATCAATCTACGAAAACCGTCCGCACCGGGAATTGAGCCCGAGACATCCGTAACCGTAGCCAGCGACGAAACCAACTGCGCCACGGACGCCGATAATCATTATCAAATTACAAGGAACAAATATTTGGTGAACAATACCCAGAGTTTAGTGCTGAAAATTTCCAGCTCTCTAGGCAGTGCATTGATCATCCGAACGGCTCTTGCAACTGGTGATCGATTGACCGACGCGAAGAACAAGTTTTAAGAATAAAAATTACCTGAATATGGTTTCGGCCACGTTGATAATAATTGGGAGCATGTAAGTTAATAGTAATAAGAATTTCAGGATTATAAACTCGTCCCCGAAGAAGAAGAGAGAAATGCTTTAGAATCGAAAACGATCTTCGTGCTTCAAAAGAGTAAAAAGATAGCATTCCTAAAAGAAATTTGGTTGAGTAGTACTCTTTTAGGGAACTATTAAAGGGAAAATATTAAAATTTTTGAAATAGAAATATCGTAGAAATTTCTTATGAATTCTCTCCAATTTTAGCTTGTAGAAATTTTCGTATGGACTTCAGATAATAGATCCATAATCAAGCGTACTAAGAACCAAGGAAATGTATAGAGTGCGAAACACAGTTGGTTTTTCGAATGGCTTACTTTGCCTAACTATAAACCTAAGAAGTTTGCTAGCACGCATAGCAATGGAATTAATATGTGAAACTTTAAGTCAAACTTTATACCAAGATCAACAATTTCAGACAAACGTTGCAAAGTATTATTCGATATCACATAGTAATATTTAATAAGAAATCTTGAGCGGGAGAAAGAAATGCAAAAGCATTTCGAAATGTTGAAGTCAAGTTTGTTTTTTATAGACCAATTCAAAATACGTTCAGTTTTAAGCAGTTTCTAATGAAAATACTAATGTATTGAAGTTTTAATTTGGCTATTAATGAAAACTGACCACTTCAGTTTGATTATGGAATGATTATTAATTGATTTTTGTAGCAGAAATTTTCTCGAGTCCCAATTGCCTTATTTGGCTAGTGAATATAAATAAACAATCTATTTGCTAACGTAGCGTAGGCAAAATTTTGCATAAATTGTTTATGAAATGATGTAGAAATCACAATTAGATTTGCATGAACATATTAATTATATTAATGTATAACACTCGCATACAAATTATTTTTATTGATGTTGAATCGATAAATAATCGTACATGTTTCCAATAAATATGCATTGGTCGAAGTTTTGTAAAAGAACGTGGTCCGAAGCTATACATATATTTTAAAAATATATATTTTAATCGGGAATTAACTCGATGATTATTAAATATATGGATTTCTGTTCGTAGTCATGAATGTTTGTGATGTCTACAGCTCCCTCCCATCCCACCCATCCGATCCTAAAAACGGGACATAGCGAGGGCAATCAGCTAACCACTAGTCCTGTCCTAGCCCTATCCTTCTATCCCTACTCTCTTAAAAAAAGGGAGGTTGAGCAACTAAGTAGCAAGCAGTTTTCGTAGAAAGCTTCTGTCGAGATACCTCCATTAGGAGACCGTATGCTCCCTCGCTGGGAGCGGACATGGTAAAAAAATATACATCAACATCAGCAGTAATCGTCAAATATAATATATACAATAATATAATATAACAGAGTCTCATATATAGATATTTTAAAGCATCGAATTTCCCATTCAGTAATACGAGGACACGTGGTGTGATAATGCATCTACTGATTTTATACATGGAATAAACCATATTTAATACACACTTTGAATACACCATATTTTCAGTGACTCAAATATTATTGTGTAAAATATTCAAAACTAAACTTATGTTAAAATCAACTTTCATTTTGAAAAAAAAAATGACACCGATTGATCCCGTTAAGGCGCGTATTTTTTAAACGCACGGCATTGAAATTTGAACAAAATTCTTGAATATTAATGCATTCGTTTTGCAACAAATTATAATTACTTTTTTATTATTTAAAATACTTGACACACAGTCTTGATAAACCGAATGCTGTGCTTCGAAATTTGAATTCATTTTACCTTTCAAAATAGTATTATCGTACGAAATAGATTTTAAAACGTTGTTGCATATTACTATTTTTGAATCGAACATATAATAATATATGTTTATATATAACGTAGCAGCGAACCTCAACCGGGATCTATATGGATTTCCAGTGAACCAAAAGGAAAATTAGTGTCTAGGCCTAGGGGCACGGATAAAATTTAAGCAATATGAAAATCGATCAAAATTAAATATATAAATTGAAGAAGATATATTAATACACGGAACTAATATTGTTAAATTTTATGAAGTTATTTTGCTATTTTAAGTAATTAAAACTTTGAAGGACAGATAGATCCCTGATGTTAAGTGTAATTCCATTAATATTTTGGAAAGATTCAGCGGTTACTTTGCGGAAATTCATTTTTAATACAAAAAAATCGTTAATGTTGTTATTCCACTGGCTTTGTCATATTTAGTAACACAGCACTCGAAAAATCAACGTTATCAATTTTCTTTTTATTTATTGTTTCAAGGTTTAGTGTCTAATGCATTGAATATATAATAAATAACTGGCCAAGGATAGAGAGACGTATCTAGATTTGGTCAAAAAAATTCGATAGAAAATGGCACCAACATAAGGTAGAGAGAATAAAATATTTTAATACGGCGAAAAATAGCCATTTATTTATTATATTTACTACGGTACAAAAGTTATCATTTCTCCTAATTATTTCAGTATCTTAAGAGCTATTTTGTAACTTAATAGACTGCTATGTTTAGTTTTTAATACTACAGTTTAGTCGATTTGTTTTAAATACATAAATCGATAACTTTATCCTTGGATTGTTAATCTCAACTATTTTTCGAAAGACTTAATCCAGCTCATAACACAACGAGTGTTACATTTTTACTTGTTCACCTTGATAATCACCGAAATATATTATCAGTTGTGTTTTTTCCATTTTCCCGCCACGTTGTTTAACTGAATGATACAGCCGCCATTATGCTGCAAAATAATGCTTTTCGAAGTACCGGAAAAAGCTGGAACGCATGGGAAAGCTATATATTTTTGCTGCTGAAAGTTTGATATAAATATATGCTGTATCGAGTCTTAGCAAATAGCACTTTGTGTATTAAGGATATTTAATTTGGTATCTAAGAAACCAACCACTTGTCATGTTTGTCGTAATTAACAGCTGTAATGCTGTTTACTGTGAACCACATTTGTATGTAATTTTCAAAATATGTGTATCCTTCTACTATTAATCATTATATATGAAACAATAATTGGTTATACAGTTCAAAAGGTAATAATTATAAAAAAATCCACTCATTTTAATATTGTATCGAGTTAACCAACATTTTTACGAAACGATCCATGTAGATGGAATATACTGTTCTACTCTATATACTGACAACAATATGAGTAATTCAAAAAAATTATTGTCTCGTATCCGAGTGGCAGTTGCAGAACAGATGCTTGCATTTATATTGATATTTTTTTCTACATTCAGTATTTAAATCGGAAAACGAATATATTTACAATATCAACAAGTAGCAAATTTAATGAAATATACTCCCTTCAATTTTTGTACATCGTTAGTTTGGATAGTTTAGTTGGAATTTATAAAATTAAGTACAATTAATAACAAGCAGCAAAAACTTCTATTAAGATTCTTCCATTAGGATGCCATAAGCTCCACATTGGAAGCGGATATGGTTACAAAATACACTTTGACGTGCATCTAATTTTTTTTTTAAATGCGACCTTATGAAGTTACAGTTAACTAACAGTTTTCCAGCATGAAAACCAAACGCTAACCGTAGAATAACAATCTTTTTATCGAATAGGGATTATGTGGAAGATAAACTCCCATATTCATTGGTATGAATTCTTGTTTAGGGATAGTTCTTTTGGAAGTATTTATTTTATGTATTGAAATTGTTCGTCTTAAAATGTACTGCAGATATTTACATGTGAATGATTTTTTAATGTTAAATTAAAATAAATATAGTGTTCAAGAGAGCCATTAACTATTAATTCATGAATAGCTAGTAAAAGTGGTAATCCCACATGCCGTAATAATGATAAAATAGTCTCTTACAAAAATTACAAAATATAGTATGTATATAATTATAGCAGTGGCAGAACCGAATATATTATTGATTTGATATTCTTTTAATTTCAAATCTCACTGTGACCAGCCCCACTGATTGTTTCAAATAGCAAACGAATTAAGCTTACAATAAAAATAAAATATCTATCGATTATCGATATATTTCATTTAAAAAAATGAAAGCGGTACACATAACAGTCAGTAAAGTAATTGTTTAAAATAATCAGCTAATTTTAGTATGCATTGAGTTGTATATAGATTTTTTGTTGTCCATGGTATGAAGTTACGAAAATGCTGGTTTATAGACACTTTAATCCGACAGCTTTCAGCCATTTTTGTAAGCTTGATTATTTTACTTACGTTATTTTTGAAAATTGTTTCTTTAAACTTTTGTTTTAATAAGGTTATCGATCTATATTTATATTATTTGTTAAGGGTGGGTAAACGAATAAATACGAGAGACAACACGGACGAGCTGACAACACTGAACGAACAGAACACGTCACCGAAGACGGGCGATAGAGATGACGCGATCGAATGTCATATAAGTCGGACTACTTCACATACTGAAATAGGCGACAATAATTTCTCACTAACCGTTGACCGAAAAGGTTGGCGGCAAATCTATTCCATGTTTGAATATCTGTAATAACACAGGACGAATAAAAATTTCCTAAGAAAGTAATGGTGAAAGATTTTATTTAGTTACTGCTTCATTATTGTGATTGTAACAAATGCATGGTGTTCACAAGAGATCCACTTTAAAATTATCACGCAATCTATTATATCTTATGGACTCCACTGGTATATAGAATACAATTATTTAAAGATACGTTTTTAATGTGGGCAGTCCATCCAGCTGGACGTAGTAATGTTCTTTGTTGTAAGGTAAAATCCGGAAGAGATTGTGCCAAATCCGGTTAAGATTAATTTACCAATGCAGTGGTCACTCACAGTCAAATACTTAGCCATGAACTAATTTAAATCTCTCGGTCGATTAGAATTTTATTGTATTTCTTTTAATGGGCGTTAAACTAAAGGTCATTGGGCGTGTTTTTTTAAAAACGTATTATGTATACTTATCTAGTTAAATAATAATAATAAGTAAAAAAAAACAATTGGAAATAATATTCAATTGATTTTAAAAACAATTACGTTATGCTACGTCATATATTCATTTGATAATAACGTTTTTTCAGTTTTTGATGATTTACGTTTTCATATACTAAAAAAATATCGGCGTCCGTGGCGCAGTTGGTTTCGTCGCTGGCTACGGTTACGGATGTCTCGGGTTCAATTCCCGGTGCGGACGGTTTTCATAGATTGATCTTTCAATCGATTTATGGATTTCTGTTCGTGGTCTGAGTCTTCCCTCCCACCAATCCCATCCTCACGGGGCGTAACGAGAGTGATTAGCTAACCACTAGTCCTGTCATAGCCCTATCCTTCTATCCCTACTCTCTTCGAAAAAGAAAAGAGAGGTTGAGCAACTGAGTGACAAGCAGTTCTCGTAGAAAAAAAAATCTGTCAAGATACCTCCATTAGGAAACCATATGCTCCACATTGGGAGCGGACATGGGAAAAAAAAAAAAAAAAAAAATATAATTATTAGATGAAAATTATTAGAAATAAATTCGCTTCCTACTTTCAATTTCATATTATAACACTATGAGAACTTCTAAAATAAATTGAAAAACAAAAATATTTCTGTTCGCCAATTCAATCTTATAGTTGAATAAGGATGCAAAAGGTTTTTTATTTTTGCCGAAATATAAGTAATAAAAACCGAATGACAAAATAATTTGATAGCGGTAAGAAAAATATTTGATTGAAATGTAAATAGAATATAAGCTTTTAAAAAACTAAATGGAATTTTTCTGTATTTTTATGAAATGACAGTCTTTGTTAAAGTGTCAAACGGATTAATAATTTAAATTCATGCTAAACTTGAAGTTCTAAAAAAACCATTCGAAATGTAAATGGCCAACACGTCTAATAGCGGTCAAGTTTTTGTATATTTTAGCAACAGAAATTATAGATAATTTTTACTGTATATTAAAACCCTTTGCACTCCTGCATATATATGTATTCACCTATGTTCACCTTAATTGTGAGAGTAATACCAAAATAATATATTACTCCCAATATGTATCTATGGCTTAGTTCCATAGTGATACAACTAGAAATTGGCAGTTTTGAGATATGGCCGATCAAAGTTTTGACTCATAATAAAGTGATGGCTTATTATTTGTATTACTTTTTTATTCAAATAGGTGATGAATAGTTTATTGTTTTTGGATTAAAAGTTGTTTATTTATGGAACGTCACGATTCACAAAAATATGTTTCCACAATACGATATTTCGATATGGAACTAAGATATTATTTAATTTTGCTCATTTCCATATGTAAATATCTGTCATTTGATAGAAAATCTGTACATTTTACAAGCTGTACTTTTGTGAAATTGTAGAAGAGCGTATTAAAATATAATGGCTAACTTAACTCAAAACATGAAATTTTTGACTTATCGATTTAGAAAACATTTGAAAGAAAAGAAAGGTTTTAATGGCTTTGAATTAATTTCCTAACTAAGTTTTGTATTATCGTGTCTGGCTCCAGACATGAATTGTTAGGGTATGTAGCAAATTAATATTAATATGAACTAATCATTCAGAAAATTCATTGGACATTAATCAATGAAGATAAGTTTAATTTATTCTTTTACATCAGCTTGACAGTATCTATAAGGATTTCTTCTCAAGTACAAACTTTCATAGATATTTAGTATGTGGATTGTTAACTAACGCCATCCATCACTGCGACATCTTTGTGTTTTCATCAGTAAGACTCAAATTAAAATTGAAAATTCAATTAGATAAAAATAACAAACTTCAATTTTAAGTCATATTATATAAATTATAATATTATATAAATTTTTCTAATAATGTCGTTTGAGTCAAAAGTAATTAATTAATTTAGTATTCCAAATTTAAAATTTCAAACGAATAAATATTTAGATAAATAATCAGAAGTAATTAAACAACCTCAACGATCTGGTGTTTGGAAATGATTTCGTAAAACTAATTAATATTTCGTCGTATTGAACAATCTGTGTGTTGGTAATAGCTGATGATGATTGATAAATTGCAAAAGCTTGTACGATACAAGTATGGATAATGTGGACCAAAGGTCTTACCTGCGATCAGGTGAAAGGTAAATTACATTATTTGCAATGGCTGCCCGAGTTTAAACACAATCTAAAATAGACCTTGCTTCAGTTTGCATGTCTACTGTGATATAATGCGATTACAAACGTGTAATGTAACAAGGGTCATTTGTTGGCATTACTCGAATAGTAATTTTATTATTTGCTGTTCTCACAATATTTTAAAGTAGTAAAATATCATCTGGTATCCTTTCATTCTGGTACATATTGTAGACACGATAGAACAAACCGGGGCTGTTGAGTCTTTTGATTAAATACTGTTTTACGACATCAGAAGTCGGCAGATTACTACTCCCTTTTATGATTAAATCGTATTTTTGTACGAATGTGAGTAGTTTTTTACAACCATTTTATATAAATATTCTGATATACCACGATAAATCAAATTCAATAGGAAACGAATAATTTGCCTATTCGTTGCAGTGGTTTATGAAATTACGTTTGTTCACATATGGACTCGAATTATTGATTCAGTCGAAGTTTTTCTTATTAAATCGTTAAGTCGAAGCTGATAGATTTCGATAACGGTCGACTATAAAACCATTAAATGAGCTATACGTAATAGAAAATTAGTTGTTTTCTTAGATTTTTTGTATGAAATGATTTTAAGAATCGTATGTAGAAATAAAAAAATATTCGCTAACGCAAATATGCAATAATTTATCGTCTATTTAAATAGAAAAAGAATCATCGGTTTTCGTGAGGTGGTTTATTAACAATATTTTAACAAGCTAATTATTTAAATGAAAGTTCTTTCATTTATCTTTCTAGCTTAATTTTTACAAGCAATTTAACAGTGCTCCGCAACCTTTTTTTACACACGGCACACCTAAGCACTCGTTAATATTTCGTCGCACACCACATTGAAAAATTTAACTAAACTTTTTTTTTTGATAAATTTGAATAGTAGCTAATTTCTTTTTTAATAAAAACTTTTTAAAGTGATGGAACAATTAATAAAACAAAAAAATATGAATTATATAAAAAGTATTTGTAAAAATTATTGTTAGCTAAGTTGAGTGTATGTATAAGTATTGCCCATTTTTTGTTTAGCCAAATCCAAAACAATCTTTCTGTTTTCAATAATAGTCTCATTGGTCCTTCGGAACATTTTCAATGATCTTAGTCGTAACTTTGCCGATGTATAGTTTTTGTTTGAACCCGTTTTATTTGTTAGAGCATGTCAATAGCTTTTCATTTCGCTAGTTTGTAATAATTCTTCCGGGAAATTTTTAACCATCAATACTTCGCAATATGTATATGCAGGAATGTGTAATTTTCACCGTAGAATTTTTGATTCACATACGAGACAACCACTTTTTTATTCCCCATCGTTTCCCCAGATGCACTATCCGTGATGTTTGCAATACAATTTACATTAAATATCAAAAATAATACCATATTAGTTTCAACGAGGATAATTTAAACGGAGATCTTTGCCACTTTGGCTTTAATTTTTTTCTCGTTTTGGACGTACTGTGCCACGGCACACCAGGGGTAATCTCACGCCGCACCAGTGTGTCGCGGCACACCGGTTGCAGAGCACTGCAATAGAATATAAGCAAGAAACAAGGTCTATAGAGACTGACAATAGGCTATGTACTAAATGAATCTTTTTAAATCATCAAAAGCTAGAGAAAAGAAATCCTTTGCAACATTTGAAAAATCACTACTTTGGGTCCAACATTATTATATACACATCTATAGATAAATAAATTCATAGCTATAGTGCTTAAGACACCAATTGCACCAACAATTGGTCTCTTTAATGGCTATCATTGTACAGTGGACAAACAACAATCAAAATTCAAGTCAATTCATTAAAGTCAAGTAAACATATACCATAATGAAATAAAAAATAGATTGTCTCCATGAAACCAAACTATCGAATTTACCAGTCACGGAGTTTGAATTTTAGCGCCATATTACCAAATTTTGGAAAGAATACTTTAATATTCTTTTATTCAACAATATTGTCATAATTATATACAGTGGCTTAACTAGCGTTTGCATTCTCTAACCCTGGAAGAATATTTTAAATATGACACTCAGTAACAATTAATATGACAATTTAACAATTTTTTATTACATTACAATTGAATTCCGTGATATGTATTTTATTTGAAATATACAAAGTTGACAAGTACCGCAATGTTAAAAATCAAAATAAGCACATTTCCAAAAGTACTATTATCTAATTTCAAGGGAACACATCACGAACAAAAATACAAAAGTTCTGTTAATTAGCCGCCAATTTCACAGCATAAATTAACAAGGAATTTTCATCATAAAATTATATTATTCAGAATTTAATATATGGATTTTCTTTTTGTGTTTTCATCACAAGGATAACCTTTATCCCGCGAATTGTAATTGTTTTTTTTTGTATTCTGCTATAAATATTTGTGAACTAAAGCTAGTGAGCAAAGTTGTAAGAATATTTTGTCGGTTTGTAGCCCTGTAAATGTAACGCTCGAGGTAAATGTCTCCTACACCTTCACAATAATCCACCACTGGTAATTACGTAAGAAAAAATGTGGACATAGATATATCATAATAATCTATGTACCATTGTGATATTTTTGTGCTGCTAATTTAGTACCATAGCTAATGTGATAATGCATCAATTATAATCATAGATATTATAGACATAATGATACCAGACGGATGACCGTACGTAATTTATTGCCAGTGCTTCGGAGGTATGAAATATTTAGTTACATATTTTTGCTGATGTGATTACGTGTGCATTGTATTTATCGCATGTATTCGTAGCTACTGGTGCATTTATTATATTTAATTTATGTCTGATAAGCTTGCAGCTATTTAAAGTCGTGTTTGCCTTAATTAAAGCTGCACTACTTGCTGCTCACTCCTAACCATAGTTGCATTAATATGCCTATCCTTGAATTCGGAATTATTCAATATTAACGCTACTGGCCATACAACGCTAGGGATCGAAAAATCAAAAAATATACTCATTTTTAACATATTTGCCAATATTATTGTACCAGGCGACTAGGCATTAGAGCTCGAATTTTCGATATCCGTATATATTCTGTCCCTGTTTAACTATTCGATATTTGAATATTTGTGCAATTATCTGAAAAGTATTCGTAATAGTTTTTAATGAAATATTTTACAAAATCGACGAAAGATCACATCACAATTTCTCCAGAATTAAATAACAATAACAAATACACGAGGCAGTGTTTATTTTTGCCTTCGTCCAACTCGGGCGCTTTCAGTAACTTAGCATAATACTTGAATTTGACAAATGACTCGGGACTAGGGCTTCCAATTAACCGCCCAAAAAGACTAACCGGTTTTCGGTTTTTTTCTGACGAAAAAACCGGTTAACCGGTTTAAACCGAAATATACGTTTTAACTATTTTCCAAAAACCAGTTTTGGTACCATGATGTAATAGTGTAACGATTGAAAAATAAGGTATTTTTCTTCATAAAATTTACTAATATAAACTAATAGGTATGTATTATACCAGAGATTCTCAAGCCCGTGCCGGCGGACATGGCGCCCGCTCACCGATTTGTGTGCGTTCGGCGCTCACAAATTTATTGCGGCAATTCTATAGAAATCGGTGTAGAATTACCGTGACAGATTATTTATTACTTCAATTTTATTTTCTCAACTTTATCAAATACCCATTTGATAAAAATGTTATTCGAACTCATTTGTCTGCATAAGTCGAAATGTTTATGTTGTCTGGCTGCTCTGTTAAACACTGGATGCATCTTTATGATTGTTTACTGACAGGAATATCATCAAGCTCTCCTTATTATGAAGCACTGGCCAATGAAATGCAATGCCAAAGATCATACTGACTTTGAGAATGATATAATAATTTTTAGTATATTTAATATATGTACTTAAAGGCTGGGAGCCCCTGTATTATAATATACAAGTGAATTAAATATACACCAACACAAATAGAAAATACAACGCACCATAACAAAATATTTAATCAGACGCAAAATACAATTGGTAATAATTCAATTATTATGTTAACGCATTGATGAAACATATACACACAATGCAAATGCAGAAAAGACAAATGCATTCATGATAATTGCGTACGGAGTAAAAAGAATACATATTTTGTTTGTATTGTATTTTAGAGAAAAATAAAAATATGCTAGAATTTTATATACTTATATAGGAATGAATATTAAATAATGTGTTACGTTTTAAATGTAGTAAATAATTATGTAACTTAGAGTATATTATTACAAAAACAAAATAAACTAATTTACTCTCAAATAATAACTGACATAAAATTTAAATTTTGCCTTTACATCAAAGCATTAATGTCACTTTCATTCAAAACTTTATTTCATTGAATGTAAAAATACCTATATTATTTTATATGAATTGAGTGGTCAACGTCGTTGGCTTCTGTTGAGGTCATAAAATGATTTTTAAATCTATTGATAGATTTCTATTTGAAAATACAGTTGCCTCCTATGTCTAAAACTCCCTCCCGCATATCCGATTCTTAAAAGGAGATGTAACGGGAGCGATTAGCTAACCACTTGTCCTGCCCTATCCTTGTATTCCTGCTCTTTTCGAAAAAGAGAGGCTGAGCAACTGAGTAATAAATAATTCTCGTAGAAACAATTTATGTTGAGATAAACTCCATTAAGAGTCCATATGCTCCACATTATGGTTTTATTTATATATAATTGCTACTGTATGCATATAGCTTTGGCGCAATAATTGTAATGTGTGTATTATATAGAACCAAAAATAAGTATTTAAACAGATACCATAATAATTATTAATGTGTATATTATCATATTTATCATAGTTACTATGATTGTATATTCCAAGAACATTATTTTGCAATTTTAAACCATTTTTTCTTTATTGCTTAAAAACTCTAATGCACTTTGCATCTCGTGTTTCATTAAACTACGAATATTTGTGAGACATTATTATTATTGTTCCTTTCGCACTACAAGAGATTAAGTCTAAAGTAAAGGTTACTAATAAAACGATTTATGACAAACGATTTATGATTTATGACACTTATTGTCGGAAATACCAACAAACATGCTTTACAATTGAATTGTTGTGTTTCCGTTGACTTAGAAACATTTGTTTGTTTATTTAAACTTTTTATTTTCCCAATAGATAATAAAACACACTATCCCGTTTGGCTTAGAAATCACTATACCTTTTTTTACACAACTTTCTCGATTTTTTTATTGGGTAGCAGTTATGTTATATGTTGATTCAACATTAAAAAACATCTAACAACGAAAAATCCTTCTAAAAATATTTAAGTTGATGTAATGGGTGTCGACGTGTGTAGCGCAGTTGATAACGTCGTTGGCTACGGTTACGGATGTCTCGGGATTAAGCCCCTGAGCCGAGAGTACCATAAATCAATTTCTGTTCGAAGGAATGGGTGTATGTGGTGTCTAAAATTCTCTCTCACCAGTACGATCCTAAAAAAGTGGCGTACTGAGAGCGCTACTCCTGTCCTAGCCCTATCCTACTATCCTTACTATCTTCGAAAAGAGAGGTTTAACAACTGAGTAACAAGCAGTTTTCGTAGAAAACTTCTGTTGAGATACTCCATTATAAGGTCATATGCTCCACATTGGGAAGCGGACATGGTAAAAAAAAATGCGAAATATAAGATAAGATAAACAATATTATATTCCTCGTTATAAATATTTTTTTTACAATACCAAGCTTAGGTAGTAATCAGATCTTTCTAATAAAAATCAGAAGTAATCGTGAAAAATTAGAAAAAAAAATTGATTATAAATATATATATATTTTTTATAATAGTACCTACAAGGGGTTTTCCAAATTTTATTTGCATCTGAAAAATAAATAATAAACGTAGATGTGTCGTAAGTTCAATAAGAGCTATTGTGTAACACTAGTTTTATTCTCATCGAAAATATAATATGAGAATCCTTTCAAATTTTGGATATTAATTTGTATGTAACGTCAAATCGATTTAAAAAATGATTGTTGTTCATAATTTTACCTCATTTATATTGCAGGAACTAGATAATTGAACAATATTTATATTTTTAAATAACTGATAACTCTACATATGAATAGATGTATTAAACCCTATTATATTTAATATGGAAAGAGAAATTTCTAGAAACCCCGGTTAACCGAGGAAAATAAACCGGTTTTCGGTTTTTTTCAAAACAGCCAATAAACCGGTTAACCGGTTTCAGTTTAAACCGGTTTGGAAGCCCTACTCGGGACTGAAAACACCAGTCAGCGAGCAGCACAAATCCTGCCCGAGGTAGCTGAACAGACATGTCTGGTATCCGGCCCACCATAATTTTTTCACATTGATAAGTAGTTCCGAAAGCGGAAAAAAGCCACGAGAAAATTTATGCAACTGATCAACTGAATTTTTTGTCGAAATATGAGTGTATAAATCAGACAGACGCTGGTTTTCTCCTTGATGGCTATCGGCTATATACGCCGCAATGAAATGTCCTTGACACTTGGTCCTTGGAACTTGGTGGAGGTGTCAGCGTGGCCCTTAGGTTAAACTGTTTGGATATTCCTGTTCTAGAATGTTGAAAACGGATCAGACTATTACTTATGGATTAAGGATTAAGGAATGAACCTACTCTATGCGTCTGCTCATTGGGGACAAGAGGGGACTAGTGGTAAGACTTTTTAATTTTTGTTCAAATAAAAGACCATACTTTAAATATTTTTAAAAACTAAACCAAAAAAATAGACTGACACTACAGCATTTATCTTTCATTAAACAGATTTTCAAAAACATTATAACCGACATTAATCCAGTTGAAATTTTCCTGATAAATTATGTGTATTATGGAGTTGGGAATGAGTAATATCCACCGACTGAATGTAAGATTCATCAGGGGGTGTTTCCAAAAATGTGTTATAATTTAGATGCAAAAACTTTGCTTGATCCTTTATGCACTATTCTGTTTTTTTCGCGAATGCTATTTTAAAAAGACAAAGGAACTTATCTTTTATTACGATAATTATTACTCCCATAGTTCAAATGCCTTCCCTTGGGCCACCATTTAATACGGTCTGAACTTTAGCGACCGCTTATCGGAAACAAACTGGGGTCGTGATCTGGCGCAGCCTTATTATTAATATTTAATGTGGTGCTGATGGTGACGGCTCCAAGAGTTGCAGAATCACGACATTTGCGCTGAAGATGTTAAAACAATTTCGCATCGCCATTATGATTTACGATTGCCATATTGTGATAATCGGTTTTGTGTTTAGCCAGATTCATTGCCTGGGGAATATCTCAATTAATATATGCGTTATTAACAAGGTATCTGAATTATTATGACTTTAATCGATATATTTTTATTTTCTGTTTGTTGGTTATCAAACATGCGCTCTCCCAATTTGAATTACATGATCACATAATCGAAAATATTAACATAATTCCTTTAAAAAAACGAGTTTTAATTAAACTCAAACCCTCTGGCAGAGAGTTTGAGAATATAAAAATGGCGTTAAGACATGACAAGCGGTAAGCTAATCGCTCTCTTTATACACTATTTTCAGGTTAGGGTTGAAGATAGGAGAAACTAAATTCATAAAACAATTAAAAAATATTCTATGAAAGATCTTGGACACTCAACCACGTAACCGAGTAGTTCGAAAGTTCAAGAGCGTCTACCGTTCGGCTTCGGCACCCAATTTTTTTTAGAATATATATAAATCAATCGTAATGTAAGTAAAAACTTACATTTTAAATATAAAACACACTTTGGTAGTACTAATTTCACTTTTCTATAATGATCAGGACCAATTTCGCCTACATCCTAATCATTACAAAAAATGTGAAAGTGGTACAAAACAAATTGTGTTTTATTTTTAAAATATACTGCCTTTCCACCAAGAATTGACAGTTAACTAACACCTTTAAAGTGTGTATTTAATGTTATGCATGCTTTATTAAACGGGATTGCTTTTTGAAAGTGTGTTTTAGTATCGGTCAGTTTGTCATCCTGTACAAGGCTATCGATATTGACTAATCACTTTCAAACTGTCAATACTTGGTGGAAAGGAATTATATTTTAAAAACAAAACAAATATGTTGTGTACCAATTACATAATTTAATGTTGTGTAGACTTTTGAATAAGTTTATGTATGTATAAAACGAATTGAAAAAATATAGTGCAGTGGTCAACGTCGTTAACAAAAAATTGTTTTTTCAATCGATTTATGGATTTCTGTTCGTAGGTATGGATGTGTGTGATGTCTTAAATTCCCCCTACCCATTCAATACCCTCAAAAACGAGGCGTAGCAAAAGCGATTAACTGATCACTAGTACTGTCATAGCCTTATCCTTCTATCCCTACTCTCTTCGAAAGCGTGAGGTTGAGTAACTGAGTAACAAACAGTTCTCGTAGAACACTTCAGTTGAGATATCTCCATTAGGAGTTCATATACTCCACATTGGAAGCAGACATGGAAAAAAAATAAACAAAAATTAAACGACTTTATTTTGTATTTTTAAGAAAATAGGAGCTTAATACAGAACAGTTACGGGGGTGCAAACATTCCGTACAAAATGTGAATAAATTTCTCAGTTAAACACACAAATTATCGTTAATTTATAGAAAACATAATACAAAAACATTGTAATAAAAACTAAAAAAATCGTTTCCGCATAAATACATTTTGTTTTATCACTGAAATCAGCGACTCAATTGATTGAATAGAAACCAGTAAAAGTACACCTTTAAATATTGAAATAATGGTTTTGCAATAGTGTCCTTGAATTAAGTTATTTATTTAGAGGATAATGAACTAAAAATACTTTAAAATCCTTTACGATTTGGAAAATATTGCATATTTTTTAAGGATTAAAACCAAACAATAAGTGATTATCAAACGAAGTGAATATTTTTTCATTACCTTATATTTTGAACGAATACTTGAAAGACTATTATTCCATAATTACGTGGCCAAGTAATTGAATATTTTTCGTCATCGTTTCGCTGAATATATTCAGATATTAATCATTTGATTTTTTTTTATATCTCATAGGTTTTATAATTTTCATGTATTGAAATACATGCTCGAGTAAAAAATTTTTTATCTGGGGTTTTTCTAATTGAAATATTGAAAAAAAAATACATATATATTGTCTTTCAAGATAAATCTCCTTATTAATAAAAAAATCGAAAAGAACATTTAAATTATATGTTGAGATCAGATACTACTTTAACACGTTCGAAGGTCAAAGCTAAATAAAAAAAAAAGCAATCCCCGTTTGTTGCCCTTTTAAGCATGTATGTGGAGTCTAGCTGACAATTGACATAACGATTGATGAGAGCTGTAATTTATATGCTTCCCTACATAGTAATTCTAAAAATAGAATTTATCCGTAATTATTAATTACTGCGACCGCTTATCAATTTTATTGAAGCCAAAATTGATGCAGTTGAATATTATAGAGTGAGTCACGTTTTTTATTCGGATAAAAACTGTTAAATGAAACTCAAAGTTATATAAAATTTGGATTATTGAGATTTTGTACACTTCCATGTATTTTGTCACTAACGACCCGGGTTTCGCCTTTCGGCATCTTCAGGCATTCGAGCACACGAATGGACTCGAACTGAGAGGCAGTAAACAATGTCTAACGTTTATATAGAAGATACAAATGCGACAAATATTATTTACGAGGTAAGATATTATGCGTCTGAGAGCCACACTGATACCTGAGTTAAAATTTCGGGAATCTCCCTAATCCTTATTTTGTAAACACCATATTAACAGAGTGGCGAATTGCCGCTTTTCAACTTCTTTTAGAAATACCAGTGATTTTACAATTATAATAGTATTGTGAGTTTTGACGGGATGTAATTCGACGAATGGGTAAATATATTCAATCATTCCACATTTAGTGACATCTGTTAGGTGTTTCAACGTATAGGATATAATAGCGGAGAATTAGGAAGGTTCAGCTGCTCATTCAAAATTGGCAAGGAATTTAACTGGGCTCGTTTACTGCCTCTCAGTTCGAGTCCATTTGTGTGCTCGAATGCCTGAAGATGCCGAAAGGCGAAACCCGGGTCGTTAGTGACAAAATACATGGAAGTGTACAAAATCTCAATAATCCAAATTTGATATTGAAATTAAAGTTATATAAACTTGGTCACAAGTTTGCACAAACACTCTAAAGAACAATAGGACAAAATGACAAAGTATTTGGTTGTACAAAATTTTTATATCAAGGTGGTTGATAGCTATTTCGGCTTTACGCCATCGTCAGAACTATACTTAAACTTATTTTTGCTTAGCTATATATACTGCTTATAGAACATATTATGCCGGTATTTAACAAACTGCTTCGTCATATAAAAATATGGTTTATAATACTTAGATTAGTATTAAACGTATATTAACATTTTTAATGCACCATACACCATACACCTAGTACGAAAATTCTTTCAAAATTAATTTTTTTATTAGTGATCCATTCGGAACGGAAATCTAGTGATCTATCCGGTATGGAAATCGCTGATTTTTTCTTTAACTCGTCAACATTCAATGTAATATCTAATCCCTAATCGTGAAATTTTGTTTCAATAGAATTAAGTTAACATCCTTTTTAGAATTGACGTAATATTTACAAACTAATGGGAGCTGCCTTCATAGATGACGGTATTGAAATTGAAATACTTGAAGTCCAAAGTAGCCGTTCTTTGGTTTCCATACTGACGAATTGATTGCTGTTAGTTTGCTTTGGAATTTGCGTCACGTCGGAACTGTGTGTATTGTTTATATAACCACGAACGTTTAGGTTATGAGAATTTTTCATACCTACATGCGTATGTGATAATAATAAAACGTCTACACCTACACACCGGTCTGGGCTATTATATATAATATTATAAAATGCACCGAGTATTTTCTCAATCCACCAAAATGGTGACAATATCCATTATTTAATCTCCTAAAAGACACACCTCTGGGTTATATAATATTGCAGTTTTGCGATAAAAACAATGGAAAAAAATCTTTAGACGCACGTCACTGCCACAGGTCACGTACAATCAGATCGAAAAACGTCCAAATGTTCACAAAAGACTCAAACGCGCGTGATAGTGAAACCCGATGCAGTCGTTATCGAGATGGATTGATTTCTTAAATACGTGTATTTAGGACAAACGTGATCTGATGGGATCTGTTCAATAAACTATATTGACATTACACACAATTAATTCACGATTGAGAAATGCTGGAAATACTACTTCGAGACGTTAAGCTTGTACAGGAGTCTTTTAAATGTCAAGTTATAAAGATATGTACACTAAAAAGAAAGCAAATGTTAAGAAAGCTACTAAGCTTAAAGTATTTTGTTTGTAGACTTTGATTAGGTAGATAAAAATATTTGTATTTCATTAACTTTCATATGCATTTATGCAATTGCAAGATATGCATTTTCTTTTGTATAGTAAACACACATTAATTTGTACATTCATATTTGAATAAAACATTTAGTACATTTCAGAAACTTCTTTGTTTGAGTGTATCTAGATATTAACACTGGCTTGATCGCATTAAATTATATTGGGAGAAAATATCGAATAGAAAAATGATCTGGAAATTTTACTAATGAATTGCTGCTTCTTTCAAAGTGTAGATCCCCTCCCAATGGTGATTACGGATATCTACATATTCCATGTATCCATAAAATATTTTTGAAACAGATGATGTCGAGCTAATAATTTAGAGACATTCTTTACATTCGCCCGGAAGTATTCTTTGGCAACTTACATACATATTTATTACACAATACAGGTTGTCCTCAACTTACGACGGAGATATGTTCTGAATTTTGGTCGTATGTCGAATCGATCGTAAGTAGAATTCCATTCAAAATATCAAAATTAAATATTGTTGGGTCGGCGTCACTTTTATTTGTGGAAATAAAGAAGCTATCACAATATTATCACAAATTATTATTGTAGATTTTAGAGATGTTGGTCCTTGGTTCATTTATTCTTCAAACTTCTAGAGATTGTTGAATATGATTTGATTTTCGTTGAAGTCCTTCACTTTTTTACGATTCTCATATCGCTTAATTAGTGTAAGTTTCGTTTCTAAGTCTATTGCATTTGTCTTTTTTATGACGTGTATTCCGTTAAATATAGTTTATAATACGGTTTACCAGAAGTTATGGGTATGATTTATTAATGGTACACTTCAAAAATTAAACGTACAATTTATGTAGATTTATATAAATAAATATTCAAATTTGAAAATAATATTTCTTCCCGTATGCACCAGCCTTTGACAATGATGCTCCGTGATGTAATAAAAAAAAATGTTTTTTAAATTTTTGGTTGTCAGTGCGAACTGTCGTAAGCCGAGGACTGCCTTTATACGTATTTTATAAGCTTTACGTTATATAGAATGATTATAATAATTGAATCAAGTCTGTTATACACTAAATCAAACAATAATAAGCAAATTATTTTGTGAAAAAATAGCCCTGTCTTTGATAAGGCCATTCCTTTTAGATCATACAAATGAAAATAATGTAAAAAATTTAAAAGAAGTGATACGAGAGTTTTCTTCTATGTTACATAAAAAAATTATGTTATTTTTAAATAGGTTTATAGTTATCCGACGTCGCAATTAAAGAAACGAGATTTAGATTTACAGGATCACGCTGATAATCTCCGGAAGCGAATTTTTGTTTCATTTTAATGCGCGAGATAATTATGTATTTACAAAATTAAAAAGTCAAGAAAAATGGTGGTAAATCGACAATTAAAATAAGTGATAATTGACTCGATGTAAGATGAACAACTAAAAAATATGTAAAAGGTCAAACACCGGCGATTCATCAGAAGAATTAGTTTTAAATATTTCCATTACAGAAAATGGACAACCTGTCACTTAGTTTGAATTAAAAATCAAATGAAATAACTCAAGGAGAATTTAACAAAGATACTTAAAATCACTTTCTAGAAGAAAGTAAATCACAAACACCCACCTGTCAAATGTTTTAATGAAAACATAAACCTTTGATATTGATCTTAACAGGGTTCGAACTTTAAGCTCTTGTCCCATATGTACATAATATATATATATGTAACGTATTTATAATATAATATCGACTGTATTTTGGCTAATCGATGTAACCCTCAAAAAATAGAAAAATGAGTTAATGATTGGATTATAGTTTATAGTTTATTTATTAAGCTCTATGAGTATTTAAATCTTTGAAATAATAAAAGTAATATTTAAAAGCAGCTTTGCCTAACGGTCACCTCTGGTTGTTTTAATATGCACAAACGAAGAAAAACAACAATTATTAAACGGATGTTAAAAAATATCACAGATGATGCAAAGTAATGATTGACAGCTGTTCTCAAACTGTCTTGAGTGAAATGATGTATGCTAGAAATAATAAAGCATTTTTAATTGGCTATGCATATTGTTTGAATACTGACTAATTATTCTGATCTCTAATAAATCACAATCGTATCTCGTGAGACATAAAAAACATTTGTTTTTCGTGAGGCAATTATATGGTGAATAATTATTATTGCTCAACCTTACCGCATGAATATCTTCGTACGTATGTTTAGAAGATACTGTTTTTTTGTTAAAGATAAGTTATATAACGCGGATGGAATATAATATAGGCAGCGTTGTAAGGCCTTAAGAGCCCACACTATTGTTGCGCACTGCAACATTTTCATATATTGATTTATCAATAATGTTGATTTTTCCTGCTTATTATGCCCACTGTGAAAAATATGGTATACTAAACAAAAACTAATATCTTAGATTCCCGCGTCAGGGCCTCACTTATTGTAAAAATTCTCTTCAATATTAAGTGCAGAAGTTGACTCTTCAAAGGGTGTCGCATTAATGTTGCCAAAGTATACTAACTATCCCACCTTAGTGCTTTTTTCAATGTAGAGCATATGGACTCATATTTTATCTTATTTTAACAGAAATTGCTCTATGAAAATTGTTTGTTATTCTGTCAGCCAACCTGATTTTTCGGAGAGAATAAGAAAACATAAGACTAAGAGATAACTATTGGTTAAATAATCGTTCTGGTCACGTCCCGTTCTCAGGATCGGATGAATGAGAGGGAATTTGAGCATCAGAGATCATCAACGTTGTCTCCAAACAAGAAGCCATAAGTCTAATAAAAAAAAAAGTTTTTAATCTGTCCGTACTGTGAACACCGCAAACGAAACCAACGAAGTTTACTAGTCAGCTTTAGTGTTTATTATTTAGTCTAAAATATTGATGGAAACGGGATGCAGAGTAAAACATTGGCCCACGTTCAGTTCCATCTGATTCCATAAAATGTGATAATAAGGTGTAGGTGAGATTTATTTAATACTTACCAATCCTCCATAATCAGTTCTTATGATAAAAGTTTTGGGTAAATATAATAAATATGCATATAAAAATTATATGATATATCGTTTTGGAACGAAGACTCATTATTTTATAATAATAATGTTATCTGGCAATCAAATGTCACAACGACGTTTTTCCTTCATCTTCACCTTGCGGTTAGATGCAGCGTGCAGTACAAAAACTTCATATTTTATAATGACCAGAACCAATTATTGCTGCAATTCCCATCGACACCACTATGATTGGTGCAATAAGAAAATTGTGTTTGAATTTTATTTTATTTTTATATTATTCCGAAGGAATTATGTTTTTTCGATACGATTTATAAAATTAATATATAGCATCGCAGGTGTTGTGAAATCTTTTTTTTTAATCATTTGAGATTTGATAAGACTATCCAACTGACTTTCTCTTGGGCATGATCCTGTTTCAAAGTTTAAACGCCTCAAGAGAAATGTACCCAGGTCAGCTAGATATTTTTTCCTGGTTAAAGAGTCCAATGCGAAATATTTTATATTTTATTTTTCTACTTTATAGCAAAGTATACGATCCAGTATGGCAAAATTTATTCCACTGGGAGGAGCTTTAACATTCTTTAAAAGTTGCTTCTTTAGATGCCGACATATTCTGCCTCTGTGGTCTAGAGGTAAAAGTTTTATCCTAGCAAAAGAGAGTTCTGGAATTACTTCACTAAAAAGATCTTGAGTACGGGTATTCGTGATATCTTGTTCCCTCGAGTAAAGCTCGAGTAGCTGAATCTCATGCGATCTATTGGATCGGAAATTATTTCAAAACGTTTTCTTTTTAATATTCCACAATACTGTTTTCAGACGTTCAACCGAGTACTGTTTTCTTAGTTTTTTAAGTTGATTTTGTTAGAGCTAGCTCGCCAGATCTTCTTGCCAATTTTTCTGTTTTGTGTATTAATATATATATATTATTTAAAACAAATGGATAAAAATTTCATAATATTTTTTTAAATGCGTGTTTTTACATAACTACATTTCAATTGAAAGTTAAAAATTCTCTGACATCAATCAAAAAAATCTGTTTGATCTGTTTGAATTTTTAGATTAACAGTTTGATTAATAGAATCAGGTTGTCTAGATTTATGATCAGATCAGTATAATTATGTAAATATAAATACAAATTTAAATCTAAAAACAATAGATGAACCTTCCTTAAAAATTTTCGGCTAGATAAAAATTAACTGAATGTTGCAAGATATAAAATGAAAGAAATATGTATAGTTATAGCATATAGGATCTCCGCACCATGCCATAACTAATCTTTTAATGAATAAGACGTTTAAAATCATTCTTGGAATTGGTATGATGTATTGTTTGTACTAAATCAAATGATTGTGTATTTAATCATCAAAATAACAAGGCAATTATTTTAAATAAACCTGATTTCAAAGTCAAAGTAAAAATAATCCATAAACAATATATTTATTAATAGTACTGCAAAAATAAAGAACGTATTATACTAATTTATATATTTTTTTTTCCATGTCCGCTCCCAATGTGGAGCATATGGTTTCCTAATGTAGGTATCTTAACAGAATTTTTTCTACGAGAACTGCTTGTTACTCAGTTGCTCAACCTCTTTTTTTTCGAATAGAGTAGGGATAGAAGGATAGGGCTATGATAGGACAAGTGGTTAGGTAATCGCTCTCGCTATGCCCCGTGAGGATGGGATGGGTGGGAGCGAGGACTCAGACTGCGAACAGAATTCCATAAATCGATTGAAAGATCGACCTGTGAAAACCGTCCGCACCGGGAATTGAACCCGAGACATCCGTAACCGTAGCTAGCGACGCTACCAATTGCGCCAAGGACGCCGACAAATTTAATTAATATTAATTTCTATTAATTTCCGATAATCATTTATTTCTTTTGTTCATTTAATTAAATTTATAAGAAATAATTACATGTTATAGTATCAATGACAATGAATTGCAGAATGATTGAATTGTTTTTAAATCACTTTAGCTTTTTTAGGTAAGTATACTTAACGACAACAAAGCTTTTATAAAATTCTTAAAATTATTAGTTTAATGATTTAATGTGTATAGCGTCATAATTGTTTAATTGATTAGATGTAAAAACAAACTATATTGAGGCATTTTAAATTTTCTAAATAACTAAGATGGACCAGATATCCTCGGAGGATTTTTAATGGATTGTATCAAAGGGCAAACCGAATCGAGCAAAGATTATGTTAGAAACCAAGAGATGACAAAGAAGGTTAATTCCAGTAATCTATATTGTCGTAGTGAGCTTAATTGGGTTGAAGTAAGCGTTGTTTCAAGTTGGACATAACTTACTCCACCCTGTGCTGAATTTACTACTATGGCTTTGTGTCAAGAATTTTGGAAAGGTTTTGCCTGCGGCTCTAATTTTATCATACCACTAAAACCATATCTATTTTAAATTTTTTTTATTCATATTTAAAAAAAATATCTGGCATTATAGTTAACAGTGAATACGTCAAATATTTTGAAAATTGGAAAATCGTACGAGATTAAATCGATGAGAATTTTTATATTCGCTCATGTCCAAGATCACAAATTTAAATTGAAAAAATCTACGTTTGATATTGAATTTGCTGGGACTTAAACTAGAACAAACCTGATTGCTAGAGCAAAGCTTTTACAACTAAGCCTACATATTGTATCCGTTATGGTAAAACAAATTAAGTTCAACCTTTATATGAAAACTTGTATAATTGTACCCGTCGTAGATGACGTTATTTTAATTGAAATACTGAATGTCTTGAATAGTTAGTATGTTGAAACTGTGTGTGCATTGCATAACATTTTATTTTATTATACACCGCGAGCGCTTAGGTCATGAGAAAATTTCATACCTACATGTGATATGTGATGATAATAAAACTTCTAAAGAGCGGTCTGGGCTATTACATATATAAGATGTTATTTTTTTATAATTTTTGTCACCTAGCAACCTAAATGAGCACAGTGCAGAAATAGTTCACTATAAGCGAAATGAAAAACTTTTAAAATTAGACAACGGAAATTACAAAATACATTCATTTCTCAACAGTTAATGCTGTTATAATATCATAGAAATACATTGTTTAATCGTATGTGACAGACACAAATATTCAACATGGATTTATTCAAAACTACTTCCGACGTTACGACGAAAATACTAAACAGGAATCAAATATTTACAAATGGGTTGCATCTATTTCATAAGTAAAATCTACGGCCCCGCTAACACTTTTTTATATTAAATCGTCAGTTGAAGTCGTCATATACAATATATACTATTTATTTTTCTTGGAAAAACTGATGATTATGTCCCGCAGTGCAATTTAACGACTACGACCAAACAATTATTTAGCCACCACGATTCATGATGGTAGTTCATGGACGATCGTGCAATAAAATCCTTGAACTTTGAAGAGTCATAATTCAAGTATCCGATTATAAGTAAGTAATCAATTAAAAGTGTTTGTTTTTTCTAACAATGCACACTTTAATCAGTTAAAACAATCGTTTAACGCTGTTTAAATTTTTCGTTAAAAATCCATTTACAGCTGTGGACAATCACGATTTTAAAAGATCATTTGTAATTAAAACAGCATTTTTGTTGTATACCTTTTAAGACGTCCACGTTTCGTATCTAACAAATTAATTACTGAAAAAGACATTGTGCTCATTTTTATTTATAATCAAGGGTCAAATGGACGTTGCACATACAATACCTCGAATCTCCAAAAACTAGTTTGTTCAGGAAACATAAAATACTAAATTTTCCTTTAGTCTTGACGTATGTACAAAGAATGTATTCACTTTTAATTGATTTTTTTTAAAATTCCTCTAAAATAAATGATAAGTGACAGAAGTTTTTTTGACACTTGATTTGCTGACGTGGAACACGACGTATTGTTTTCAATTTTAAACATATAACCAAAATCAGAAAAAAGTCGATTCCGAGGTAATACACGTGCACCATCGAAATGGTTTTCTAATTATTTTCTTGCAATCCTTGAGAATGAAATCTATTATACTATGATAAGAAGCGTGGGTTGATTAAAACTCCACACGGTCTTCCTGAAATTAATATTTAATTTTCATTCTTTTGTAAATAAAAATCAAAGCTATCAAGAATGAAAACCTCTTGCCCAGGCTACCCGGCATATATTATTAGCAGTATCCAGAAAAAAGAACATTCACCTTATATAAATAGTAAAGGAATACAATTTCTAAATTAAAGAATTTTTAGATATTATACCAGGCCTGTGAAAACTATAGCCTGGCCGTATGTGGCTCGTAGGATATTTTTGTGCGAACCATTCGTTTCATTTAAGTGTTATGAAAGAATCACTTATTTTTTTATCTTGAAGTTTATTTTTTTATGATACAACAGAGTGCATATTTAAAAATAGTATTTCACTTACGGTCAGTCGTTCATTTTTAAAACGTAATGCGACTCTCTAGCCAAATAGTTTGCCCAGGCTTGCATTATACTTCATCAGCTTCTATATATTACATATATTGTAATTATCAATTCTTGGTGTATTCATTTAAATTAGAGAATAATAAAAAAAATCATTGAAGCGGTGTATCCTAAAATGAACCATGCAAGCAAAGCGTGATTTGCGAATTTTATCAATAATGAAAAAATCACATATGATTTGTTTGCAATGTAATCTTAACTTGATTCAAAAGTTTTCCTTTTCAATAAATACAACATTATACATTCGTCATTCATAACAACATATTATGTGACAGATGAAAAAATCTTAGCCTCGCAAGTTGACTATAGAGTGGGTCAAACACTACGACGTTTTGTGTTTTTAATATTATGTGTACATATATATACATTCAATAAATATTGTTATGTAAAACCACTGGAAAACAATGAGAAATACTTACACAGATCTTAATTATTATACTTTGATATGTTACGTTAAAACAAGATATTATGGCGACACATACATGATGACATTCATAACAAAAAAATGTCCTTCTTTTCGTAGTTTGTTTATGACACAAGTCACTATAGATTGTTTTGAATATAGCATATGTATGCAATACTATCTAACATAAATAATATTGTAGTGACAATCCGGCATTCTTTGGATAATTGAGGTTGTGCTGTACTATGAGTAGGGACAATTTTTCAATAGAATACAAGTTATGTTTTGTAATGTTTGAATAAAGATACTTGATTTCTCGTGCAAGGTGTATACTCTAACGTAACATTGTGTAACATAAACACAAGCAAAGACGGCGGTATTAAAGGTAAGTAATTTGACCGGAGGCTGGAGGCTGACAAAATTGGTGTCACATCCACAGCATCCGGTGTCGACTATCGCCATGTCTTGGCTGTTCACTTCTTGGACACTTTCTTTCCGTCACAATTCAACTGCGACACCATATTGGGCTATAGATTAAGCATGGGTCCCCCGGCCGATTAAGCTTACACAATAATGAGAATCAGTCATGTTGTCAATCAGAGATAATATAAATTAAATACAAGTGTAATTTTATGCATTTTTTAAAGAGAATCAATGGCTATGAAACATATATCGTAATTGCCATTGTAAAATTGTATTTTTGAATATTTGTATAATTAATACTGCAACAATTGCCATTAAGTGCACGAAAAATATCACAACTGAGAAAAATTATGTTTAAGAATATCTTAATATTAATTACGTGTTTTAGTGCGATGAAGTTATTTTTTCCTCGAAAAGTTGAGATTTTGCAGATATACAATTTTGCAATGAAAACGACGACAATATGTTGGCTTAGTGCAAAGCTTTACAAACATTGCAATCGTAAATCATTTTAAATATATTTGTTCATACTTTACTACTTTAGGAATATTAAAGTGTTCAACTGGTAGGGAATCACAGCTTAGAGGCTTAGAATTCATAAAGGAAAGGAATATAATAAGCCCAAGAAGCAATAACCCACCAGTTTTAAATACTTTCAATAGGATATTTACAGGTAGGAGAAAAATACAAGAGATATTTTGTACAATGTAAAAAAATGTGCCATTGATCCTCTCACACCTTCGATAGCTCAGTTGGTAGAGCGGTGCACTGTAGAGTATGTAATCATTCAATAATTGTAATCCATAGGTCACTGATCCAATTCCGACTCAAAGGAATTTTTTGGTTCGAAGTAGTGATAAATAACGTATTATCAACAACATAAGTTGTTATGATCATTCATTGATTGATTGTTTAGTCATATTTTTTTTTCATGACGCTCAAATATTTTATAGGTACCTAGTAGCGGAGTGCGGTGGACTTATCACTCTCTCTATCGCACTACCTAATTTGAGTTCATGCAAGAAAGATACGAGAGCATGCGCCGCATGCCCTTGCATCTCACTTTCACCTCCACTTTTCATGTGATTGAGCGAGAAAGACATAAAGCTACAGCACGCGCCTGCTACATAGCTAATGTGTATCCATCACGTTTTTTTGCTGTTGCCTTCTCAAAATTAAATACTATATCACTTTTAAAGTGTTAACTGTCAATTATTAGTGGAAAAGTATTATATTTAAAAAAAATACATATTTTTTTTACTGATTCCCCAATCGCATCATGATCAAGACCGGTTTCGCTCATCGCGAGCATTACAGATTTATGATTATCGTATTGCTCGATACGACCAGTTGATAATGCTCACGATCAGTACCCACAAAATGTTTTATTGTTTTGAATATAATATAATAAGTGTATTTCATATACACTTTTTGAATAAAACTATGTTTTTAGAGCATGGATTTACTGTTCGTGCTTATTGTAAAATATTTTTCTCAATTTTCCAGAATTTACTTGCCTAGTCATATTCATCATTATAGCCAAGAGATAATTGGAGTTTCTCTCTATCGGTACCGTTGTATATTATTTGTAAATTTTCTTCTGTGTGCATGTGTTGTTTTCGGTATTTATTACCACAGGTATTATAATTATAAATTTTCTCTTGTAATTTAAATACACACCAGTTGTACCTATCCGGCGTAAATACGATATACCTTCTTAACATCGCGTCACAAATAATCGACACGATGAAAAGTTTGTATGCTGTTGGTTTTAATACGAAAGAAATCTATTTACGTCACCTTTTTTACATTTACTTGTATCAATATAATACAAATATACTCCAGCATTACAATTCTTTACGAAAATCAAATATTTTAATCACTTGCGATTCTACTGAAAGATAATTTCAAGAGAGCAACTAGAGTTCGAACTCAGAGGAAAGACACCATAAACGAGCTTGAAATCTCCACCATTACCTGCCACGACCGTACGTTCTGATATTAGCAGATGTTTCTCACAGCGGAAAAAATATGAAGTGTATAATTTCAGTTTTTGTTCTAGGATTGTCTAGTATTGTCTCTAGCTTAAGAAATGTCGTAGCGTTATCTATACAGATATATTTGCTAGCCGTATGACGCCGAAGATTTGCTGAAGGCGCTATAGTTTGCCCTATTAGTTAGCAAGTCAGTATGACCTGTGATTCCGGCAGCTATTCGGAACGACCATAGGCAACCATGGCCAACATCTCAATTATTAAAATAAACATTTGACTTTGCCAGTGTGTGTGAATACTGCTTAGCTATAGAAGCCGATATTTTATTTGCATATAATAAATTATATTTCAGCGGGATCGACTGCATTGTCAATTTCCATTAATTTTTATTATTTTTTAGAACAGAGTATGATGCATAATATTATATACTGTATCTTTATTAATAAATAATGTCGAATGACAGTGCTTAGGGGCTCAATAATGATTTTGATTATATTGAATTAAAGAGTGTTCTCAGGTATAGGAGTATAATTATTATCCTTCAAGCCACGATGAGTGGTTAAAGCAAACCTTTCAAAATTAGAAACTATTTTAAAAAAAAATCCACAAAGCTTAACTTTATATTTAAATTGCAGACCCATTTTCCAGAAGCGAGACAATATATAACGTATTTGTAATATTTCATTTATCTATCGTTAAGGCCGTTAAAATAATCTTTTTATCATTTACAAATCATGCAAAAAACAGATCAATATCGACAAATTTTATAGAGGACACACAAATCTGCTTTATGGCAATTCAGAAACAAGAACCGGATGCTTTAATTTAGTTTCGGAAAAGCACGTGTCGCTTCTGTCAATATTAACCTATAAACCGGATGCGGCGTAATTACAACACTATTAGAAGTCAAGATTTATCTAATACCTTGGCATTTTCTTTGTACTATGCTACCATAAGAATAATTAGAATTAATTATCGTGCAAAAGGTGAATAGGATTGCAACAGTATGATTTTGTTAATCTTCATATATATGGGAATTAAATATTTAATGCAATTTCCGCTTAAAAAATGTACCATCAATTTTAATTATTATAATCATAGCTAATGTATTTTTGTTGTGGATTGAGCTCAACGAAACATAATTATAGTATTCTCTTAAAATTTTATAATAATTGTCGACTAAAGTTTTTGTAGATCTTTAAAAATATCCCTCCCTTTTTTCCCACCGACATTTTGAACAATACATTCTGGCAAATAAAACAGTTTTTAAAATGTATTGAATTGTCATTTACTTGCTTATGCTCCACTATACTATAGTATGGTAAAAATATCAATGTATTTAGTTTTACAAGAATTATAGAATCTGGATGATAGCCTATCTAAGTAAGACGATTTGGGCTCATTAGTGAACATCTCAACTGACGATTTAACATGAGCATCCGATACATGAATTTGATTTCGGTGATCGATAAAATACGTGAGTTTGTATACCCAGTAATTAGTCTTACTTTTATAAAAATTGGTCTTAATATAGAGAAAATAGTTAAGATAGCAAAATTAATATTCGAGCAAAAATTCCTTCGAGCCGGATTTGAACCAGCGACCTATGGATAACAATCGAATGATAACATACTCTACAGTCCACCGCTCTACCAACTGAGCTATCGAAGGTGTGAAAGGAATCTAATCATTTCACCTCGAGTCTTACGTATTACAATAACAAAGTTATCGCGTACCAATTATATTTAAAAACGTTGATGAAGAGTTATCTATTATGTTTATTATTATATTTCAACTTAAAATAAAACTAATTGACCCCGCCATTTTGACTTAATCACTTTATTTATCTAATTAGAGATTGTTGTTTCATTATAAAATATATTATCATCTATTTATTGAAGTTTCATTCGACATTAATTCATTCTAATTTAATTTTACTTCAGATAAATTCAAAAAATCAATAAACTAAAATGGGTTTTAATTTCATTGTTGTTTTACATCTCCATCTTACCAGTTAAAATCAATATTTGGTTTTCTCTGTCACTTTTTCAGGCACATATGGTAACCAACATCTAAGTTTATTGCTTTCTCTGAGCGCATCCGTGGTTTTCTGGACCCAGGATTAATATTTCTTCCTTTGTATACTTCCAAAAAACTAGGTGATTGAACTATTATTCGCCTTTTATCGGAAGTAAGTTTGGCGTCAGTCAATTCATGCCATGTTGCCTTCTAATGACTATTGTTTACGTCTTTTTTATTTAATGTGGAATATCGGTAAATTGTAATCAAGTTGTAATTTTTTAAGGTATTAACCGACAATTCTTGGTGGAAAGAGATTATTTTAATTTTTGAAAATAAAACACAAATTATTTGTGATAATTCAAAAATTGCATATAACGAACAACCATTTCCAAATGAAAACGCTCGTGGTTAGCGAAACCGGTCAAGATCATTGTTTAAAATTGTGAAATTAGTACATCTCTTAAACCATAGTACCGGATGTAAAGCGGTTATATGTCGGATCAAAACCAGGTATCGACCAATTGCAAGTATTGATTGTTTTACGTTTGACAGATAACATAAACAAAAATCATGAAATTGATATATCTGCCTGAAGATTGTCAATTGTAGGGAATAATCTTAAGTCCCTAAGAGAAAACGGAATATATTCAACTATTTATGTTCCATCTCCGCTCCCAACGTGGAGCATATGCGTGGAGTTGTAGCTAAGGCACGAGCTAAATGAAAAAATCTGTTAAGAGACATACATGCTACATGGTGAAAAGGTATTCATAGTGTAAAATTGTTATTATGTATTTTTCCTTTTTAACGATTAGAATTTCATCTAACACTATCTGGAGATATTTTTGTGTACATCAATAAAACAATTGTAATATATACATTCCGGATCTTTTTAAAATAAGTATGGTCTCGTAAAATAGTTTTAGATTTGCCAAAGATATTAAGTTCCCACAGTCGCTTAAACAAATAAAATCTTGCCTAACCTTACCCTTGACATTTAGTATCATATCGTAAATACTATTCTACGAAGGTGTGTTTCTTGAGTGGCTTTCCAAAATGGTTTCCCAAGCCTCCAAAATACGATTTCAAACAGTTTTTTCTTTCTATAGTTTTCAAAGTGGCCGAGAGAATTCGGATGACATTTAAAAAGACATTAAGTTAACGTCGTGTCAATCAAATTGTAATTCATTCACGAATTTCACGATTACCAAAATCGATCACTAACTTTTGTGCTAAATGTGAAATAGACTACCTTTAATATATTCAATGAGATGTTTTAAGAGAAAGTTATACAAATTTCTACAATAAAAGTCACCTGTTAAAAAAACGTGTGAGAAAATTGCCCATCTCGTAACATCAGTTTGTTTTTGTATAGTAAATTAGCCATAATGCTCAGTCTTCGCAGACTGTAAATTTGATAATTTATAAATTTCAATGAGTATTCATATATTCATTTTTAACTGACTGAAATATCAATATATATTGACAAATTGTGGTTGTGACTAACAAATAAGCCTCCGGAGTTTGAATCACAAGCTAAACAGCTTACAAACTAATCAGTTTACTGTCAATACAGTCCACATTTTGGTCAAACATCGCTATAGAAGTGATGTTGTGACTACCTTTTTCGAAAAAAAATCTAGTGTCACCAAGGGAAGACACTAGAAATTATTTTCTTTTATCTTATCCACTACCTATTCGGGGAAAACAGCCATCGCACGGTATACACAGTATACGCCTTATAGCTTTGTAATTTTTACTACACTGATAAGCTTTCTTCAAGTTGTGAAAGTACCTACTTGTAGGATTGCATTGTGTAAGAGTTACTTGTTAAATTTAGACGTAATAGTTAGTAAATAAAAAGTGTAAAATAATTGGTGTCTATCATTTATATACATAAACCGTGTCCCCAAGTCTACCCCCAAAACCCAAACGTAATATATACGGCACAGAGCGTATCAGTGTATTATATGGTATGGATCTCGTGATCCTATAGCAGTGTATAGATCCCGTGTATGTATCCATTTGGATCCCGTGATCTTAAATCCTGGAGTGCAAAATTATACGGAGTGTACTCTACTTCCTAGATATTGCCGGTATATTATGTTGGTCTCTGTGGTCTAGTGGTAAGAGCTTTGCCCTAGCGATTCGTTGGGTGTTAGTCCCAGCAAGGTCAATATCAAGTTTCGATTTTTCCAATTAAGATTTGTGATTTTGTTCATGAGTAACTTATAAAAATTCTCATTGAGTTTATCTCGTATGATTTTACGATTTTCAAAGTATTTGGCTCATTGGCTGTCAGCTGTAATGCCAAATAAATTTTTAAAAAAATGTCATCTCATAATTCGCAAAAAAATAAAAAAAATATAATTGTTTCCTTCATTTAATTTTCATGAAGAATAATATTCTTAAATTCATTTGTAAAAAATCTTTCTGCATACTACATTATATTGATAAAATTCTTTAAGCGTTGTATAACTTAAGTGTTTCAAATATATCTATCTGCCCGAACGAATCGTTTAAATTATTACATACTTATATTGATCACTTTTAAGGTGCTAACCGTCAATTTTAGATGAAAAGGCACTATATTTAAAAAATAAAACACCATTCGTTTGTACTACATCCACATGTTTATAATTATCAAGACCAGTTTCGTTCATCACGAGAATTATTGACTGGAAAAAAGTCTATATTGAGCCAATAGGTTTTCGTCGTCTTGTTTCGAAGCGAATCAACTTCGTCTTATGCTATATTTAAGACAATTTACACTTGTATAACATTGTTCCTTTGGCTGGAGTTTACTTTTAGCACCACTAATAATTATAAAAGTCTAATAATTAAGAAAACTTAGCAACATGCAATAAACATAGTTCACACGATTTTTATGAAGGTACCGGTAATAAAGCAATACAGTACTCGGGTACCTATTGTTACTTAAATTGTCTAGAAACTGCATTGCTAAGCAAATATTGTGTATTTTTTATTCGATCCAGTTTTGAATGGCCATTGTCTTTTTTTCTCCAAAAATTTCGTCACAAAACAATGCTTCGTGGGAAAAAATTAGACAATATGAAATGCAAAATGAGTAAGTTGCTATTTTACTATTGGATATGCTTTGTAAAAAAAGTTTGACGAAAGCTTGAGTCTGCACTAAAATAGATTTAGCAAGCAAAATGCAATTGTGAATGTATAGAGGTACATACGTAATGCTATGTTTCAAAACAAGATCTGTGTTCCTTATGTCATGTAAATTATAAAAACGTATTTATTGGACTTATTCCGTTTTTCTACTGTTATGTAACCGAGAGCGCATTTTTAAGTGTTTCTTTTCTAATAACGTATTTCCTTCACCTTCATAAAAATTTTATGGGTGAGTGTATTGGTTCATAGTGACATCTATGGATGAAAAAACTGTTAAATATATTTTTTTAAACATTTATTTAATTCATAAAATATCGCTAATTAATTTTTTAAAAACATTTCAGTTGAATAAGGGGCATTTCTTGTTATATTATTCTGCTAAAATTTTACTATATTTTTGGCATTTTTATACAGAGACCTTTTTTTTATAAATACACTAAAATTGTCAAATAAAAAGGGATATATAATTTGTGCCAGCACATCTTTTTATTTTATTTATTAGACATTAATAACTAATTAAGTCTAACAAAATAACAATTAAATTAAGCTTTGTTAAATTTAAAAAAATCTGTTTCTGTTCGTCATTTAATATATTTTTCAATATTTGGTTCAGATGAATAAATTTACTGAAAAAGTAATATGTCACTGTTTAAGCACGCCACTGCCACCCTATTCGCTATATACAGTAAAAGTTAAGCAGAATAATATAACAAGGAATGTTTCAATTGACTGAGATATTTAAAAAATTTTAGCTAGCTAAATTATGAATGTTTGTAAAAAATACCATATATTTTTTTATTCATAGATGTCACTCCAACTATTACAGTCACCCTTAAACGAGGCTTTCATTTTATTAAAGCTTTTCTAATATATGCCGCAGAGGGTAGGCGCATTTAGAGCACAATAACACATTTATTTGATTTTACGAATTCTTATAAATCTATTATTTGACTACAGGATTAGTTTTTTATTAAATTGATTAAAATAAAAAAACTGATCCCGCAGTCAACCTTGGGTGTTGGTCTTTCTAGCTCAAATCCCTGTATGGACAATTTCATAAATTCCTATTTGAAACGATTTGTAAATTTTTTTTAAAGGTATATAGCATGTCTCTGATTTTTACATTCCTTCTCACTCATCCGTATTCCTAAACACGGGGAGTAACGAGTGTGATCTGCTTTCTACTTTCTTAACCCTATACTTCTACCCTTACAATCTTCGAGAAGGAAAGGTTGAGCGACTGAATATCATCAAGTTTTCGTAAAATAACTTCATTAAGACGCTCTATTAGGTCCATACGATTCATATCGGAGAAGACCTTTATTTTTAATGTTAAATTACGTATTATTATCTAAAATTTTGCAGTTTAGTAATTTTGTGATTGAGTCACACCTTCACAATTTTCGTCTTAATACGTTTTGGAAGGCCGCGATTCAATTTGGTAGTCAGAATTTCAGTATTAGTAACACTTGCATATGAGTGCATGCGGCAGCCTTGGGAAAAAAGCGACTAGCTACCTTAAAATACTTCTAATTATTATTGCATTATACATGTAATATAATAAATGTACATCTAAAAATAAAAATGTGAGAAAAATACCAAATTTAAAAACACGCCGAGATTATTATAAATGTCTTATGTGAAAAACAAACAAAAATTAATCCCAATGAAAAATCTTCATGACAATATATTTTTAATAATTACATGTATAATATTTTTATATAATTTTATAGAAATGACAGTTTTCTTTTGCTTTATATTTTATTTTTGTATGTTTACTTAGTTTCGAAAATCGTACTCGAGATTAGATCTCATTCTAATGTATTTACAGAAGGGATTAAGTCATATAAACATGTACTGAGATAATCGCATTTAAAGCATTATTTTTTCCACAGTAATCTCTCTCGCACGCACAATTCTTTGTGATTGAAATAAAAAAATTGTAAATTATAAAGAATAATCTTTTTGGTATACAATTTATGGCATTTGGTATCGATGAGTTAAAGTCATATAATGCTTTCTGCCAGAATAAAAAATAACAATATGACTTAATACTGTTTTTTTTTCAAAGCCATTTTTCCAAAGCCGTCTTATGACTTTATGCGTTTAACCAGTATATTGTAGGTGTTAAATTGCATAGATTTTGACATTTAAAACAGAAAAGCATAAAAAATTAATACTTTCTGTCAGTGTAGTCTCGATATTATAAATATATAATTGCAATTCGGCCCTTCGGTCAAATAAATTAATCCATAGCTGATATATGGCATCGTTATACGGGAAAAGGGCTGTAAATGACAGTCTCCTTGAAGAAGCGAAGGCCAACTACTGAACACGCGGTTAGGCCACTGAAGATGATAGAGGTAAAACTAATTAATGTTCGCTTCATTAAATATAAGTGACTTACAAAATGCTTACATTATGTTTTCGCATACAAATTTCACTACGGACATTACTCAAAATTTGTTAATTGTTAATTGCATTGCAAGAAGAACAATGGCTGAAATAAATGTTTTACTCTCATTTGTAAAAATATCGCACGACTTGAATCATCACACTTTAAATATTCCTTGCATACTATGCAAAGCGGTAGAAGTGTTTTCGTAATAACGAAGCCAACGTTAAGTTAAAATGTTGGTACATCGGACGTTCAAATTTCAAAAGAAATAAGCGACCAAATATCAGGTTATATTTTCTTAAATGAGCCGGTTAAAATCATAGTGGTGTAAGTCACATTTTGCTTATTTTGAGAAACGAGTTTTATTAAAAACTGTGAAACAGATTTTGGAACATTAAAATCGGTAAGTTAAAGCTTTCAATACAATCTGAACGCCTTTCTGAAGTTAGAAAAAATTAATAAAACATAATATGCATTCTTCCCAAAGAAGTACTGTTTGTTGCATTACAATAAAACTTACAACATTTGACACACCCTGGTTTTTCTTAAGTATAAGTGTCATTAGTGTCCTGAACTGAAATCGGCCTGCGGCAAACAGCAATATTTCGCAGTATAGGTTTTTTTCTTGTTGCCAGGCGGTAAAAAAGAGCCCCCGGGCTTCGGCCGCTGGACGAGTCCATTTTTACGGAAAAGGGTAGCTCCAACTTTGCACGGAGTTTTTTTGAATTTTTGTACACAGTCGATGACGAGCTGCCGAGTCGGACGAACGAGGTCTCGTCGCGACGAAGGTGATGTGACGATGTGAACTGTTTGTTTGTTTTTGTGTTTTGATTTGCATTGGATTTAATTTAAATTCGTTGTGTCATTTGTATTAAAACTTAAAGTAAATTCAGTTGCTAAGTAAATGTAAATGTAGAATCAATTTTATGTGTTAAGATTTATATATTTGTGTAATGTTAAACCACTGCATCTTGAATGGATAATAAATAAGTTTTGAACCGGATCTGAAATGGTGTTTGTCTGAGATCAGCCCTTCCAGGACTCCGGATAACCAGCCGCTCGCCTCTCTTCGATCCGGGGTCTTCTCACATTGTGTACTTCTAGTTTTTTTCATTTAATTGAAACCACTGTGATGTCAAAAAAACCACCAGTTTACTTAATGTCTCCAAACTTTGTTGATGGAACTATGGAATTATGACTTTCTTCAAGTTTACTTTATACAGTTTGACATGTGAAGATATATATTCTTGACTGGAAATGTGAAATTCACCACTATGACTTTAAACGGTTCACATCCAGGAGCACTGAAATTCGTAACTTAAAAATAGTTTAAAAGAAACTGAAATCTTTGCAACTCATTTGCTACGCAATATTGATGCAAAAAAATCGTAAATTGTTGACTTCTGTAAGCTAGTGTTCAGAAGCTTTCAGATTAACGTTCTGACAGGTCATTATCAAATGTTTATATATTTCCTTCGAAATTTGAGATCTTGGGAATAGTTGTTTGTGACTTATTTTAGGCAACAAATTAAATGGTCAGAATTTAAATGAATTTTTCGTCAGAATTCAAATCAGTTTTTTGTCAGAATAAAATTCAATTTTATCAGAATAAAAACATAAACCGTCTGAATAAAATTATTGATGGTGTGATTAAAATTAGTATACGGTCAGAATAAAAGATTAGGTCAGAAATACTGACCATTAATTATTTATACCACCATCTGTAATTCTGACCAATACATTATGACAATTTAATATAAATTCTCACCAATGTATTAAAAAATTATGACCGAAACTGAATTAAAATTCTGACTAGAAAAATGCGAGTCTTTATTTTATTATCGATTTGATTGCTAGTTATTTAATTTGTTTGGCTTATACAAGATTCGATCGAATACTCGGTTACCACTTGGTTGCGGTGGCCAATCAATTATTTTGATAAATTTTTAATGCAGCTTTATTTCAATCACCGCGCAAATCAACAACATAATTTCGAAATGACAATTCACGAATGCAAATTTAATTTTGCAATATTTTTAATATCCCCTAACATTAAAACTCGCGCAACATAGTATATCGCATTGTCTCCAAGAAATAAGCATATTTTAACTGGAGCAAAGTTATTTTATTTTATTATGAAATATGTACAGCAATTTGAGATGCGAAAAACTTTATGTGCAAATTGCATGCCGCCACTTTGTATGACATCATTTCTCATATTTTGGTCAATATTCTCAGCAATATGTTACATGCACAAATTAAATGTTAAGTATAGATACTTTTTCATATAATATTATGTTATTACGATTTCGTATGAATTTAGACATTTATAGCGAACTTATTAAAAAACAGAGCTCTCCAACATATTGGCTACTTAGATCGATTTTCGAAATTAAATATATTTGTCTTAATTTATCTATATGTAAAGCATTCTCTTTTGGTATGGAACCGTAACATATGTATATCTTTTTTATTGAAAACTTATGTAAAAAATATTTTTCTTTTACCATGTCTTCTCCCAGTGTGGAGCATATGCCCTCTTAATGAAGGAATCTCAATAGAAGTTCTCTACGAGAGCTGCTTATTACGCAGTTGCTCAACCAGTGTTTTTCGAAGAGAGTAGGAATTGAAGGATAGGGCTAGGACAGGACTAGTGGTAAAATAATCGCTCTCGCTATGTCCCGTTTTTAGGATCGCATGGATGGGAGGGAATTTTGGACGTCACAAACATTCATGCCTACGAACAGAAGTTTATAAATCTATTGAAAATTCAATTTATGAAACTATCCGCATCGGGACTTGAACATCCGTAACCCTAACCACCGTACTACGCAGCCGGATAAATGTTTAATACTTAAATTTTCAACGCTTGAAAATACGTAATTAAAAATATATATATGATGGCATGATGGCAGTGCGAGAAATATTATAATTGCAACATTTTTTAATAGAAAACTGTACTACAAATTGTAATATTTTTTAGTTAGTTTTATAAGGTTTTACATATCTGAGCCTAAAATTGCAAGCCAATAAAAACGCATAAACAAGATGGCAGGGCAGTATCAGAGATTTTCAAATCCATAGTGTATTATTCATTTGCATGTGAAATAAAGTATTAATGTTATTATAATCAAAATAATTTATGGTAAATATGTAAAATTAAAATTCGTAACTTTGTTATTCCACTGGCTTTTTCACTAACGTGACGCGTTTCGCCTCTTTAAGAAGCATCTTCAGACGAAACATATCGCAAGGTTATTTATTTCTAAACTAAACAATTAATCTAATTCATAAATTAAAAATTAATGGTAGGGAGGGTTTTATTTCATTCTACTGGACGTGGGGGGGTAAGATATAAACATTGATAGACTAATTACCATAAAACTACTAATTAGAAATTGAATATTAGTGTTTGGAGGTGAAAATACCAAGGGAAATAAATTTAATAGTAGTGAGCCACCTGGTCTATTTTAAATGTTATTTACTAATACTGGATTACTGATAATGGTTTTATTAAATTTTAAAAACTCTAAGCTATTCATTTTTATTTACTCGATGGATATCAACGTTTAATTCTTGATTACTATTAGAAATAATTTGATAAAAATGAACGGTGACGATAACTTAATATGATATATACATTAAGTTTATACAATAAACCAAAGTCACTATAACATTTAGAGTGCCACATTGCGCAAAACTTTTTACGCGTGGGAATTTTAATCGAAAAAATAGAGTACATTTCAAGACCATGAATAATGGTCAATTAAAATGGGTCACTCTGTGACTGATTCCATGATTACGCCTTTTTCACTATTATCTTATAAGACAATGGAAGAGTTTGCGTTTAGAACGAATTATGTTTATTCATCAATGTCAAGCGATTATAAATATTGCATTATGTGGCATTTAAATGACAGTGAAATAATTATAGTTCTATTATTTTCAAATACCGAGTGCTTAAATGGTAACTTCTTTTATGTTTCATAATAATTGTAAGAAATTGCACATCATAATCATTTACTACAGAGATACACTAAGGTGTAAATCAGTGTTTCATAACGTTTTTAAAGACATCGCCCACTCTACAACAGCGATCAAATTTACTATTCAACGCCCCCCTCCCCAAGGAAAAAAAACAATACGATTTTTCGTAAATATTTCGTTCAGTACTTTACTTGAAAATAATCGTAATGAAAAATAATTTGGATATACTGATCCTAAGACATGAACGGATAACATTATCCCAATTTGAAATGGCGCTTGTGAAATTTGAAAATAGGCTATGACGACAAATTGTTACCTGTTACCTATTTTTTATTCGATTCCGGCATTGGTTGTGGTAATTGAGACTTATTAAAAATGTTAATTTTATTTAGAACATAATACTTGTATCACAGATTTAATTCATGTTATTTTTGTTACATGCTTAGGAATTTGATTTCAATTGTTGAATGCGTGACACGATTTAACAGTATGTATGGAATGACGACGATGATGATGACGATTTTGTAGTTCAGGGGAAATGTGTTCAGTTCGACGGGTCACGACAGAATGCTGGTCTTTTCTTTATTCTTCACTCGTGTCCTCGCTATCTGTATTCTGTCTTATCAGATATCGGATTTTATAAATTACACTTTGCAGAATCTTTTCAATAGGATTATCATGTTTCGTAAGTCCGCAGTGTTAAGTGAATAATTACTATTTGACAATTTGGCTTCATCTATATTGCTGATGCAACATAATACTCTGGCACAAAACAAAACATTTACTGGAGTATTACGTTTCGTAAATCTGCAGCGTCATGTATCCACTACACATGTATTTGATCAATTGTTTGCATGTCTATTTTCTGTTGTGAAGTAGCACCTAATTTGTGTTAACTGATTACTGATTCGTATACAAGAAAGTTCACGTTAAGTTAACTTTATCAGCTCCAGCCAAAATCAGGTAAATCAACCCCTGTGCCCGGCCCATTTTTGAAGAAATATCATTTTTCTTAAGTGTTTACGAAAAGTGTTATAACTATGAAATATTGTATTTTAAAAAATAAAACACAATTCTATTTGTACTACTTCCACATATTTATAATGTAACATTTTATTTTTTTAAATATAATGTCTTTCCACCAAGAATTGACAGTTAACACCTTAAAAGTGATTTATGAAATAGTGGATGAAATCAAATGAAACTTTTTGGAATTGTTTAAAAAAAATAATATTTAATTGGTGTATGGTAAAATTGCCAACATTTCCCTTTGTGAAGAGCCACACGACAATGTTTACACATGTACAGAGTCTCTTGTGCTTTGCACACACCTTGCTTATTTTTTTTGTTGACGGTATCGGTATCAATATGTGATTAGACATATCCCCCGATAACCTGTCGTGTAGATCTTGCAAAACTCTAGCGCGGAGTGGACTCGGTGTCAGCGTAATATCGTCTCCATAAAGGGGAACATTAAACAACTAAAATTAGATTGAGATTTTAAGTCTATAAAATCAAAACCTATTTTGGCAATAACGCAAATTAGATGAATGTTTTGGAAAGTTTTAAGTATTGACTATAATTAAAACCAAGATTCCGTAGTAATACGTATCGCTTGGTGACTCAAATATGACTGTTTTTGATAGGCTGGTCTATCACGTGAAAACACGGCTCCAGGACTCAATGTGTTAAATGATGCCCCAAGTGAATAATTGCTAGGTCCCTTTTGCGTATTGCTATACTCCAAGATACCTTTTGAATTTCAAACGATATTCCTTCGCAATGTAATGCTCTTTTACTCCAGCTGTTTAACATCCCGAATACGCTTGATTTTGTTTTCTTATAATTCTTAGTATCTATCCATCTGCCAAAAATCGATATTATATCTTTCTTCTTTGTGTGTAAATTAATAATTGCCTGAATAGCAAACATGTACATATTCTTGAATTCAAATTGATGCATAATTTAATAATAAAAATGGGCTCATTCGATTTTTATAACGTACCGTTATTTGGTTTATAATATCTATATACGTATACATTAAAATAAATAAATGGTTGGCCACTTTGAAATACAATTCATAATCTAAAAATTTATATACTTACTACAGATAGATCAACGCTAATGATCTTTTTAACATTCCAGTAAAAAAAATCATTTGCGCTCCCTAACAATTGCAGTTTCCGGTTCTGATGTTATACCGAAAATTAAACTCACATAAAATTACGTTATGCTGTGAAAACCTACATTGTAAATTCACAATAGACAAATAGCATAATAAAAAATGTTGACTACCAAATAAGAGAGAAAGTGTCTTTCTTGTTGACATAAACCTAAAATTATCTATGGCGTAAAACGACCATTTGGTTCCACGTGTTTGCTTACGTTTTTTTTTATGAATTGTATGATATAACAAAGCCCATCCCAGTTTTTCAACATGCTGTCATATTAGTTTTAATGTAAACAACTTGAAGAAATACAGTGAGTTTTTTTATTGCATAATAAATGGTATTTTTTACAAGAGGTCAATATTAAAATTATAAATTTCCCAAGTCAACTGTTGAAATGTGTGAAAATTTGTTTGGGCATATCTTTTTGATTATATTTAAGTAATCAATATTACTAATTTCTGATAGTATAAAAGACGTCAATTTTATTGAAATATTTGTTTTTACATCAGCATAATTTTGTAAATGAAAAAATGACAAAATACTATATCGTTGAAATTCAAAATAAAATTAAGCTATATTAAATTATTAAATACCATAATTTTATTTAATGGGATAATAAAATACAATCTATAATACAAATATATATTTAATGAAGAAATCCCCGTAAAATGGATTCATTACAAAAAAAAAATGAATAGATATATCCAGTAAAATATGACTCACCAATTTCGATTTCCGATATTGATTGTTGTTATACTTAGATTTGTTGAAACTCTGATTCATTATTGCTTTATTAGAGACCCGCAATGAAATAACTAAAGGATGACAATAAGGATCGACAAAATATAACGATAGAGACTACTTCTTAGCTAAGCTGATTTTAAGCAGAATAAATCTCATAATTAATGCATAGAAATTAACGCATACGTCTCACTAAGATTGACTCATTGCATCATTTCAGCAGCGCCACTCAAATCTAAAAAAAATAAATACACCCCATGATTTATAAAACGCCAACAAAGGAGCATTTACACACTCGTTAAGAAACAGACAGAGAGAATTATAATTTTAGCCAATACGCGACGCAAAAATATCAAAAATCCTCATTTAGAAATGTGCAAATACAATATTTTCCACGCACATCTTTCGACACTTTACGACCGGTCCATCAACAAGGGATCTTGCTTTACGCAGGCTAGGGTCAAAAATGCCCGAGGTCATAATGTCTCAAGTATGGTTACGCAAGATTATTTTGAGCTGGTTCATCGGTTCAAGGCAAACCGTTTAAGCAAGATGGTTTTCATTTTTATTGCCATCATTCAAAATTATGCGCTCAACGCCAACCATTAAATATCAAGTTTATTACGCTATCACGTACAGATGGCAACATTATATTATGAGTTGCCATGTAATGATCTGGTAGTATTAGAAAACCAGTTGCCCATTGATAATCAATGATAAGAGAGACTCAATTGCTAGATAAATTATACAATGAAGTACGTAAATAATTGATTGTATGAAAAATTTGCATCCAACAATATAAGAGACAATCATTCAATCAAACAACTAATTCAAGCAAAGTCATATTAGTTACCTGATTTTGTATGTATTGTTATTTTGGATTAAATGGTATTATCCTTCAGAACAGATATCGTTCCCTTGGGATTCCAAACGAATATTCGAATATTATTCTTTCAAAGTAGTATTGTATATTAGACCTCTTTAAGTTAACAATTTCATAAATATCATAATACTAACTCAAGACACGTGCTAAAAACAAGTATGTGTTATTAGGTCTTGTCGGAATCGGGAAAAACAACGAATATACATATGATAAAATTCAAACAATCTAATGTTAGGATATAAATGTGTGTGCGAGTAATAAATATATTCGATGCAAATTCCGCACATTATTTATGAAGGCAAACGCCCCAGCAAAGCAAATTCAAGCGATGACCGATGCTGAATCTGCGGAAACTAATAAATATAGACGACGCCAATTCTAAATATTTAATTATAAAGGTGAACGCCCGGAAAAAGCAGCCAACAATTTAGGTGATGACTGATACAAAAAACAATACAGTCCGGCAACGGATAGACAGTATAGGTGGACAACCACAGAAAAGAACCTACACTCCGTCGTCGCGCCCCGAACTGAAAACATCTCTCCGGATCCACGTAATCGTCACTTTAAAATACCAACCTTTACTTGAAATTAGATCTCGTTAATTTTGCAAAATTTGGAACTCCATTTTCTAAATATATTTATATTTGGAATCCCTTATTACCACATGTATATTGTAATCAAGCGAAAGAAATTAGTTAACTATAAGGTCATTTTTAAAGAATTAGAAGGGTGAATGTTAATAAAGGAGAAACACAATATAGTCACATAGTTCTCAAATACTAATATCACTAACCAAATTTGTTATATAATATTATAATGACTTAAGTAAATTATCTCTTACAACCAATAATTTTTTTAAAGTTAAAATAAATTAGTATAGACCTCTAAAATACGAAAATAAAATCCGTTCTTTCACTTGATTTAAATGGGGATACACTGTGATTAGAACGATAGTACACATCAAGCGCATGGAGAGAAATTTTATTCTTTCTCGCTAGATCACAATATTATGTAAAGTGAAGGGTGTAAGCGAGCTGTAAGGGCATGCTGGCGTTTACATCTTTTATCTTACTTGCTTATATGCAAGTGAGGTTGAGTGATAGTGATGGCAATAGAGATATATTCACCACACGCCGATGAAACACATAGGTATAAGGCAATGGAGGTCTATGTAATTGACTCAATTTCGCTGTTTTTTTTTTAAATAGCCAAGGCACCAGATATTTAACATCTTTTGAAAGCATATGAGATCAACTCAATCAGATTTTTTTGTAATATTCATGTCAAAAAATCTAAATTTGATCGGCTTCCGTGGCGCAGTTGGTAGCGTCGCTGGCTACGGTTATGGATGTCTCGGGTTCGATTCCCGGTGCGGACGGTTTTCCTAGATTGATCTTTCAATCGATTTATGGATTTCTGTTCGTAGTCTGAGTCCTCCCTTCCACCCATCCCATCCTCAGGGGGCGCAGTGAGAGCGATTAGCCAACCACTAGTCCTGTCATAGCCCTAACCTTCTATCCCTACTCTTTTCGAAAAAATAGAAGTTGAGAACAAGCAGTTCTCGTAGAAAATTTCTGTTAAGATACCTTCATTAGGAGACCATATGCTCCACATTGGGTGCGGATATGGAAAAAAAATCTAAATTTGATCACTAGGGTAAAGCTTTCACCTCTAGACCAAAGAGATTGACTTTTATTTATTTCCAAACAAGTTTTCTCAAATAAATATAAATACGTACTTTTCAATAGTTTTAATTATTGACAATATGTCTTATTAACTTAATGAGACATTTGTGCGGAAAATGCATTTTTTCATGACATTTAAGTGAGCTTTCAATGTTGCCAAATGTTGACGATTACTCCAACAAATGAATTATGAGATCTGATCTATTTTCAATGGAATCTCAAGTGCTGTGAGCTGTGATATTATAATGAAAAAACACTAACATTTAGTAGAACAGTCGAATAATCAACATATTTTAACCCATATGTGAAATTATAATAAGTCGTATAAATTATATTTGAAAAAAAATAACAGCACCGCTGTAGTTAAGTAATGAGTGGAGCTACTTTTTATTGCAAGAACCAAATGATGAATATGCATATATGTAAGTATATAAAATATATACATGTCAGTCAGGGATAACCGAGTACCACTCGTTTTTGCTAGAGTAAAAATTACATCAACAAATAAATTGATACCACATGTCCTCTAAATGTATAGCATATTATGACCTCCAGGATTCCCTTTTACCCGACAATTAGGATTTTAAGGATCACTGTAACCCCACCGATAGGATGAAAATATGAATAGGGATGAACGATCGGTACCTGTCGGAAGTTTCTTATCCAGATCCAATGTTGTCTCATAACCAGTGGTGTAACAGGAAGCTTTTTGTTGTGTTCCCTGAAAATTCATTCTTTTGTAAATACTACTTTTTATGAACAGTAATTTTATGTTTTTTTCTGGTAGATTAATCAATGATAGTGTTTAATAAATTCATTATTTTATATTCAAATTCAATTACGTAACACAAATAAACCTCTGAATCTAATAAAAAAATGTGAAGATTTTAGATTTTGGAAACGATAATTGCATCGTCGATAAAGTTATGATGAATTTCTTTATGGGAAAACACATTTGGTATAAAATATAAAACAATAAAATTCTTCCTATTTTATAACGTTATTTTATTGGAACAAAATCATCAGTTTACAAAACGATTTTAAACCAAATATCTTTGTTGCACCGCATTATTTTTTTTTACTATTCTCAAGAAAAACTACAGATAATCAACTTATTTAATATTTTAATCAATAAGTTAATACTTAGTTCCTGCAGTTTATTAGCCCTTTATCCCGTTTTTTTAATTCAAGGGTAAAAAACTTGTCCGTTCATAATTGAAACACTAAATTTCGACAAAATAATATTTATGTCCATATTTTTTATCCGAGCTTGCCGGTATTATTTGATCTTTTTCTAGGTATTATTAAATCATATACTCACCTCACCTACTATACTGGAAACCCTACATAATAATATATGATTATAAATTATTAGTTAAGTATTCTGCTTCATTGTCTATGGTATAACAACTAGTCAAGGTCATGATAGTTTCATAATCACGGCGTGCGTTATAATAAAAATAAATTGAACATGATGCGAAATCGCTATGGCAACATTATTATTGTTATTATGAAAGCTTATAAATGTTTCATTTTGAACAAAGGCGAAATAAATTCACTCGTGCCGACTCTATTATATAATTAACCCTTTAGATGCCATTCGATTGACCGAAGCGAATGTTTTGAAAAGTTATATGTATCACAGTTTTGTTGGATAAAACTGCATTATCGATAATGTAGTTTTGCATTTAAAATCTGGCTGCCATATTTGGTTTTCGTATTAAAATTCGTCCAATGAAAAAGGATTATTCTTCTAAGCCATACGTCAAATCCAAATTCAAACTGAATTTTCGGTAAATTATAATTACGGTCAATCTGGGTAACTTTGGCCCAGTTCTGAGGGTGTTAGTATTTTTATGGTTCGCCATTGCATTTATGTGTGGCATTGTTCTAAATAGAAATGCACGAATGTCTTAAGATGACATTTAATTAACATAAATAGATTTATTGTTATAATTGAAATATAAATAAAGATAAAACAAGGTGGGCCAAAGTTTGCATCCAAACCGGGTAACTTTGGCCCACGATACAAATAATCACTGTAATTACTATGAATTCAGTGATTTTAAAGCCTTGGCAACTTTTCTTTATACTTTCATATATTCTGTATTTAATTGAGATTGGAAAAAATATACAGTATTTGGTTTACAGATTAGTAATACAAATTGAAAATATGGCTAATCCAATTTATTTCAAGATAAGTTTTTAAATTGTTTTTCATAATTTCAAGCTGATAGCTTTCAAATTCAACAATAAAACAAATTATGTTGCACAATTAATTCATATTTTTACTACTAGGGGCTACTCAATAACTTTGCTTAGCTAAAAAATATTCATATGGCATTTATGGTATTTCATGGTATTTATTATAACAGCACCTTTTCCCATGTAGTGGGCCAACCTTAGACCGATCGGCAAACTTACCCAAATTGATGGTAATGGAATGTCGTTCAATTTGCAATCGTGTTTAATACTTGAAATAGATAGATTTTTGTTAGTCTTGTAGCTGAGTGGCTAATGCTCTGGATAATTTCATATGTTGTACTAATTTTTAATAAAAGGATATCTCAAGGATACCCCATCCAGGCTCAAATAATTACAACTAAATTGTAGCTTAATGCCATGAAAAGGCATCGCAAATGCTGGCCGTTTTCACCACAAGTCTATTCATTGAAAAAAAAAGATTTAACGCTGGAGCAATCTTTGGCATCAGCCGCGAAATATAAAATTTATAATTAGTAGAATCATTTAATTACAATCATAAAATATAATTTTAATTATAATCATTACATAATATGTAATGTGTTGGTACCACTTTTATTAGTGTTTTAACGTTACAGTAACACAAGTGGTAAATTCTCGATAAGTATTTTCGTCACGTTAATTTTTAAATAATCTCGAGTTGTTTGGTATTCATACTAATATATTACATAAAAATACCAATTAGGTGATAATTTGAGGAATAAATTAATTAAAAACAATTGGAAATACATATTGCACAGAAATGTATTCATTATTTTGTGATATCGAAAAAACGGGAGTGCAATTCCCATTAATTTTCAATACTGACGTAGGAAATGTGCTAGAGATAAATTTAATACAATGCTAAAGTATATATTGAAAAAATAATTCAGTTCCGGTACGCCGTAAATTAAAAAGATTTTTATCACTTTAAAGGTCATGTGTTTTTCAATCTGATTTAAGATATAGTTAAACGGGCGTTAGCAGTTTATCTGGAAATTTATGGTGCTCATTAGTTAAAAATATGTATTACTATTTTTATGATTTTAAAAAATATAGAACACAGTGAATACAGAGTCTGAATTAACTTTTTCACAAAATAAAATAAATCAATTCTTTTTGTCTCTAGTGCAGACCTGGGTAAAATGCAGACCGCGGTCCATTTGCAGCCCCGACTAGAATTTCCATGCGGCCCACAATGCACTCAATAAATTGTTTGTTATTAGGTAATCACTTATTCTTTTTTGTTGAAATTCATTTTTTCCGATAATATTTTTTTCCACATCCGCTCCCAATGTGGAGCATATGGTCTCCTAAGGGAGTTTTCTTAACAGAATTTTTCTACGAGAACTGCTTGTTACTCAGTTGCTCAACCTCTCTTTTTTTTCGAAGAGAGTAAGGATAGAAGGATATGACAGGACTATTGGTTAGCTAATTGCTTTCGCTACGCGCCGTGAGGATGGGATGGATGGGAGGGGGACTCAGACTACGAACACAAATCCATAAATCGATTGATTACTATATGAAAACCATCCGCACCGGGAATTGGGAATCCGAGACGTCCGTAACCGTAGCCAGCGACGCTACCAATTATGGATATCTAAAAATTGTTTTTTATTTTAGGCCAGTTGTTCATTTTGATTTTTTAATGTGGCTCTTCAGTCAAGAAGTTTACCCAGGCCTGCTCTAGTGCATTCAAAAACATGTACAATAATTGAAGCAAAAAAATAGGCTTGTCAGGGGGCGCGAGAAACAGAAAATAGTATTCCTCAAATGAAAATAATCAATAAGAGTTCTACTTGCCTCCGTACGATGGCACAAAGCTATTAATTGCAATCTGATTCTCTTCGTGGGAAAAAAAATAATGAGAAAAATGATAAAGCATCTGCAAATTCATGTAAAACTAATAGAGGTCTGCAAGGGCCGAAATTTTATAAAATTATCCGGTCCTAGCGCGACATCTTTAGGCCAGGCCCGGCCCGAGTCCGAGTCTCAATATCACACTTGTCGCCCGAACGCGATCCGAAGCCCAGATTTACTTTTCTTAGCCCGAAAAGGGCCCGATTTTTCTTCAACATGTAAACTCATTTATACTTTTCAAACAATATGTATATGTTATGGTTTCCAAATTTCCAACGATATTCGTACAGCACACGTGTAGTAGATTATTTAAGTTATGAATGGTATATCTTTATGGCTGACTCATAATCCGAACACAGTTCGAAATATTTTTCTTAAAATTAAATTCCTTACCCGGGCCCAACCCGAGCCCGAATCACCTTTACCCGTCCGAAATAGGCCCGCAGGCCAAGCCCAGGCCCGTGCAGACCTCTAAAAATTACGATAATTTAAGACTAGTGTGAAGACTTATTATATAATTAATTAAAGATTTCTGAGGTAATTATTTTTGGGCAGGTCTACCTCTTCCCTTCATGAAATGTATTCCAAAAACACGGTCGGTTGAGCTCGGAAATCTAATTATTTTTCTATAACTCTTTTTCTTATTTTTGCGTATGTTATATAGTATTTATTATGTTACTATTTTTGAAAATGTACCCGTAGTTATTGTTTTTACGCCTTTATCGCTCATTCTGAGAAAAAATTAGATTGCACATAGTTATTAATATATCTTATATCATTTTCGGTATTTTAGGGCGGCAGGATTTTGCACACGGGTGGCTAGTCCACTCAATAAGTGTCTGCTTTTGAAAACGATCTAGCAATTGTCTACATGATTCGGAGTATGAATCTATATAAAATGGACGTGGGTGCAATGTTTAGTACACTCAAGCTGAAATAAATTCACTAGATTTAAGAATAGTATAATAAAAATCACCAGTATTTGAAACGTGCATGTTCTAAATACGGTGCAATGAATTATGGTAAGCGAAAGGACATGTCTATTCAAACTAGAATAAAAAATGGCGACAAAAAATATGATATGTATAAAACAAATTATGTAATCGGTTCTAGACTTAATGTTAATATTATTATGTATACATTTTTTACATTACGTTTGCCGATAAATAATAAAAGTTTCTACCTACTGAATTTAAAATTAATAATGATATAAACTGTACTCTGAAGTATGTGTATAATTTATCTCTGTGATATTGCCTCAAAGTCTTTTTGCAGTTAAAAGGTAACGTACTGTATTAGATGTGATTTATACTTTTAATATACATTGTATATCATCTATGATTATTGTATTTATGTGTACTAACTTAACTGGTTCAAATGGAATATAACAAATTTTAATAAAATAATAATGTTCATCTGTTCTATTTGACAGTTTTCGAATACTAATTAGTTTATCTACGATTTTTAAAGGATGTTGAAATGTTGGATTTTGTTGTTTATACTGTTGCATCGAAGCAATATAAACCCTGGAGCAAAAGATTAAGAAAATAATTTTCACTTTATCTTCAGGATTTTTACAAAAAAGACAACGAGTTTTAATTTATCGGGGAAACTAAAAGTGGTATAAAGTGTTACATGAAATATCTAAAGATATTAATATGCATTAATGAAAATAACATTACTTTAATACACCATTTTATTCATATATTTTGATGTATTTACTGATATTTACGACATACATACAGATGAAGTACCAAAATGATATCGGATTTAAAATTTGGCCTAAGATTTTTTAGCTAAACAAATTTTAAGAACATGTCAAAGCTTAGGACTAGGTTGGTATACCGAAAAAGCATTGTCAGCCAAATGTTGTGCAGCTCTGCTTGGGCCATGAATGTGAGGGACTCCTTTTTATGTCATGTAAGGAAATGTCCATAGTCAATGTTGTCAAAATCGCTTAAACTAAGTGACTGAGCAAGTCACATTTTCTTTGTATCTTTAGCATAATAGTGCATGGTTAAATATCGGTCCGGTGCAGCTCTGTATCGAGTCAAAAATATGAGATAAAGTGGCCGTGATTCAATGGGTGCATATACACAACCAGGGATTAAAACTCTGGATGAACAATTAATACTGGTTTTAAGGTATTTTTTAAATATAAGACAGCATAAAAGCTTCTATTATAACATGACCTTAAGGAAAAAGGCTGGTTAAATAAAACTGGAATCTGTCAATATTGATCGGATCTTCGAGCAAATAAGTCCAACCTAGGAATGCTCTTTCAGAATAACTTTTTTTTTGTACGAATAGACATTGAATAATATTATATTACAATATAGTAGAATTTTTCATTTCCATACTTGGTATCTCGGTATTGAAAAAACAGCCGTAATATCGAGATACCTGTATATCAACCCTTATAAACAAAGGATGGTCGTGGAAAACTAGTTTGTTATAAACACGTCATTATAACTCCAATATAGGGTACAACAAATATAAGTACAGTCTTCTTTAAACGGTAACATTTGATAGAAGATCGCACCAAGGGAATAGAAGGTTATTATGCTAATAGGGTTTATTAATCATCTATAAATTATCTATAGTACTTTACTTATGTTTGTTAGCTATTTGAAGGATTATTGTGCAGATTTGCACAAAAACGCTTGAAATAAATTATAAGTTGCCAATGCGGAAAGCGAATTAAGTTAATATTGAAACATTTCCTACTTAAAAAAAAATAATATAATAAAAGTGATTTTAATCGCCGGCTGCACGATGTAAGTAAATAAATATGCAAAACATATATTATGCCGGCCATTTAATAAACCTTTCGCGAATGATAGAACAGCCAGTAACCATACCACAGTTAAAAATATTAACTTAATCAATGCCGCTGTTATTTTTAGTACACTACCGACTAGTGAAGTTAAGCGATAGGTTATAGGTATCTCTGGATTGGAAAAATGGCAAGGAATTTGATGGCATTATGGAAAAGGGTCATGAAGGCTAGAAGTTGTTGGCCTCTGTGATATTCCATAATTTTAATAAGATCAAGATCGGGTTCGCTAACCACGTTAACATTTTCGACTGACATAAAATAATTGAAAAATCACGCTTATAACTATGATAATACGTAGTATAATGGCTTTTGACACGGCCCAATCGTGTTCGGTACGGTCCAGTCGCGAATTTTGCCCAGAACTCTACTCGAATCATTTCACCAAGGCAATTAGCAAGAATGATTGGCAGTAAATGGCAACGATGCTTCAATTTGTACAGTCGTTCAATTCAAATTCAGATATAATAAAAACCCCATGTAGGAGTGTTTCGAAAGCGCCCAGTGATGTATGGACCGAGGGATAATAAGCGACCCCTTTCAGTTATTCGGCAGTGTTTACTGGACAAAAGTCTGCCCCTTTTAAAAATCCCATGGTAGTCGATATTCGTTAATGCCTAACGTTATCCGTTCCACATTCCAATGCCACGCATCAATTTTTCACTCGTTATTTATTTCGTGTAGCTTGTAAACATTGTTTTTGAAATTATAAATTATTAATGTGTATTTAAATAACTAACTGCAATAAACGATAACTTTGACTGAACTGGTGTGTTTTTACTGTTTCCATCTCCCTGACAGCTGGAAATTAGTAGAGCATCATCATCATCAGCACATCTGATATATTTATGAGCTTATCACTTTCCAACAAAAAATAGCAGCTCCCACCACTACGTGCTGTGTTTCTTTTTTACAAAAACAAATAGAACATTGGTATTAAAGTTAATAATAGCCAGCGCGCCAGATATTTTTTTTAAAATTTTAAATTAAGTTTTAAGTCCGTTGAGATAAAATCAGGGAGAAGAAACACCATAAGCATACATGCCCAGGATCTCAAACAGAAAGTTGAGCATTACCAAAGTATGATTGATTTCTTTGTAAATTAATTAAGACAATAATACAAATGAAAAAAATATATATTAACAGTTATCTTTTTATGAGATGCGTATTCTTAATCAAAATAATATGTAAAAAGAAGTATTATTAACACGAATTTCAACTTTTTCATTAATTGTTTTTCTTCGATTATTTTACATTAGAAACATAGGATATAAATGATTTTCTTATTGTTAAATATATAACATAAATATTTTCCTGTCATGTAAATAAAAAAACCCACGTTGATGTAGGTTATATTTCAGCAGAGTCCATAATAATTATGTATTTTCTTAATCGTGTAGTAGTAATACTGGTGCTGTAATAATAAAAAAAAAAATAATTTTGTAGCACTCGCCAAAAAAATTCTATACGCATTTTTCTATAATACCATAGTAGAAATAATGGAATATCGATATTGGAATTTTCCATCGCTACGAGAAAAACAAGTTTTTTTCAATCATACCAAAACAAGTTTAATGAAATTTTTTCACAGAGTTGATCAAAAATTAAAATTTTGTAAATTGGTATTTTGTATGATGTGATAGAAATCGTATATATTATATTGGTTCTAATTAACAGTAAGTAAGTATGAAGCCTATCACTTGATATCATCCGTTTTTAATGGATTAAAGGTGTTTTTTACACAGTGCAGCGCACCACAATAGTACCCACCTCTCGAACAAATCGATCGGCAAGACTCAGGTCAGTCTCGCGCGATACTCCACGCCGTCTGGATGTGTTTCTACTTTCACTACTACGACAGCACCGGGAAAATAAAAATATCGCGAATCCAACCAAAGCGGTTTCTCCGCGATATTTCGCGCTAACACTTTCGCTTTGCCTTCATTTCTAACAGAAAAAAACATTAAATTAATTTATTCTACAACAAGTGCTAATTTTTTATTAATTTAATTAATAAAATATTCGTTTCCGTGGATAGACTTTCGGTGTTTTCACTTTCGTTCGGTTGTGTGGAAAAATACCAGTGTGGTCTGGTTTGAACCGTTGGATTGAAAATTCTTGGATTGGTAAATTCTTAAACGTGCGTGTTTACAAGGGAACTAATTGATTTAAAAGGTGAGTAATTAGTTTACTGTTTTATTTCATCATAAAATATGTACATAAATATTCAAGTGTTTTATTTTTTATTGTTCTCGCGATTGTCCACATAAAATGAGCGGCAATAAAATATATTATAGTATTTTTTATTGTTTATTTATAAGCGGAATTTCATAAGAAATTTTCCTCGTAAAATATTTAAGAATTTATTCGTGAAGCAGAAAGGAAAATAATACATATCACTAGATACTATAAAATTATATTGTTTTATTAGATTCGAGCAAATTTTCCAGTAAAGTATTCAAACAAAAACTACTTTTTATGTTGAAATAATTTATTAAAAATGTTTTTATTCTTGATAATTTTCAATTATTAAAATCTTACATGATTTTGCCCGCGTTGTCTGCGTAATAAGATGGTTTCAAAAAATATAATAATTGCTATATCGCTACGTATTTTTTTCATAAATAATATAAAATAAGTATGTTTTTTTTTTTATAGATAATGACATATTATGTTGAATAGGGTATAAATAATTCAATAAGAGTGAAATCATCAACGATTAAAAAAATATTTACCGGTCATTATTTATTAAGTTAGCTACTGATCATTACCTTAATTAATATCTAAAAAATAAGTCACCACTAATTTTTCTTGGAAAAATTTTATGACATATGGCTAATTTCATTTAGTAAGTTAACTGTTTAATCCGGCCATTGAGCATTCATATACAATTTATTCTTTGAAATAAAAAGTGTCCGTGAAATTTAATAGCAACTATAAATAAAATCGAAAGTAGTAATCTAAAATTTTAAATTAAGAATGATATACTTAACTAAATAAAATAGACACGAGATCAATGATTTTGCAGTTAAATATACATTAACACCATTTAAAGCTGTTTAAACTCATTTGAATGAATTTAAAATTCTCTAAAAAAATATTAGACATAATGGGCACAGGAAGTCATAATATTTCCTAAGGCTTTTATCCGGAAATGATCATAATTAAGGCTATTGTAAAGTATCATTTCATTGAAATAAATGTTATTATATTATTATAGTGGAAGCTTTACATTAGTCCATGATGGCTTATTCTAATGTATTCTCGTAGTAGCCATTTGAAAATAAATATGTGTGGGCTTAAAGTTATGTTATTGTATCCTTGAATAAAGCAATGCAATTGAATGTTAATAATTATTATATTGTAACATAAATGACATATATATTAATTTGATAGGAATCATCGTTAAACAATTATACTATAATTGCTTGCAGTTAATCTATTGATCGTTTCTCTTCATTTCAATCTCAATGGTTATGATAAAATAATGTAAAATTAATAACCATTAAGAATAAAACCAGTAACCGTTTCCAAACATTATGTGATCAACACCAATCATATGGTGTATTATAAAATAATACTTTAAAATTTGAACACGTCGATGGCCTAGTTCCGTAGTGATACAACTAGAGGTTGGAAGTTTTGAGATATGGCCGTTCAATGTTTTGACTCATCTAAACTGACTCCTGAAAAGTGATGGCTTATTATTTGTATAACTTTTTTATTAAAAAAAGTCAATAGTTTATAGTTTTCGGATTAAAGTTTGTTTCTTTATGGAACGCTACGATTCACAAGAATATATTTCCACAATACGATTATGTATATGGAACTGAGAAATTATTTAATTTTGCTGATTTCCATAAGCAAATATCTACCTTTTGAGAGAAAACTTTACATTTTGCAAGCTGTACTTTTGTGAAACTGCAGAAGAGCGTGTTTGAATATAATGGCTAACTTAACTCGAAACATCAAATTTTTTATTTATCGTCCTATGGAACTTGACCATCGATGTATTGGAATATATTACAAATTATTGAACGAGTAAGTTTCATCAAAAGGTTTAGCACATTTCAGGTGCAATTTACGGTGAATATTCCAAGTGTTAACTGACTGTCTGCTTAATCTATGTTGTTGCATACTGAAGATAACTAATAATATAAAAATATCATCGAGGATTCAAGGAAAATAATTTGTTTTTATACTATTTATAAAAAGCGTATCAAAATCTCAATCAATTTGCCGGTTCATTTTTCAATTTAAATAAACGAAGACAAATGAACTTAGTGTTGGAATACCAACGCAAATCTTTACTCCATCACTATCGATTTTTTCTGTAACGACATCGAAAATAAAACAAAAATGTACTACTAGTGTTTTAAATAATAATTTGAGTTTTTTGATTAATCTAAAGATATATTTATGAAAAGGTGAAGGTGGATAAGAAAATGTTTGAATTCATCACAAGCATTGTATGTTTTTTTATAGTATATATAATTTAAGACATCGACTGAGGGTGCTTGATGGAATTTCAATATCAAATTTGGATTATTGAGATTTTGTACACTTCCATGAATTTGTCACTAACGACCCGGGTTTCGCCTTTCGGCATCTTCAGGCAATAATCCAAATTTGATATAGTATATATGTTTGTGAAAAAATGATAAAGAACCATTTTATATCAGGGATTCATTTGAAAATAGGAACAAGGTAATTATTATAGAATGGATATCATTAATAATGAAATTATTCCTCTCATGTCAAACTTTCAGACTGATATTAATTCATAACGTTACTGTTTCTCAGTTGTAATACTAAATAATATGCAAATAAATACTGAACAGGTAAAGACACCTCTTAGAAAATGCCGTTAATGTGACCGTTTACAGTAAATTAAAACTGTTTTTTGATTCGCTTGAAGCTCATTTTACGGCAGTTTTACGAAGTGGCGTAATGATTGTTAATATTGAAATAATACAATGTCCCGCGTGTCTTACGCGAATCTGTTATTTTGTTTAGTCTCAGGTTATGGAGAGCACTGATTGTTCTATCCATTTATGAATTCAATCGATGTTTTTATGATCTCGGTAATTTCACTTGAAGCCCAGTATGTAATTCTCTTTGGTATGCAACTACTTATAAACGATTCGTCTTAAAATTAAAATGTCCATCAGTGGAAATTTCGTGTATTCATTGTACACGACAGTTAAAAAATACTAGAAAAATAGTTTTTAGTTACACTATACGTCACACTAACTAGCAGCAGATATAATACAAAGAAATATAAACCGTCTAAAGAGGAAAATTGTTAAAAAGATTACATTAGCAGATGAGGCAAACTTTACAAGTATGTATACTGTGTCTATATATTGACTATGTAAAGGAAAAATAACGTAACCCACACACAAACAATATTGTGTATAGCCCAAACATAACGTGTATTAAATTGTATACATTGTGAGTATGTATGGAAAATAAATATTTTATAAAAACGGAGAATAAGTCCATTTGCTTTTTGTGGGCTATACACAATTTTTTTTTTGTAGACTACGTCCCTTTTCCTTTCCGAAGTCGATATTATATTAATTATCACGTTTGCATTGGTATTTATTGCTCCAAGTCATTTATTATTCGGCAATACGAAAGGTAACACACCATTGACTAAAGCCCGACTTTATAAATTACCCTTACGTAAGATTGTCTTTGTAATTTGCATTTGAAATATACTACATTTAACATTTCCTTAAAACGAATCAACTTAACTCTCCCACAAGGCTGCATGCTTCACAGTGCCGAATCTATATTTATTAGTAATAATGTATGATCAAACTATTGCATTATCTTCGTACAAAACATCCGGCGATCTTATCAATACTTTATTACAGATCATAGATTGCGATTGATCTATTTACATCCTGAATTAAACAAATGAAGTCATAAACAAAGTAAATTTATTTATTATATTCCTATTTTGAAATGAATTTTGAAACGTGTTCACGATTGTTCTCGATAAGAAATATATTTTCAAGGAAATGTACATCACATGGTCAATGTATAAATATATGATATGGAATACATTAAACTACCGATTTAATACTCCACTATATATGTCCCGATAGAAATAACATACGTTTTATTACAGAAATATAGGGAAACAAATATATTTGAAAAAAAAACAATATAAATGTTATACCTGCACTAACATGGAAGGAAATGGATTTTATTCATCGAGCAAACAGATAGTTTTGCTATCATACATACATAACATTGACATTTCATTAGATGTGGAATAAATGACAGTTTACCATTTTCAATTACTTTGTGAAACTGTTCCTAGACCTTATCTTATATACAATAGCCCAGACCGCTCTGTAGACGTTTTATTATTTTCACTTATCACAGGTAAGTATGATAGTTTCTCATGACGTAAGAGGTCGCGGTGTATATAAAATAAAACATTATGCAATGCATACACAGTTCCGAAGTACTAGCTACTTTAGACATTCAGTATTCCAATTTCAATACCGTCATCTATGACGGATACGGTTATACTAGTCAATAATATTACCTACTGGATTGCTTTGCCTATTAAATTGTTTTAGAAAATATTTTCAACTTATTTTGACCAAGTCAAATTCATATTTATGCATTATCTAATAAATTAAAAACATTTATGACTTTTGAGAAAAAGTGCGTATATTTAGGTATTTAACGTAGTTTTGATTAATTTTATCTGAAAATGTGAAAGATTTTTCTTATTGTTGTAAATATCATTCGGCACATCCACCAACTTGTCTGAGCTCACGAATTGAATGAGTGAATTTGTTAATAAAGTTTAATAATATACATTTCAGGCAGAAAGTTCTAAGTGAAAAGCAGTAATTTCTTTCTCACCCATGGCACACCTAAGCACTGCATAGATTTTCGAGGCACACCGCAAGAACAAATATGTTATTTTCATACACAGAAACTACGTTTATTGTTTTTTTATTCCATGAATTTAAAATAGCTAGCATTTCTAAAAATATTACTACCAGTTTACCGTTTAAAATCTAGTATGCTGGATCTCAAGCTTCTAAAGGTGGTGGGACACATTTGATTTGATTTCCGAAAGAAGAAAAATTACACATTAAAAAATAATACATCTTTAAAGTTGTAACTAAAAAAATAACTTAACTCGACTACATGCAATATATATATACGTCACCTGAGCTTGTCGGTTTTTGGTGATTTCATATTAACTGGTATAATATTATGTAAAATTACTCATTTCTTCGTTCGTATTTTGTAGATTATGTGTAAGTTAATGTTGATTTTTTCCTCTTTTCGGATGCATTGCGCCACGGCACACCTAGCATCGTCTCGTGGCACAGTCGTTGCAAAGCCCTGGACTAGAGTACAAAGAGTGCTTAAAATTGGGGAATATTTGTGAAATCACATTGTTAAACATTCACTCGATTTACCGTATTGTGTTTGATACAATTAAAATAGTACTAAGCCTTAAAAAGCAATCAAAAGGTATCATTCTTAATAACATAACGTAATCGTTTAGATCGCAAATAATATCAAACGTTCTCTGTATTATTAAAGGAAATATATATACAGTATTATTAGTGTAACAATTTATGGATATATTTCATTTGGAGTCGTAGATACAACAAAGATAATCCGATCCGCAAGCCATTATTAAAGATATAAAAATCAGATACCGAAGATTTATTGATGCCAAATCGATACATGTTACCTATTCGAGATGAAATAGGTACCATATCAACTAACTTTGTATTCTAAAGGTCTATAACTATACCTGCAGTTTTTTAGAATCAATATAATACATAACCCTATAATGTTAGTTGTAAAGTATATCAGTGACGTACGTAATGTTGTTCAATAGGAATAAATAATTCGATGCTTTTATCAAAACGAAGATATACCAATGATTGCATAATATTTTTTGGCATCTTAATACAATTATAAATTATCATCTTGTACCGTTATAATACCTAATAAAGATCACGTTTATTTAAGTCATACACACGCAGCTTCTTGCATTTGCAAATAGATAGTATTTAAAACCTCGCAGGCGATTTCCCTATTGCATTGATTGCACACTTGTCTTTTTATTCCAAACAATGTTGTAAGAATGCCACCTATGAATACCAATATACCAATGGTATTTAAAACTAGATATATATAAATATAAAGAAAAATATATAAAATAAGAAGAAAATATTCTAGAAATAAAGTAAGATTGTATTGTATCTAAAAAATTCATGCGAAATATGAATGTTTCTTCTTTGTCAAACAATTCAGAATGCAGTTGTATTTGTAACAGTTTGTCATACAAAAATTGGTTAGAATCAAGTAATTTTTATTGAAATGTTATAAAATATTAGCTAAATCGACAATCCAATCAGTTCAGCTAATATTAATATAATCTTTTGTACGGAATACAAAATCAAAACCAGATTTTCTTTGAATAGGTAAAAATGACAGTTCAAACCAATGCTTGTATAACGAGTTGTTCAAAACAGTTAAACTCTCTTTAAATCTTCAAATGCACATGTGAAATTCATAAATAAATAGATAATCACTTGACAATTATTTATTACTGAGGTCTACCTTCGCGAAGTCTCTCGAACATACGTTATAAATTCTCTAAGTGAACCATTTCAAATTAGCTGGTGAATCGACGTAAATTCGCATAGTCTTACTGAAAACATTTAATTATATTGTGACATCTAACACTATCAATATAAATTGGTTTATAAAATTTGTTAAAATAATTATACTGAATTACACGCGTTAACCTGTTGCTGACTTAAGCATTATATTGCAAAATACGTACATCACTGCAGGTTGTGTAAATCAACATTGACGATTTACTTCATTTAATTTAGTCTACATTGTAAATAATCCGCATCCTGTTCATAACTGGCAGGTTCGTAATCTTGTCTTGCATCAGCGATCACAAACCTTCCCGCGATCGCAACAATGTTGTCAGTGGTTGTGGTCGGTGTCGTAATAGCAGCCAATAATTATTTATAGTTATCTAATTGTAGATTCTTCAACTATAATAAATAATCAATCATGTAACAGCTGCTTTAGATAACCAATCGAAAACAATGCGACGTCGTTACAGATATTGGGAAATAAAACTGTGGTCTGTTGGATTCGAGGTAGCTGTGTCGTAATTCGACCGTCTAGCGGTCAGGGAATGTCTCATTCAATTCCACATTGAGGAACAATAAACGTTTCTTTTACTTAAATTTCAAACTTTTGTAGGCGACAGAATTTTTTCCTTTTTTACAGCGAGCGTCTATTAGCAGATTTTTTATGTTTATGTTTTAGATAAAGTGAAAAAAAATTCAAAATACTATTACGTCACTATAGTTTGGATCATCGAACCGACCAAATATCAATATTCAAGCATTATTATCGATGAATTATTAATGAATAGATTTAAACCGAAATCTGCCACTGTACATTTTTGAATACTTTCAATGTTTTATTTTCTCTCAATGAGTATTTTCAAATATAGCTAATATATTCGATACATTCGACGGTTACTTTGTGGAAGTTCATTTTTAATATAAAATTATAATTGATAACTCTTTTATTCCACTTGTTGTGTTATTACACGTGGAACATGTTTTGTCTATTTGAGAAGCATTTTCAGACTAACTATACCGTTATTAAAACTGAAGTTTAAGTTTTAAATACGCACTCGCTAGTTGAACTGGTATGTTTTATTGTTATAATGCTCTGTAGTAGTCTCAATGTTCCCATTGGTAATGAATAGTATTTAACATTATATGTATGGTCGCCTCAGAGCTAAAACTTTATTTGTGCATGACAAATTTGATTTATTTACGTATTCACAAAGTTATGCCAAAATGTCATGAGCTAAATTTAAACAAATAAGAAAAGATTAGCGGGATTCAAATTCAAATATAACTGTTCAGAAGATGTAAGCAATCAAAACTGTAAAAAACTCAACCTCATTTATTCAATAAAAATTTGCATTTTGATTCTATGCCGACGGTAAATTGTATTACAATAAATTTCCAGTGTAAAAGGCGAATGAAGTCTGCTAATTCGGCAAACATTTAAATAAATTTAATTAATCATGCAAGGATGCTTTTCTTAGAAAACTTATATATAAACTAGTGAGTACCCGGCATGCGTTGCAATGCCACTTAAAGAAAGAAAGGGTTCGTGTTTTAATTCTGTTTATTCTGCACGGGCCGAAATTTCATAAAATTACCCGGTCCGAGCTCTTCATTTAAATTTGAATTCTTTACTCGTCCCGGCCCGAGCCCGAATCTGAATTGTCATTACCGGACTGGACAAAGATCCACGGGCCAAGCCCAGGCCGATGCAGACCTTTATTTTGGATGTACAATATTTTTTCCGTCTGGTTCAGATATGTCGCTAGTATTTAATTCTTTTTTTAGATTTAAAAAAAAGATTATTTCTTCTGAAGAATCAGTAAGTCAAAATTTGGTAGCAAACAGGTGTTTTGTTAATTTGAGTGACATCAATATAGCGTCACTGTGGGTTTGGTTCATCGAATATTCATATTGACGAAATTTGTATTCGTCGATTAATTATTTTTTCGTAAACGCATCTTTCTGACAAATGTTTATTTATACCAAAGAAATGACTGTATTATTTAAAAAAAAAAGCACCAATATCATATTGTTCTTTGAATTGATTCTTCAATATTGATTTACATTATTTTACAATTTTGGCCGTTTCGACAAACTAATCTAAAAGTGATATGTTGGTTTGTGAAATACAACGTGAAGAGAATCGTACACTGCTGAACTTAACTCTTGAAACTGTCGTCGACAAAATTATCGCTCATCTCAAGTTGTTATCTGTTCATCAAGCGAGCAGCGCATAAGTAACAGCTCAAGTTGCCTATAATGGCCAGGTAAAGTAGGCTTCAAACAGAGCAAGTACCCCATCTTATGCTCGGAACCAGTATGCTTTGGATATGCTAATCAGCTCGCAGCTATTCGAGTGAGTTGCCGACTCTCTCTTTCTTTAGAAACACGTGCCACTGTGTTTACATAAACATTCTCTTACATGCACTCAAAAATGTTTTGCAAATTATACCGCAAATTATCTTAAAATACGCAATTTAATTAGAGAGCTATGCGATATTACCATACAGGCATAATGAAATATTGAGGAAATAAAGTTATTAAATATATTTAAATATTCTCGTAAGGCTTATATTTTTTTTGCTTACTACTGAATAACTATGCATGTAATGAAAACAAAATCAGTAATTGAATATCGGTTATCATCAATATGAAGATGAAGATGATACTCGAGAAATCTACCTGACAAAATTGGTGATGTGTTCTATTATAAATTCTATAGAGGGTTTTCGTTTATAATTTATCGGAAGAAAGCCTTGGATGGATAATCGATAACATTATTAGTAAGATGGTACTAAATTAAACCACATGCGACGAAAGTTAAAAGGCATTCTATTTTAAAAATAAAACACAATGTGTTTGTACTTCCACATGTTTATAATAATCTGGACTGGTTGATAATGCTCGGAGCGTAACTGGTCCTCATCATTATAAACATGTGGAAGCCGTATAAACAAATTGTTTTATTTTTAAAACAGAATGTTACTATGTTAAATTAATAACAAATTACTACATATAAATGTTGTTAAATATATAAATTTAGTTACAATGTATATCGTGTGCGATGTTTTCAACCCTCATAATGGTCATTGGAAAAAAAATGTTCTCAAACCCAATCTACTAAATAGTACTATCCTTATTTCAAACAAGAAAAAACTGAGGTGGTTTTACTTCGTGAGTAACTCGGACATTAGGGAACGAACTAGGCAGCGCACTGCCAACGGTTTTGTATATATATTAGAGATAGCTGGGTCACGTGCTGTGGATGCCTCCTGAAAGCTTCAAACCTGCTTTTCTCTTATTCTTACCGTCGGGTACAAGTGTACTCAGTAGAACTAAAGAATGCTGGCATGTCACAGGAGGATGCTAGGCGATTGGCGGGTGACAGGGAATCTTGTAGTCATTTGTTTCACACAGGTATCGGATATGTTAAAAGTATATGTACTAAATCTTTTTAACGACATCTCAAATATATTGTGTCCGTATTAAATAATATAAATAAGACCTTATACCAGAAACTCATCATTGTCTGATAAAAAACCGAGTAATAGTTTTTGCTTGTGCAAAATTGTATTGAAGGATTGGACCATTTGGATTATATGACGCAATCATTATTTAATAAGTGCTAGGTTAAGGTAAATATTGTTACTTAACATTTTTTTATACAACACCCATTAAGGCTAAATGCATTTTTATGTTTTTATAAGTGGTCAGACTCAACATTGATCTACCATTTTTTACAAATCAAGCCTTGGATTCATTTGGATTAAAAGTAATGGCTCAAAAAAATCGCAAGATGAATTATTGAAGACCGTTCAATTATACTTCATAAATAAGATACTTACTATAGTGTTCGTTCATCAAGTTGTGTAATGTAACCGCTCTTAAAAGTTAAAAAGATTTTTGAATTCGTCAGTTGTTAGAGGATCTTTTGCAATGTATTTTATTTTATATTTAGTTGGATAAGGGTTAAAATAAAATGTTTTTTTTTTAAAGTGAATACTAGAAGTACTTTAAGTGTTTCAACGTAAGGTAGAATAAATAGCATAATAAGTATTAGAGTTATTAGACGAAGAGATAATTAAACTTACCGACAGTCCATAAAATGCGTTGAAAATAATTTGACCAAGCATTTTATTATCACGTTTTATGATTGTTTAAATCAGTTTAAACACAGCTATTTTTTCATACTTTGGTTGGATTATGAGTTTGATATTATAGCTTAATACGTATATTTTTGTTGAGTGCATTGAAATTTGCTGAGTGGGTCAACGCTCTTGGACGTTTGTCTTATTCGGCTGTGGTGCCAACGGGTTTGAACCCTTGTATGATTCATTGATGTTCTGTTCTGAGGTATGGACCTATGTGATGTTTCCAGTTTTATACCACCCATCTAAAAACCGGGCATAGTGAAAGCGATTACATAACTATTAGTCCTTTTCATAGCCTCATCCTTCTCTAAACACTGTTCTACATTACTTAAAAAAATGTTAAAAATAATTTTAATGAAACGGCTGACACATATACCTAGAGTGTCCTACATATGCATAGGGTGATGTATATTGTTATTTAATCGACCTTATAGCTACATAAAAAATCAAGTTTCTTATATCGAATATAGTCAGTGGCAGATAACCTGTTAAGTTTCTCAATTCCCGCTCAACTCGCCGAGTTTTCTCTTCTTTTAAAACTGTAATGCTTTTATTTTTAAACTTTACGATGTCCAGCATATATGTACATATGTATGCTTCTCCACATATAAATGGAATATTTATCGGACATACATTGAGAATCTAAAGTAGTGCCATATATTGAACAATTCAGTGTATTGACTATTAAGTGTAAACAATGCGATATGCTGAATAATAAAAGTGTAAATTTAAATTGACGTTGTCAAGTATCTATACTGTGACACATAGAATGTAAACAAATTATGATGCTGTTTTTAAAATAATCTTCCAGTGTCGATCATTTCAATAATTTATATGAAAAAAGATAAACAAAAAACCATTAGTTTATTGCTTTTGAAATGTTACAAAATATACAGATAGAATAGTAAAAAAATATGTAAACATTGAAAAGGAAGTCTGCCGAGTATGTTCCGACAAAATCTATCAACTAGAAAATAGTGGTCGTCTGATCGTGTTCACGTCTACTAGTTATATCGTTGTTTTGGAAGAACACTGGTACAACACAAAATTCATAAGTTTTCAGGAGATGCATTTTAAAATATTTATTTTGATAAAAAAACCCATATATTAACCGAGATACATAATAGGAACAGGTGAGTCTGTAAAAGTTACAACTTGGAACTCTCTTCTACATGAATTTATTGATAAATTATGTTGTTACGTAAAAAAATATAATAAACGAAAGTTTTGAGTTGTGACAGTCTTTTTACAAACCAACGATATGTTGACTTCAATAGCAATACCGTTGACAACTATTAAAGCTCTTGCAAGTTTCACGATGGCTCTACATATTGCAAGAAATGTATATCCACGATTCCACTGATATTTTTCATGAACATTAAGTTTAAGCTTTGTGTAAGCCGAAAGAAATATTTGGCCGAGTACATATTTAGGATTTAAACTATTAAACGTTGACATGATTTGGAGAATGTCAGTTGTATGAAGCCACGGGTAATATCCGTACACCCTCAGACAGAGAAGTATGAAAAATTAATATTGCTGATAACCATCCCAAATATACATCGTCTGACTAAATTTGAATTTTTTTCGAAATCGTTGAACATAAATAAAAATAAATATCCCAGAAGTAAAACCAATTAAAAAGAAATCGAATAAGGATACAAACATTTTTACTTACATGTTTACTAATAAAACTATGAAATTAATTTTAAATCATTCCGCACCTCAAAATGGTTTACCTATTTTTTTAAATGGTTGAATGAGATATTCACGATATATCGTGCAAATAAATTAAACACAAAACGTGTATTTAAAATGACGTGCGTGCTGAATCACGCTTTTGCAAAAGAAAACGAACCAAGCCCTAAACTTTCCGCTGATACATCGATAAAAAACATATAGGTTCGACAAAATGAACATATTTTTTCTGTTTATAAATATAATCTTTATTTGACCTAAGAGCTTACCAATTCAACAAATATTTGAAACAAATCCACCTATAAATGCATAATTATTATAATTATGCATATGGCGAAAGCTATGAAAGATGTAAACCACAACAAACTGGTTTCAGAGAATTGTCGTCATTCGTAGGCATGTCAAACTCGCGACATGTAAAAACGTCATGGTTTTCTTTTAAAATGGAAAAATGGAAAAAAAAATGTCGGGTCCGTGGTGCAACGTCATTGGCTACTGTTACGGATGTCTCCAGTTAAATTACCGGTACGAACAGTTTCATAAATTGTATGGATTTCTGTTCGTAGGCATGGATGTTTGTGATGTCTGAAATTTCCACCCACCCATTCGACCCTAAAAACGTGGCGTAAGGAGAGCAATTAGCTAACCACTAGTCCTGACCAAACCTTATTCTTATATCCCTACTCTCCTCGAAAAGAGAGAGATTGAGTAACTAAGTAAAGAACAGTTCTCGTAGAAAAAACTTCTGTTAATCCATTATGAGTGGACATGGTAAAAAAAATGGGAAGAAAACTTGTAAATTTTATGATTCAGCAAAATTTCGTTAACAAAACTACAATGATTTCACTTGAAAAAATGAACATGTCTGAAAATTCTTAAAACTTCGCAAATAATAATAACCATTGCGACATAAACAAATTCACTCACCAACCAAACTGTATATCATTACCAGGGATAAATGAGTTGATCAAACGCAATGAAAATACAATAAGGAGTATTAAGACATGTCAGAGAGAAAAACATCAAAAGCACAAAGTCCAATATAACTTGATCCTCAATTGAAAACAAAGTGAAAGATATCATTAATATTCAAACACGAAATTTTGCCAATAAAGATTGATTTGTAACACTGTTTATAAATGGTTTATAAAAAATAAAACACAATTTGTTTTGTGAAAGTACTTCCACATTTTTATAATGATCAGAACCAGGTTAGTTCATCGGGAGCATTATCAACTGATCAGTTGACAATGCTCGCGGTTAACGAAATCTGTCCTGGTCATTGTGAAAAAATGTAGAAGTTGTGTGTTTGTAAACCATTTATAATTAATGCCTTTCCACCATTCATTTTACAAAGAAGTGACAGATAACACCTTAAAAGTGATTTATGAATTACCAATAAATTATACGATGTGATGATAATGTAACCCAATTATTAAAGTCAACCGTGTATACATGTTATAGATTAAATTGATTGATTGTATTGAAGCTTAGACTTGATATTGCAAACAATTTCAAATATTGAGTCTGGGTATACTTATTAGTCTTATTACAATATAAATAAGGTTATAGAAAAATGAATCAACTCCTCAGGACGAGCTTATGTCTAGTATAATATAATAATTTGTTATGTAAAAAGTCTCCCATTTTTGTCTCCACAACTGAATATTCTTCCAATAGTTCCTCTTATTCACAGAGAAGGATCATACATACAAGGCTTGTAAAGATATACACTACCATACATTTTTTTTTAAATATTTTTGTATTGTATAAGATAATGAATTGTTGTATTGATAATTTATATACATATTCAAACATAATTTATGTTGATTATATAAATAATGTTATGTACAACTGAACGCGATTTAAAATCGACGTCGGCTTATCTTGTTTCCGATCAATTTTCGCCAATTTATAAAAAAAGAAACTCAAGGCCCCATACTATTATTGCATTTATTTTTATAAATTATACAAACTACGCACGAAAAGAGGTGTAGGTGTTTAACGAATTTATTACTCATATCATGTTTAATATGGAGTATATCCACTTGTTAATTGGTTATATTTATTTGATATACATAAATACTTATAAATTATGGACTGTGATATAAAATATTTCGAAAAACAAATAATTTTACAAAGATCGTGCTTATACCGGATTAGTAACTAAGTTTTCAACGTCGTTATGTTCGGTTGCGGTGCTTAAGACTTCGATTTCCAGTTCGGAAGGTTTCATAAATCGATGAATTGATTTGTGTTGAAAGCGTGCATGTCTATGACTTCAAAATTACCTTACATCAATCCGTTCATAAAACTTAGATCGAATAACTGACTACCAGTCCTGCCCTAGCCCCATTCTTATATCTTCACTCTCCGCGAAACAACTCCTGTCGCGAAAAGCTCCATTAGAAGACCATATCTGGGGACTAATCCTACAAGTGTCTATGTCAGATTTCGTCGTCCATTATTGTAATGGTAGAAATCCCTATGTCAGATGATTTAACGTGAATGCAATAAGAGAAAATCTATAGTTAATGTCGAAATAATTTTTCGGCATATTTTACACCTATTTATATAGCCACTAGCAATTCAGATGTTGGTCTTTACTAGTACAAGAAGTGTCTACGTCCACTTGGGCAGCTCTAGAATAAAAAAATCAATAGATCGCCTGTACTGAACGATTGATAGATTTGATCACTTTTAAGGTGTTAACTGTCAATTCTTAGTGGAAAGGCATTATCAAATGATCAGTTGGCAATGCTTGTGATGTGAGAAACCAGTCCTGATCATTATAAACATGTGAAAGTAGTACAAACAAATTGTGTTTTATTTAATTAAAAAATGATAAATTTGACATAGGCACTTGTAGCATTTGACGCCAGATATATTTATACTCTATATACGAATATGTAACTAATAAATCAGTGGCATATTAATTTGTTGGTCAAACATTATTCAATTAATGAAGAGGTTTTAATGGAAAAGAATTAATTGATATTTAAAAAGTCACTGTTTAATGGTATGCGATTAATACAGACGCATATTATTCAATATGAATTTACACAACACTTAACTACACAACGGTATGTTGCGGTTGACATAAAAGACAACCATTTTTTGTGCATATGTCATCAACATAATCATAACTTAAGTTTTAATAACAACGTTTTGTTTTTGTCACAATGTTACAAAATAATTACATAGACATAGCTATCTTTAAAAGCTCTAATTGCATTCGATTATCTTTGTATGTATCTTTTCATGTATCTATTACATTGTTGCCATAACAACAAAAACCTGAGAGCATTTTCCCATCTCTTTTATTGAAAGCAAAAACTGATATGCGATGAAAACAAACGGATGTTCAAGTCTTGCAAGACTAGTTGTGTATCTTTTTTTATAGTAAATTATGTGGGAAGTCGGTTATTGGCATGATAATATATTATGTTTATGACTGTTATGTAAACACCCAGTAGTGTTGTGGGTACAGTACAAGCAATGTGACATCAGAAGGTAAGAATGGCTCGGTGTGAAATGAATGAAAAACAACTGCGCACTTTTCCTACAATATACATTATTTTAGATTCGCTAATACGATAATTCGAACACATTTCTCGCAATGAAAAATACGAATTATTACTTCAAATCGTAATGAAAGGAAGAATAGAGTAGGCAGGCGTAAATATTGTAGGAAAGAGATTCTTCTGGCTACTCAGCCAAACAAATCGGCTCAATGTACCAATGGCGATGTACTACGACGAAAGAATACGGCGTCGAGAGAAGAATAAATCATTTTGGGCTTAGAATACACATTATCATGTCAAAAAACACTACTTAATAACAATTCTATTTATCAATACAAAAAACACATTCAAACTGTCAGATTAATGCTTTTAGTAGGCATACTGATTCACTTTGAAGAAATTAACTGGCAATGTTTGATTAAAAAATCATAAATAAATACTGTTCATATAAAAGTGGAACTTAAAAGATCAACGCTTCCATGTATATATATGTGTGTTACATCGGCGTGCGGTGGACTTATCACTATCTAATTTGGGTATGAGCAAGAAGGATACAAGAGCATGCGCCGCATGCCCTTACATCTCGCTTGCACCTTCACTTTTCATGTGATTTAGCGAGAAAGAGATAAAGCCACCGCACTCGTCTTGTTTGTTACCATTATGCAAAGTTGTCTGAAACACTATTTAGTTCATTCACATTGAACAATTATTATCCAATTAAAAATACAATAGTCGATTCCGTGGACCTGTCAAATAAATTCAAATAAAGAATACACTTAAAAAAGATATGAGACATAAAAACAGATATATTTACCCTTTTCAATGGCGCCATCAAAACAATCACAGTGTTCTTATAATAGATCCAATTAACAGTCGAAAAACAGTTTTAATTACCTGTAGAATACTATTAAGAACATAATTTCCCCCAGGAATATGTACTTCATCACACACTTTATGACAACGAGTTCATTGAATTATTTTACATTCATATAAAATTGTTCTTAATGGTCCTAAAATGTAAAATAAAGGTCCTTCCAATGTCAAATAGCAGTCAGGTGCGACTTTGAACGTATTATCATATTATTGTGTTTATCAGTTTTCTTGGAAGGCGGTTAATGGCTTCTGCTTTATGTGACATTAGTTAAACTGTCACGATTTCTTCAATATGGAAGCTTTTTTCTATACTCATACAAATATATTCGATAATTTAAATATTTTGATGATAATTAATAACGTTTAACTAATAAAAAGTCAATCAACATTAAAGCAATATAATTGTTTCAATTTAATGTATAATAATTAAGATCTTAATAAAAAATCAAGAAAGTGTTTTTGTTTGCACATTACCGTATTCACATAATATACATCGCCATCATAAAATGGATATAAAGATATATTTTTTAGAAATACTACGATAGAATAAAATTTTTCTATTCAACGGGCTTTTATTCTTTAAGAATATATTGATAATGACAATAATGAATATAGTCACCTCAACAAAAAAAATGATATCGCAATCTCTAATTTTGAAAATAGAATTGATAATGATTCAGACGTAACGTTTCTGTAACAAACAAAATTTTCCAAATGTCTTGCTTATATTCAACCAACATAAACATCTGTATAAAATACTACAATTAGAAGCCATCTTGAACACATACATTTCACACTTTGATGAAATGGACTTATTAGGTGTAAACTCTTCTAGGTCAATAAACGTTAGATTAGGTTCGGTTCACGATCGTATTATTTGGATGAGTGGAAATAACTGAAGACAGCAGCTGTTGCGTAAGCGTGTGTAACAGGTAGAGGTCTGCACGGACCAGGGCTTGGCCCGTGGGCCGGGCTCGGGTGGGTAAAGACAATTCAGATTCGGGCTCGGGCCGTGCCCGGGTAAGGAATTCAAATTTAAGAATATTTCGTACGATATTCGGGTAATGAGTCAGCCATAAGGCAATATTATTCATAACTTAAATAATTTATTTCATATGTACTATGAATATCGTTATAAATATGGAAACAATAACACATATTTTTTGAAAAGTATAAATGAATTACCATGTTAAAAAATGGGCTTTTTTCGGGCTGAGAAAAAAAATCCGGACTTCGGGTCGGATTCGGGTAACAAGTATGATAATAAGACTCGGGCTCGGGCCGGGTCAGGCCTAAAGATGACGGGCTCGGACCGGGTACTTTTATGAAATTCAGACAAAACAGACCTCTAGTAACAGGACATTTAAAAATACATGTTTGTTCTATTAGGTTGTAACATTATTTTTGACCGATTATATACATATTATAATTAAAAATTATTTAATAGTGTGAATTCAATTATGCAGCAATTCAAAAATCTAAGCCTTACAGTGAAATTAGATAGTTTTTATTATAGATCTTAATCAAAATTAATTGCTCTTTTTACCGCTCAAACGCGGTACTCCACTCTTTTCGCAACTAAATGATCTATTTATTAAACAGCAGTTAATCTCGCGTGTTTTTTTAATGCACATCCGGGCAATAAATGAATGATGAATCTTTCCTGTAGCCATTTCACAATATTGATACACTATTAATTCAGTTTCAATGATATTTTCTCGTACGATTTAATCGGAATCTGCATTATCGATAATTAATATTCTTACAGCGGTAACAGCGAACGGAGAGTGCGTGTGAAAAGAAAAGTATGTAGTTGGATCTTCGTCTCGCATATATTTATTTAATTTATTATTATATTAATATGTATGAGACCGGATGGGAGCCATTACTGATTTGTACGAACGTAATTTATACACTTGATGTATTAAAAACATTAACGTCACAGCACTAAATAATACATATTTAGATATCATCGATATTATGGCATTACCAACATAACTTGGCCGCCGTCGAATTTGGAATTTGAATTGGTGGTCTAGAATAAATTTCCCCAATTGCCATTTTATGCAAAATAAATATCTTTTGAAAATTTATGTCTATTTTTAATGACTGTCGCTAAAATATCAGTTTTGGAATTTATTAAAATTTCAGTTCTGGTTGAATATGGCAACATTCCTCCATTGCGGCCATGTTAAATTGGTACATCTATGATAGTATGAAACCAGAAAACTAGAGTTTACAGAAAACCTGCTGTTTCCTGTATCTCCCCCTCTTATTCGTTACTTTGATGTAAATGCACCCCTTTGCAATGCAATATGAGTGATTAATTTATTTTTTTCTAGTCACTGTCCTAAATACAAGAAATGCATAGATATTTTATATAGCAGTCACTTGTTATTAACTATCAATTTTTGGTAGAAGACATTCTGTTTATAATGATTAAAACATTAATTGTGATATGACATCGGTACTGATGAGATTTAAAATATGCGGAATTTGTACAAAAAATTACTACCGTCGTTTTTATTTCAAAATTGTGCATCTGCATATGCGTTTTCAGCTTTTTGTATTATTAATACGACAAAATCACCGATAAGTGCATGCAAAATCGAACTAAAATTATGGTTAAGTATACATATTTAATATTAATTAGGTAAGTGATTTTTTAAAAAAAAAATTTAATTCGATAAAGGTATTTTTTACAATTTTTCAATGGAAACGACGATATATATTTTTTTATACACACATTTAGAATATTAAACTATTATTTAGTTGATTCCTTTAAAATGATACAGTTAATAGGCCGTAAAAAAGTAATGGATATATTTTTCGTATTATTTATTTTAAAGTCGTTGATTCTGACTTTGTTGTTTTCGTAATAAAATAAATTTAGTCGTCAGTTTCATGATATATATTATTAAGACATAAAAAATTAATGCTTTGTTAATTTGATCCAAATAACAAAAAATGACCTTTAAATAATATGCGATGCCAGAACCTGATAGTGGAATATTGAACCTTTTGGGAAAATCAAAGAATATTCACAAAAACAAGGTAAATACTCGGCAAAACAACCAAAAGAAAAGAACTTTAAATACTGGATTCTGTTGATAAAAATTTAAAATGAACTGATGTCACTTTTTTAATCATATCATATTTATTTGTTTTAAAAAGGGTCTTCCTTTTTTTCAGTAAGTATTGAAACATAAACATTGATTTTTCCTTAAACAACAAGCGAATAATTACCAAGGCCCTTTTCCTGGACTTTGCTTACCTTGAATATTCAATTTATAAAGTTAATACATAACGTTTTCTCCTAAACATATTTCTAGCTTCTGTTCTTAATTTTAAAAAAAATTGACGCCATTCCGTAACTGATATAATTTTTGTTTTTCATCTAATAAAATGTGGGATTGAACGACTCGGAGTTATCTATTATACTGATATGAATCAAATTATTCTAAATACTTCCTAGGCGTTCGAAATAGTGGAGAATTTTTTTTATTAAATAGTAAAAACATCTTGAAACTAAACAAAACTTCAACAAAAGTATTTTATAATTCATAGGTCATATAAAACCAAATAAAAAGTTATTCAAAACGAGCATTACCCATCCACATTTCAAATAATCCTAAGTTGACAAATTTGTGGGTTTTCTGAACAATGATGTTTAAAGAGGTAGGTTTTATTCTTACTTTGCGAAAATCGTTGATCGTTTTCCGTCGCCTAAAAAATATGAAATGTCAAAATATGTTTTTTTCTTTTAATAAGAGTATTTGTTTACACTATTGTACTTTTATTTAAATGGAAATAGTAAAGTTTTCAAGCCTGTCTGACAAAAAGTTGACACCTGTTTTTCACATATGCTTTTATTTCCTTTACGCCGTGACTAGATTAGGATTTATTGTAAGTTGCCGAGATTTGATGTCTGAGGCAAAATCGTAGAACAAAGTATTTTTAAGAAAGTGATTATTATGAAATTTGCAATTTAATGAATATAACGATCCTATAAAGATTTTTGAAATGTACCGAAGAGTTCGTTTTCTCGAACTTTTTCTGGCTGATATTTAAAGTAAAATTATACTGAATATATTTAAAAAAAAAAAAATAAGGCTAGAAGAAATTTTATTATGTACGTTTTCTAACAAAAAAAATAATAAGAGTAATAAATAGTAATCATTTTTCGTTGATATGTTTTAATTACCTTCCATTGTGATTAAGTCGGTGTTTGTCGTCTGCCTCGACATTACGCTTGATATTTATTTTTAATTATATCTAAATAGTAAATAAATGCTATTATAATCGGTAACTAATTTTATAAAATATTATTTTTCGACATGTGAGATTTTTTCAAGCAAGTGTTAACTCTTTGCTAGACAGGCTTGAAAATGTTGCTATTTCGATTATAATATATACAATAAATAATATATAAAAATATATACCGGTAATAGAAAATCGATAACACTGGTAACATTGAGATGACGGTTCGGTAATCTAGCAATATGTAATAAGAAATTAGCATCTTAACGATGTGAAAATAACGCACCGTCGAAAGAAAGTGACAAGAGAGAATATTGTAATGGCTTCAAATAAAATTTTATTTCACTTGTAAGTATCACAGTCACAGAAGATGCTAATTATTATTATGTAGGTGTATGCCGTAAAGGTGTGATCTCATTATTACGCTTATATTATGTGATAATTTTATAACAAACAGCATTTACGCAATATTGTTGAATATCAATAAACTGGTAGATTATTACCATATTTATATGTAAGTATTTTTTTAGCTCAATTGATATTTAATAATTTCAGTAGTTTCGTTTTCATTTCAAAGTGTTAGACCCATTTAAGCAAGGATCCTTAGTCTAAACCCCACATTCGACGTAGTATTTCGTAAAATGAATAAATGTTTAAATAAACGACTAAAAAATATTTTGCTTACATAATGAAAGTTATTTCGTATGATACATTTGATTGACATTGCTAAGCTTACGTCCACTTGTTTACACTTCACGAAGCCTGGAATGGAAACAGACATGCCTTCATTTTTTATACGATTTGTAAATTTGGATCCAAAAGCATTGATGTTTCCATATCTCTCGACCCACTCTGTTTCTGATCCTAATAAGAGGACAACTAGCTAACTACTAGTGGTTTCCTTCAACAATATTTCTGTTAAAAATAAAAAACAATATTTATTAAAACCACTCAAGATATTTTTATATTTTTGCTCAATATTGACCGCTGTATAAATAAAAACATTCGTCTGCGGCACTTATTTCTAATTGATATGTCGGCTTTTAATAAACTTTTGTAGTTTATGCTTTGACGGCTACAATATTTGTAATTTGAAAGAGTTATTAGATTTAATATCTTGCATGTTAACAAAACATATGAACACCAAAGATTCCTTCTGAAATTTTGATTATCGGAACTATAAATAAAATAAAAACGTAAGCAGACAAAACATATTAAGTAGTGACTAATCGTTGAGCTGATTTATAATTTTCGTAACAGAACACGTTTTAATGAAAGCAACTTGTTTCTGTAATGAACGCCGGCAGAATGCATTATTCAATTTATTTATGACATGAAGTTAACATTATTACAGAAGTGAAAAGGAAAAGTGCAATATCATTCGTGAAGCATACCTATTATTCGTAATATTACCATTACATATTTAAATTTAATATCTCTCGGCACGGTAGCGGGATTCTTAACAAAAGGTTTCCGGGGTCTTAATCAAGTAACAGTGTGGCTAACGATAATAATTATTCCGATTTTCATTTTAACTTTGTTGCTAGTAATGATGATAAAATGTATAATATGATACACCGAATCCGTGAATTTGTTTATTACGTGAAAAACGCCAAATAATTTTATCTGCCAAATGTGAGAATTGGGCAATTTATGGAATTATTATCCAGGTTGTCATCGATACGTTTTTGAACTTTCGTCGTAAGACGAACTCCATAAAAAATATTGAAATTAAATTTGGATTATTGAGATTTTGTACACTTCCATGTATTTTGTCACTAACGACCCGGGTTTCGCCTTTCGGCATCTTCAGGCATTCGAGCACACGAATAGACTCGAACTGAGTTCCATTCGCTCAGTTCGAGTCCATTCGTGTGCTCGAATGCCTGAAGATGCCGAAAGGCGAAACCCGGGTCGTTAGTGACAAAATACATGGAAGTGTACAAAATCTCAATAATCCAAATTTGATATTGAAATTCCATCAAGCACCCTCAGTCGATGTCTTAAATTGAAATTAAATTTTGTTCGGTTCGGGTCAGTTTTAGCGGCGTCAATTTGATTTGTGGAAATAAAGCAACTGCAACCAAAAATGGTTGGAATACATTTTAACACATAAGAGCGCGCTTTTCAGATCTTAAATTGTAGCTGTCAAACGACAATCAGAATATTATCGCAAATTGGTACGCCGATCTTCTGTTTTTAATAAATAAAACAGAGAATAAAACGTTGTTAACACGATTTTATTATTTTCCTTGTAAATCAAGTGGATGAAATAAGTTTATGCCTGCAAGAATTGCGTCAAAATTCCTTTCTGACTACAATATTGTTTTACTTCAGGAATATTATTCACTTTAAAAATTAAACGTCCAATTACTAAATTTATATAAATAAATATTCAAATTTGTAAATGCTGTTACTGATCTACCCATGTTCTACCCATATGTATCAACCAACCGTTGGCAATGGTTCTCCGTGATGCAATAAAAAATATGTTTTGTTACACTTTTGGTTGAAGTGCGAATCGTCGTAAATCGAATCGTCGTAAATCGAACCGTCGTAAGTCGAGGACTACCTGTACTATCAAAATGTCAGCTAAAAAAACGCAATTACGCATAATTAATAAAATTTCAATGTATTTACTTTTATTTAAAAAAATATAATGTCTTTCCACCAAGAATTGACAGTTAACACCTTAAAAGGGTATTTACTTTTCTTTAACCATGCCCGCTTTCAACGTGGAGAGTATAGCCTCCTTATGGAGGTATCTAAGCATAATTTTTTCTACGACTTGATACATAATTTCTCAACCTCTCGTTTTTGAAGAGAGTTGATCACATTACATTGAACCATGCAATTTCAATACAGTGTAAAAAATAATCCGTGACAAAACAGGATTAGGGGTAGTAAAGAGGAAAATTATATTAGATCTATTAATTTAAATCAATTTTAAGGTGTTAACTGTCAATTCTTGGTGGAAAGACATTATATTCAAAAAAAATAAAACACTTATTAACCTTAAGACAGTTTTATATAGCGCAAAGAAATAAATTATAAAAACATTGACCAAATTAAATTCCAATGGTAAATTGGCTTGATGGTTTGTGGCGATTTTGACATACGATCTAAGTAGACAAACTGTTCAACCTTCTTTCTTGTTGAAAGAAGATGAATAGGGCTTATGGTCAGCTAATCGATCCCTCGCAACGCCTCGTTTTTAGGAATGAATAAGTGGGAGGGAATTTAGACATAACAGAAATATATGCCTTCAAACGCAAATCCACAAATCGATCGACAAATCAATTTATGAAACGGATTCGAGCCTGTGAGTACCACAACTGAAGCCAATGACATTGACCAATCGACCACAGACCTGGAAAAGAAACGAGACCTTCCAATAAGAAGAATCATTTATTTATACTGTGATTTCTTCTGTTTTGCCTATAAGCTTATTGTGGGTGTTATTATCATAATCTGGGATTAACAGTGATTTTATTTTTTTTACTTAACTTTCTTCAATAAATTACGTCTTAATGTTATACCAACAATCTGAATGCTAAACCACGAATCCACTTTACGCCCTAATTACTGTTACATATACGATCGAAAAACATTTCTTTATAGTGTTGAATTGGAGAATGAAAGTAAAACTGGATTAACCGGCCTCAAAACTAAATTATTACCAGCGGGCTCGTTTAAATTTATTACATTAAGAACCGGTTACGCGTTTCATGTAGGTTATCAACACTTTCGATTTAAACTCGATCGATTTGACCACTTGGGCACTCAAAAGTGTATAATATGTTAATTTACTGCGCATGCGAACACAATGAAAGACCATAATTATATTTCGGTAGTTAAAAGAAGAGGAATCGTGAGTATTTTTTAAAAGAAAATGGTACTTGCAGAATTTCCGATTAGTACTGATTTTCGGGGCGGGATTGAAGAACGACATCTCTCTCAAATAAATATTAAACGTCACATTTCCTCCAGTTTTTCCGTTAGTATTACTACAATAGGTATATTTACGATTGTCTTGATTTATCTATTTATGTCTCTGTCGTTACTGAAAAGTATAACATTGCACTTGAGCACGATATACGTAAGAGTGAGTGTGTGTGCGAATTTTGACATGAGGTACTATCATCTGGTGTATTATATTATACGTACAACAATATTACCTTGATGGATTGATTTTCTGCACACTGAATAGGATGCCACTTGGAAGTCTTGGGTAGTTGCTCCTAAGACAATCCCAGTTAACGAAAGAACGCTTAAAGTTTGCTACGTCACTGGATATTGTCGTATAAAGTTAAAGGATGGGAAAGCAGTGATGGGTCGAGGAGATGAAGTGAATACAATAATATAAATAATTTATAATTTTAGTACAATCTTTTTAAGCAAACTGACTGATGTGTTTATTATTTTTTAACCAACGAGGAGCATATAAATTTTGCTAGTTTTGAAGCATTTGTTTTTTCTTTTTTAGAATAGGTTAGGGATATCATTTTTAATAGTCACACATCACTCTGCTTTCTCGGTGTAGCTAACACCAGACTGGTTAATAGCATCATAGTGTAATATGCCGTGAATTCCTGTAATTGAGTTGTCAAAATGCTTACTATTTTGTATTTACGAAAAATGTTTTTGTCGATGTATTGCACTGACAACATAATAAAGTAATAATATGTACGTTTACATTATTTATATAAAAGCCTTTGCCATGATCCGTCAGTGCCGCTTTTTATTTAATATAATAATTCTAATACATATCTGCCTATACCATCTGTGATTATTAATCAGTAACTTCAAGAATACACTGTAATTAAAAAATGGAATCATTATGAAAAAAACATACTTCAAAAAAATCAATCGACGATTTCTATTGTGTGATCAAGCTTGCTTTAGGCTGTCAGTTCAAGACGAAGACAATAATAATTAACTAGGAAATAGTAAAAAAAAAGCTTTGTAATAAGTGTAGTTTTGACATGTTATTGACGTGCTTTCAACTTTCGTGACGGTCAATCATATGCACATTAAAATGAGAGTGAAAAAAGTAATTACATATTAAAACCAAATTGTGTGAGCAATAATACATTTATTATAAACACCAGGCACGATTTTAGGAAAACAGGTTGTAAGTATTAAACCAAATCACAAATGATAGAATTATTTCAGCGATAAAAATCTCCATAATATTATGTAATTGTTTTTTTTCCTCATATAGTAGTTATATTATTTATATTCAGATTTTTTGTAAAAGCAATATGCGCCGAACACTTAAGGCTAGGTGTTAATGTATCCTTCTAGAGTTCAAAAGTTTCCGGATTCAACTACACGCCAGGTCATTTTTTTAATGTTGACTGTATAGACAACTCTTGTTTATTGTAAGCGATTACGTCGGCCATTTTACAGCCAGTGTATCAGACTATACAATTCAATTAAAATTATTTCTGTTGAAAATATGTAAGAAAAAATCGACAAAGAAAATAAAGTGTCTAGATTCAGGTTTATTCTTCTTTTGAGATCTACGCTTTAAAATTTGTATTATTCTATCTGATTAAAGTTGCTACTATTTAAGAGCACTTAATTTTGTATCCACCACGTCCACCACAAGAAAAGAAGGTTGGGATTTGGTAAAGACTGATATTTACATAGTTTCTCTCTCTACGCCTTACAGAACCGGATAAAATGTGTTTGGAAGGAATGAAGAATATCACAAATATCATTTCCCATCTGTCATGGCCCAGTTTCAGTTTGTGCCTGAACCTCAGTTATATTTCTTCGCGACCGTAACGATAAAGCTCGCACCTCTGCGTCAACGCATATATTTTTTGTTTATTTTACACTAGGTGCATTCTTGTTTATTTAGCAGTCGTCGGACGCGTTCCGTTAAGTTAGCACGTCATTCTCACACTGAAGCTTAATCTCAATAATTTAAGAAAAAACATCTAATGAACTTTGTAACTGTGAATCAAAATATATCAAAATACAAACCAGCCAGTATTTGATTATAACAAAATAGCCCAGAACATTGCTTTGGATAAAAATCCATAAATCAATCTATTTAAGTGTCCATTTGGAGGCTAGTATCCATGACCATGCAAATCCCAACCGCATTGACCTCTCGACCACGGGGCCTGCTCTTGTCTGCGGTACCTATACCTACTACTTAAAAACGTAATAAATGTTATTTCTTGTCTAGTTAGATGCATGTCAACTTTTATTGATCACAAATCTTCAATTATGTATGACATTATTATGCATGCATGCCAAATGAGCGCTATTTAACTACCTTGTGTTGTCATTGAACCTGGCAGTAATGTAAAGTCTTAAGACGATTTAGCATTGTTATTGTAATTAATATATTCAAATCAATTGCTGACATTTGACCCAGAGAATCTTATCATTAACATACCTGTTCACATTCCTATTTGATGATAAGTAGTCATATTTTATTATGTTGTTATGATATAATGAAAACAACCATGCAAGTTACATAATTTACAGTATAAGTAAATATCATAACCGGTCTCGCTTAGCTAAAGTTTTTGTTATATTATTGTACGTATGACAGTCCGGTAGCCGAGTGATCAATACTCATGGGCTTCGTAGTCTTAGTTGCGTGGTCACGGGTTCGAACCTCCTACTGAAAAACATCGTACGTTGAAAAAAAATTAAAGCGTAGAGGAAGCGATTACGTAACATCTAGTCCTAAATACACTAGCCTTATTCTTCTATCATTACTCGCTTTGAAAAAATAGAGGCTTAGCAATAAGTAGTTCTCGTAGAAAAAATCTGTTCATATAAGCAACATCAGGAGCCTATATGCTCCACATTGGGAGCGGAAAAAGTTTTAAAATATGTAAAACTCACACTAATAATTTATTTTTTTTTTATTCCAGAAATCGTGAAATATTGACAATAACTGTGGCGCTTTTCCAGGGATTTAGTGAAAAAAACTGTGATAGCATATTAGAACATATACTAAATACTCTTAATTTATAGTAATAAATCTACTTTAGCAAACAAAAATGACTTTTATATAATTAAATTAACAATTTCATTTTAATCAAAATATCAATATCATCTCTTGGATCCAATACGTCCATTTTGAATTTGGACGTGAAGTGAGATTCCACGAGTGATTTTGTTTTGCTGTAAAATGGTTTCATCTCGTAGCACAATGTGGAAGCTAGTCGCAGTTTTGTGTTGTGTTTTCATCACAACCGAAGCCTTAGAAAATGGGCTCGCTCTTACTCCTCCTATGGGGTGGTTGGCCTGGGAACGATTTCGATGCAACACCGACTGCAAGAGTGATCCTGACAACTGCATAAGGTGAGAAGAATTGTATAACACTACATTTAATTTATCATAGTCTAACATTAAAAAAAAGCATAGTCTGATATATACCTTATATAATTCACCGCTTTATCACCAGGTTTTTTACGCTAAATATATATTGCTAACAATAGACGATACTTGAATTTTTGATTACAATTAAGTACATCACTTTTCATATAATACCATTAAAAAGTATTAAACTAATCATTACAGGAAAAACTACGCTCATTATTAAACAATTCAGTATGAATTATTATATTCATCAAATTGGATGGAATGAAATTCAAATCAAAACGATAAACATGTGAATTTGTCTTACCTTATAATAAAAACTCTTTCAATACCAATGACATACCGGTTGCCTTTTTTTACACGCGTGCTACAAATTATTAGAATTTATTTTATATGATAGAATATTAAATAGTAAGCAGATAGTCTTTATATCAAAACAACACTGATAAATCTTCCTATAATTCATCATTTTCAAAATGATTGGTTATCATTTTATCATTTCAAGTTCACAATAAAAATAAACTTTTATCTAGATATCTATGTGTAGCTTTTTTCAGAGTTGGAAATTCACTTTCAGTTTTGGTTTATATACTTCGTCAAAAATATGTTATTCGTTTGACTTGAAATGTTTGCACAAGCATAAGACGTTAAAATATAATATATTGATTATGACACACTTGATAATATAATTTGTTTATTCTGAATGACAGTTTATCTTTTGAAATAATTATGAATTTCTTGTCTTTGGTTTCATTATGCACAGCAGTGTAAAATCCAAATCAATCGATACAAAGTAAAGTTTCTTTTGTCTAAAAAAGATGATTTTCCTGTCCCAATAGCGATCGTCTCTTTAGGACGATGACAGATCTACTCGTGTCCGAAGGTTACGCAAGAGCCGGTTACGAATACATAAATGTCGATGATTGCTGGCTGGAGAAAGAGAGGGACGCTTATGGACAGCTGGTGGCTGATAGAACGAGATTTCCTTACGGCATGAGGAGTTTGGCAGACTATGTAAGTTCATTATTTACAATTAAATCCAACGTGATCGAGAACGTTGCTCTAATCAAAATTTGATAGTTATCAATGTTTCGCTAATTTTATAAAACACATAATATGATAATCATTTTTATTTAACGAATATTCTTTTTTTCATTTTAGCACATTTGTTCTTTTTATTGTACTCAAAAAATAAATTTAGGAATTTGACCGAGAAACATAAAATTCAAAACGTGCTATGCAAATACATTTTTTCATAACAAACACTCTTAATAAACAATACAAAATATGCAAATAAAGCTATTAGTTATAAATTAAGCACAATAAGAAGTAAGAAAAATTGTTGATTTGATATATTAAGCCGGTAAAAATGTTGAATGAATTCCATTTTTGCATGTTTTGTAAATGGTAGCCGAATATTTTTTTTCATTAATTAAAAACCACGTATAGCTTGTCTCACTATTATTTATGCAAACTCTTTATTGAATGTAATATTTTGTATCAGTGAAACTGATTCTGTTTTATTTTTTAATTGTGGAATGAACAAGGCAAAAAATATTAAATTTATTTTATCCTAAAAAAAGTCAAGCCCCGGCACAGAAATTAATTACTAAGATCTACCACTCGCGATAGCAATCGGTGTTACCAATAATAAAGCATTAAAAAAGTAAATTAATGATGAACTCCTATGAACTGAATTTTTCAATAATGTTTATTTTTCGTATTCAACTGCGCAACAAAAAGCCGGAATGCAAACATTTTCTATGATTCATTTGATTATTTCTTATGAAAAGACTTCGCTCTTACAATACAAAAATTAGTGAACCAGTGTCGTTATCATAGTTTTTATATCTATTTTTTAATGAATAACTGTGTTTTCACTCTTAATACCTGACCATAAACAACAACAATGAACAAAACATAATTTTGAATTAAGAAAATTTTACTTGGGAAAAAAAATCAGAGATTCTTTTGCGGTCATGGGAAAGTTCATTCGGTACATATCAATTAAACATTGCGGAATCTCGACATCTGTTTTGGTTTTCGTTTTCATTATACTCTGTTCTCAGTTTCAATGGAAAGTAAAAAAAATCAATGTCAGCAGTGGTGGCTCTTCTATGTTTGACGGTAACGGTGCCAACAAAAACATACTTCCACTGTGAGACTTTGGTGAGAATTCGCAATTATGTTTTTTCGTCGTAGCCTCAATTTACTGTTTTTAAATAATTACCAATAACGTAGAAAACAATTAATTTCTATCAAAATATTTGAGTGAAATAGGTAGTTTTTGTCATTGGTACCTCAATCAACACAACAGAAATTCAGCATTTTTATATAATATTTGAGACTAATTTTGGTACTTACAATATTATAGTATTCAGCAAGTTAGTGAGGTGGTATTGCCGGTCCTGTGGTGAACGCCTTTGGACTTTTGTTGAATTCGGTAGCGAAGTCCACGGGTTCAATTTCCTGTACAGAGAACTTCATCAATTAATTTTTAAATCGATTCATAGATGTTCTTTTAGAGATATAGTTGTCTACAGAGTTAAAAACGTGGCGTTGCGAGATCTAAATGCTTACTAATAGTCATTTACTAGATTTATTTCCTTGCTCTCTTCGAAAAAGACAGGTTAAACATAATCAACTTCTGTTATAGGATATTCCATTAGGAGTACATATGGCTCACATTGATAGCGGACACGGTTGACGAAATACATGTATTTATATAAATTGCCTACCACAACATTTTTGTAACCACGAGCCGTCACTGTATTCAGCATCACTAGAACAATGTGAAAGTATTAAATCAAGACGTAATGACATTTAGTGAGTAGTAGATTTGTTGATCAAATCATCGTTTGCGGTTGCAGTTTGCAGAGCTTGCGTCGTGATATACCAACAGCTGGAAAATCGTTATTTCCAGGGAGACGAAACCATCATATGTTTATAATATGATATATTGAAAGCGTACAGGGTATGTTGCGAAGTATATGCAATATACATCACTCATAGTTTTTGATATTTTTTCTGTGAAATTTCAGCCGCTTAATTTTTTTACACGATTGATTATTTTCCGCTCTTGTTGAGTCCGATTTTAATTTAATGGAATTATTAAAGGAATAGTTGCCTTAAGTGTAAATTTTGAAATGGTATTTGATTGTTTGTTTCATTTATTTAATATTTTGGTTGCCATAACTTATTTTGTAAAATGTGTGAACAAATCAGTAAAATTGGCAGTTGAGAGGAAGAGTTCTAATTTTGTCACTTTTAGCAAATTGCTTATCGATGTCACCTTAAATTATTACAGAATCAGCAGATGTATGAGTATACTAGTTAATTACTATCAACATCAGTAAATTCTTGTAATATTTAATTATTTTGGGTTAGATTACATTATATTTTATTCTTTTTCGGCACTGGATATTATGTGGTGACACTAACTTAGTGATGATTAACACATTTATGAGAGTCGCTCAGTAAATTATTCAGCATCTTTTGCGATAATATTTCCCCTAAACTGGGGAAATTTTGCAACTCTGGTCACACTTCGTTTCTTACTTGTCATAGCAAATACTTTATTTCTGGCACTATTGAGTGGAATTAAAACTTTTCTTTCTGTTCCTCAACCTCACAATACTTCAATACATTATAAACACTGCACTTCGTCTGCTTCCGTAAAGGTTTAGGCATTTTAATGTAAAAGAAACGGCACCGATAATGAGCACAGAATGACTGACAAGGCGCGGGGAATGTAGTAGCGGGGCGAGTAGATGCGAGGGGTGAGCGTTACTTCTAGGAACGACCGTGATGACGTGTATGTTTGTCTTGCTATGGTGGGGCCACTGTATATTCCATATTCCTTAAAAACACATTTTTCATGCTCTTCAGATATTTTTAAAAATACTTCATTGATAACTTATCAGGTGCTAACTGTCAATTCTTGGTGGACGAAACTTATATTTATAAAAAATACAGTACATCTTTTTATTATCATTTCCAATATTTGAAAATATCTTACGATGAGCACAACTGGTCTTGATTATTTTATAATATTGTGAGGTTAACATAAAAAATGTGTTTTCTTTTTATGAACAAAATATCTACCGTGGTTTTATATTACCTCTCACTTCATCCGATATAGCTAAATGTTAAGTAATTTATTGCAATTTAATAACTATGGTACTTCAAAACTGTTAATATGCCATAAAATATTACCTTTTCATGTGAATCATTGCAAAATATCTTTGCATATATAGTACGTATTACAAAATGATATTTCACAAAGTTTATTAAATACTATAAAATTAATCACCTGGCTATGATTTGCCTATTTACGGTTACCGTAAGCGGACAGTTTACGACTTCTGTCAGACTTTGCAAGATATTATTAAATTTGTAACCAGTTAAGTTCTATATGATATTTGTGTTGCCACCGTTCACAAATAGCCGTTACTTTTAAACTAAACTGGAAGCTATCCGGTCATGTTTCGAAATTGATATTTGATTTGTATTGCCGATAGAAACTTGTTATGTAGTATCGACTCCATATTTAGTGAGCACTCAAATAATAATAAAATATTTTTTATCGTCTTCTGACGTGAAAAGTTTTTATTTGTTGGATTATTTTTTTTTATTGCATATCTATGTCTATTTCCGTTTTACAATTAATTGACATTCTTTACTGCGATTTAATTATATTACCGATAGATGGTTTATATAAATAAAATCCACTTTTTCTATGTTTTAGTTATATTTTTCTGAACTATTACATTATATATCATTATTTAAATCAACTTCGCATATTTTTTTAAAACCATTCACAAAAATATCATCCCGACACATCGACTGTCAGTCAAATGAAGAAACTATAAAATCTTTACTCGCGACTAATATTTATTTAAACATTACATCTTAATTTTTATTTTTAAACTTCCAAGGTTTTGTAATAATCGTTTTAAGTTATGTCGTGCTTCTGAAAGTTATAGCCTATCCAATTCTTTAATCAACGGTCATCGGTGATCGACAAACACGCACCTGACGATTTTTCAATAAAATAAGTTCTTAATGTACGTGTGTGCTCTATCGATATATCTATCAATTTATCCAGTTGCAAGTCGAAAATTTCTTTCTTATTCGTCACTCGTTCGAAATTCAAAAAATTTTCAAATGTCGTTTTGTTACATGATTTCGATCCTCGTTTTACAGTTTTAAGCAGCCTTTACACGAAAAACGACAGTGTAAAAGAATAATTTACTTCTCTTTATACACTGGAAGACACAAAATAACTTAACTTATACTTAAAACTATCAAATTGCCCATAAACAGTTTTCGTGATTTCTAAAAACTCTAAAAACCTTCGAGTGCGTGTTTACATTGTGCGACTCAGCGACTCATTTATGAAATGACTATTTTATTTAAGTAATACATGTAAATAAATACTCAATGTTTGTTTATTATATTAATATCGTACCTTGGAAGCTGGTAGAAGTTTCAAATTTGAAATTCATTGGGCATTCAATATTCTCACTTATTTTCAAATCGTACTCTTAAGTATAAGACACTGAAATGTTTATCAACGGAATACTTAGTTTCTCACACACTTATTAAAATATATTATCATTTTTACCGACATGAGCCTTATATGGTGGGTAGGTGTTTCGTTTCATTATGCCAAGCTCCATAAAACCCACTACAATGATATGAGAAATCATTAAAATTCTTGACAATGATGCCAACATAACAATATTATGAATGGATTACCAACTACAATTTTGTACGGGAAAAGTCTTTTGAATTTAGAATACGTCAAATGTAATACTGCACAATGTAACTCGGCTGTGATGTGTCTTTTTGAGAATTTTCTTATTCTTTCAAACAAGTTAGATTTACATAATTAAAATATAACAAATTACAATATAATAAATATATTTATCTTGATTTACCTGCCTCCCTATAACGCACATCACAACACTGCGATTTCAGATGATGTGCAATACGCATACAGATAGAGAGAGTGTGTATGTGTTAGTGTGATCATTGAGTGAATATTGACATATGGCACTGCCACCTGGTTTACATATGCACATGCTGTGCTAGTTTAACGCATGGCTTCATTTGATGGAAAAACGCAGCGATGGCGTTGTATGCACTTAATGAGTTAATTACTATTTTGGCTGCTAGAAATATGAGTTCAAATTAATGTATATTCAAAGATATTTAGATATTATATACAAGTTTAAGATATAAGGCCTTCTGAATTTGGACTAGTTATTTGTCATGATGACGTTTCTATACGTATTCAACATTTGTTGCTCCATAAAAAAACGACATTTCATCTTCGACGTATCTTTCAATTTGACGGATTGTACATCTCGCCAATGTCTAAAATAAAAATATCTCTTTTCAATTTCACGTTTCGCATAAAGATTTACTCGCTGACATTTTTATTACGACATCTCGTATAACAAACTTGTCGAAAACAAATAAATTCTACATTGTTTTAAAACTCCAACAGGTTCTCCCACGATACATTTGAACTTGACAAGCTTGTTACAATAATTATATTATATTAATTGTGCAACCAACGTGGTGTCTTTGTAATGCCTTTACGAAACCTCAGAATAAGTGGCCTAACGAATAATGTTATTGTTGAATGGATTGCACATAGGATGGTCAAATTAGTGAGGTTTTTTTAATTATAGTGTTGTTAATTACTCGTTCTTTCTTTCGTAGACACAGCTTATGCTAATGTCTTTTTTTCATTTATTACGGGAGTATTTATTTTTTTATTCCCTAGAGCAGCGGTCGAGATCTTTCAGACCTCACTAACTCACAATTTTGAATGAAGCGAAACACTAAAGATGTTTGTTTTTTAAATTATGTAAACATAATAATAATAATACATGAAATTACATTAAACTCTCCATTATGAAATGCAAATAAGATTTATTTAGCTATAGCAAATTAATAAGTGTGATAATTGTTGCTGTGTGTTCCGCGGATGAGATGTTGAGTAACTAAGCAGTTCTCGTAGAAAAACTTCTTTCGATGCACCTCCATTAGGAGGCCATATGTTCCATATTGGGAGCCGACATGGCTTAAACAATAAATATTCCTATTATTGAAAAGTGTAAATGGAATATTTTATAAAATTGTATTCTTTGTCCTATTGCAATAATTATGTGACCTTGTCTAATCATGCAAAATATCATACATGCAATCCGCAGTTACAACTTTTTAAAAATGTTTCTATCGGACTATGAGTGTGACATCAGTTAAGTCAATGGGAATCTATTCTAGATTTGAGTTACCTCACATTTTTTTGTATGATGAAAAATCGCCGAAATTTTTAATGAGATTCTAAACGTGATTGCAAAGAAACGACTGCATATCTTCTTCAAAATCTGGGCAGTGGTACTATTTTAAATCTAATCCCTGTTGTTTTTGATGTCTATCCATAGAACTTAGTGCGTAGACAACGAAAATGCAAAAGACATTAAATCAGGCACTTTCGTGATTATACGTAGGGAGTGTCGAAATGGCGTCATTATTAAATGCGTAATATACACTTAATCATGATCTCTGAAACAAATTTATTTTATATTGAATTGATTTCTTAGTCCACCTTTGAAACGCTTACTTTTAACCGTAGCGTTTATCATTGTAAAATGTATTGTGCATATAATAATACAACGTGACATAAATTAAAGTTTTTATTGACAGTATCACCACCGCTGTCACTAAACGTGTCACACTTTTGACAATGAAAACAAACGAGAAAGTCGTAGGTTAAAATGACATGCTAATCTGACATCAATATTTCGAAATAGGAATGACTTTGGAATTGAAATTAGATTTATCAGCTATTTGACATGATTTATATAAACTTTTAATCAAACATCTTACTAATGGCCCTGCGTTTTTATTATTATTTTATTCAATAAGTTATTATTCGCATGAAGCGTTATCACGTATATGAAATCGTGAAGGTTATTTATGAATTTCTAGTCGTAGACTTGTAGTCGTAGTCATTTCGTGTCAGATGAAGTCAAATTGCTGTACTTTGGAACAAATGCATACTCCAGTTAACGGCCGTTAATGCGTTAAAAATACCAATTTTATAGTCAAATCATTCGGGTTTAATCTAAATCTACTTGTTAACTACTTTTATTGAAATTATAGGAATAACACCTGCCAGTGAAACAATGCAACTTGGAGACTTTTCCGGATATGAATAATTAATACATACTGCATGCATAGTAATTTACCTTGGCGTAGATTTTGTCTTAGAAAAATTGCTAATCGAAATAACATCGACCTGAATGTCATTTAATGATTTTTGACGTAAATTAATAAAATATTGGAATTTAGTTCAGCATACGTGTGATTTCAACTATTTCGACTGTGTGTGAAAGAACTGAAAGATAAAGCGCATTATGTCTAAAATCTGTACTTTTCAGAAGAGCCAAAGCAAGATTTTGCTCTATCAAAAACTTTCTAAAAAATTACTTTTAAGGTGTTAACTGTTAGTTCTTGGTGGAAATACATTATATTTTAAAAATAAAACACAATTTGTTCGTACTACTTCCACATGTTTTATAATGTTTCACTAATCACTAGCATTATCAACTGATAAAAAACAATCATCACAGAGCTATTTGTATAAAATTGAATGTTAACAATTACATAGTATAGAGAACAGCTGTTTCATGAGCTAAGACAAGAATTTAGAGGTAATCAAACAAATTAAATTATAAACGAAACTAAAAAGTCTACAATTGAAATGTTAATGACCTCTTACAAATCAATAAATACGAATCTGAAATCAAAAATTTAGCCACATTAAAAATCCACTATCTGAGCAAAATATAATAAGTTTAAACTAATGCGTAAATATTCATTAAACAAAATAGCAGATTTGGATATTTTTAAGATTTTCTATTAAATGTCATGTTTCAAGGTGAAATTTACTTATTCAGATGCGTTGATTCGAATAGTCACTTTTCTCCTTTTCACGCATGTATATATTGTAGTTATTTTGCCATATTCAACTATAATATATTCTTTCAATTTTGAAGATTTAACGCTCTTTTCATTTCACGCACAGATAACATCATTGAAAGTTTATGATATGTATAACGGATAACATATTTGATATAAATTAACCGTTTTCTTACGTAATATTACGTTGGAAACGTTATTACTCATGGCGATGAAAATGAAAACGTTTATTTTTCATCCGACTGCTGTTTTCGAAGAGTCTTTGTTGTTTATTCACGAATATGAATAATTAACTTTCTCCCTTGCTCATAATATTTAAGTCTTAAAAAGAATTTCCTTTCCCGGTAAAAGTATATAACAGAAATTAATATTATTTACTATCAGCATGTTTTCACTTTCAAAATAAATAATTACGTACATTTTACAATCCAGTTGGCTTGTATGGGAGCCACGGTTTTTGTACAATCACTCTTTTATCGGGCATTTACTTTTAACCCGCTTTTTACATTTTTTAATAACAAAATAGATTCTTAACAATATGACTGAATCTTGGAAGTCATGTATTGTTATCTTAAGAAACGTTAACTATATTGTTCTGTTCATACAATAATTTCAGTGCCATTATTTCTACATCTGACAACAGTAGGGATTCCAACTATTTGTCGTTATCAACTTTTCGTAAAACTGAAACCATTCAAATATATTTGAATATTCGAATAGTTCCTGAAGCATGAAAACAATATTAAAAATTCGATTCGAATAATTAATAACATAACATTATATATACTAAAATAATAATATAAAAAATAAGCGTCTTGTTACATACGGTAGAGTTCGAAATAAGGAACATTTTGGTATAACTAGCTCAATGCGCTATTTTTTCGATTTAGTGTTTTCTTCCAGAACAACGTCGATATTAACAAACATGCTTATTCGAATCTTATGACCAGTTTCACATAGTTTCGTTTCATTACAGCTATTATTTTCATGATATTTTAACAAATCATTGTTGTTCAAATAAAAAAAGAAGTTTTGTGGCTGGGATATATTTTATTTACTTCACTTTGAAGTTGTTAACTGTCAATTCTTGGTGGAAAGGCATTATATTTCAAAAATAAAGTATAATTTGTTTGTAGAACTTCCACATGTTTATAATGATCAAGACTTTCTTATAACTTCCCTTACTTGACTTATGAGTTCTGGTAAAATAAACTTCTGTCGATATGCTCCATTAAGTATTATTGTGTAAACACCACATTGTGATATGACATTGTTTCAATAAAAATATGTAATATTTATCTCTCAGTGGGCAATAATTTACTACTATATCTCGTCAGTTAAGATGCTCTGTCGGACGTTGATTTGCTTCAAATTACATACCATAAAGAAAGTGATATCGAGAAGAAGAAAATTAATATTGATAGTATCACAACTTATCCGAAAAATCTACTAGAAACATAGTTGGAATATGTAGAAGTGTAATATTACATCAATCACATAGATTTTACTTGTATCTTTCAAAATAACATATCTACCTGTTATAATTTGTCTTTTGATGTGCTTTTGTTATTGTTATAATGCTTCGTTCCGGTGTCATTACCGGGTAATGTTTCCGAATAATCGGTTAACATTCTCTATCGACTGGAACTAAGTGGATTGTTCATTTTTAAGCACTATCAGTAATCAGAATCAAGTAAATCGCCGCTGTTTTACGGATATTTAGATCAATACAAAATCGTTGTACAATACTTGAGAGATGTTTTGATACGGTATTTTTTGTTATATTGCGTGTTTGCTTTCATTCGTATTATGAAAATTTTAAATTATGACCAAATTACTACATTATAAACAACTCTTTTAGAAGAAATGTTGCGCTATTGTCATTGAATATAATATTTATTCAGTAGTGAATTTGTGCCATTGTTCTTAGTTCTATTTGTTTTTCTATTAGTATTTATATTCCTTTCCCGCGTAAATTCAAGCTCTGGGCTACAAGTGGATTTATACATATTATAATTTAACAAAACAATATTTTTCATGGGAGAAATCGTCACCACCTTTGTTATATATGTTGCAGCTAGAATATTTTTAATGCTTAGAAAAAAGTTCTCGATTACATTAACTCAATTTAGATTACATTTAATGCAATAGTCAATTTAACTAGTACTCTATTATTCAACTATGAATTTGGTACAGATCGTTAAGACTCTACCTATCTTAATAAAAGTAGTGACAATTTCTCGGTTTAATGTTTAGTTCAATTTTATGGTGCTTGAAGGCCCATGATGTTGACCTACATAAAGTTTAGCATTTACTGTCAAGTGAAATTACTATTTTTCAAATAAAACCAGATATTTATTTACATTACGGTTAATGGGGGTGACATATGAACCATGACTTACTTTTATAAGTGATAAACATGCTACAATTAGATAATCGATGAATTAAAAGTATTTTGCATTTTTTTTAATTTAAAATAATCAAAATAATCGGTCTAGTTTTTCTTTTTTGTTACTAAATTCTTTTACTTGTGTATTTTTTAACTTACATTGTTTGTATTGAGAAAAGTTAAGAATGCTTTACACCACATTAAAGCCTAAATTACGCGGCAGAGCAAGTCTTTGAATGTATTCATTATTAATAAAATTTCAAGATATTATGAATACATTTCCTTAGGAATAGTAGCAAATGCTAACACGATTTCTCTTTAAATTAAAATATACTGCAATAAAACATAATTCCAATTTACATCAATTGATTTATCTGTATATTAACGCAACACATCCAGACACACACACACACACACACACACACACACACACTCTCGCCATCTATAAGTAATGATGGCGCATGCAGCGAATTTTGACAGACACTGGCACCTGTTCATTATAATTCTAGTCAAAAATAAACAAATTAATATAATCAATTCATAGAAAGATTTTTTCGGTTTTGTTCAACAAATAATATTTTGAAAATGGAACGAAGTGGTTGCATTTCTAATAGAATAAATTATATGTAGCTGAGTTTATTTACATAATGTTGGCACACATTTGATATTTAAAAAACGCATTATTTGTAAAACTAACCTTTGGCATTTGATAACAGGGATCGAGATTCGTAATAGTGGCATTGTTTTATGAAATGATCATTGAGAAAGATGTTGTTTGACCTTTGTGATCATTTTTATTCATTGATTAGTTTGTTTATATTTAGGCAAGCCATATCAATTATATGTTTAACTATGTCACCACCCAAGGTAAACATAATTTTTTAGCAATTATAAAATGTACACTTATTTAAAAATCAGTTTTCATTTTCAGAAACCGGTTATGGTTATATCTTTATATCAGTGAAATGGTCATATTTTTTTTTCAATATTTTTGTCAAAAATCGATCGTTAGAAATAACATTTTTTGCATAAAATAAACATAAAAATCATTTTAATTATTATTTATATCAAATAGACGAAAAAAAGTCATCTCATGCACAATACATCGCTTCATCCGTTAGCTGTAAGTAGAATTTATCGCTGGACTATGATGATAATAAAATATTTTTTTACATTCACAACGAGTGACAATAATTTCATGATAAAACCTTAAATTCATCTTTCGAGATGAATTTTCGTCGTCATAGATGAGGGCTCTAGTATCATAACTGACGGTACAATGCTCCACTATCATTGGCTGGAATGGAGATTATTAGTTTGGAGATTATTATTAGGGCATTAGAGAATATGAGTTTTGAAAATGAACAAAATTTTCAAATGCATTTTAGATGGGAGTTTGTAAGTTTAGAAAGATATTTTTTAAAATTCAAACGTTAGGTGTGAATACGAAGAACAATGCTCTTTTTTTGAGTTTGCTGGAGATGATGAATTATTATACTAGACCCCTCAAATGGTCGTACTTATTTTTCTACAAATAATCATTTTTTTAGAAATAAAATCAATTCATTCATATAAACTGTATGAACCGCCAATATAAGAATTGAATGTTTGGCACAAAATATACCGGTTAACCGTTATTGTTTGATCTATTCATAAAATTACCCGCAAAATCAATCCTTATTGCCAAGTCTTCTCTCTTTTTTCATATGAAATTGAACTTGTGACCTTTACTAGATTGAACATTTGTAATTTAAAATAATTATTTATTTCTCATTCCGGTATTGAACGTTTGTTCGATTTTGACCCAACTTTCTAGTTATTAAAGCCACCCGGTATAATTTCAACACCTTAATATAAATATAAATGCTATTATTATTTCTATTTTTCAACTAAAATATGATAAAGTAGACGAGATATTGAGTTGATATATTGTTTATCTTTTCCATTATAATACAAATAAACGATTTAAAAACGGTTTAAAATTTATAAAGTCAAAATTTTATTATCTGTTATTTTTTAAGAATATTTATTATCATTCAACGAGATATACTAGTTATAAAAAAGAGAAAAAACTGCAGTTTTCACATATTTTGAATGGCTCTAAAAGTCATTTTCAAATATATTATAAAAAATGCATCTCTCATTTATAAATTAGGTAATTTAATTCGAATGTATTACTCACTCAACACTTCTTAAAATTAATAGACAAAATTGACAAGTTCTATGACGTTATTGTTTGCTTTTGACAATACTAAACGATGGAAAAAAAAACATATCGGAGACCATGTATGGCTAACCTAATATATTGTGCTTTGCTATAATAATGCAAGTCATATGATATTTTTGCCATTGTCTCTAATTTCATGTATAGAATACAATATTATAATACAGTATTTATCAGTCTCGGTAAACGTCTTGCATCATTGAATGCCAATTCACGCGTTGTGAAATCATTATAATATTATGAACATCTGTTTATGTTCATATAACACCATTGCTATCCGTTAAAGCACTCACTTTCATTGTCACTATTCAATTTACAAATTCAACGAATGGACAATAGTTCCGAAAAATACAGAATCGTTTAGGTGAAGTTAACTCGTTTACGAGATACAACATTACAATAGCTTTACACAAGTACTAATATATATGTATCTACTACATATTGGAAACGAGTCACTTAGTTACGAATCGAACACTTCAAGTCGATTGTCTTCTTCAATTCGATTCGTATAACAGTGTAACGAAAACAAATTCGAGGTTCGATTTTCATTCGATTCTCCGCGAGGCATTAGTTTTCTCACTCTGCTTGATATTGACAAGTGCCAGAGTTGGAAAGCTAGTGATTCGAGACGATTAGAATATGTCCATAAAGGCGAACGAGTGATTCTCGTTCACTGCAAAAATTAGGTTATTGTAGATGGATTCGTTCATACGCAAACGAAGCATGTCTAATACCTACCATAGCTGCACTTAACAGGGCAGTACAGTTCTTATGTGAAATTTAATTTAAGACATCGACTGAGGGTGCTTGATGGAATTTCAATATAAAATTTGGAATATTGAGATTTTATACACTTCCATGTATTTTGTCACTAACGACCCGGGTTTCGCCTATCGGCATCTTCAGGCATTCGAGCACACGAATGGACTCGAACTGAGAGACAGTAAACAGTGTCTAACGTTTATATAGAAGATACAAATGCGACAAATATTATTTACGAGGTAAGATATTATACGTCTGAGAGCCACACTGATACCTGAGTTAAAATTTCGGGAATCGCCCAAATCCTTATTTTGTAAACACCATATTAACAGAGTGGCGATTGCCGCTTTTCAATTTCTTTTAGAAATACCAGTGATTTAACAATTATAATAGTATTGTGGGTTTTGACGGGATGTAATTCGACGAATGGGTAAATATATACAATCATTCCACATTTAGTGACATCTGTTAGATGTTTCAACGTATAGGATATAATAGCGGAGAATTAGGAAGGTTCAGCTGCTCATTCAAAATTGGCAAGGAATTTAACTGGGCTCTATTAATTTCCAAAATTTCTTGATAAAATAATTTATGATCCCCCATGTTTTTATGCAACAGTTTAACCCCATCATCCGCATTAAACGTATGGTTCTCCATTAGCAAGTGATTTGCGAATGTCGAAATTTCTTTTTTTAATCTAAAGGCAGCTAAATGTTCTGATACCCTTATATCTAATGTACGTGTGGTTTTACCCACATAGAAATGTTGGCAATCATTGCATTGTAATTTATAAATACCAGATTTGTTCTTAAAGTTTACTCTATCTTTATTGTTAATAAGTAATTTGCCTAGAGATTTTTTGCAATAGAACGCCGGTCTAAGTGACAAAATACATGGAAGTGTACAAAATCTCAATAATCCAAATTTGAAATGTAATTGATTAAATTATTCACTGCATATTTATTTATTTTATGTGCAGGTATTCAAAGTTCGACAGCAAGTCGTTAATTTTGCAATGTGAATGGACGCAACTGTGTCGTTAATAACTCGTACTTTGTGAACATTTTGCAAGCTTAAAGCCATAAATACAAAGTTACTAGAAGTCTCATTCTAGAAAAGGAAACATGCTACTTTTGTGTTCGCTTCTTTGTTGTCAGGATGCAATTTGTTTGCATCGAGAAAATGCATTTAGTCATGTAAGAGAATGTGCAAAACCAAGGAATGAAGAAGCAAATTATTATCTACTTCTACGTGTTATGCAATAACTTGCGATATAACATATTAAATTTATTATGCAGTTTTTGTTGTGGTTACGGTTATTTGATTTGAAAATAAACGTTTTGATAATATCACTTAGCTGTAAACTTAATTTTCACTTTTAATGGTCATTTTATAAGTTATTATTGAATAACAGTTTTTATTTATTACATTATTATTTTGGGAAGACACATGCTATAATTTGACTTTTAAAAACCGCTGCAGGTTTAATTTTTATGTATTCCAATCCGCCAGAAAAATATTCAATGTAGTAAAAATGATAACAAAAAATAATTAATTCGTGTACAGATCCATTTTTGATGTGTTGAGAGATGAGTTTCCTCGCATTTTGTCTTACTAATAGCATTGTAATGGCTATTTTCTTTGTGATAAGATTAAAAAAATATCAAAAGAAATTATCTCTAACATATTGTAAATACTGGATTCCGTGCAGTTAATTACGTTGATAACAATTATTATTGCATTTGTCAAATTTTAATTGCACATCTCAAGGGTTGCCAACGAGTGATGTTTGAGTTGAATATTTACGTAAATCGGTAGAAAGGTAATATTAATATATTATATTGAATATTTGCGACTTGAGAATTAGAATATTGGAGGTTGATTATATTATTACATATTTATATTTAATTCCTACTGTCATATAAATTGTACTAATTTTTAAACATTACGCTTTAGTAAAATACGATACATAAAAATTTCATTGTTTGATAGAAAGAATACATGGTTTTTTCTAATAATTTTCGTTCCGTCATAATAGTTTAGTTAGTTCCTCGTAGCGTTAATCATAAAGGTCATTCCACATTTTAGGTATTAATTTAGATACATTGTTTTTCAAACGATTATTTAAAAAGTCTTTTCAGTGGATCGGGATCCAAACCGTATAATGATAACTTGAAACAATTAAAAGTATGCGAGACGAAACGTCGTTATTTAAGTTTTAATAAATAATCCATACCTCTAATTATTGTTTTCAAGACTTTCAATGATAGCCACCCATTAAGATAATAAAGCGAATGATCTACAATTAGTCCTCTCAATCGTATACTTACGTTACAGCATATCTGGAAAGATCGTTAAGTCATTGTTGAAAGATATTACGAGTCCATATAATGGTTATTTAATTTAATTTTAAAAAATGTCGAATAAAAGTCGCTGACTTGCCGCATATGCCTAAGTGTCGTATAAGGCGTGTACAACCCTATTTAACGTATCGTGTTGGAGATGTTTGTTCACTCTCGAGTTCACGCAGATTTCTTTGTTGGAGTCGCTAGATAATTCTCATTTCATACACTTTACTGTATAGATCCCATAAACATACTAAAAGCATTTGTTATTTTAAGTTTCAAAGTTTACTCAATAATGGATAGTCACTTCGTGTTTTACCACGCCGGCTATGGTTGGTAAAACTGTATTTTAAAACTTCACTTTCATTAGTGAAATGATAAATTCGGCAATATCATAATTATGACTAATGCACTGCTTGAGATTATTTTACTTCAATGTAAAATAATAATACAAGTGGCATCTGCATTCATTTTTTAAATTTTCTTTGAGAATATTTCTATTTTAATTGCTTAGTTTAACATCGCAGGAATTGTAAGCAATTCTCGATTACGCGAAAAAAACCAAACAGTGCGATATGCAACAAATACACAAACATTAACTACCTAAAAGTTATCGATAAAATATGAATACAAGTAACTATCAATTTTATGAATATTTGTGTTGTTTTCATCCATTCATACCTAGCTCAGTTATGAAAAAAAGTCCGTAGAGAGCTTTCCTAGCCTCTTCTTTCATTGCTTATAATATCGAAAAAATGAGGTTAAGTGGCTGATTTTTTGATAGCAATTAAACACAGTTTGTTTAAATACTCTGTTTCAATACCTACTGCATGACTTATTTTATTGGTTTGATTATTTATATATTGGTTTATAATCAAAAAAATATTTCAACTCAAACACTCACGTACTTTTTCCTTCTTTTCAGGTTCATTCTAAAGGATTGAAATTCGGCATTTATGAAGATTATGGCAACTTTACCTGCGCTGGATATCCTGGTGTTGTTGGTCACCTTTCCACTGGTAAGAAATTAAAACATTGAATTTGACATAATAATTAATAAATATATTTTAGCATTGAAAACGAACGGTCATCTATAGACGAATAGCAAAAGCTTAATTGATTCACTGATTCAAGTGACAGATAGATGTCACATTCGCTAATATTCATCAATTGATAGTAAAATTATTATGATAAATCCAAGAATACTTATCTCCTTAAAACTGATTTAAAAACTCAGCTATGTTTTCCTATCATAGATGCCGCAACATTCGCTTCTTGGGATGTTGACTATGTGAAACTGGATGGATGTTATGCTCTTCCTCAAGATATGGATGCTGGTTATCCTGAATTTGGCAGAGAACTGAACAACACAGGAAAGGCCATGATATATTCTTGCAGCTGGCCTGTTTATCAAATATATGCTGGCATGCAGGTCTGTTTGATTCTGAAACATAACATACCCGCACTCCAATTATTAAATCTGTATCTCTGTTTGATTGGACCGTGGCCCATATCGGACAGTATAACATATGATCACATTAATGAAATACACCATTCAATTAAAGTGTGCTTACATATTTTCCAATTAATAATAAACTATATTTACTGAAAATGGAATGTATATTGGAATACTAAATACATTACTCGTATAGTTTAGTGTTTATTTATTCTGTTAATAATGCTCGTGATGAGCGAAACCGGTCCTGATCACTATAAACATGTGGAAGTAGTACAAATGAATTGTGTTTTATTTTTTGAAACTTATTTATTAGATTTGATGCATCATGTTAAATATTTTTTTTTTTTTTAATAATAATGTATTGACTGAAAATAATTTTCTATTTCAGCCAAACTTCTCATCTATCATTCAGCACTGCAACTTGTGGCGTAACTTCGATGACATCCAAGACTCGTGGGCATCCGTCGAGTCCATCATTGATTATTACGGAAACCATCAAGACACTATTGTTCCCAACGCTGGGCCTGGTCATTGGAACGATCCCGACATGGTAATTAATTATTTAAAGTCAACTAAAATATACAAATAACTGTTATTCAGACAAAAATATGAGAATATTTTACAGTTCATTGAATTTATTATTATGAACAGTTTCATGTTTGTATGAGAATCTTAATAATAAATAAATTATTTTTAATAATTTAAGACATCGACTGAGGGTGCTTGATGGAATTTCAAAATCAAATTTGGATTATTGAAAAATTATCTGAGTAGTGAATAAAAGATAAACAAATAGACAAATCATGCTATGATGGATGATAATTTCCCAAACCATTTCAAAACCGTTGCAGGTTTCATTCTTATGGGTTGTTATTCATTATTTTTTGATATTATCATTGTATTTCCATGAATTTACAGAATAATTTTCAGTAAAAATAATATGACTATCAATTCAATTTGAGACATATAATGAATGAAAATGAAAAAGCGATAGTAATGAATTTAAAACAAAATTTAATTTCTTTCCAGCTTATCATTGGAAACTTTGGTTTATCTTACGAACAGAGTAAAACTCAAATGGCAATCTGGGCTATCATGGCAGCGCCACTTCTTATGAGCGTTGATTTGAGGACCATCAGACCAGAATACAAAGCCATTCTCCAAAACAGAAAGATTATTGCTGTCGATCAGGATCCTCTCGGAATTCAGGGAAGACGCATATACAAGGTAAGTTTGCTTTCTATTGATTTTATTATATTATAATCTTGATAAAATAGACCACCCTCTTTCAATGTGTACAGTCAAAGCAAACTTAAGTTACTAGTAAATTGCAAGAAAATTTGCAATTTACTAGTAGTCCTAGGAGTCCCAGTCTCTACGAACAAATTGTATGGTGGTTGTACGAAGATCGTCTCTCAACTACGCTTTTCGTCGAATATAACATATATTTGAAAAGATTTCTTGTGAGTTTATTCAGTGTCTCTTTACTATAATCATTATATAAGTAAGATTCATCAAAAACCAACATATATTTATGTTTAGTAATAATTAAAACGTCCTAATAAATTATATCATACAGTCATCATAATATATCTAGTGAATGGCACAAAATGCAATGTGTGGCAGGATAGATTAATAACAATCATTGATTATGACTAGGCTATATAATTATACTCTTTCAAAGTAAGTAAACAACTTTATTCCTAATATAAAATTAAAATTGATAACTTAGTTATTCCACTGGCTGTATGACTAGATGTAACGCGTTTCGCTTCTTTAAGAAGCATCTTCAGACTAACTATATCGAACCGTAACTAACTATATCACCACTAAACACTAGTAGTTAATTTTATAATTAGTACTAACATTGTCATACCCCCTCCCCACGTCCAGTAGAAGGAAACAATGCCACTCTACTTTTCATTTTTAATATAGATACTTCTTAAAGAAACGAAACGCATTACATTTAGTAACACAGCCAGTGGAATAACTAAGTTATCAACCTTAATTTAATATTAAAATACCAAAGTTTCCGCCGAATCCATCCAAATTATCTTTATTCCTATTAACATTAAAGATACTACATTTAATTACCCACTATTTCACATTATTAAAATATGCAAGAATTCATCATAATTAGTCCAAAATATCGATTTCATGACTCCGCAGTAAATGTAACTGACCACTCGTTTGCAAAAATATTGACTGACGGGCCGTACAGCATGGCTTGTAATTATAGGGGGCTTTGGTACAATCCAATTATTAAGTAAAACTTCTCAGCTCAGATACATTATTAATAAATTTTTCTAAGCCACATTATTGATTGGATCAGAGAGAAGTCTAAGAAGCAATAACTTTCTAGCGTCATACGGACAACAAGTAGATCTCAATTCACTAATGGCATTACACGTAGTAATTTTGCAGAGATACTCCAGACATCACATGAAAGTGCTGTGCACTATTGCAAAATAGTATTAAGCCCAGTATTGTGGGTTTTAAATCTGTAACGGGTGGTGTTAGGTACAATCTCGAGTACGTAAGGAAGATTGAGATTCAGTAGTAATCATGAATTATTTATATTTTATTATAAGCATGTTTATATTATATTATTTATAAATCGAAGAAATCTTTATCTTTTAATCATTTCAGCACCGTGGTATCGAAATCTGGTCTAGGCCGATCACTCCAGTCTACCAGACCTACTACTCGTACGCTGTAGCATTTGTCAATCGAAGAACTGATGGTACTCCCTCAGACGTTGCTGTTACCCTCAGGGAATTGGGATTGACCAACCCCACTGGATACAGAGTTGAGGTAAACAAATTCAACAATAAATCGGAATAACAACATATAAATTTAATATTGTATATTCTTTAGTACTTGATATTTTTTCATAAAAGAGAAAATGATTGTTTGCCGTTAAATAATTAACTTTATGTTTTCTATTTCAGGATTTGTATGAAGACGTTGACTATGGAATACTGTCTCCCCAGACCAAGATCAAAGTGAAAGTGAACCCATCAGGTAACTTGTGTTATTCCATTTATCAAAATATTGAATAATTATAACTCAAATCTGTAAATTTAAAAAACTCAAACATCCATTTGATCTGTTCAGTTTATGTATTCAATAATGCTGATATCGTACAATTATCTAGATATAGTATGCTATTATTTATAATAAATATATCGCAATAACTATAAATCTCTCCATCACAATTTCCTCTTTTCCAAACAAAAACCTCTGTTGGAAATTATTCAAACTGTTAATAACTAAAACAATATAGAATTTATTGGAAATAATTTAGTTGGAGCTTAGAAATGTAAAATATCGTGGGGGGAGGGTCAAAACGTGGCATATTGCACGCAATTGCCTAAAATGTAGATACTCTGATAACTGCTTTTATGGTTATGCATAAAAGTAAATCAAGAAGGAAAGGACTCGAGTTACTACTATTTTTAATTTATCTTCTCAATCGATCAACACAATTTACTATCAATGATGGTAAATTGTGTTGGCATAAAACTAGCGTTATTGGCATTGACTGAAGACATTATATCCGTCTTATCATAATCTTACAGGATCAAAGATTTCAGAGAATGATCACTTATGGCTTGGCTTCATAGAATTATTTAATGAATTCACTCAATTATTAAATTGAAATATTATTATTTTTCATTAAGTTTTACAATGATTTCAATTTTACAGGTGTGGTTATACTTCGTGCGGATGCCCAGCCTTCTTTCCAATACAGAAGCTCCACTTCAAGAACGCCTTATGATCCCCTCAATGATGTCTACAGACTCAATGAATAGAGGAATCTGATGAAGTGGTGTGAATTAAAACATTTTGAGGAAAAAATGTTAAGCCTTGAGCATAAACAATTTGTGGTTGAAGTGTTTAAAACCTGTTGCCTTGTCTATGACTTTCAAATATAGTTTCTAAGCTATATCTTTCATCATGGCTATGGTATTGTTTTAATATCTGGGAAACTGTTTGATTTCATTTATTTCAAGAAACTGGTTTTATAATCTATTCCATCTTTATTTATCTCTATATTCATTTCACAAAAGTCTCTTATTTCAATTAAATGCTCGACTTAAATAGCTTTCTTCAATTTTACTAATTATTTATAAATTATTATTGAATTTACATTATTCTACTTCCTCTCCATGCTTATTAATAAATGTGAATAATTATTATAATATTCATTAAAATAGATTTCAATAGTCTACCAAATTTTGGACTGCTAAAAAATTATATATGAACAATGAATCTTTGTCAATAAACAATATGTAAATAAAATTCATCAGGTGTTGTGCTTGAAATTCATTTTCCATTAAATCGTATTCATAAAATTTGATTGGCAAAACAAACATATGTGCTTGACTTTACATTGAGATTAATTCACACAAATATTATAATACTGTTTTTTTTTTGTTGTATTGCTCTGCTATTTTTGCTTCTATTTCTGCTTCATCTAATGATAATAACTATTTTAATTATTAATTATGAGATACATCTGCTTTACTTTATGAATATTATACAATTAAAAATAGTGATTGTAAATTATTATAAGTGTATCTTAACTTTTTGCCATGTAGAAGACTGGTGTTCTTTTTATATACCAAATACCCAAAACGTATTTTTGTACCTATTTAATTCACAAAATTCTAAATATTCCTTATGTAGTTTTACGAGTAATAAACAGGGACCGGAACCGTTATTTGTTTCGTTCCAGTTCGGTAAAAAAAAACATATCGGTTCAGCTCGTATGCAAATTAATTAGCTTTAATGTTACTGTCAATTTTTGGCATTACATTTCAAAAATAAAACACAATTTGTTTGTACTACTTCCACATGTTTACAATGATCAGGATCGGTTCGCTCATCGCGAGTATTGTCAACTGATAGAAATAAAATTTATTAATCAAATTAAAATTTTTGGATACAACTTATTGATTAAATCTGGCTTCTTATCAATGAAAATTTTTCTCCAAAAAAAAAACCGAAAAATAACGATTTTATCCGGTTTTCTGTTCGGTTTCGGTTCGAGTCCCTGGTAATAAATAATATATTGCTGAAATGTAAATTAATGAAACTAAACAGCAAAGATTGCCTTTTAGAAAAACAGATTTTGGCCATCTGTGAATGAATCAGAAAAAAAGTTTGTCATTCAATTAAATCTGTTACTAGTAATTGTTTTGAATGACTTTCAAATACATCAATTGTTTGCAATATGTTCAATGATATTACTACTTTATTATAATTTGTTACTGTAATTAAGAAACTTTCGATAATTATTCGTAACCTAATATGTTAAATCTCATTTTCATACAACTATCTTTTTATTCTATTGATTACCTAATTGCAATCAATCGAAAGAAAAATTCCAACATCTATCAAGCACCTGCAGTCGATATTTTAATTGTATTAATTAATCATTGTAAATATGAAAAATGTTTTTATATTATGTCCACGTATTAAAATAATATTTTATCAATTGGAAATTATTAGTCTTTGAATATTGATATTCAGTGGCACTAAAGTAATTTTATTTTCATTGTCACATATTTTTTTACATTCGATAATGAATTTTTGTGAAAACAAGTTTGTACAATAGTTTTATAAATCTGTTTCTAAAACACCACAATTTGTAAGCTCTTCGCTAACTCTAAATATTTAATGAGTTTGTAGTTTTTATACCGAAATTTTATGCTTTTTTTTCAAAATATTATTTTATACAAATTTGTATGTGATATTATTCTCCATACTTTATAATAATAGTAGAATAACTACTTTAGTATTATTAATAAATAATATTTTTTCAGTGATACATGCTTGTATTCTATATAAACATATTCCATAGTTAACCGAATGAAATTTTGAGAATTCATGATATAAACTAACCTATAAAAATCTTTCCAAATCCAAATGCTAAAATTCCTTTTTTTGAATTAATTGATAACGTAAAAAAAACTCTATTCAAAGGACCATTAATAGCGTACCATACACAATCACTTTTTCTATGCAGAGAAGAAAGTACAATCCTGAAGGAAAGAATGGCAATTTTTAGCGGTTAAATGATAATTTATTGAAGAATATTTAATTCTTATCCTTACTTACGTAGACAGAAGTCAATTTTTACTCTCTAAAGCAGTGATCGCAAACGGTGGCTTGCGAGCTACTGGTATATTTTATCATATTTATAAATTTTCCGGTTAAATTTTATTATTGAACTCCGAAATAAAATATTTCTCGGACTAAATTCCAATGAAATGCAAGATATTTTTGAAATATTATTTTGTTTATAAATAAATAATTAAAGTACGCATTTTATGTTCTATTTGAAGTCCGATGTCCTAATTTATTTAAAGTAATATAATAATATTATGTATGGGACGATAAAGGACGATGATAAAAAATATATAGAAAGAATATATATAAGTAGCCAATTTCCACCACCAGAAAATTTCAATTTCTGAAAGTAGCTCACATCCTTATTGAGTTTGGAGACCACTGTTCTAGAGAAACAAAGAACACTAGGATTAAATTTCTAGTGTAAATGAGTAGCAATAATATTGTTCATATTATGAAAATTTGTCCATTCAGTTTCCTGTAAGAAAGACTGTGAAGGAAAAGAATGTCAAAAAGAGTTATCGTCTATGGTTTGCTATTATTAATATCCACTAAGAGCCTAAATATTCTGTTGACTTTTATACTACTGATTTTTATGCAACGATATTATAAGTATACGTGTAAATGAAATCCTACTGTAAAATAACATTATTCTGTATTGTTCTACTTATTTGCCATTATAAAGAATGAAAGGATTTAATGTTAAGATTTAAATTTAAGTCATAGGTGTGTAAAAAACATTAAATGAAAATAAATATTTAAGTTACCAAAATAAAGAATGAATTTTATTTTTGTTGCCTATATCAAATGGATATTTGTTATGTTCGATTCACCTTCCACCTCAATAACAAGTTCCATCTCGGACTGAAAATTATACTTCAGTTTCTAAGCAATGATCATAAATAATGTTAATAAAAATAAACATACTTATAGACTTTTTTTTAATAACTGTGACAATTTTTGCTCCCTATTTGGAGGGTATGTTGATAGATTTAATGTAAAAAATTGAAAATTACCTGAGTAAACATTTTTTTATTTTATAAAGAAATCGACAGCAAAAATATAGCCCTTTTTCAATCAAAAAGGATCAATGTGATAATATTTGCTGTGCTTTTAAGCAAAAAAATGTAGCCTTGGAACTATATCCACGGCACATTAAAAACAAAGAACAAGCCAGAGAGAGCAAGGGTAATGATTAAATGCGGCAGAAAATTCCCAAACCAATATTATATAGGGCGAGTGTTCCTAAAGTCAGCCGTCGCCATTAGTCGGCCTTTTGAGGTTAAAACTTAAATAATAGTAGATGCATTTAAAATAACAGATTTTTCAAAATTCGTGTAGTTAGTCTTGCCAATGTATATGTGCACTTTACTAATGCAATACGAAATTAAAAAAGCACACTTTTACTTCGCAAGTTTCGACAAATTCATCTTGTATGGGGATCGCTAACAAAATATACTTTATATTGTCATGCTTTGCATCATTAAGTTTTATTGTTCTGTCTACTTTCAGTAAGTTCTTTCGCGATATTTATGAAGTTTCATAGTGATGGTCGAACACTGGGCAACGAAAGGCCAACCATTGAATTTTGGGGACCGACCACTGGGAGAATTGGCATTTTTTCGTAAACTTCTATTATTTTATGCTTGGTACAATATTAAGTATTTTATTTTTAGTTGGTCACATTACTAAATCCATGTTTAATGGAATTACAGTGAAGAAAATATGTATTTATCATTCATTGACTCAAAACCCTTTTTGAAAGTACACCTGTCGCTTAACTAGCAGACGACTGGTGAAATGCCTCTTCACTATGGAAGTGCAGGCAGTTAAATTATTGCCAAATTTAAAAGCTAGTGTATTACTACCAACCAAAACTGTGTATATAATTATATAAGTACAAATACACCAAAACTATTTTTATTTATCCAGACGGGTATAGCTACCAAGCAATTGCAAATGCACCTGCTTCATTCTTGGTTTGTTTGCAGGAACACTTGACACGATAGATGCGTAAACATTAAAGCTAGCGGGTGAATTGGCAACATGCTATGTGCCGAATATTTTTTAAACTTATTTTAAATCATAAAGTAAATCTTATGGTTGGAACAAAATTTATTAAATTAATTTAATCTCAAACGATATTGTAATAATTACTCTTTCGAGCTGCAGTGCTACGTGACTAGTCAAAAGAATGTAAACATTACATTTGAGGATGTTTTGGCTAATTGATGTAACATTCAAAATTGAAATTGTTCAGGAGAGACTAGTTAAAAACTGTTTTTATCAAAAATATTATATGGTAAGAATCTTTGATATGTTCCTGTAAATTATCGTGTTTGCAGATACGGAATTATACAAATGGAGTGTCGATATAATAGTGGTTAACATCAAGTGGTTGGGTCAGAATTTTTAAAACCAATGTAAAATGATGTTTCCCTTACAAAAAGTGGTCGATTTATTTTTCTAATTTACATCATTTGGCCGTGACCTGTTCTATCGTCTTCAAAATGAGGTACAATCATTAACTCATTTTCGTATTTTTTGAGAGTTACATAAATTGGCCAAAACACCGTCGATATAATCAAATTAATCATGAGAATGTATTACACAATACTTAACACATAAACGTATAATTGTTAAATCAAAAGCTTTGGTTGAGTGTATAATGATAACATCGTCAAATAAATAACTGGAAACAGACCTGTATTTGAAGGTACGGCTCGTTCCACAAAAATTTGAAAAATTATTTTGAATGTCATTTTGTAAAGAAAAAGACACTTTATAAAATGACATTCAGAGAAAAAAAAAAAATTTTTTTTTTTGGGACGAGCCGTGTTTTCAAATGCCTTATTTATGATAGTAAATTCAGTACATAATTATTCCGTCAATTTAAAAATTATTAGTAGCCAATATTTCTGTATAATTAAATTATTTACATATTTATACCTTACTTTCATAGCTTTCTCTCCAAAATTCGAGTTCAATAATTGAATTAGAAAAGATTATAACGATATCAAAAGTATATAAATGAAGTGTTTGTTTATCTGTCATATCACTTGTCACGTGGAAACGGAAGGATTTTAAAATGGATTATTTGGTATGTACATGTTTTTATTAAATTTACGTTTGTAGCTTAGAAGAGAAAAATTACAACTAATTAATTATTGTGTTTGCAATCAATCATTGTTTATTTCATAAAATGAATGTTATATTAATCTTTAAATTTGTTCTATTCTCCAAAATATTCAATCATAATAATTAATTCGAAATTTATCATTTCTTACTATTCCAGAGACTATTAATCATCGTCTGCGTGTTGGTGTTGGCAAATGGCGCCACTTTGAAGGGTGGAAATGAAAAGAAAAGTACAAATAACTATGAGAATAATAATAATGTTGAAGGGAAACCGGAAAAGAAGCAGTTATCCGCCGCTTTGGGAGCGCTGGCATCAGGAACAGGTCTTTAATAACAAACAAATTATGTACATTAATCGAGCTAATATATGACTGAAAATGATTACCCGTTTAGTGAAACCGGTCGTACGATAAGCTTTAAAATACTTTGTATGTCTCAGTAGTTTCAGTACATGATAAAATATTAAATTAATTAGTTATATACAGACATTAATGTAACCCTTATACGTTACGGAATAAAAAGTACTTTTACGTGATACGTCTATACTCAAAAGAATCCATAAAATCAGCAAAACTGTTCTCTCTTTATTGCAATATGACGAGAAGAATGTACAGAATATATTTTATTCAATATTTTTATTGCCGAATTTTGTGGCTTACCCATGTTCACCTCAAATTTAATTATTATTATATTAATCAATAATCGTCATCCAAAGAAATTCGAAAATGTTTTCATACTGAAGAATGTTAAATACATGTTGCATCGATCAAATTCAGTGAACTCGTGTTCGTAAAATTCTGAATTCATAGACTATACTAATGTTGAATCATAAAAGCAAAGACTAAATGACGAAATTCCAAATTCAATTTACTAAGCAGATTCGAACAAATAATACTTGATTGCGTTAATAGGTTTGATAATATCATAATTATATAATGATAATATCAATGCAATATTCTTCTTAATGGACCTTCATGGACCTATGATTTCAATTTCCGATATAGTTTTTGCTCTATTCACATGTGTCTATTCCATGTTCTATTTTTCATATACCAACTGCGTAACTGTTTGATCTGACTTCTTCATTTGTATATTATTATTCAAGGTGCTGCTGCGGGAGCATTGTTGACTCCATTATTAGTATCCATAGAGAACTATACTTTAGGGTCCCTAAAACCAGTCGTCAGCGCAGCTGGGGGAGCTATTGGCTGTGTAGCTACTCCTATCGTAAATGGTGTTGTCAACCAACTCGGGTGAGAATTGGTATTATATAATTATGCATGGTATAGAAATTGAGTGAAAAAAGAAAGTTATTTATTAATGTTTTCAAACCTTTTACTAAACCTTTATTATGTGGCAGAACAAATAGCGAAGATTTTTTTACAAACATTCGTATAATTGATAAAATCAGTTGATTAAAATATTCCTTAAAATACTATTCCCCTAGCCGTCTACTGTGAAGGCAATCAGTGGCGTTCTTTAACAGTGGTCTATTTTTTTCCAATAACTTTATTTAACTTGGTCTTGAGAAATGTATTTTTTATGTCGATGTCATAGATAGTGAAGTTTTCCTTCACCATCAATGATCTAACTTGTTTAAAAGTTTGTATTAAATTGGTAATTTTCATGCAAATGCTTGCTTAAATCAATTCTATTCAGATGTATTTTTTTCCTTAGTATATTTCTCATACACAAAGTCACTAAGAACAAATTATATAATAATTGATGCTTTTAAATACTAAACTTGTTTTGAGTCTCATTAAAAAATGGTAAAATTTTATATTATAATAATCGCAATACCTATTTTTGTTTATCTAACTAATAAGCTTCGGTGATTGTAGCTGCTATCAAATTATAAAATAATTCTACAGTAAAAACATCTTTATTAAAACCCTAAATCAATAAATATGAAGCAAAAAATTATGCACAATCTAACTTTTATGATTTTTTTCTAGTGGCCTATTTTCTTCGTCTGTGGGTAGCAGCCCTGTTCCGATTGCATCATACAACGCCTATCTAATGAATATACCAAATTATGGACAACAAATCGTCTTATTAAATGCCGCCACACCTCTTGGATTCACAGATAGACGGCGACAGGAATCAGAGAAACCCGTCGCATTCAACACGAGATTTGAAATCAACCCGCTATCCTCACAGTTGGGGAATTATTATTTGCTCAATGGCAATACAGGACCAAATAAAATTGGACAAATTCCAAATATAAATCATTTGAACACTGGTACCCATGTTGAAGATAATTCTGATCATATGTATGCAACAGATCCAATAGAAATTGAGCACAATGAACCTCAAACCGATAAGCCAGCGCATGTTGAGGAACATTTGACCAATGGGCCGGTGCCTTACGATGGACTTGTTACTCATATAGAACAACTTGCACAGTTGGGCATTCCTTTGCATTCAATTGAACAAGTGCTGGAGATTCTGAAGAAAAAGAAACTTGCGTTCGTAGAAAGTCATCACCATTAAGTAGAAAGGAAAGGATAATTACGATGATGGTAGTGAAAGTGGAAGATAATTGAAACTAAATAAAAACGATTGAACTGATTAAAATGTGAATGAATTAATATTTGACAATATTATCCTACGTACATTTTACATAATACATTGTATATGAAATTTGTATATTATTCGCATGTGATAAAAAAAATATACTATTTCATATAACAATGACCCTTTGCGACATGTTTATTGACTACTTAATTTATTAATTTTCCTTGCCTGTTAAAATCACTCATGTTGACATCTTATTGTATTGTAAATATTATTTAAATTATTTATTATCCGTATTTATTAAGTAAATAAAATAAATAGTTTAATTTGAATACACAATGTTTTCTTCATTTCATATCTACTGTGTTCGCTGATGGCCATGGCCTAGTGGTCTTAAGTTTCCTTCCCAGCTCATTTTTCACAATAGAGCGTTAGAAACTTCGAATTGTCGTGCATTAATTTTTCAATTAATAAACCATCCAACTGTACCTGATTCTGAAGGCTATGCGTAGGGAGATACGATTGCCTTACAATTAGTCGTCTCTAAGCCTCATCCGTATATCTTTATCTTATCTGAAAATATGGATTGAGACACCGTTGAATATCCGTTGAAATAATTATGTCTGCCCATGCATGTTTTCAATTTGTAGCATACCAGAAATTGAAAACAGATATGGCTTAAAAAAATATTTTTTTTAATTTACCGTAAAAATAATCGACAACAAAGCTTGCATGTTCTATTTTATTTCTTTGATTGGTTATTCGTAAAAAAATAAGAACGCTAACGTTCAGAAACTTTTGAATATTAAAACTAAGAATTTAAAAAAAAAAGCACTGAGTTAACTAATAGGGAGTCAGGTATTATTGAGTTGATGATAATATGTAATACACAGTTTGTTACAAAATGAATTTACAAATTTTGATATTTTCGGTAGAAAAGTTATTAAAGGATTTCATAATATATGTTCTTATCTTACAGGCATACTGTATATAAATTTTACTATTCTTCTTTGAGAAATAAATTCATACAGATTACACAAAAGAATATTTTTAAGTGTAATGAAAAGTACGGATGATTTGTAGGGTCAAATTCGGACCAAAAACTTGCGGCCTACGCATGGGAAATCCACTACATCAAGCATTTCAAACTTAAAGGCTGACACGGGCCAAATAAATAAGGTTATTGATTGAGGTACGTGGGCCGCAAAAAACAAAATCATCGATTTTTATGAAAAAAACTTTTTTTTCAACTGCGACATTTTTTTAACGTTTGTTGCGCTTGTGTCTCACGGACCGCGAGTTCAATATTAATTATGCTTGCGCTACGTGATTCACTGATAAGCTTTTACCAGCAAGATACTTCTAACTCCCAGAGGTAATTCATATGCTGTTCAGCGATTTTGATTCATCCATATTAACTGGTTAGTTCTGGGGAACGTGGAATCCGCGTTGTCCATGTTTCTGTGTAGCGGTGGGGAACGCGTATTCAACATTAATCGCTCATAAATCTTTTAATGTTTTTTTATTGTCTTAAAATTCATCATAAATTCTATTCCAAACCAAAATCCTTTTTCAAAGGTAACTGAGTTGCGGGTCATTTGGCTTAAGTATATAAAAGAGTACCACAACTTTACTGTAAAAAGGATGAGAGCATGTGATTTAAATGTTATCTTGAACTAACTATTTCATAAATGACTACATGACGTTGTCAATTTGACTTCCGATGCGCCACATGTGTGGTTAAATTTAAAAATATGTTACCTACCACTGCTTTACAGAAAATCGTTACTAAAAGATATTTGTTGATCTTACTAAAGAATTTTAATGTATGTGTTTTTGTAAGTAAGACATTTACCACTCTTTTTTTATAGAGTCGTTGGATCCTGAGTGTAAGAAGACCAAGCTTGTAATCCAATATCCTTACTCTCAATTCAAAATATAAATCTCATCATAAGTCGACCGTAGTATCTCAGTGGTCAAAGCTCCTTATAAGAAACGGTAAGTGATGGAGTCAAGTTCTGGAGAGCTTGCTGTTTTTATTCAATTGAAATTTATAGATCAAATAATGAACAATTGTTTATGGTGTCTTTTCTCATTGAGTTGACATTGAGTTTTTTCGTTAAATTCACTTTAAGTTTATCTCAAGTATCTTTAAATACAAAATATCAATTGACAATATGCTAACATCTTGATAACTGTAGCTGCCACAGGGTAATGGTAATTAAATTTGGTTAAATGAATAGGAAAATATTAATAATTCATTAAAGCCTCAAAAAATATCAAAATATTTACTCTAAGTGTATGCAATAAATGTGTAATTGTGAAATGAAAAGTTTTTGTTTAGTGTACAATGATAATATAATTAAATAAATAATGGAAACTATGTTTATGTAATGTAGATCTATTAAGTAATTATCCCATTAATAAATTGATTATGATTTACATATATTTCGGTATAATTAAATTAATTTTGTATCCATACATTACTTTCATAACTTTCTCTACTAAATTATAATTGATTTTTATAATTGAATTAGAAAATATACTAAGTACATCAAAATCATATAAATGAAGCGTATCTGAACCTTTCATATCACTTGTCACTTGAAAACGGAAGGACCTGTCCAAAATGAATTATTTGGTAAGTAAACAATTTTATTTCATTTTATAAAGAAGAGATAAATTAATTTATTACTACTGCTAATTAATTGTGATTGCAATCAAACAATATTTTCTTAATCAAATGCTGGCCTCAAATTGATGACACATGTAAAATGAATTATATTCTCAATAATATTCTATAATAATGAACTCCTTGAATCTTTGACATCTACGTTTGTGATGTATTTATTTTTACCATTCCAGAGACTGTTAATTTTTGTCTGCGTCTTGGTATTGGCAAACGGCGCCATTTTGAAGAGCGGAAATGAAAATAAAAATACAAATAACCCTGCAAATAATAATAATGATGAAGGGAAACCGGAAGAGAGGCAGTTATCCGCAGCTTTGGGAGCGCTCGCCTCAGGAACAGGTACTTATTAACAAACATAAATAATTAATCAACTAATTAGTGAGGTGAAAATGATAACCCGCGAAAATTTCATTTCATTGTTTGAAAAATTTAGAGCACTGCATTTTGATTGCAAAGTATGAATTATAGACTAATAATAAATATACTTAATTGTTAAAACAGACCTGAAATAATAAAGCTCAGTCGAATATACCACTGTTTTGTCATTTCAATTTCAAAATAGCAGGTGCATTATAAATAAATTTTTACGGTGTTAATAATATGTATGACATAAATTCTTAATGAATCATTGATTTTTATTTCAAATAACATGTTGGTACTTATATATAATACTAGTGGGAACGCCCGTCATAGATGATGGTATTGAAATTGAAATACTGAATGTCTAAAAAAGCTGTTCTTTAGTTTCCATACTGACGGACTGATTGTTGTTTGTTTGCCTCGGCATTTGCGTCACGTCGGAACTGTATATATTGCTTATATACACCGCGGATGCTTAGGTCATAAGAAAATTTCATACCTACATGTGTATATGATAATAATAAAACGTCTACATCTACGCCTACAGACCGTCTGGGCTATTATATATAAGATTTTTATACACAAACTGCGTTATTGACTTATTCCATTAATAACGTTTTTTTATATTTAAGGTGCTGCTGCAGGTGCCTTGTTGACCCCATTATTAGGGCCTTTAGGACCCGTCATCGGCACAGCTGGAGGAGCTCTTGGAGGTGTAGCTAGTCCTTTAGTTAGTGGAATTGTCAACCAACTAGGGTAAGATTAAATGTTGTATGATTTTATCCGGCTTTAGTTATTCTCCAATGCAATTTTTCATAATATATGCAAGATCACCAAGGAAATATAATATAATAGTTGATTCCAAATACTTATTTTGAATTTTAATAGAGATTAGGTAGTTGAATTTCATCACTTTTACGTTTCATATATTTAAATAGTTACTAATAAGCTTTGGTGATTCTCTCTCCACTAATTTAAAATTATTTAATCATACCTACTTACTAAAAACAATGAAAGTTAATCAGGAAATCGCCATATTGTTAAATAAAATGAAAAATAAACTTAATTCATCTATCATTTTATTATATTACGTACTCTTTCTAGCGGCCTGTTTTCTTCGTCTGTGGTTGGTAACCCTGTCCCAATTGCATCATACAACGCATATTTACTGAATGTGCCAGATTACGGGCAACAAGTCGTCTTGTTAAACGCCGCTTCACCTCTTGGATTCAGAAGTATTAGGCGACAACCACAGGAAATCGAAAAACACATTGCATTCAACACGAAATACGAAATCAATACCCCACTATCCTCACAGTTAGGGAATTATTATTTGCATCATGGCAATACAGGACCACATGAAATTGAACAAATTCCAAATACAAATTATTTGAACGCCGAGACTCATGTTGAAGACGATCATATGTATGCAACAAATCCAGAAGAAGTAGAGTATTATCAACCACAAATCGATAAACCGGTTCAAATTGAGGAAAATTTGACTAATGTTCAAGGTCCTGTGCCTTATGATGGACTTGTTACTCATATAGAGCATCTTGCACAATTAGGTATTCCTTTGAATTCAATTGAACAAGTATTGGAGGTTCTGAAGAAAAAGAAGTTTGCGCTAGTGGAAAATACCATCAAGAATAAAGGAAATTATGACGATGATGATAATGAAAGTGCAAAAGAATTGAAAATAAAGAAAGACTGACCGGGTTTACGTTTGGATGAACTTAATATCAAACACTTTTAAGGTGTTAACTTTCAATACTTGGTGATAAGGCAATCATTGTGTGACAATATAACAATAATTGTCCTGCTTCATTTATGTTGTAAAAAATTTTATTATCTCTTAAAAAGTTATTTATATTCTTATCAGATAAAGATTTTATACCCTATAAGAGAATGATCCACGTTTATGTATTGACTGCACAATTTGTTTTATTTTTTGTTCCTGTCAAAAAGCTCATCTTGTTGTAAATATTATTTAAATTATTTATACTCTATATTTATTATGTACATAAAATAAATACCTTAATCTGAATAGCTATGTTTTCTTCATTTAATATCTACTGTGTTCGCTGATATCCCAGTGGTCTTAGGCATCTGCCCCAATTTATTTTCACGATTAAGCGTTAGAAACTTTGAATGATCGTGTCCATGCATTCATTTTTAAATCGACTTTTGGATTTTTGAACCTTGCTACTATACCTATCATCAAGGAATGGCTCATTGATGACGAGTGTTCGTGTTTTAATCTCATACCTGTATCGTATCTGAAAATGTAGATTAAGGCTAAGATTAAGTTAATAACCGTTGCTTAAAATACTTAACCCAGTGATATGCCGCTAAAATTCTATCAACTGGCTCGCACTTTGGTAAACATCAACCTCCAATTTTTGTACAATTATTTTTCACATTATAAAGGAACTATTTTCAATTAAAAAAAATGATCATACTTTTCAAAATTATTTTTTTACATTACATAAATTCATTCCAAATGGTGTTTTGGTTTGAATTCTAAACTTTAATGAATGGTTAAACGAATGGTATGGAATCCCATGAAGTCAGTGGTAAACCTATCAAATTAATGGCCACTAAGTCTGATATATGTCGAATACTTAAATTTACCCTTTTTTCTGAACAAATAATATTCATTAACGAAAATCCTCGTTCCGTCTCTGCAGAACTTATTGCAATTGTATCAATAATATTTTTAGCTTTTCTGACCATTGTTCCAGGAAGTTCATTGCGATTATCTCTTAAAATATTATCGATATAATCTCTGAAATCATTTACATTTATTTTGAACTTCATAATTTCACTTAGAATTCTAATATAACAACGGCCTCAAATTTTTGATTAATTCATATCGGATCAATTATTGTGGTCGTGTAAAAATTCGATCTCGGAATTACGATAATAAAAAAAAAATCGTATTTTAAGAACCGGTTCTCCGAACCAAAATTATTTTAGCAACCAGCTCGACAGACGTAGTGCGAACCCATAGCAGCACATCACTGAATATCACTGAAAAAATTGGATTCAATAAGGCTTGAGAACTTGAAGTTTATATTTTTAGTTATTTGATTTGACCAGCTATTTGTCAAAACACGGACAATGATTCTCATAAATTTGTAATAATAAAACTAAAAATCTCCAAAAACGCTAGTAAGGTTTGATTGAGTTGCTAAAAAATATAGAGTAGTCTAGGTTGAATAAATTTATAATTTTGACATTTTCGCCACTAAAACTATTTCATAATGTCGAATTCCAAAGTTAACTATCAATTTTACTGAACTGAAATAATACATGGAGGCTTAATCTTTTAAACACTATCGTTAGGACTCAATTAGTATGAAAGTCCATAATTTGCATAGTTGTTATTAAAAAATATGTTTGATTATATCCACTTATAACTTGGGGTCAGTCACTGACTCCATTTTCACACATTATTAGTTGATCCATCTCCAAACGCTTCGTTTTTAGCATCCGATCAAATAGTTGGAAAGGAGCGAAAACATCACATTACATCCGTGCCTTTAGATACAAATTTATGAATCAATCAACATAATCTTTGAACTCATTTCGTAAGGCGAATAATGTCTTGACGATCACGACAATTTTAACCCCCTAACGAAAGAGTACCCAAACATTCCGTGATTCAATTACAAAAAACACACCGTTGTAATATTCCTATTGTCAATAGTATTTAATATCTATCTTTCTTTGACCAGGAAACGTCGATTTACGATTTTCAGAATATTACCAATTGCAAACTACAAACAAAGTCTATCAAAACTGAGTTTGAAAAACTCTGCTTTTATTTTCTCAAAATAATGATTAAAATTCTTCAAATAAGTATACTTATTTTTTCACCCACAATCGAAATACACTAATCATCTTTCTCCTAGTAAAAAAATTAAACAGTCGTTTATCGAGAATTGTTAAATCAGTTGCTCAGCTTCTTTTTTTAGGTGGATATATGATTCAATAATGCTACTATGTAAGGACTAGTTGTTTTCTAATATATTTGTTTACGCTGAATAGAATTAATGAAAACATCACAGACATTCATAGCATTGGATACAAACCCTGAAATCGATTAAAAATTAAATATATAAGAGTGTGCATTCAAATACAAATCGAAAAGTTTATAAACGATCTCCTGTTGCAACTAATATATCGATTAAATATGAGAATTCCATTATATTGAGAGAATGAATCATCATAATTCACGTTCTATTTCTGCATTTTTAAATTTCTCTTAGTTACAACATTGCCACCCTTTAATTCGTGTATCAGCCAACAATATGTGAAAGTAAAATTTATGAAATAAAAATTACATAATATTTATTGTTTCACTTTATATAAGACAAAATTATAGTTTATTTGGATTAGTAGCAATTTTCTAGTCAATCAACAAAAGTGAATTATAACAAAGATATCAAAATGAAAGGGGTGAGTTTAATTATATTTTATGAGAACGTTTATCATGTTAACTCACTAGATCAATATTTTTTGTTGTGTATAAAATATAGTATTACATATCAATAATACCTCCATTGTTATTTATTTTACTAAATACATTCAGCCGATAAATCATCGTAAAATAAATAGTCGCGTTAAGTAATTAATACTTATATTCCAAATATTCTAACCAAACAAGAACAATCTTTGCAATGCAGGCCGTCTTTTATCGTATATGTTTAACATAATTTATATCAATGTTACTCAATGTTTTCTTTGTGAGATTTACTTTTGAAAAGATAATTAATAAAATAAAAAAACTATTTAAAACAAATCGAAACAAAACCACTAAATCTAGTTTAGAGAGAAGATAATTTTAACGATTGAATTGGCATTTACTTGGTAGAACTCCATTATAATAGGATGAAATAACAAAGTGTTTAGTTCTACAAAAAATTATTAACTATCAACACCACCTAATAAAAATTTTGTAGAACTAAATACTTTGTTATTTTATCCTATTATAATTTTAACGATTTTCGAAAATTTTACGGCATATAAGGAAGACTCTTTGACTCGAAGACCCCAGAGTTTAGATTGAAATATATACGATTCATATTTTTAAATAAATAAAACAGTTTATCTGATATATTTTGGCAATTTTTGGCTGCCAGGAAATTATCGTTTGCGTAATGATATATATATTTAGAAATAGTTTTAGAGTATTGTGTTTTAAATCTGTGTTCTAATATTATAAATAAAACATAAAATTTTAGACAGTTTTGGAAATATCTAAGTTAAAAATACTTCTTGAATAATTTGTTTATAATGTTGTTATTTTATTCTTTCAGGTTGTCGTAATTACCGTTTTACTTCTAGCAGAATTCTGCAATGCAAAAGCCCTTATTAAAGCAGAAATTGATTCAATACAGTCTAACGAGATTCCGCATTCCAACCGTCATACATATATCGAACCGATTGATTCGACTGCATCTAATTCTGCAACCAAACAATCTGTCACGGCAAGCGTACAGAACTTTCTATCTTCACCGGTAGCCCAATCGATCCTTTCGAATCTGACAATCCAGAATGTCCTAACTGAATCAACGATTCAAGGAGTCTTAATGAACCCTGCCGTTCAAACAGTACTGACCAACCCGGTCATTCAGAGTCTTTTGACGAATCCTCAGCTACAAGGCTTGGCTTTGCAGGCTCTCTTTTCCGTTTTGCCGAAAGTGACAACTCCTATGACGCCCGCTGCTAAGCCACCGAGGCCCAACAGGCGTCCATCAAGGCCTGGATCGAATTCAAGGCCTACTCAGAGAACCATTTTGGAACTTGTTTTAGGTGGATTAGGTGAGTGTTTCAATACCTATTATTTATTTGATTTCTTTATGGACATTACCGACTCCATTACCTTGACACGAGATCTTCCTAATGGAGGCGTGTAGTCGAAATATAATAGGTATATATTAACGAGAATATAATACTAAATACAGTAAATTATTATAATATATATATAATACATTGCACTTTTCCACCTACTTAAGACCAACTTTAACAAAATTAAGTATGTATACAATGCACTGTATTTTAAATGGGAAATAATTTTAAATATAACCTATTGTAGCGTTAAAATAACTGGTATTAGATGACATTTCAAAGTAAAATTAAAATAGTTAGCCTTTCGTTACCTTTTTTTACATAAAAAGATTCTGGGTTCAAGTTCTAACAATATCACTTTTAAGGTGTTAACTGTCAGTTCTTGGTGGAAAGACATTATATTTTTAAAAAAATAAAACACAATTCATTTGTAGTACTTCCACATATTTATAATGATGCTCGTGATGAGCGAAACCGGTCCTGATCATTATAAATATGTGGAAGTAGTACAAACGAATTGTGTTTTATTTTTTTTAAACTAAAATATCAATGGCTTTTCTCCTAGAGCTAAAATGTTAACAGTTTTCTGTAATTCCAAATATTATATTTTATAATGGCAACAAATTAAATGGTCTGAATAAAATTATTATACGTCAGAATGGAAGGTTAGGTGAGAAATACTGACCATACATTATTTATTCTGCCCTCTGTAATTCTGACCGATACCTTATGACCATTTAATATAAACTCTGACCAAACCGGATTAAAAATTATGACCGAAACTCAATTAAAATTCTGACCAGAAAAACGCGAGCCTTGTATAATTTGTCTTTACTTTGGTGTAAGCCGGCAGAATATAATTTTCATGTAAACTTTAAAGTTTGTATGAGAAAGCGCAGAAACTACACCTCCGAATCAATAAGTGAATAATAATTTATTATTCTGTATAATTTATTAATGTGTTTTATTTCGTTTTTCCTTCTATTCGAATTTTGAAACAACGAAAAATGTATTTGCTTGTTCACAAGGAAAACAATTTTCTCTTTTTAGATGAAATAATGCGGTTGATGCAAACCCAGATCAATCGAAGGTTCCCCAACAGAAGATGGTAACCTTTCAAGAGCGATCAACAATGAAACTATTAAATAAATTTATATAATATTTCATAGTGACAGGAAAATAATCTTAATTCATCATTATCATAAACATCGATAATTCTCGACGCCGTTTTATTTAGTCTAATGCTATTTATTAAAACTACTTCTTATTGTAATATTAATAATTTATTATAACTTGTATGCATAATTACTGTATTTATGATACTTAAACGCTTTAAATTATAAACAAAACTGAAAAATTAATTTGGTTTAATTACGTCTGTTTTAAAACAGCTTTATACAATATTATACTATATTTTAAAGTGACACATTAAAAATTCTCCGTTCTAGAAATATCACAAAGATTACATTATACTATGTAGCATTGCAATTGTCAAGAAACGGAAAAAAATAATCGAAAAAAGGAAAAGACACTTGTTGGTGGTATTTTAAAATTAAATCAAAAATATTTACGTTTACATATATATTTTCTTGGCCAAAATTGAATAGGTATTAATTTGGACTGGATAAAACTACGCTAGTCGGTATCTTGGCCGAGAAGTAGCTCTTTTGAGATTTCTACCTACTTGTTGCGCAGTGAAAGGTTCGAATCCTCGGATTACATATTTTATAAATCGATTTTTAAACCGATGTAAATGATGTTTTCATTCCTTCTCGACCATTCCCTATCGGATCCTGAAAACGAGATGTATAGAAATACTACACCTTTCTTAATCGCATCCTTTTATCCTTCATTCTACTAATACATTTCTCACTGACGAGATTTCCATTCGGAATCGATATGATCCACATTAAGAACAAAAGTGGTTTAATATATAATATATATGACCTTGTCGTTGGTGAAAGAAGATGGTTACCTAGATTCGCAACACAGAATAAATTTAATTAAAAAAAAACTATTGGTCAAAGTGCAAAAAAATCTACTTATCTTGAACTTGTTTCTACCTACGACTTATGATGTTTGCGTAAAAAAGTGGCACACATTTTGCGTCATCACACATTAAGGACCGAAACTAGGTATTTGGTAATAAAATAATTATTACCATTGTCCCTTACTAACAGTTATTTTTTAATCAACATACCACGGTATGAAGATATTTATTGTTTTTTACTTCGGTCTTGTGAGACGATAGATGCAAGGGCTTCTTCTTTTCCCACCACCAACCGCTGTGTACATGCACCCAATGTTTCATGATCGCCTTTCTCAGCGCTATCCATAGAAAATGACGTCTACCCCTCGAATTCATAGCCCGAGCAGAACTTCACGGTACCGATAGTTGCAAGTGCTGTCGGACGCATCGATCCTTTACCAAGAGACTCAGACCTATTCAATGATGACCTTTATTCATTTTTTTTATGTTAATGTGTGAGACAGACTTTGAAGTAAAATGAGTATTCATTCCAATTTACTATTACAAAGTTTATTGTAATCATATTTGATTAGAGTCCCCACTTGATCGTAATGTGTTGTTGATTTAAAGAAAAATGTATTTTAGTTGTCCAATCGCGTTGGACGTTTTTTTATCATAACAACGTCAAGACTGTCCCAGGAGCAATGACATACTATTTGGTTACTATGTACTAAAACAATTACTGTCATGGGAAATTTTTATGAATCTATTCACTCTTTGTATGACGCCGTGAATAAATAACGTTATTTAAACTCTTCCAGAAATACATTCTCTAAGATATGTAAATGGTTGTAATACGAATAATAACAACATAATGTTAATTACAAACTATTATGTACTAATCAAGTATTTAACAATTTTAATACGTTCTTAAAAAAACACGCAGCTATGATTTGAACGTGTTAAAAAATCATATAATATTGACATATTTTTACTGTTTTTATAACACCTCGCGAATTATTGTCCGTGTCATGAAAGGTAAAACCGTCGTTCGAAGTTCATTATAACATGTTTTATTTGAATTTATTTATTGATCTTTCGATCCGAATTGATTGAAAACCTTTTTAATTTCTGTTGAAACCAGACAACACTGAAAATATTTGAACTTCTTTGCCTAAAAGTTATAAAAACAACAGTGGTAAAATTAAAATAGAAGATCTTTATAAAATATTTTACTGGAAGATTTTTCAATACATATAACTACCGCTTAGTCAGTAATCCGTACCAAATAAATTTAAAAGAAAAAAATAATTCATAAAAACTAATTTGAACTAAAAATATATTTTCATAAGACCCAAGGATAAAGAAAAACGAGGACAATGCGAAACAATCCAGAAACAATTATTCAGTCACCAAGAAACTACATATTTTCACACGAATTATTTGCTCCAACACGATGTTTTCTGATGTATAATCTATTTAATATAAAAATGAAAATTTGTTTGTTTGTATGTCCTCTTTGCAATCCTTTACCATTCATCTGATTTTTATCAAACTTTGGCGAGTTGTTGAGCGCACATCCGTGTAGGTTTCTGAAGAAAAAAAATTAAATCTAAAAAAAGACTCAAAATATCTACAACTAGCGACATTTCTGAACCAAATGAAAAAAAAATATCGTATATCCAAAACAGAGGTCTGCACGGGCCCGGGATTGGCCCGCGGACCTTTACCCGACCGAACCGTGGGCCGGGCTTGGGCTGGTAAAGACAATTCAGATTCGGGGTCGGGTCGGGCCCCGGTAAGGAATTCAAATTTAAGAGAAATATGTTGTACTATGTTCGGGTCATGAGTCAGTCATAAGGCAATAGTTTTCATAACTTAAATAATTTATTTCATATGTGCTATGAATATCGTTCTAAATATGGCAACAATAACATATATTGTTTGAAAAGTATAAATGAATTACTTTATTAAAAAATAAACCAAGCTTTTTTCGGTTTGAGAAAAATAAATCTGGGCTTCGGGTCGGGTTCTGGTAACAAGTGTGATATTGAAACTTGGGCTCGGGTCGGACTGTGCCTGAAGATGACGGGCACGGACCGGTTAATTTTATGAAATTTTGGCCAGTGCAGACCTCTAATCCAAAAGCACTTCAATAAACAGAATTAAAACACAAACTTTTTCTTTGAGTGTCATTGCAACGCATGCCGGGTCATCACTGGTATTTTAATAATAATATTCATAAAATTTATTGATTGGGTTTTTTATTAGTATCTTTCTTCACACGATTTTCTATGTAGCAATGATGCTATTTTTTTAAATAACACGGTTTTTCAAATTATGGGAATCCATCTTCGATTTTTCTATGTATTATCACTTTTTTACATGGGTTTTGCTGGAATATATCCACCGTGTAAAAAAAACAGATGATTGAATACAATAGTGAGCTTTTATGATCTTGTAGATCTTTTATGTTCTGTTGCTCGACACAAATATATACTAAACGAGGGCTCATGATGGGTTATAAAAGGAAATGCTTACATTTACTGTTTTATCTAAATGTAATATGTCTTTTTTTATCTCTTAATTAAAATTTCCAATACAAAGGGCTTGCAAAGACTCATTTAAAACTAAATTCTCAAACTTAGTTTTAAGTTTATATATGTATGGTATCACAAAATGTGGTTTCGTACAATTAAATGATATTTATAACATAGTATTTCCTTTTTTAAAAACCTACTTTAATACTGTCGTATTCGGTACGCATGCCCATTGTTTTGAATTTCAATACGGTACATAAATGCAAAGAAAGTAATAAATGAAAATCCGATTTTTTTTCTTTTTTGTTTTAATACTATTTCTGCTTGTATTTATTTTTTATATATTTATACTTCTCTTTCATGAATCAAGTACATTTTCTAGTCTTAGTTTGCATCTCAATCTATGCGGATGAATCAAAAATTAATTAATTATTTATACGGTGAATTATATAGTGTTTATTACCTGAGTATGGACTAAAGAAAACGTCATGAAACATGTTTTACAAAATTCCAAAAACTTTGTGGCACTTTTAGGAGTTTTATTATCAAAATGTGTTATTTTTATTTATTTAATAAATAGTTACCAGTAAACAACGAATTGTATAATTGGTGACATAGTTCTTTTAATATACAACAAAATAATATTCGTTGTACTTATGTAATAAAAAAGATTGCTGAATTACATCAAAGTTTCTCTGTTTAATGTTATTCAGTCGATGGCTGTTAACAGTGAAGCTTAAGAATAAGCGAAACACTTAAGTTTTTGTCAAAGTGACATCTATTGATAAAACAAATATAGAGGAATTTGTTTAAATTGACGATGTGAATAAGTGTGAATATCCTTATCTTGCGACACTTTGAGAGAGCTACCTATTAAGAAAAGGGTCGAAAGACAGTTTAATTGATTTCCTGTTTCAGTATGAATTTAAAAGTGAACCTGTGATGTATCGTGGTTATTTAACATGCTTAAATATGTCAGAAGTGCCCGTAGAAAGTTGTCATTAAATAAGCATTATATTTTTAATAGGTACGTGTGTAAATAATACTGTGCTATGAAACTAATCTAGGAGATTTGCCGAAAAATTTGGTTATTTAATATCAGAGTGCATAACTATAATACAATAAATGACGTTCATAAATATCTTTTTTTTTAAATAAAACACAATTCATTTGTACTACTTCCACACATTTATAATGATCAGGACCGGTCATCAGTTGATAATGCTCGTGATGAGCGAAACCGGTCCTGGTCATTATAAATATGTGGAAGTAGTACAAATGAATTGTTTTATTTTTTAAAATATAATGTCTTTCCACCAAGAATTGACAGTTAACACCTTAAAAGTGATTCATAAATATCGTTTGCTATTCTGATTAAAGAAGTAGTATTATTCATAATTATGTAGGTATTTTAAATTAAAGATAAGACGAATAAACCAAAATTTCGGCATTTGAGTAGGTGCAGTATCTTTCAAAATTAAGCTTTAATTGATAATCATGCTTAAAGGAAGAAGGTTACTATGGCAAGATTACGTGTAAATGTATTAATAATTTTGAATTCATATTTACAGTGGCGTAACTCCAACTCAGAGCCCTCTCTATAAACTTTTTAGTGGGACTATTTCAGTCATAAATTCTTTGTTAAATCCCTTATTTCGGCTCTAAATTTAAAGTCTCTGCTTCTTTTAATAAAAGATTTACGTCCCTCAATTAACTAGGACCTTAGTTTTGTATTTGGATACATAATTCGCTAAATATAAAAATAATCGTCGGCCTATAATGCAAAGCTCGAAGATATCTCAAAAAATTACATGTTTATAAGAAATATTAAACATGAAGGAAAGACTTTATGAACTTTTACATCCATACTCTATTTATACCACATAATACAAGTATTTTTTTCTTTTCCAGATAATGCTATTGACAAAAAGAATTTTGGTTGTTTTGTCTATATGGATAATTCAAACATCCGCAGTACCGTGGAAATATGGATTAAAATTCCCAGAATCAAATACTCATAATTCAATTACAAACCATGAAAGAATTCAGGTTTCAACAGCTTTTTCCCCCAGAGATGTTTTTCAGTCAATTGGATCAATATTGAATGAACAAGTCAGCGAAAATGGCGGCGCAATGTTTAATTTCATTTTGTCGCAATTACAAACATTAAATGTTGTAAAGAAAAACAATCTAGTAAAGGATAACGCCCTTTCTTCCGATTTGAAGTCGCTCAATATTCCTAAAAATCGTACAACACGTTTGGTGAACTTCGCTATTGATTTGTTAGGTAAAATATAGTTTTCATATTTATTTATGATGTATTTTTTACATACACAATTGTCATTTTTAATATTCTTCAAGGAAAAATCGGTTTTTATCAGTTATACACGGTGTATCATATTAAAATATTCCCGTCATATCACTTGTTCATCTTACTCTAATATATTTTCAAATAACTTGACACAAACTTTCGAATGTTCGTTGTCATTGCATTATGTCAGTCAACCCAAGGTATACCAATACGTGATATCTTTCTACATATGTATCAGAATATGACTAGATATGGCATGTTACAGACGACTTGTTTAACTGTGATGAAAATTTAAAAACGTAAGTCTATAATTTTTTAGAATGGTATTCGGTGATGAAACTACATCAATTTTCGATATAGAACTCAAACCTTTTGTTAATTCAAACATGGCAATTGATTGCTATTGCACATACCTTTTCGATACACGGAATTCACATATGAAATCTTAAATTAAATCTTTAATATTAAGTACCTACCGAATTTAAAAATGATTTCCGGAACATTAAAGATATTGTTTATTTTAGTTAAGTTGAGCCAGCCTTTTCTTGGACCACGGGGATTTATAATTTTGGTGACAATTATACGACCCATTCTTGTGGCAGTGGGAATTTCTGTGATGAACAATGGTGCAAACTTGATGAAAAACTTCATGAATCAAGAGTAAGTTCTCCTAAAGCAATATGATATATCTGTATAGAATAAAATAACTCTAAAAGCAGACATATTATTTATATATTGCAACATATTATATTGAAAAGAACTCTGCATATTACACGTTCCACGTTGTATTCTAACAGGACCGCAGTATTTTGTGTTTTGACGCAGCAGTGATATGATGGACTCTGTAGGTATATAAAAACGATACAAAAAATAAAAACATCAATCTATTTGTTTCACAATGGATAATATTGTATTAGCTGTTACTTTACCTTGAATAATACAATCATATTTTACGCACTTTTATTTCAAAGTATCCATTTAAGAAAAAAAATATTTTTTCTTGAAAGCTGACTTTTACAATACAGTTTCAGTTATCATATCAAATCTTACTTTTGTGTTTTAGCATACCTTTGATATGTGTATCTTCTTTCATTTTAGACCCATATTGGATTCCAATCTGCTAAAAGATCCGTCATACGAGGCATATCCAGTTTTCATTCCGGGATATGGATCTTATATTTTGTTATCAGATGCCGGCTCTTTGGGACCACCCAACATAACTACTGACGAAGAAACAAAAACCTTTGAGTCAACAACTCCTAGTACAAGCACAATTGCAACAGTTGATGTAACAAAGCCAGCTCTTGATAATAATAAAACAGCATCGGTTTATATGAATACTAGTGACAATACGACGGCCAAGGACAATAACAAAAATACAGATGCATTAAACAAAAGTATAAATAATAAAACTTCTGATATAAATGCACAAAATATTGAGTCACTATTTTTAGGTCAGACTCATCTAATTCCTATTGTAGATAGACCGCATATATTTGAGAACACAAAGGATTTGTCTGAAGCTGATTGGAGTGGTGAAACTGATGCAGTATTGAGAGAAAATATAAAAGAAATTGTTGGCACTAGAATGACCGTTAGATCAATAAAGAAAAGAATTATATTGAACATTTTGAAGAGAATAGAACAAACTGTTTTAAATATGTGAAAACATAACCATAATAAATTTGGATTATTGAGATTTTGTATACTTCCATGTATTTTGTCACTAACGACCCGGGTTTCGCCTTTCGGCATCTTCAGGCATTCGAGCGCACGAATGGACAAAATACATGGAAGTGTACAAAATCTCAATAATCCAAATTTAATATTGAAATTCCATCAAGCACCCTCAGTCGATGTCTTAAATTATAACCATAATAATAAAATTATTATTGAATGTTTTATGCCAAAAATTTACAGTCCACTGGTTGACTAAAACTGATTTATTATAAAATATAATCCAGTTCTATAATAGTGATACTTTGATATTGTGAAACAATAAAAGTAAAATTATATTTAGATTTCGTAGGATGATTCCTACTTATTTTCATGCAATTTTATAATTATGTTTAAATGGCGGCGTATTTATTCTTTTATCGTATTATTTATTTCAAATTTTTTATATTATGAAACTATTGAATCGTAATTATTGGTGAATTTTCTTTTATAAATTGCTGTAATTTTATAATACTATATGATATATGCTTTGTTTTTTTAAATTACAAAAACATTTTCTCAGAATTCTGAAATTATGGAATGGACGTTTTCTGCATAATCAATTAATCCACCTAGCTACTGTATAGCAATGACATGTGATAAGCCTAATATTAAGTTTACCATAAAAACAATTTTTAATTTAGTAAGCTTAACTTTAAAAGTACAATAAAATATACCTATTGAATGTTTTAATTATACATTACACCCATATATATGCTTTTACATGCTTGTAATAAAAAACACTATTAAATTTTACGATTATTTTTAATTTATTTAAAATTTAAACAGTAATAACCATGAGTCCATTCGTGTGCTCGAATGCCTGAAGATGCCGAAAGGCGAAACCCCGGTCGTTAGTGACAAAATACATGGAAGTGTACAAAATCTCAATAATCCAAATTTAATATTGAAATTCCATCAAGCACCCTCAGTCGATGTCTTAAATTATAGAAAAAATATCTGTCAATAATACAAATCAAAATAGCCACTAATGATAACATGTTAGACTATCGATGCATATTAGGACTAACATGATCCAATACAAACGTCGGTGACCCCGCTCGAAGTCCTCGAGTGCGACCATTTGAATCAAAAAATCTCATTTATTTACAAATTTCGAAGCTCTTTATTTGGGACGTACGACATTTATTAATATTAATACTACAGTATTATAACTAATTTACAGACGACAGTTATGTATTATTTAATAAGCTATGTCGCTGTTCTACTCGAACAAAACGATCAATTAATGCATTGGTCATCTATGACTCACGGTAGTGCGCGGGTCCAATTTTCACAGGAGTCGATTATCATCTGCTTCAATTAACTAATGCTCTGTAATACCAAGAGTCACGAGAATATAAGTACTCAAGTTTCAAAATAGATTGAATGTGAATGACTTTAATATACGCCAATTAAAAACGTCTGCAAATATTCTTTCATCTAGCAAGATTTGAATATAGTGCCTTTTGTCATACGAATGCCATTCGTGGTGCCCTTCTAAGTAAAAAGATTGCTAACCACTGCCCTGGAACCTATATCGTTACTGCTTAGCAATATGGTTATCGAAAAAAAAGAAAAATATATTACAAATACTAAAGACCGCGAATAATTAATATTTTAATATTACCTACCTATATATTTATGTATCCAATATGTATAGGTATAACGTTGTTTAGTTTTTAGCAGTTGGTGAACACGCCCGATAAGATAAGAAAATGGCTACCACGCAGGTGTAGGTGGAATGTCGGCAAATGTCAGCACCCGTAGAGAACTATACTTTTTCAGCACCTGACATCTTTCACTTTTAAAGATATGCGTCTGTCATTTTAATTTCATTGACAAGGAATAATTTCGGTAGGATATGAATATCTCGTGAAATATCAACATTCGGCTACCCTTACATCTGCCAGAGGGCTCTAACTTTTGTATTGACGTCACCTTTGGTTATGTCAAATAATGTAAACGAAGTTTTAAATGTCAAATCTTTCATTTCAGGTCGCTGGGATGTCGTCGTCCGCTATTTATATTCTCGATGTAAAGGGGAAGGTGTTGATATCCAGAACGTATCGCGGGGATATCGAATTAGGTGTGATTGATAAATTTATGCCTTTACTTATGGAGAAAGAAGAGGAAGGACTTCTGACACCGCTGTTGCAAACTAATGAATGCACATTCGCATATATAAAGACAAACAATCTGTATATAGTATCTACGACGAAAAAGAATGCCAATATTGCTTTGATTTTCGTATTTCTGTACAAAATTGTCGAAGTTATGACTGAATATTTTAAAGAATTGGAAGAGGAGAGCATTAGAGATAATTTTGTCGTAATTTACGAATTACTCGATGAACTTATAGATTTTGGCTACCCTCAAACAACGGACAGCAAGATCCTACAGGAATATATAACACAAGAAGGTCACAAACTCGAGATGCAACCTAGGATTCCCATGGCCGTGACGAATGCTGTGTCTTGGAGATCGGAAGGAATTAAATACAGAAAGAACGAGGTATTCCTCGATGTGATCGAATCAGTTAATCTCTTGGCCAATTCAAATGGAAATGTATTGAGAAGTGAAATCGTGGGGGCCATCAAAATGCGGGTGTACCTTTCCGGAATGCCAGAGTTGCGTCTTGGATTAAACGACAAAGTTTTGTTTGAAAGTACGGGGCGTGGAAAATCAAAGTCGGTTGAATTGGAAGATGTGAAATTCCATCAATGCGTCCGGTTGTCTCGATTTGAAAACGACAGAACCATATCTTTTATTCCACCGGATGGTGAGTTTGAATTAATGTCATACCGACTCAACACTCACGTGAAGCCTCTCATTTGGATTGAATCGGTCATCGAGAGACACGCCCATTCCCGCGTTGAATATATGATTAAAGCCAAGTCACAATTCAAAAGGCGTTCCACTGCTAACAACGTTGAGATTGTGATTCCGGTACCGCCTGATGCCGATTCACCAAAGTTTAAAACCACCATAGGTAGTGTTAAATACACGCCAGAACAAAATGCGATCACGTGGTCTATCAAATCTTTCCCCGGAGGCAAAGAGTACTTAATGAGGGCACACTTTGGATTGCCGTCTGTTGAATGCGAAGACACCGACGGGAAACCTCCCATACAAGTCAAGTTTGAAATACCCTACTTCACCACCTCCGGGATACAAGTGAGGTATTTGAAAATTATTGAGAAGAGCGGTTATCAGGCTCTGCCGTGGGTCCGATACATCACCCAGAACGGTGACTATCAACTGCGTACTAATTGAAATTGACGCATGTTACATTCCAACTTCATTGCTGCCTTTACTTTTCCATAATAAGACTATAAATTTGTAAATGTATTTTTGATCATTCACCCAATTATTGTAAAGAATTAAGGGGATGTCGGTGTCATTAAATTGAAAGCATTTCTTTGAACTATAATTTTATTTCCAATTAATTGGCTGAATAGTGTTTTGTATCTTTATCATTTACCCGTAGTTACATATATAAGAATACTTTATAGCGAACATGTGACAGGCAATATTCATCAAGACAAAAGACAACTAATCTGTCCCAAGATTTTAATAATGTTAGTTTTTATCTTTTCATTGGAAAATATCGGTCAACTGTTTCATTGTAGATTTTTGAGAAAAATGCTATTGTAATTTCGTTGAAACTGCCATTAAAGAGCTCATTTAGGCACGACCTGTGCCCTTGGCAAGTAATCCATATTCAATATAAATTTAACAATACAATGAAATTCTTATCAATCAACTCTATATGTGTACTTTGATTATAACAGTTTGCGAGTAACATATTTGTAATATGGAGTATGCTGTGTTTCCGTAGACTGCAATAATGCATTACGATTAAAATTTAATCTCAAATATATTTTAAAATTCGAAACCATGTTACTTTGTTATTCACAAACCTTGTCTAAACTGGTAACGGTTTTCTAAATGAAAAGAAGTTACCTTTTGTATGTAAAAATAATAACTTTTTTTAAATGCTGTAAATTGAATTTTGAATCTATTTTTGAAGATATATATATATATAATATACATATATACTTGAAAAGTAACAGAAATTCAACACCAATAAATCTGGTACAAAATTCTCAGTTGTACAATCATTATCTTATTATCTTTAAGTGCCACTGTTATTTTTAAATCATTAATTCTATTAAATTCCACTCTAGTTTATGAGTCTATGCATATTAATTTTAACAGTGAACATTATGTAGTTATTATAGATAAATTCTGATGAAATGTGTTTTCAAATGCTTTTTGCGATCAATTTCATTCTAAATTATATGGACTTATGATTCTATTCATAGTGAATTTTGCAAAATCAAGCTTTATATTTAAGATTCTTTGTGTATACCTTATTAACCTTGTATTTTAATGATTTATTGTTATATTTAGATATATTAAATTATGGTTTGTATTAAATTGACAATTTGAAATGGTTTAATCAAGCAAATGATGAATTTTCAGGTGCTATCTATATATTCGTTTCGAAAAATTACCCAGCCTGCAAATAGCAGTGTATTATCAATTAACGTTTGATTTTAGAAGGACAAAATTCTTTAAATACGGTAATTCATTCAAAAACAAAGAAAATCAAAGCGATTTGACTAAAACGACTCAATATAAAAAATATTTAAACCATGTAAAATTGAACGACGGATATATCTTTCCGTCCGTTACCTTGTTCTTTGTTAAGATCTTTCGGGATTCCAGTTGTATCGGCAAAACTTCTAATGCGGTTCCTTCTAATTTCCAGAATGTTTTTAAGTATTAATTTATCATTTAAAAATAAAAGTCCATGTTATATAAATGAATATTGTTAATCTTTATTTGACCTCAACGGTAATGTTATACATAAGCGATACATTAGCAAGGAAAATCACTTTCAGTTTTCCGTCCAGGTACTTAAACAAATTGAAAAATAAACACGATAGACAAAAATAAACTGTTCATTTAAATATCTTTATTATTTGTGTGGTAGGTTTTTCCAATCAACAATTTTTAGCAGAGCCGCCATTCATCTAAGAAATGGGTTAGTTTCTCTAGAACTCCAGAATAATTTTGATTCGTGAAATGAAATAGGCAGAGAACTCGAGTATATCTGCATAAATCTATATTAATATCTTCTTGAGATTGTTGGTATGGAAAAAAAGATTGAATTGAAGCGTGTAAAATAGTTCACTTGTATTAGATAAAATATGCTCTGGAAAAATTATTGATTGGTACAAAAGAATAATTCACAAAAACTTTTTACATGCATAAGATTACATTGTCTTTCAAACAGGAATTCATTCCGTTTGTGAAAACGTATTCAGGTACAATTGTTAATATCATTCGACTGCCTGTAAAGTTTATTGATTAAATAAAATAGGTGTTTTAGCCTGAATAAAATTATCCTCAGTCAAGATGTTAACTGAATTACAATAATTTGTATTGACTACTCTTAATATTATTCATTGACGCCAGAATGATATTATTTTATAGTTTATTCTCACATGGGTTTTCATTATAATGCATTTTTGAGAAGTTAGTTGACGTTAGATCAAAATTGGCAGGGTTCTCTTATTACAGCATTGTGAAACGAATGTTATTGCTTGCGGTGGACACTCGTGGGGATCGATCCATGTATCAGTCGATGTTGCCAACAACTGATCAAAAACAAACAGTTGATGTCTGCGTTAAATTTTTGCCGCATGGTACTCCAAAACCACAGTTTACTCAAGTAACAAACCATGTATTGTTAGTGTGTCAAAGGTGTGCAGCACTTTCTACTATAAATGGAGTTTTATTCAGGTTAATCGTTAACAATTACAAAATAAAATAAATATACTTTTAGATTGAAAAACAATAGATGAGATAATGATTGTTTTCACTATTACACAACCCAATCAAATTATTGCGTCAAATAAAATGACACTCATAAAATATTAAAAAATATTAATTTAGAATCCAGATGATTGACTGGGAGAACTTTCTAACAACAAATTGGAATCAGCAACAATGGGTAATTTCAGGCAATATGCAGTTTTTTTTATATAAGCTACATTATAATAGTGCATTAGAATTCAGAAAAGATTATGTCAGTAAAATCAATTATCTTGTCATTCCCCATAAAAGTAAAATCTGGTGTACATTTTATCAATGAAATTTTGAAATTGAAAAACAGCCAGCATACTTATATTCCTTCAATGATGTGGGCATTTTTTACACCATTCAAACTGGTTTTACAGTCTTAACAAGCAGTGAAATTTGATACCTAGTATACTTAGTAAGATAAGAGTCGGGCAGCGTATTTTGCCTTATTGAAGGATGATATGGAATGGAGCTTTGTGGGTGGCAATGAGAATTCAACGTAAATGACAAGGAGGATCTGTGCACTCGTAGATATTTATTATCTACAAGTGTTTCTAATGATTAATGATATACAAACCTATTTACAGGACAGGATATGTCAGTGAATTGTATGTAGACATTTTCACTTTAGTAAATTGCGTCAGTAACAGAAATCTCATTTTCACTATTCAACAACACAGGTATGGTTTTTAAATGTTTTCCTTTGATAGTTAACACATAAAAAGTGAATATATAATTCGGAGTATGATATCGAATGATTTTATGCTCCTGAGAAATTAATAAATTTTTCAAATTGCAATAATTAGGAATAAATAAAAATAATGAAACGTCAGTAAAGTTATTACTAATTCGTTTTCTGATATATAAATACTACATTGATATTAATCAAATACAACTATTCTAGTCTAAAAATGAATAGCTCAAATGCTTTAAGGTTAATTTCATGTGAAGCTACGTAGACTTCTGAATTTAAAACAGTTAAAGTATTTTCTAAATACGGCATAACCGAAAACAATAATATCCTTCCGTATGATTATAAATATTACTATTGTTTTAAATGGCTTTTAGCCTTTTGAAATATTTTAACAACGCCTACTTAACTACTTGAAATGTCTATAATAAATTACGCTAGATACAACATTATGTTATAAAATTGACCTTTTTTATTGAAATGACAAGATAAACAAAACTTTTGTGTCAATGAACGATAGAATAGTAATCCAAAAACTGTGAGAGAAGAAAGCAATGTTTTGTTGTATTATTTTGGAATACAATGAATAGGTACGAATGACTACAGCAAGAATAAAAAATGCACTGTGGAGATCATGAAATATACAGACAAAAAAATTGAATGATTCAACAACTAATATACAAATAAAATCCAACATAAATAAACACTGATAGGATATGTACCTATTTTAATTTGCAATATGTTTTATTGAACGACATGATAGAAAGAACAGCTAATCAATAGAACTAATGCGATGATATATAAAATAAAACCAACTTTAATTATTTCCTAATGTTTATCAGCATTCAGTATCTGCCTTTTCTAACTTTGAATCATTCTTGGGCCTTCTTCACTGACTTGATTTTTTCTATAAGCTGTTAGAGAAAGTTGTTATGCCAAGACATGTAGCAAACCATAAGTCAGGTGTTTAACCTCACTTTTCGTGTTAAAAAAGGACTTGGTAGTAAGTTAATCCTTCTATTTGTACTTCTCTTTCATAATCGTGATCGAATAAGGTTGGTAAGAGAGTATGAAAACATCACATCTTTTGGATACAAATCCATAAGACTATTGACAGCGTTCATTTGGGAATTTGAACCCTTGACTGCACAATCGAGTAGGATGAAAACCCTAGGTGTTGCCATTCGGCTATGGGGCTTGGAGAGGAATAGTATTTCAAAATAAAATAGTTCCTATTTATAGCTTCATTGAAGCGGCAGTAATATTCATGATTAATTGAAATTATTGACCCGAATTAAATTTAAAGCATTCTTATTGCACCAAAATATAAATAATTCTAGATATCTATCGAATAAGTGATGTTACGATCTATGGTAAAAAGGCTATTCTAACATTGTAGAAGTCCGCCACAAAGTGCATCTATATATTTATCTATACAATTAAGACATCTATAATAAAAACCATATAAAATTTAGCATCGCCATAATACCAAAGCGATAATGTAGTGCCATTAAATAGAACAGACAAACAATAATTAGATAACCAGAGAACATAACTAATTGCTAAATTCTTACATCAATAAAAATACAAAATATATCCTAGCATGATAAAAAAGATTGATCGTGAAAAAAGGTTATCGATTCACTTAGAACATAGACTAAAGCGAAACACTTATAACTGAAGTCTAGTCAAAGTGTATTAAAATGACAAGTAGATACAATTAATGAGAATTAATTCAGAGGAAATATAGAATGACATGTTAAAAATTGATTCAATACAAATAATCAGAAGTTGATCCATTCAATAACTACTATTATTTTAGTTTTCTATAAATAAAATGGTCTGTTAGAAGAATGAAAATTTGTTTGCATTACGTAGTTGCATTCCTCAATTCGACTCAGTATTTAACAAAACAAACTTTTTGAAAAGCTATGGATATAGTGACCAATACAATTAATATAAGCAGAATTAATTTTTTAATGATTATTAAGTACTTGTTAAATAATACAAATTTAAATTATACAGGACCACACTAAGAATTATTATATTTTGAAATATTACAGAGTAAAAATAATATTCAAAGAATTAATAAAAAAATACATTTTTCTTGTGACACGAGATAAATATTAATAATAAACTAAGATTTCTGAACGGGTATCTAGGGTAAAAAAAATCAAATTCATAAGCTGCCTTATGTTTAATCTTTGATATATCAGAAATATACGGCATATCATCTATTGACACATTTTATAAAAAGAAGTTCTTGCTTTTACATCCATGTAAAACTCAGTCAAGTCATAAAGTTACATTCTAACTTAGGATCCTATTGTGAAGTTGAAAGTAAACCTCCCCAATCAGTGGATCAGTCTCAGTGTTCGGAATTCAAAATAAAAACAAATAAGGTGATAAATAACCTTGCATCAAAAAAATATTTGGTTTGAGATCAGTTTATATGAATTTAGCGTCATAGATGGTGAAAAATTCTCGTTACAGTCTCATGCTGAAAATCATCTTCAACTGTGTGCAATAATTTCTTCAAATTTTCAATCATTCATAAATTTAAGCAATCTAAACTACATAAGATTTGCGAGTAAAAAATACTTATAATAGACCAAAATATAAAATGCCTTACTTGAATAGAATTAAACATTAAATGTACATTTTTGGTATAATATACAAATACAAACTAGCCATGTTGACAGTATAAATCAACAGTTAATTTTTGAAACATTAATGAAAGTTATTTTACGCCAATAACAGAACACCTCTGATGTCATTAATAATAAACATAATAATATGGATCCTGCACTTCTGGTTAACTAATGTTACATTATTTGCTATTTAACACGGCACTATAGGGTAGGTATCTCGATATTTTAATAACTAGTTTAGGTATTAAATAATAGCTAATATTATCTATTTAGGATGATGCTTGCTGGAACTTTGATTTGAACTCAAACTGATCAAAATCACTATTGTGTTTAGAGCATTCCATCACTCAGAAAGAGCACATGATTGATTTGAATACTTCGAACATTAGAGTCTATGACACATTTTAAATGCGATGTATAAATCATTGAAGAATGCTAAATTTGACAAGTCAGTTTGAATATAAATCAATACTACAGTTAAACACAAAGAATCCTACATAACGTTAGTAAAATAAAGATTGTTGTAATTTATAATAGCGAGAGAAATGTTGAAAAATAAACAATAATTTATTTTTATAATTTCATCATTTGTCATGAATGATATATTATTAAATAATTGAAAAAAATCACATCCCTGCAAACAACATGTAGTAACATAAGAAATATTAATACTATACATACATCACAACAAGATTCGTAGGAAAAATATTCACAGAATTAATGATATAATAATGAAAGCAAAATTACTTTCATACATAATACGTAGATGTTTCCCAATTTGAGAACTTGTTAAGTGTGGAATGTGATGTGAATTGAGTAGATATAAAATTTGCATCACCTGGTTTTTATATATTTACACATATTTTGCAAAATAAAACATGTGTCTTATGTTATTTGGGAAATTATCAAAAACGATTTAAGTGAAATTGAATGTTGCATTATTAAAAAGTTCATATTTTTCAATAGTATTTAAAATATCATAAACAAGTATGATACAATAAATTGAATTGGTGAACCCGAAGCTGCCAGTGTAAAACTGATATATACTGATGTACCTTTTGACCAACCTACATTCAAAGGTGGTTTGAAAAGAATTCTTTATGCTACTTAATAAATGCATATTAATCTCACAGGTTTTAAATTAAAGAAACTACAAATAGGCATTTGAAATAATATAAACCCACATTCAAAATAACATGCATTAAATAAGAATTCTCATGACTTATAAAACCACTGTCTATAATGAAAGACATACAAACATGTACACTACAAAAAGACTTGCAATTGAATAAACACAGAAAGAATAATTAATGTCAACATGACAAACATAAAAAATTAGTTATTTAATAGTTAATTAGGTCCTTCAAGCGATGTAACAAATTAAAACTTCTATAGCAATTATTTTCACATACATTCAATTTTTAATCAATTTATAATAAAGAAGAGGCTTAGAAGAGAAGCAGTTGGTGATAATGAATATTTTATTTTAAATGAAAATATGCGTTCATAGTTGCTAAAAGAATAAGCAAATTTTAATAATATTAAAAGATATAAAGACAATGAATATTCATAAAATCAATTCCAATATTGTTTCAGTATATTTAGTTCGAACATCTGAGATCCCGTATACATCTGACAAATTATCTGCAAAGGTAACTCAGCAATCGACATAACTAGATTGTTTTAGAGTGACGTGATATAGTTATTCGCAGACCTTCAATGATTATGTTTGAAGTCGCATCGGTAATAACGTTATTATTGTTTTCATTGTGCGTTGCTCGATTACGCGACTTTGCCGCAGCAAGCTCCGTCACCTATTGATGTTGTTTTTCCGTTGATGGGCGTCGTACTGGTGTCGTATCGAGGTAACTCTTTGCATTTTGCCTGCTAAAAGAAACAAAAACAAACGGTTTTTCATTCAATCATTAAAAACAAGCAGTGTTCATTTTTTAGAAAGAAAATTCTATTTACTATTTTATACTAGTAACACATAAAAAACACATTTAATTTTTGTTTATAAATGAGGAGTTAACTTAACCCACAGACAACACTTAAATTTGAAACATGCTAAAAAGGTCATAACTATTTATGCACACCAACGTTAGGTATTAAATATTAACTAAGGAGAAAGGTTTTCAAAAATTTGAGGATTGCCGGGATTAAGACATTTATTGAGTCTTGTAGTGAAAGAAAAAAACAAGAACTTTAGAAGATTTTTACTTGAAATATGCATCAAAAAAGTAATAATGATCAGGACTGGTTTAGCTCATCACCGAAACCGGTTCTGTCAATACTATAAAATTGTGGAAACTAGTATTTCGAATTGTATTAAATTTTTATAATAAAAAAGAATTGAAAATTCAAACCTCCATTAGTTCAACTGCGATTTCCATAAAGAGTCGTTCAACATTATCTGATTCTTTTGCAGATGTTTCTAGAAAATACATTCCGTGCCTTTGTGCAAAATCTTCTCCAACGTGTCTGGGTATTTCACAGTCTTCTCTATCTATTTTATTTCCTGCAATGAAAACCAAACGTAGAAATATGAGAGGTAATTTATATTATGTCATTACATAAAGAATCAAAAATTCAAAAATCAGGAACAGAAACAAATATTAGATACCATAACAGATTAGAATCATTCAATAAATAATAATGGGTCGATTTCACTTACCTACGAGGATCCTCAGCACTTTGCTGCTAGCATACTCTTCAATTTCTCTCAGCCAATCAGGTAAGCAGTCAAAAGTGGGCTGACAAGAAATGTCATAAACTAAAATGAGAGCGTGGGCAGATCGATAGTAGCTCTGGGTTATAGATCGAAACCTTTCCTGACCCGCTGTATCCCATATTTGTAACTGTAAATAAAATATGGATGATTCATCACCTACTGAGCCTCAATTTATTTATAGAATCAAGAATATTTTAATTATTAAAAACACAGTGAAAAGAATCAAAAACTATGTTTGTTTTTAGAAAGCATATTCAGGTGATCAATAGCCGTGTTTTTTGGCATAATTTACACTCAATTGCAATTTGATGGTATTAATGCATGTTTTACTAAAACAGAAAACCAGATATTTTAACTAAATCTCGACAAGATACTTTGAAATTAATGTCGTTAAAATTCATACTATTTAACTGACTTGTATATTTTACTAATATTTTTATCCACAGGAAATATTTAAAACTATATTTATTTCTACTTACTTTTACTTTCTCGTTGTCCACTTCAACAGTCTTTATCATGAAATCAACACCAATTGTGGCACCCTGCCCAGGTGGAAATATTCCCTGAGTGAATCTCCTGACGAGGCAAGTCTTGCCGACCCCTGCATTACCCACCAATACCACTTTGAACAGGAACTTGTAATCTTCCATAACAGGAATCTGAAAAATAAAAAAAAGCATCGCTTGTAGATCACCATTGAATGTATTTATCCATAATTAGTTTTATAAGTTCCAAGATTAGTGCAAAAAATAAATGAAGATGTATTGTAATTCATAAAAATAAAATATTCATTATGCACATATCATGAAGTTAGATACATTGTTACAAAAACAAATGAAAGTCGGAAATGTTTATCGCTTCAACTGCATCAGTTAATCCTTTTTTTATAGCCATGTTAACTCGCAAGGTGGAGCATATGGATTCCTAATAGAACTTTTCTCAATACTTAATTTCTCAACTTGTTAATCAATCACTCAACCTCTCTTTTTTGAGACAGTTAGGATAGAAAGATAGTGATAGCGGTTAGTTCTAGTAATCACTCTAAATAAGCCCTTCAGCTACAGGCCGGCTGTAGTTGAGTGGGCATCATTATACAAACTCAGATTTATACTACACCAAAAATATGTTCATATAAAGAAAGAAACAGGATTATTAAAAGTTGTAATAAAAGTCTAATAAAATCAAAGGTAAATGTCTATTAGCAGGGACAAGGTTTAAAAATCATATTTCTCTCCGAAAACTATACAAAACGATATGTTTTAAGGTAGAATAATCTTTTATGAACCTAAATATATGGAAAATATTCGTGAATCACGAAAGAAAAAGTTGGAATATAGGTTTGACGAGGTTATATCGCAAACTTTCATGTCTCTGAAGTACCAACCTAACCAAACAAAACTCCACATATCATGTGCAGAAAACATGGCAGACTGACATGACAGCTAGTGATCTCTTCAGAAACTACGCGAAATTATGCGAAATTCAATGTTTTAGGGCAGAACAAACCAAACCAGACCAACCCTAACATAACCTACTACAACTTAACTCATCATTGTGTGTAGTTTTCTGTGAAAAATATCATTTTTAGGCCTTGTCCCTGCTAATAGACATTTACCAAATCAACTTCAAAACGAGTAACACAATCAAAATCATGTACAAATACAAATCTATTGAGGATGTGATTTTGTTTCACTGAAAATGCTCCTAAATGTTTATATACACAGGAATTGACTAGCTTGAGTGGTAATTTATTGAATGGTAGATAAAATTAATATTTTGATCACAAAATTTGAATTATTGACGATCAATTGATGCAATTATTTGAATATGGTTATAGAAAAAAGAATCTTTGTTGAAAATCAGAACCAAATCGGTGAATTGTGCGAACTCGCCGGGAAACTTATTTTCGATCCTTGAGTGTAGGAATTAAAAAGGTTTGGTTTACAGAGCAATTTATTGCAAAAACCTAGTGTTAATTTTGTGTCGTCAAATTGCGACGATACCGAATGTAGAATAATAAATGACAACGTTGAATAATCGACTGTCAACGTATTATAAGAATGCAATGAACTATTTCAAATAACAATAGGAATTCGAAATTTATTTGTATTATTGTTATATATCGGCAAAATAAACGTACAAGAGATGTGTATGAAAATTGCTTCCACGCTGACGTAATATTCGCACATATCTATAGCGCGGAGTTCAAATGAAAACGTATTACAATAAGAATATGTACGCGAGTCTCGCTTCACTTGAATAAAAGTGAAATCCATTTTACTAAGACACTCTCTTTTAAGTTCACTCTTACAAGATCCGTATCAAATTAAACACACATATGGGACTATACAAACGGTTGTTGCGTCTGGTATTAAAAAACCGTACCTGGCGATAAAGTATCAAGTGAGTTTTTACAAAAAACAAAAATCTATCAATTTGACATTTTGGTCTATCAGGGACCACAGCAAATGATAGCAAACTTTCATTGCAAATTTGACATTTAGTTATACCACAACAAGAAGTCAAAAATATGGTATTACCAGTAAATGTATCAAATGATTGCATCTTAATTATTTCTATAATGCAATTTTTAGAATAATAACTTTACTAAGTAGGTACTTACTCATATTTTTTTATGATTTAAGTATATGAAAAAAAATCTGCCGAAGTATTTTGAGCTGATAATAATTACTTACTAATTAAATATACGCTGTGTTTTGCTGTTAAATAAGATTAAGAAAAGTGAAAATATTTAATTCGAGATTAAAAAAAATCTGGTGATGCTATTAAGTCATTAATCCGTAAGAAAGTAATAATTATTTATTATTAAATTCTAATTAAATAAAAGTGTCAGCTGTTAAAACGGAATCTGATTGGATTAAATTCGTGATTCTGCAGTTGTAAAATGCCGACGCTGTTTTGACAAATGGCCGTCACAACAGTGGGCGTGATTTGATTTTGTCTGCAATCTAAATGCGAAACGGCACTAGTTTTATGTGGTGCGAATGTTGTTTTAGACTGATTTAATTGCCCACGGATGAGAATCTACCCGTGGCGGCAGGATATCGTCAGCTCTAAGGTGTAGTTACAGTTATTTCATTGTTATTATTAATTCCAACCTTTGCAGGGCGAATTAACGCAAAATGTTTTTTCTGTGAATAATTGCATATTTAAACTATTTAATTCATACAGTTACCGTGAATTAATTTGTAAAATATATTTTTTTGGCTAAATTCGGTTTACATTTTAAATATTCAACTTGTTTTACTCAATACCGCAATAACTACTTTTTATTTAAATAATCAATAAGCTTTGTTTTATGCATTTAAATGTCATTTTTAAATTGCCTTTGTGATTATATTTTTTTTCTGAATCAAATTTGTTAAGTAATATGTATAAGTTGTATAAATGTTAATCGGTTTTGAAAGTACACTGATAGGGATTTCCTATGATTATGAAATTGACATTCATACCTGTTTCAAAATGCTTAGTTAACAAAAATTGAACGCAATTATGTAAAAGAGGTGAATTGGATTACCCATTTGTGATGTCATAAATTTGCGTAAGAATGTTAAAATATGTCTAATAAAATTGGTAGGGGTAATATGATTCAACCATTTGAAAGTGCTCTGACATTCCAGACAAGTAGTCTTCTATTATTTCTTCTGAAGTTATTTTTAATACGGCTCATTATTGAGTCTTACCCCTGTTTACCTAATTTGCTCATTCTTGTTATGCAGTTCTCCAATATTGTTCAACCGACAATATTAGATAACAAATATTTGCAGTTGAATAAAAGACGAAGCTATGTCTAAAAATAATGTATCTTGTTTGTTAAAAATGGTATTATTGTAAGAATTCTCTATCTCCTTAAAATCTCTATAATTTATAATCGTTATCTTTATTGACAGACATCATCTGATCTTTATCCCAACAAAACTCATCAATTTAAAATCTGTAGATATATCTATGATATATTTTTTCCCAGTTACATTTTGATCATAATTAATTCTTAGGACCATCTGCAATTGCAAAATTCTATTTTATAATTGGTTATGCGATTTCTGAGTTCATTCGTGTACTCGAATGCCGAATGGTGAAACCGGGGTGGTTAGTCACAAAACATGGAAATGTGCAAAATTTTTAAAATTTGATGCTGAAATTCTATCAATCACCTCCACTCGATATCTTAAATTATTAATTGGTATCAAATTTGGATTATTGAGATTTTGTACACTTCCATGTATTTTGTCACTAACGACCCGGGTTTCGCCTTTCGGCATCTTCAGGCATTCGAGCGCACAAATGGATTCAAACTGACACCCTTATATCTAATGTACGTGTGGTTTTACCCACATAGAAATGTTGGCAATCACTATGAAATCAATAGAGCCCAGTTAAATTCCTTGCCAATTCTGAACGAACAGCTGAACCTTCCAAACTCTCCGTTGCTGTATCCTATATGTTGAAACACCTAACAGACAGGATTAAGGTGATTCTCGAAATGTTTACTCAGGTATCAGTGTGGATCCTAGACGTATAATATTTTATCTCGTAAGTAATATTTGTCGTATTTGTATCTTCTATATAAACGTTAGACACTGTTTACTATCTGTCAGTTCGAGTCCATTCGTGCGCTCGAATGCCTGAAGATGCCGAAAGGCGAAACCCGGGTCGTTAGTGACAAAATACATGGAAGTGTACAAAATCTCAATAATCCAAATTTGATATTGAAATTCCATCAAGCACTCTCAGTCGATGTCTTAAATTATTAATTGGTAAATATGCTTTACAACATGCTACTCTTTCTACCTGTAATTTATTACATGCCATTAGTAAAAATGCAGTTCTATAAAAAAGTACATAAGAATCAGGGAAACCGATAATTTACACGAAATACAAATATAATATCAGTATGAAAAATTCAGGATAATATGTTTGTGGGATTTGAACAAGTTTGAAATATGGCGACAATTTTCGCAGTAATATTTTGTACAATTTATTGGTTTCCTTCATTCCAATGTTTGATATTTTGCCAATTTTCTATCCGCACTTAAATTTCCTAGAGAATGGCATTTTTTTAAAATAAATTGTTTAAGTTTAGTACAACTTTTTATTCTTTTCTCCAAATATTTATGTTTTTTTTCTTTGACAAACTCTTCAAAATCAAGGGTGTTCAACCTCTTTTCGTTTAAGAGCTACTTTTTTACTTAAATTTACTAGGCGATCGTTTTCCATATAAGAGCAGAGGTAGATGAAGTATAAATACTGTGAAAGCTTTCTATGAAAATACACCACATATAAGCCCTTTGCATTCTATAATACCAAATAAATACACAATTCACAGTGGTATTATTAAAGCGGCTGATGATTTAAAAGGTGACACAATTGAGTACACATAGTTAAAAATTGAAATAATGTAACAAGTAATATAAAAACTAATGTTAAAAACTACATTTAACCTTTCGCACTCGACAGGGCCAATTAATAGTATCGCTTCGATAATGGCTGAAGAATTATGAAGTGATACCTCTGAATGCTAAGGGTTAAAATATAAAAGCCTGATTATAACAATTAATAAGAAATAAAAAAATAGTCGCAGCCAAATGTGATGGGGCTCGAGTTATAAGAGAAAAAACAATAAATTATATCATTGACTTGACGCCACAGTATATTTGAAATACTGCAAGCAATATTTATTTCAAAATTTGATTGCTTGAACACCTATGCATTAAGTTTCATATGAAACATATTTGTATTGTATACTCTGGCTATGTAGTTTTGAGAGTAAAAAGACATCATTCATTCATGTTATCTTAAATTTATTATAACCATATGATTCATAATGTCTGAGTAAAAAGAAATATTGATAACATGGCAGGATAAATATTTTTCTCTCTTGTATGCATATTTGTTTTGTGATGATTTATACTAGTAAATGAACTTATTGATATTTATTTAATTTATAGTCACTATTTGTGGTAAAAAATTCTTCATATCAGAACCTTGACTTTGAAATATATATACGAGGACTGACTTTATTGAACATTTTACGCAAGTGACACAAATAGATTTATTTATTCCACTGTCCATGAATATTTCATCAAAATGTGATATTATTAAATATTATATAAAACCAACTGACACCAACCAGACTGAAGAACAACATTCTGAAATTTTTAGGTCAAAATATTTCTGATCAGCGGCTTTTCACTGCATTGAAAATTTGTTTATTCGCAAAATGAAAATACATAGCATTGTTGCAGCTGACGCCATCATGCCATGCATTTGACAAATATAGTAAAGACAGTACATATGACAGAAAATAATCATAATAAAAAAATATTTACACACAAATTCATGTATGAAAAAAAAAACTAAGAAACAGTGCACAGAGTTCATTGTTAAAAATGTCCACCTCTCAAAGCAAAGCATTGATCAGCCGAACAGTCCTTGTAACTGGCGACTCGTATGACTGACGCGAAAAATATTTGCTTATGGTTTCGGTCACGTAAAAATTGGGAACATCCTTGTTATAGTCTTGAGAGTTTCAGGAAATAAAACAGGAGTCTCCTAACTATTTGGTCCAAGTGCCACACTGACTGTTCCACAAAGTACGGCTGGTCATGACCTATTCCACCTTACTAACATACTATAACTGTTCTAAAATACAAATTTTGATTTACGCTTCTCATCAAAACATTGATGGTTTATTTTTATATCAGTGGTTGTGTTTTTTTTCTTGTTGGTAGAAACATTTTATTGTTATATTGAATTCTTAGAAATATAAAGTCAGCGGGCCAGGCCGGATTCATGGTGCTCGCCAAACTTGGCTTGAAAACCCCTAGCGTAGAAATTATTTTGAAATAGCAAACTTATTATGTAGATTTTGCATTTCTAACAATATTTTTTTTAAATTTCATCAGGCATCACAATTTGTAGCGAGTGTTGAGCAGCACATGTGAATAGAAATCCAGCAGCCACGGAGAGAAAAAAGAAAAAGTCGAGGATCAGATCGCGGTAAAGAGGAACTCTCTATCATTATTCAAGATGACGTGGCGCTTTAAAGCATCCAAATACAAAAATGCCACCCCAATCGTGCCGAAGCCTGAAGCATGCATCAGGGACATCTGCGTGGGGTCGTATCAGACGTACGGCAACAATATCTGCGCATCTGCGTCCGTCATGGCCTTCAATTGGGAGCACGTTGGCTCGAGTCTTGCAATTTTACCTCTCGAAGACTGCGGTCGGAAGAGCAAGACCATGCCCTTGTTGCATGCGCACACCGATACGATTACAGATATGGAGTTCTCTCCGTTTCATGATGGATTGTTGGCGACCGGATCTCAGGACTGTCTGGTAAAATAACTTCTATTAAAAAAATCGTATATTCAAAAAAGCAATTTTATAAAGTTGTCTGTATGTGGCTCTCATACTTTCATACTCTTGTGGCATTCAATTCTTGAAAAATATTACGTGTAATTTTGACATCACATCATTCTAAAGACTACTAGTATGTCATAATGCTGAAATCACTATCAAATCAATGGAATCCTCTTCAAATTAAACAACATTAATAGAACTCCTGGTGAATAATTAAGATATGTAATATTTTATTTAATTCAACAGTTTATGCATGATTTTGAAATACTATATTTGCATAATACAATTTCTAGGTGAAAATCTGGAACATTCCACCCAATGGGTTGTCAGAGTCTATGACGAATGCGGAATGCAGTCTGTCGCAGCGCCAAAGAAGAGTTGAGACTGTGGGATTCAACCCGTCGGCTGATGGTCTTCTTCACGTAACCTCGGCCACGGTTCTCTCCCTCTGGGACCTGATCACGCAACAAGAGACATTCTGTAAGCTTTACATAACAAATTTTATACATAATTTACGTATGTATTTGAAATCATTGATCAATTTTATGATACACGTTTTTCATAGGCAATAATGATCACGGAGATGTAATCCAGTCCGCATCGTGGCGAAGGGACGGTCGCATAATGGCCACCTCATCCAAAGACAAGAAAGTTCGAATCATTGATCCTCGAGCGTCTGTTCCTCTCGTTTCATCAGCATCAAGCCACCAGAGCATCAAAGACAGCCGCGTCGTTTGGTTGGGAGATCAAAATAGAATTCTCACAACAGGTAATCTTGATAATGAAATGGATTTTTTATTTGCATGTACTGAAATGATTACCTATGTCATAATTATTCAGACATCCTTTCACCCGATCACGTGGCCAGAACATAAAGATGACGAGAATATAAGTGAAGAAGTCATTATCAGTGGCATTAAAAAACCAGTTTTCTGTTGACACTTATTATTATTTTCTTTATTTATTATTTGGGAATTCATTTTTAATATAAAATAAAAATTGATAACCTTGCTACTCCCTTGGTTGAACCCGTGGTCAACCAGTGAAATAAAAAGTTATCAATTTTTATTTTATATTAAATATAACAGCTGGTCGAAAATTTTCTCTGTATCAAAAGATCTATAAAAACAAACAAAACCGTAGATTTTCTGAATAAATAACGCTTATAGCGTGCGATAATTTCATATAGATGTTGATAGCTAGTTTTAAAAATCTTATTTAATTTACCACCTTTTTGCTGTAAATAATAGATGGTGACTTTGTCATATATTAAAAGGCGGATGTACTGTGTTCTTGAAATTATATTTATACCCTATCTCTTTAAACAAACATCACTAGATCGGTTCCCGATTAATAAAGTCGTACAGATACCAGCCTAGTGAAACTATTTTCTGGCAGAGCACTGCTTTCGCTGTTTGATACAGCTCTACGGATTAAATATCCTCTGAACATCTGATACATTGTCAGATACCTACAACTTCGATCGCTACAAGGGTTAACCGTTTGTCAACTTTACTCATATTCTACGCTTCATGTTTTTCTGTGTTTATCTACTTTGCTCGAACCTACAAAATGTGTTAAAAGACTTTAATTAACGATTATCATTTGAGATTTGATATACCTGGCTCCTGACCTACGGTACATGCGTAACAAAACTATTATATATGCTTGAATATTCAAAAGATATGAATTTATTAAGACTATACAATTATTTCAATCACTATTGATTCCAAATGATTGCTTCTTTTACAGGTTTTGACTCTGCCCGTCTCCGTCAGGTGATTATTCGGGATGTGCGCAATTTATCTACCCCTGAGAAGACTTTAGAGCTGGATTGCTCAACGGGCGTTCTTATGCCTCTCTATGATCCCGACACTTGCATGCTCTTCCTCGCCGGCAAAGGTGACACCACCATTGCTTACATGGAAGTCGCAGACAGGGATCCATACCTCATCGAAGGAATCAGGCACTCAGGTATTGTAGTAGGTGATAACGCTAATACAGATATTTATTCGATGAGTATGTCAACATTCTTGGCATCTGATTGAATTCATCTGTTACAAATACACAGTTTTTACAAAAAATAACAACAGTAAATTTTACTAAAAGCTATTTGTTATGGACACTTGATAATGATAATTTGCATACACAGTCAGATAGTCATGAGAGATAAGGGCTTAAAAGATTTATCTTCACTTTATCACTATACCGGGAGATTAAAATCACTGTCTATATTTTTTGAAGCATTTTTAATTATTGCTTAACTCAGGACAAAATACACAATGATAAAATTACACTTTAATGACAAGTAATACACAACTGTGCCTCAATTTCATTTCATATAACAATATGAGTCATTGAATATGTTTTATTTATGGCTACTAATTTTTAGGTGAACAAACGAAAGGCGCCTGCTTGGTTCCTAAGAGAGCACTCAAAGTGATGGAAGGAGAAGTGAACAGAGTTCTTCAGCTGACTTCCAGTATGGTAGTCCCCATTATGTACCAAGTTCCAAGAAAGGTAATTTTAAGAATGTATTTTTTTTTAATTGGTAACAATAAATCATAGATGTATGCAGTTAGTCGAGAGGTTACAAATAAACTGGCAAAGGTCTTTATAACATCAATGAATTTTTGCGAACGTATAAGACTGAGATTTCACAAACAATAACGTATAATTAAAATAACCCATGATCATTAAAAAAGAGACTTGGTGTACCCATAAATTATTTGTTTTGTAAAATCCGGAATATCGATGTTTTACAATTTGCGCCCACTCTGCGTAAAGATAATGTTTTTGTTGTTCACTGCCTAGACCTACAGAGACTTCCATGCCGATCTCTATCCCAACACCCCCGGGTTTGTGACCCACACTAACTCGACAATGTGGCTAAAAGGTGTAGATCACCCTGTCCCTAAAGTATCTCTGGATCCGGCAAAGAGAGGCCCCCAAAGCTCCGAAAAGGTATTTATATGTTTGTGTCACCTTTTTGCATGATTTTTAGTATATTTTCTCGTGATTATTAATTTATAAACATCATTTGTTTAAATTTGGAATCGTCGCGATCAGAGAGATAGGATTTGCTATTCTTATGTAAACCTTTTCCTTGCGTTAGCGTTTTATCACATTGTTTAAAAGTCATGATTTTTAGTACACTTTTTCACAAACAGTACCTCTTCAGGGCTTAATTATTGTAAATACTTTAAATACATTGAATGAAAATATCTACACAATATGTGGATAACTATCTGTGCGTAATTGATAACCGCTATTCTGCCTCTCAATAGCAACTGATTTTGATCAATAATTATAGAAATAAAGTGAACCCTCCTATAACATGTTTAATTTGTAGCGTGTTAGATGACATCTGGAAGTAATACAAATCGTATTGTATTGAAACCGTATTATAAAATATAGAAAATTGAAGATATTCTATAATACAATATAAATTTACGTACATAAAAAGGAAAATATATTTACTTCAAGTATTTTAATTCAATATTTATCATATATTGTTTGGCATCACTTAACAACCAAAGTACCATGGAAAAATTCATGCTATATGAGGACTTTACAATTTTTGCACAGTGTTATATGAGGGTTGTATGTATATTATGATATCTATGGATCAACTGCAGGGAAAAGGGGCAGGGAATTTTCACCGGTATTGAAAATAGCAATCCTAAAAATGGTAATAATGGTAATTTGACAATAATATATAACAGTAAGAAATAGTTTGTTTTATGATTTTATATGTACAGTAGTTACAAAGAAATCAGGAAACGTGCAGTACCTGCATGCTTTTAGCTAAATAAATCAGAAGGGCAAGTAAGGCATGTTGAATATGTCCGAGTATGTCTGTGTTACTACGAATGCAGACACAAACAGCAAATCGCTAATAGTATGTAGGTACTGTAATGAGATGGAATATTTCGAATCATGTTCACCCGGAATATTCATTATGTTCCAATTGGATTATTATTAACTAGCATGCGTAGAAATTTATCTTGTCACATTTATTTGTCTTTCTGTTTCGTACAATTGATTTTTAATCTTTTATTTCGTGTACATTTTCAGTTCTGGTGTTTTGTGTGTTTTCCATTTTAGTGTTGAATTACTTAATTAGAAGTGATTCAGTTTTTTGTTTTTGTTGCACATCAGTGTTCTTTTATATTATTCTATGAAAAAGGTAAGTGTTTAGTTTCTTTTATTTTATGTGTTATTATTTACATTTCGTTTTTTGCACCATAAACAACGATTGATACATTCGGGATTTTCATTCTACATCGATATTCCCTCATCTTCTTTTATCACTTTTTTATAAAGATTGATTCTTCATCATTCTCTAAATATTCTTAGCATGAATTTCATGTAAATTGTTTTGTGGGCAAAATGGTACTGGGGTTAGAAAAGCAACTTTTCAATTATTATATACTGAACATCATCCAAAAACGGTTTTATGAATAAAAATGTTACAATTGAAATGTCATTATTAAATTTTATCATTTTAAACATTATTGAAGGTCATTTTAATTAACAGATTTACGTTATTTAGTTGTCTCATTGAAGTTTACAAATATTTTAAAATAAATATTGTATTATTGAAATGTTTATATTTTCTGGCAGGTACACCGTGGTCCATTGACACAATACGTGAAACAACTCGAGGCGATGGTCGATCCTACGCCCAAGTCTTCGAAACCCATCAATTCTCCTCCGACAGCGCTGATTAAACCGCAACCCAAAGTTCAGCCTCCGGCCGAACAGCCCGACATCGTCAAAGATAGCGAACAGGCTTCCAGAATAGATTTCGTTAACGTGAAAGACTTGATCAAGGGAATGGAGAAGCCGAAACAGGATGAGAAAGTATCGAAGCGCATTGAAAATCAGGATAAAAATCACATCAATCAGCTACCCCCCCAGATTGAAAAGAAACAGCCGCCGATTGTAAATGAAGTGGCTCCTTACGACTGTGATATCATTGACAGTAACGATATGCCGGAAAGCGACCAGAACAATGCGCCGGTGCCTGAATTCGAAGAGTTGATCACAGTCGCTGAGATCAATAATGAGGACGGAGATGACGATCACAAATCTAATGGTGTATCAGATGATGATAAAATCTGTAATATTACCCAAAACGGTAGTAACGGTTCATCGGCTCTCGCACCTAAACCGATGCCCAGGTCTTCGATATCGGAAGGAGGTGCCGGGGAAGAAGCTTACAGTAATGTAAACGTGGTTAACGGGGTCCCGAGGCCCGTAGCTCGACCCAGAACCACCGCTCAAACAAGTGTGAGTGGGTATAAGGTATGGAAGGAATCCGTTTGTTGCGTTTGTATTTTTTAATTTTACCCTTGTAAATATGGTTGTTTATAGTCTGGTAGGTTTAATCAGTGGAGAATCTGAAATATGAGACAAAAAATTCTCCACATGATTCTCCACTCATTAAATTCGTCTTCAGAGGTTCACATACACATCTGTATATTAGAAAATAAAATGTTATGTTATTCTTTCTTTTTTGTTTATTTATATATATATATAAACCTGAATTGTTCCTAATTTTATTGTTTCTTTTTACTTCTAACATGTCTATTTTAAGCTTTTTTTACTGTTTTACACTAGCCTACTTTTGAAAATGGATATAATTTTAAAAGGCCGGTTATTGTTTATTTAAAATAATAAACCGTTTTTGTTTCCGATTTATTGTATTACCCCTTTTCGAAGGGCACCTTAAATTTTTTTTGGTTGTTTCTGCCCGTTGCTAAACGCCATTATTTAAAATTTTGACACTCATAAGACATCTTTCAGACGTGGGTAGGAAATCGCCGCAGTTGTGGGCCGATATTGTATGCTCCAGATTGCTCTTGTTGTGTGCGACTTTACTTAAAATTATATAAATTTACCATCCTTGTAAGTTTATCACATTTTGAAACAGGATTAATTATTCTAAATGAAAATATATTAGTTTGCATACTCATACTACTCTGTTAATTTACAGCCACGCCTCGGCCCTAAACCCTTCTCTTCATCACAGGGAAGCGAAGAGTTTTCCTTTGATAAAGTGTTCAGTGTACCAGCAGCTCCGGGAAGCGGGACGGCCGGACAAGGAGATCAAACCGATTGCACTAAGACTGAAGACATTGGCAAGGAGAATATATCTCCGGTCAAACATATTGATAGCCCCACTAAAGGTATTGTTCGTTTCTTAGATTTTAATTATGGTCATCCTACCAAACCTCCATTTTAATTTATGCTTATGGTGATCGGCACAAGTCACAGTAATTCATTTTATCACTATTGAATACAGAAGTAATAATCCTCAATCCATTTTTGGCCGCAATTACAAATGTAGAAAATGTTGATTTTGTATCGTAAACTATTTATCAAATATTCTTTAATTTGTCAAAACATCTTTTTTAACCAGAATTGTCTCAAACATAAAGTCATTCCTAAATATATCAATTTAAATTCCAAATGCAAAAGTCTAGCAGCGACCAGTGCAGTGGAGTTCGCGAAAGTGAAATGCTTGAAAAGTGAAGTGAAATCGTTGTTTGTTGTGAGAGATAACATTAAGATTAATTTAAAATTCTTACATTCCGAGTTAGTGCACATTTTACACCCTATTGAATGAGATACATTCGATGACAGTGTGAAAACACTTGCAGGCGAATTGTCCCATTCAAAGAGACTGACATTAAATAAAAAATTGGATTTATTAATTCAATTCGGTAAAGTACAATCTCCTGAGGACACGCAAAATTCAGGAAAATTCAGTGAAAAACCTGTCAACTTATAAATTCAATGACTCGGAAATGAGCCTCCTTTCAAAAGGCCTAAAATCCAATAACAAAGTAGAAAAGTGTATCGAAAATCTAGCTGTGGATTTAGATGTTACATTATATAAACAACCGCTCGCCTTTAAACATATATGTGCACAGCACATAAAAGAATTAGATTTAAATTCCATTAAACCTTCGACTTCATATATGCGGACGGCGAAAAATATTAAAGATACTTTACGTTGCGAAAACCTTACTCTGACGAAAGCAGATAAAGGCAATTCCGTAGTTGTTTTAAATACGTTCAAAAAGTGACCACTTTCAATTGGTAAACAGGGATCCTACATCCAAATTTCAAGGGGAGGTAAAAAGTGTGTAAAAAACTGTCCAATAATTTTTCATACAACTAAATTTAAACCCACAACCACCTAGATTATTTGGGTTACCCAAATTGCATTTATGCCAAAGGTTTACCTCTAATACCTATTCGTCCAGTAGTATCATTTTGTAGGGCCCCATCATACAATATAGCTCGTGAATTAAATACCGTTTTTAATTCGTATAAGGTTTTTAAACCAACATATACTGTTAAGAATAGTATTGATTTCGCTAATAAAATTAAAGACTTACATCTTACAAGTAATTGTAAATTAGTATCGTTCGAAGTAACAATTTTATTTATCAATGAGTGTAAAAGTATATCAATGAAATGTTAACTTTTTCGGATACGCTTAAATTTTAATATTTGTATGGATCAAAATTATTTTCAGTTTAACGAAAAAATTTATAAACAGTCTATAGGTTTACCCATGGGGGGCCCAATTTCACCATTGCTTGTGGATATTTTCATGGATTATTTCGAAAATAATCTGTTTAAATCAAAATATCCCTTAATCAAAAAAATTTTAAAATGGTATCGTTATGTCGACGATATCTTTTGCATTTGGACAGGCACGGCAGACAACTTAACTCCTTCCTGCAGCATATTAACTCAATACACAAAGACATTAAATTCACTTTAGAAGGCGAACATCAAAAAATGCTAAATTTTCTGGACATTGCTTTAAAAATTAATAACTTAAATAAATTAGAATTTGCTATTTATAGAAAACCTACGTATTACCGACGTGGTTATTCCTGCGGAGTCATTGCATCTGTGGTCACAAAAAATTTCATCATTTCACTCGATGATAAATAGACTAATTGACATCCCCTTAACACAGATAAATTTTGAAATAGAATTAAATACCATAAAGCAAATTGCCTTCAATAACGGTTATAGCACCGAGTTAGTTAATAATATATTAAAATGAAAACAATCAAATAAGTTAATACTAGATTATCTTTATAAATACCAAACACATGATAGAACTTTTAGCTGGCGTAGAATCATTTATTTTGGAGAGACATCATTAAAAATGTCAAAGCTGTTACCGGATAACTTACAGGCAACTTTTTATACAGTTAACAACTTAGGTAAAATCTTATTGAACAATAAAGATAGAATAGAATCATTGTCGCAGTGCGGAATATACCGCCTCTCTTGTGAAGATTGTCAAGCTTCTTATATAGGACAGACAGGTATAAACTTTAATATTAAAGTTAAAGAACATATCAGATGTCTCAAAAGTAATAATTTTTCATAGTTTGGGAATCATTTAATTGAAAATTATCACACTTTTAATAAAAATAATAACGTAGAAATACTCCATCGAGTAAATAAAAAAGGTATTAAAATGAATAGCTTAGAATTTTTAGAAATCAATAAAACCATTAACAGTAATGGAGGATTAGTAAATAACATTTTAAACAGAACAGGCGGCTCGCCATTATTAAATTTATTCACTTTGGGTTTTTCACATCCAGGTGCAGTAATTGATTTGTTTATAGTGTAACAGTGCTTATAGCTTTCCCCCTTCCACACGTCCAGTAGAATGTAATACAACCCACCCCCACCCTTTTAAGAATAAAATCATCGTTTACCTTAGAAATAAATAACCTTACGATACGGTTAGTCTGAAGATGCTTCTTAAAGAGGTGAAACGCGTCATGTTAGTGATAAACCAAGTAGAATAACTTGGTTATCAATTTTTAATTTAATTTTATAGTAGAAAATGTTAGGTTAATAATGGAATTTTAAAAATATTCATTTGGGCTTGCTAATAAAAATTCCAACTTCTAATCCCAGGCAACCTGAATATAGTGAGTACTACACCAAAGGATTCTTCAAATTCTGATAGCTTTGCAAGCGGAGAGAAGTCTTCACCTGCAAGTGATGCAGAAGCAACTCCTAAAGGTAATACCATCATTGCCTCACATTTAATACTTGTTATCAGTTTCTCAAGATGGCACTGCCCTTAGAAATTGGGCATGTTACATTTAATGTAGATTGATGATGACTTTGAAAATACAAATTTTAGAGGTTACTATAAAGTTCTAGTAATTTTACATCTTTGCCCGGGACCCTAAACACGAAGGCCTGAAAACAATGTCTTACATTAAACACCAAGTTTCATTTCAAGTTGTTTTTTAATTTATGTTATTTTGATTCAATAGATGGAGAATATACAAATGGGAAGTCAGATAACAGCGTTGAAGAAGAGGCTAATTCTTCCGATTCGGGATACAAACCAAAGACTCCCAGCACAGCTGAAAGAAGGAAGATGTTTGAAGTCAAGTAAGACAAATATTTTTTAAACTTTCAAATACAGTCAACTCCGGCTTGACCAGGTTAGATGCTCGTGTTTTTACTGTTGGAAGAATAACGCCACATATATTCCTAAAAACCGTTTTTTGCCGTTCAAGAAGAAGTCATTCGAGAAGTTGTTCAATGCGACTAAAAGATACGTTTTTTGGATTAATAATAGTTACCAGATAAGCCAGAGTCTCCGAACAAAGAGCTTCTTAATTCGATATTAATTAGTAAAATCTGATTTTGTAGATTTGCATGATTTATATTAATGCATTGAGCATTAACAGCGTGCTACTGAGGGTTCTGCAGAGTGCTACATTTCTTATGGAAAATATTATTAATATGATCTCTACTAAGTAAAAATAGACACTATATATAAACAATTCATGACATACCGTGGACACACAGATTCTCTCATCTATTATGTAAAATATTTCTAACAATAAAACTATCAAATTATATTTCACATTTGTATGCCCAATATTTTAATGTAATGCCACTTTGTCCAGGACTAACTCAAAGGAGACGCCAGACACGTGCGTAGCTGACGATGCATTCGATGACGGAAAGAACTTTGAACGCTCCGGAAACCAGAGAGCCAGTATTGCAGAGCGACGTCGCCTCTATGAGAACAGAAGCATGAGCGTTCAAGAAACAGCATCAACGGGAATGATTGCGGCGAATGCTGCCGCTGCTGCAGTGGCCGAAGTTAATCAGCCTTCACCCACTCCATTGAGGTAGTCAGCCTTTCTATTTATATCAACGTAAATCTGTATAAATAAATCCTTGATTCTTTTAATATTTAGTGTCTAAATGTTGCCATAAAAGGAGTTAAAATAATAATAATATTGTTATTGAAATCAAAAATAATGTCCCAGGAGGCGTGATTCCCTCAAGTCTAGAAGAAGTCCTGAACCTGAGGAGAAGAGAGCTTCTGTTGTGAATCCTTCAACCAAGCGGACGTCTACTGTATTCGGTAAGTTTATCCTCATAAATTCAGGAAAGGTAAATTATGTTCAGTCACAATTGTCTAATTAAATCAAATCTTAAATTTCAGGTCGCGTTTCTAAGTTCAGACACTTGAAAGGAACTCCGGGACACAAATCTACTCACATTGAGAATTTGAAAAATATAAGTCGGCAGATATCTGGAGAGTGTGACGGTTTTCACGGTGAGTTAAAACAAATTAAGAATGAAAGGAAAATAGTTTTTTATCGAGATATAGCATAGAAAAAGTGGGGATAATAAATAAAGAAATATCAGTTGTGCTTTGAATAAAAAGAGACAAAATACTTGGTCATTATATTTTTTTATTGCACGTGGCCTGCAGTAAACGCCTTAATAATCTTGTACTAACTTTGTAACTAATAAAATATTTTTTTAATATGTCTATATATAACAGAGTTACATTCTTGTTTCAGCGAATTCCCAAAGAGTGGCTGTTCCTCTTGGAGGAGGAGGCGGTCGTGTCGCTGTCTTAGAACTGTCTGCCACTGGGCGTTTGGCTGACGGTGTCACACCTGCTCTGCTTCATCCAAATGCCCTTTGCGATTGGCAATGGGATCCTTTCCAAGACGCCAGACTGCTCGTCGCTTGCGATGACGGTATCGTTAGAGAGTGGATCATACCTGAAGGAGGTAATGTTATCCTTTCTTCCTTGATGTTCTCAAAAAAAAAAATTTTTTATGAGACAATTTATAATCGTGTGAAATTACAGGTCTCACTGAACCGACAAACTCTCCGGCTCGCTCGTGGGCTGCTCACTCTGACAAGATCTACCTTTTGAAGTTCCACCCGTGTGCTTCAGATGTGGTCGCTACCGCTGCACATGATTTTTCAGTGAAACTTTGGGACCTGTCCACCGCCGATGTCACCGAAAAGATACTGCTCACCGGTCACAAAGATCAGATCTTCGCATTGGCGTGGTCGCCCTGCGGAACTAAGCTAGCCACTGTCAGCAAGGACGGAATAATCAGAGTAAGCAGATAAAGAATTAGTATATTATCTTTAATAAATATATATATTAATATAATCTAGTATATTTAGTGGCTATTATTATAATTTTCGATTGCAGATTTACCAGCCAAGATCGTCCGATGCACCAATTAAAGAAGGAAAGGGACCCGTCGGAAGCAGGGGTGCTAGAATAGTCTGGACCCTCAATGGAACTCATATTGTTGTCACCGGATTCGATAAGTAAGTAAACATTTTTCAGATAGTCATTTATTAACGATATCAGCAAGAGATATCTGATTTTGCGTATGCTAACTTTTCCATAAAGAATGAGTCTGTGTGTAATTAGAACATTATTGTATGTAATTTTTTACAGGGTTTCTGAGCGTCAAATAATGCTCTTCAACGCGTCAGATCTGTCTGCCCCACTCAATACAGTAGGATTGGATGTTTCTCCGGCCATTTTGATTCCATTTTATGATGAGGACAGTTCTACTTTGTTTGTCACTGGAAGGGTAAGCTGGTTTCTCATTACTAATTATGCAGCTATTGCATATGTCCTTTTTTTCAATAAAAAAGTAAATATTAAGAAATGCAAACTCGCTTACACCCAATAACACCATCGTAAGCAATGTGTTATCCAATGACCTACAGTCAGAATAAGATAGGGGGTATAACAAGGAACTGTCAATTGTACCAGAGTCCATTAAACTATCATGTACCTGTGATGGTTAAGTTGCACACGACAAAAACGATGTCCAAGAAACTAGAAAAGCAAAGGAAGACTTGGTCGGCTTCGTTTCAAATATATGGATGGATAGTATCAAGTTTGAAATATTGACGCCTCGATGGGACCATACGGGGTTTTAGCTCTGAAGAGAAGGAGTGACTCGAGTTAAATTAGAACTGCGAAGCGATCGATATATATACCAACTAACCCACATGGAAAAAATCATGGTTCATTTACATTTAGCTCAATTACTAGGATTATTAATGAAAATTAAACTTCCTAATACTTATGCACCTAACATCAAGTGATGTGAATCCTTGTCCCAAGCCACTGCGCAAGGCTGACATACAGTACAAATTCTACAATTTAAAGTGTTTTCAAAATTACTAAACATGATAATTATTTAATCTTTCTCTCAGTCAATTTTCATCAATTGTCATTTTAATATTATCTGTTTTGATTGAATTTTGTTTTATGAATGTAGGGCGATTCGACAATCTACTGTTTCGAAGTAACTGGTGAAGCACCTCACCTGTGTGCTCTGTCGCATCATCGTTGCGCATCACTCCACCAAGGCCTCTCGTTCCTTCCTAAAGGAAAGTGTGCCGTGGAAATAGTTGAATTCGCCAAAGGTTTCCGTCTGACAAATGCCACCATTGAACCTCTAAGCTTCGCAGTGCCCAGGATCAAGGTTAGTTTGTTGATTCACTGCTAAATCACTTAATTGTGTGATTATTTGATGTAGACATCTTGCGTCTTCCATCTTTAAATGTTACAGTACCATTCGTGTAAACATAATGGCTGATGCTCAATCTAATCATTTGGCAATGCAAACCATGAAAAGAAATGGTGAAAATGTCATTCATTTTTTAGGTAAATTGATTATGCGTAAAAATTAGTAGCATTGCAAAATAAATGCTTAAGTAAATTGTTGAACATTTACATTTTAAAACTGTAATAAATTATTGAGATTTTGTACACTTCCATGTATTTTGTCACTAACGACCCGGGTTTCGCCTTTCGGCATCTTCAGGCATTCGAGCGCACAAATGAACTCTAACTGACAGATAGTAAACAGTGTCTAACGTTTATATAGAAGATACAAATACGACAAATATTATTTACGAGATAAAATATTATACGTCTAGGATCCACACTGATACCTGAGTTAACATTTCGAGAATCGCCTTAATCCTTATTTTGTAAACAACACATTAACAGAGTGGCGAATTGCCGCTTTCCAACTACTATTAGAATTACCAGTGATTTTACAATTATAATAGCATTGTGGGTTTCGACGGGATGCAATTCGACGAAAGTATAAATATATACAATCATTCCACATTTAGTGACATCTGTTTGGTGTTTCAACATATAGAATACAGCAACGGAGAGTTTGGGAGGTTCAGCTGTTCGTTCAGAATTGGCAAGGAATTTAACTGGGCTCTATTGATTTTCAAAATTTCTTGATAAAATAATTTATGATCCCCCATGTTTTGATGCAACAATTTAACCCCATCATTCGCATTAAACGTATGGTTTCTCCAATAGCAAGTGATTTGCGAATGTCAAAGTTTCTTTTTTTAATCTAAAGGCAGCTAAATGTTCTGATACCCTTATATCTAATGTACATGTAGTTTTACCAACATAGAAACGTTGGCAATCACTGCATTGTAATTTATAAATACCAGATTTGTTCTTAAAGTGGACTCTATCTTTATTGTTAATAAGTAATTTGCCTAGAGAATTTTTGCAATAGAACGCCGGTCTAACACTATCGAAATTAAAAAACAATTCGCTGATGATATCTCATTTCCAGAGTGAACTATTCCAAGATGACTTGTTCCCTCCGACTCGTGTCAGTTGGGAGCCTACAGTTACATCAGCAGAGTGGTTCAAGGGAGTCGACAAAGCCCCGACACTCATCTCTCTCAAACCTCCCGGAATGGACTCATGTAAGTTAATATACTAGGCTCTTCGACGACTGTATGCTTCCACTTTTATTGTAACGTTTTCCTCATAAAAGCTTACAAATTCTTCTGCTTCAAAATATATATTATAATAACATATTATGTAAGATATGTATTTTTAAATGTTTCAATAATTTTATTAGTATCCGCATCTGTGAATCCGGTGGCTCAGTCCCCCGCCGGCGTCACAAGCGCTCCGGCAATCAAGCCTTCAGGATTTTCTGGCAACCAACCTTTCAATAGGCTCGGTTGGAACCCCGACATGGCCGGCATCACCAAAGCTAAACAGGATGAGGTTCGTTAAACAGTGTTAAATAAATTACTATTTTACAACTTGACATTCTCCCCGAGTTCCACCTTGCTTTATTTCTCTCATTGCTTCCATGATAACAAAATGAAATCAATCTTTCTGTTAACATATCTTATTTTAACAATAAACCTCTGAAAACAGTAATAAAAATATATATATATATATATCAACATTTTTCTTTGCCTCCGGCATAAAATTTATTTTTTGAATTTGACTGCACCGATGATGGATCACTTATTATAAAAGTTACTGAATGACTAAAAGAAATATTTGATTACATGTTTTTTTTATATTGACATCCTCAATGAATGAGCAGAACTCACTTTAGGTCATTTTGCAGGATAGAAAAATTTGTAGCTTAAAAAATCATCCAATAAAAATGAATAGCTTAGATTCCATAGACATTAATAACAAATGAAAAAAAATCAATCATTAATTAATAACACACTTTAATGCAAAATTACCAGAAGTGAACTGCTTTGTTTGTTGGTCTAGTCAATATTATGTTGGATATTATAACCCTTCCTTTTTTATGCAAAAAATGCCAGATGTATTTTCTGATAAAAAAAACATGTTTACAAAACAGTTCATATGCGAAACCTGTTGTGAGGTTTTAATTTCAAAGTATTCAGTTAATAGTGATCTTCGAAATAATTTCAAATTCATTTTCTAAATCACTTAGAAGTGAAATAGATTTATTGTTGGTTTTTATTTTTTAAATGATGTCTTTCTGTATGCTTAGATTCAACGATCGCTGGCTGCTAGAATCGAGATCGACATGACATTAGAACAAGACAGTATGGAGGGCGTGGATGAGTCGGAATGGGATCAATAAACTATTCATAGAATATCTACTCAAACCTTTCTCAGATAATAGTTAAAGAAAGTTTTTTATTTCTCAGGAGTTTTCCGGGCTCTATTGCCTCGTAAGCGACAACTCCTTCTTTTAATTGCTCCTTATTCCCCTCGGTACTGAAAACAATGGATAATCAATAATATTTTACACCAAATTTGAAATTAAAATGTCAGTATATGATTTAACTAAGATATATCTAGTGAAATGCTATTTTTGGTAGAGGAAAGTCATCAATATTACTTATATAATAATAATATTATCATATTTAAATAATATTTAAGTTAGGCTATTCTATTTCATCATTATTGTAATGAATTATTTCAAGTAATTATATTCACTGATGATCATTCTTCTGACACACCCTCGAATGTGTCACCAATCGCTCAAATAATGTTTTTGTTGTAACAAATTATGCGTATGTTTTCTTGATAAATATGGCAAAACAGTAATTAAAAGTTCCAACTACCTATATCAAACATTCGATGATCGTTTGTCTTAGAAACGAATCAATTGCATGTAACACAGTATGTTTGATAGTGAATTGTTAAAATTTTGATCTGAAAGTATTTTACTATTTTCAAATGTTTAGTCATGAAATCTGTAAAATTCTCTCATTTTTAAACTTAAGTTTTTTCATCTTTAAATAACGAAGCCTATTCTTTTGGTACATTTTTTATTAGTGTCCATTGTAAATTCATCCAAGATTTAAATTATACCCATGACATAATAATGTGATAAATGATTGCCAAATCAGTAGTTGGGTTTGTGTTGTAATTTTTTTTCCATCAATAAATTATTGTTTATTTTAGTTTTGTGAGACAAGTATTTATATAACATGTGTGTCAAATACTCTAGACTGAATCATCTAAAAAGCAAAGTTATATGCCGTCATCTAGAATTCCCTGTGAAGCAAATTTCCAATATGATTTATTCAATCGTTCACTAGTAATTAAATACCTGGTAAATCACTCAGGTTACTAAACTATGAAATTTATTTTATATTTTACCGAGTCGTTCACAGATTTTATTTATAATTCTGTATCTTTACTAAAGTACATATTGCTTTGCTTTTTAGGTTGTAATCTATAAAAAAACTTGGAAATTTGCAATGAATTGATATTTATACACAAATGTTGAATTGCAATATTTGTATCTTACTGTTTTTTTTTTTTTTTTTTTACAAACTTTCCCATTGATTGTATTGGGCAAACGTACACTGATCTCAACAAAAATATGTTGGAATTTATGTGATATTTTATTAATTTTCAAAGCATTTAATTTTGACTGATGAATTGTGCATTCCTATTTCATATCACTTAGTATTCTATACACGAAAAAAAAATTCACTTCCAGCAGGTGCGTTTTGTACGGCATAATACAACATTTTTTTAATTTGATGTGAAAAATAAATTTCATTGACAAAAAACAATTTTAAACATAAAAAAATGGAAGTTTCAAATGCTTCGCATCTGTTCACTTTTATTAGGATAATGTATTGAAAATCAATCCTTAGCGTCTGTTTTCAGAGAGCGTAGATTAAAAAGATTAGCAAGATAAGCCAATCGTTATACATCCAAATTCGATGACTGAGCAGGGTAGTATGGGTCGCAACCATATTCTATTGCACATGCCCTCATATCCATATTCTTATGTTATCTGAAAAATCTGTGTACGCAACTCACTACCACATTAATAATGAGATCTAGTTTTTATACACTACTGCACCTGTTGGAATGTTCGTTTTATCACCTGTCAAGAGGAAACAATAATAATTGTTGGTCTATTGGCAGATCTGTACCTTTTAACCTGCTGACTAATACTCATGCCGTATTTTGCATAATTTTCACATCTGTGCTTTGTAGCAGTTAACAGGTTAAAGTCCCCATAATTCCACATTATAAATCACAAATATTCCATTAAATATAATCGAATTTGTATTTACCTACCATTATGACTGCATTATTGTTGTAGATTGTATCGAATTTTTCAGAAACAACGTGTTAAATTATGATTGTTGAACGAAACCATGACAATATTAAAAGCTCTCCATCATTGTTTGTTTATCAAAATTTCTACTCGTTTCATAGTCCGCTAGGTATCTAAATTTTAGTGATAGATAATTTCGGCACAAATTTTAAATTTATCGGTTCACGTTGTTTGAAAACATTTAACAGATCCATTGTACTAATTAATAAATATATTATATTTAAACTGCACGCTTACATGGGGGTGTCATAAATTGGAATACCTATTTAAATTTAATAACTATTTGCAATATTTATCAAACACCTTCGAAACCCGTGAAAAAATATTGCGTAACACAAATACAATAATGTGAAATCCCACCGTCGGCTCCAAATGCTAAAAGTTTGAATAAGCTTCTGTTTTTAGTATGACGTAGATTATAAACATGACTATTTGACGGCTTGTTCTGGATTGCATTTCAAAGTGGTGGATTGTGAACAGCTGATTTCATCAATTGAAGTATTTTAGGTCACCAAATTTTGTATACCAACCAGCATCCTTAAGCATCAACCAAAATTATCTGTATGTTCGTAATGTTTTCAAGCAATGTGCAGCAAATAAAGTATATATCGAAAATTAGTGCGTTGTTGATTGTTTTGAGTCACCAACTAACTACATTCAGACGAAATTGATGATATTTTTTTGTGTTATTGATTTCTAGTCGTAAAATATTAATATTTTGGCTATGTTTATGTAATTTTATATAGATATACTTAGGTATAGGTTTAATTACACTAATATGTAACAATACTCATGATTCATGTTTTTAATTCAAATATTTTTATATTCAATCATTAGCTATATCTTAAAAATGGCTATATATTATGGCAATGCATATTGTATTCATTCCCAAATATAAGGGTAGAGAGCAGCGATAATGATTTTCGAAAATGAGTAATTCATCTTTTTCTGATTGATGAAGGTGTCCTTAAATTCCTTTTTTAATGTCTTCATTTAGAAATATTTGAATTAAGTCCAAGCATGATCTAATTCTACTACGCATACTCTCCTAAGAAGCCATGACTATCCTCAGATATCATTGTTTCCTATTGATTATTATTGTATTTGTAGAGTAGATGGTGTTTTTTTTTTCATACTAATGGAAATTGTGTTTATTTTTAAACAAATAGGTTAACTCACGCCATCTCAATGTGCTTTAAACAAGCTTCAATACACATTTGCTTGCATAATTGAACACACCGTATATGTTATCAGTTCATCTGTTTAGAAAACAAAAGAATATAGAAAAAATGGTTTTAAAAACTGTTCCATTTTATGGCTACTTTATATGATGTGTTCAAGTATACTTGTAATTATTTTTAGTATCGCTATAAAGTAGGTAATATATTTTTGTATTATTATAACACGTTTTTCGCCATATTAGCAAAGGATCAAAGTGCATTAATATTATTTACAATATTTTATTATTCCACTGTGTGTTTATTCAATTTCCCGCAATAAAAGATTATCTAAATTCTCATCAAAGTGCAATATATGCTTACATTATAATATGTATTTCATACCTCTTATAAAAGGGTTTCTTTACATTGCCCATTAAATTTAGTTTGCTATAGATTTTTATATATTACATTTCAACAGAAGTGACAGTTGTTACCAGTTAACCCATTCTTCTCTAATCAAATTTACATTTCACTGATATTTATTGTATTTTTCTTTCGGTATATCTCTGTTTTTCCTTATCACATAGCCAGCCTGTTGTAACAGATTATTATAACAATTCTAAGCCAGGTAAAATCTAGTCAACTTTTCACAATTTTTGTGATATAAGTTTTTGTCTAGTTTGTATAATCAGCAATATATTCCTTTATATAATTATTACCTCTAGCAACATTTTAAAACAATCAATCAGTTGACCTGTTAATCACAAAATATACCGTAAAATTTATTTTGCCAAAATATATAATTTTTTTGATTTAAATTAATATGCAAAAGAATAAATTATGTCACTTTGTTTACACAGCATTGATTTAAACACTTGTTTTCATGTTTAAGTAACCACATAAAGTAAATACACATTTTTTTAAATTATTAACTAAATATTTGAATAACGTTACATCTTTTGTATTATTATAGAGTAAAATTTCATCTATTTCATATAACATAAAATCATTACATTTCTCCTAATCTTCATAGTGAAAAATCAAATAAAATAATCAAAACAATCTGTTAGACAAAATATAAAATTAAGGAAAATGCATGTTTAGCATAAATATTATATAATCTTGGATTACGGTTAAGAGTAATAATTTACTATTGTATAAATGAAAATCCCTATATATTTATACCTACATTAGCTGGTATATATTTGTATCACTATCTTAAAGTATCTTATGAAAATAATTGAATAATATTCTTATCGATAAACTTATATGTAGTTTAATCAAATTTTATTTATTTTGGATCGGTTCAACAGAAAAAGGTGACATTTTGTTTACAGCGGTAGATTGGAACAATCAAATATTGAACACCATTAAAAACCATGACATATAATGAATTGAAAATTTGACATGAGATTACCGATAAATATGAATATAAGGCAAACAATTTCTCCTATTGAAAAAAAATAAAATTAAGTTCACAACACTATTTAAAGTAAACACTGACTAAATTTAGCAAGAAAAATATGTTGCAGGCATCCGTATCTCCCAAAGGCTATTCAATTAAACTCGATAAGTCTCTTGAGGTATATAGGTCAATAGGTCTCTTGAGGTATTTGTAGTTTCAAAAATATGAAATCTGTAGAACACAAGTGTCCCAGTTTCAAAATTGATTCAACGAAAACAAATGCTCGATTAATACCGGCTTTACGAATTATTTGAAGAAAAGGCTATTCTTATGTTCAAGTTTATATGGCATTAAAAACGATGCCACTTTTATTTTAAATTTATCGAATTTCTCGATTCTGATTGAATTTGCTGTGAGATAATTTATTTTTATTGGTTTATATAAATAAAAAATGTGACTTATCACCTTATTTATTTTTTAGAATTGAATGATTGTCTCACTAGGCAAAATGTAGTTTCTGCCTTCGAATTGCATAGTAGTCAACAATCGTGATTCATTTACACAATATTTACATTCAGTAGTAAAATGATCTTCACATGCAACATTAATTAAAGCAGTCGAAACTTATTTGATTCAAATTCACATGGATTTTAATCAATGTTTGAACACTCTTGATAAGTAAAATATTTTGAATGGTTGTACTAATCCTTAAAGTAGGAAATTTTGAAGATATAATATGTGTTCAGCTATAGCTAAATATAATCTCAGTCTTTTTAGAATTGTGATCTGAAAACCAATCAGTATATAATATTGCTCAAGGTATAAGATTATTGCGTAGTCGTCAAACGCGACGAGTTGACATGTTCAAGATTTAATCGGTGATTTAACAATGAATAACGACACCAATGTAATTATTCTAAATGTATTTTTAAGTTATCAACGTTCAAACAATCGTCTGCGAGTTTGCCAAATTATTTTTAAATCTAACCAAAATATACAATGTGTGTTAGTATACTTTTGTATTATAATACTATAATTTCTTGTGTCAAAAGTATTCATTAGATGAACGATTCGATGTTTGTTATGACCATTAAGAAACGGTAGTTCGCTGAGCTGCCACTTGTTCATAAAACCGGTTGGCCGTTCTCTGTCGCTACCGTTTTAAAATATATTTATTTAGCTATGGCAATACTAGGATCTAGGATAGGCGTGTGTATAAATTATCTGTAATGATCACTTTAAAAAATATACAAGACTTTCTAAATAATATTGCTGTAGTAAATTTTGCATATAACTTTGAATAGATTAATTATTTTACATCAGTGCCCTCTAGGATGATATCTATTTTCTAGAAGAATACTAAAAAATTGGAAGACTTTTGGCATGCATTATTGACAATCATTCTTGTAATGTTAAACTATGACGAGCACCTTCATATTGAACAATTTTATAAGCATATATCATTCTCCATCTGCCCGAGACCATGATATTATTTGAATTATTGACAGTTAACCATAATCCTAAAAAGCCACATTCGTATTTATGAATTAAAGTTTTAAATTTAAATACTCAAACAGAATCTTTATCGTATTGCAAAATGTTGCAGATGAAATCGGTAAGTCTTACAAGAATTGCTATTAATAGATAATTTAATGCTTACTAATAAATTCAGTGCACCAGAATTTGCATGAGATAATTTCCCATGAGAAAAAGTATTTTAAGACACTTTTTCGCATTAATTCTCATTGTAAGAAAACAGATATTCATTTTAAATTAACAATTCAAAATGTGAGTACAATTTATTCAAACATGAATCATTAGAATGAAATACGCATGCAATGTCCTAGATCTGTTGCTGGTTTTTAGTCCCAATCTATCAGTTGGATGAATGACTCGTAACTAATATAATGGTATTATGTGAATGTGATTGTTATCTTGTGTGTTGGTTTTAATTTGGAGGCTACGATACTTACTTTTCTTTTAAAGTTGATGTATGTAGGACATGTGTACATTAGTCAGTGAATACTCTTTTGTACTTTTATAGTGTATTTCGTGTCGCTTTATAGCTTTGAATCGACAAGTATTTGGAATCTGGAATATGTAATTATTGATGAATAAAATGCACTGCAATAAATTATCACTTTTGTTTTATTTAACTATCCTGCCTATGGAAACAACATCATGACCTTTCCTGAAACTTTCTGCAACAACAAATGTTGCAAAATTTTAACAACTCAAATAAATAATTGGTAAATTTGTGAACGAATTATCACTTTTATATTTTGTATGGATTCGGTGGTAACTTTGTGGAAGATCATTTTTAACATAAAATTGAATTAAAAATTGATAACTTAGTTATTCCACTTGGTTTATCACTAATGTGATGCGTTTCGTCTCTTTAAGAAGCATATTCAGGTTTTAATTTAATTTTATATCGAATTATCACTTACTTGGTAAGACTCCATTGCAATGGAGGTAAAAAAAGTATTTATTTCCACAAGATTTATATAAAATCATAGCTATTCCCCAGAATCACACCATCGTCTGAACTATAGTTCTTAGACTTATGGTGTTATCAAAGTGTTTTCATATTCTTAATCGATAGTGTCTTGCCACAAGGAGATAAATATGTTCAGTCTACTATTAATAAATTTAATGTATAATTTAAAATAAAAAAGAGGTTTTTTTTGTCTTTGTTAATTCAATTTTAAAATTTTGAATTCAAAATGTTCTTCATGTGCTTCAGTAAATTCAAGCTTCAATGCTTCAGTAAATTTTTACAGATCTATTTCTATTATTGAATATTCTACGTTCAGACTTATTATAGTAATCGTAGTCCGAATTCTAATTTTTACATCATACACGTTTCACTGTCTTTCGCTGGAAGAAATTCAAAGTTGCCTCGCTTTGGTAGGAATCTTCTCATCGGCGGAGATATCAATTTGGGATCAATCGTTCCCATGTCATTGAATCCGGTAAAATAGCTTACAAGTATACCGATAGTAAAGGCGACAGTGAAACCGACTGCATGGTAGAGCATAAAGGAGAGTCTATATAGCAGAAAGACATCATCACTGCAAGATAAATATAAACAGTATCCTTTGACACACCCTGGTTTTTGTTAAGTATAAGTGTCATTAGTGTCCTGAACTGAAATCAGCCAGCGGCAACAGCAATATTTCGCAGAAGAGGCTCTTTCTTGTTGCCAGGCGTTCAAATAGCCCCCGGTTACGTCCGCTGGACGAGTCCATTTTTACGGAAAAAAAGGTAGCTCCGACGGTGCAGGGAGTTTTTTTTTAAGTATTTGTAGACAGTCGATTACGATCTGCCGAGCGGGACGAGATGCGCTCTCGTGGCGGAGGTGACGTGACGACGTGAATTGTTTGTTTTTTTGATTTGCATTGGACTTAATTTAAAATCGTTGTGTCATTTGTATTATAACTTAAAGTAAATTCAGTTGCTAAGTAAATGTAAATGTAGAATCAATTTTATGTGGTAGGATTTATATATTTGTGTAATGTTAAACCACTGCATCTTGAATGGAAAATAAATAAGTTTGTAACTGGATTTGAAATGGTGTTTGTCTGAGATCAGCCCTTCCAGGACTCTGGATAACCAGCCGCTCGCCTCTCTTCGATCCGAGATCTTCTCACCTTTCATTAAATCGCCTAAGACAGTGGGAATACAGGGCTTGCGGGTTCTTAGGTGCCCAACCAGTGCCGGTGTTACCAATACATGAGGCTATTTACAAACACGGATCATTTCAAAAAACGTATTTTTCGACTAAATGCAATAAACTGTTATACAGACGAACAGGACTAAGTTGTAAGATATTTTAGTTAAGTTGTGTAGCTTATTATTTAAAACTGTAACAAAGGGGACTATTTATTTTTATGAGAATTTGAAATTTTTGTAAGAATAATTTGTATTGGATCCGGCTTTGTAAGTATGCAACCAAATAAATTATTAACTATGTGTCCTCAAAGCTGAGCTCTTATTGCCGAACGTGAAACGATCCATCTTTGAAACTAAATGATCATGGAAAAAGCAATGTTTGGAAATTTCGCGTTATTTTGTATAAATATGTTTAAGGCTGTTTTTTTAAAATGCTTTAGAATGTATCTTTCTCGACAAATGACATTCAAGTTTACTCATATAATATAGTATATGCATTCGAGTGGAAATTTAAATGCCGTGAATAAAAATATTTACAAGAAATCATATTTTATATTACTAGTAGAATTGATCAGTATTGTCATAAATAAAATAAGATTACATTGAGTACCTTTTATCATCAGCTGTCAGCATGTTTCCAATCATTATTCACGTTAAAACACCAACTCCAACAAACCCACCAGCAATTGTACCTATGGTATTTGCCCAAGGCACCATTGTTCCCAACATGATTATTGAGAATATAGGGGCACCCAATAAGCTACTTAGTTTGTAACTCTTTATTTATATAAATATTTTTATTATGTAATATGAAATAATAACAATTGTAAATTGTTGTATGAGCAAGGGTAGTTTTTTCACTGAAAATTCAAATTGAAAGTAAACAAACAAGTCAAATAGGTTTTTCTTCATTGTTCCTTATTGTACTTACGGCCAGAACAGTACCCATTTTTTCTATAACGGGAATTGTGAAAATTCCAATTGTTACAACGAGTGTCTTCATTATCGAGTTGGCTCTATCTTCAGTAATACCTGGTCTTTTAATGTAGTACTCGTAAATAAGTCCCGATAAGCTATTGAGAGCGGCTGAAAGAGAGCTAAAATACGCATGTACTATGGAGCTTTATTATAAATAAACACAATATACCATACTATGTAATAGAACTAGTATACATTTATTATTTGAATTGAAGACATTGAATGCATAGATGTACTTGTCTTTTTTATATGTAAATAAAATATATTCTTCCTATGTTAAAATACCGAATTAAGCATACTAAAATAAGCAAAATATACACTCATAATACAATATTATTTACTGGAAATGTCCAAAAACGATATTTTTTCTTATTGTTATTTTCCCACACTGGAAATTAGAATTAAGAATATAAATTTGAATTGTTGAGATTTTGTACTTTTTCATGTATTTCGTCACTAACGATCCCGGTTTTACCTTTTGGTATCTTCAGGGATTCGAGTACACGAATGAACTCGAACTGACAGACAGTAAATAGTGTATATTGTTTATATATAAAATAAAAATATGACAAAATATTATAAGTCTTAGATCTAGGACCCACACTGATACCTGAATTGATCCCAAAAACTCGACAATATCCTTAATTAAGTGACGAATTACATGGAAATGTACAAAATCTTAACAATTCAAATTTGATATTGAAATTCTATCAAGCACCCTCAGTCGATGTCTTAAATTAACAATGTAAAATAACTTAATTATAATTCAACCTACCTTAATTCTGCACTGAATACGCTTGTCACGAAAAAGCCTGGTAACATTGGAATATATCCCAGTCTGTCTAATACGAAGAATGGTAATATTTGATCTGGGCGAGAAATCAACTGAAATAGATATGATAATATTATGAGATATGAAATAGGTATGACAAGAAAAGTCACAACGAATGTCCAATTCACTGTTTTCAAGGGTTTGTATGAATATTTTGAAAGTGTTGGTTAAAAAAGTATTTGCTTGACTACAATATTGGAATTTAAAAAAAACCGTCCTATTTCGATGATAGTGTAATTTTTGTAAAACTCTACACTCGTCTTCCTAGACGGAAAGCTTTGATAAGATACTCAAAATAAGATTTAACGCCACAGTAAAGCTTTTTTCTGTAAACATTTTTTTTAATTTCTCAGTAACTTATCTATACTCTATCGCAGAAAATACATGTATAAATCTGTCTGTCTGTCTGTCACAACAACACTAAACGGTGAACAGTAGTCACATGAAATTTGCACATGTTATTCTGGCTGCCATTTCTAGGTGAACTGTGCTATTTTCAACATTCAACTTTTTACATTATTATTAATTGGTGGACTATCTTTTGTGGGTGTTACATGAGGTACTGTCCACAGTGATATTTCCAACTTTAAACTTTCAACATTAGCTTGCACCAAAATAACGCTAATGTCTAAATGTTAGCGCTTTCTATCCCGGGCGAAGCTGGATAATAAATACTAGTATCATATAAAATTTATGTTGATTTTGGAATCGTTTTATAAAATCTCTTTATCTTTAAAGTGGTAACATCTTTGCTCTCTCTTGCAACATTGTACTTTTGGGAGTTTTTTTTTTTTTAATGCGACGAACTTGTTTGTATCACACCGGAGATCATGTCTCCTCAATGATACATTAAATCCACAATAAATATTTGTAATATAAGTAACAAGAAGAAATAATAATAATGTAACATTTAAAGGAATATGATGAGTACACAATAATTATATTCATTTTTTTTTTTATTTTAAAAAATAAAACTTTTGGGAGTTATGGGTATTGAACTCTAAAACTCAGAAAACTGACCTTTTTCTCAATTGGATCATCATTATGATAGACGGAAAAGAGTAAGACACAGCCATATATGCTAAGCGTAGTGAAGAATAATATTCCAGTGTAACAGATGAACAATGCCCTAGAATATAAACAATGGTTTTATGATATCCAAGACAAAACACAATGTATCTAAATGTGAAATATCACACACACACACAATAAAAATTGATGTCGATTACGACATTTGGACCATCGATTAAAAATATTTCCACTACAAATACCCAAAATATTTCAGAAAGCTAATTTTCAAAATGAAATTAAAATTGATACCTTTGTTATTGAACTAGTTGTGACATATATTTCACCTCTTTGAGAAATGTCTTCAGACAATTTAGTGAGTACCAGGCATGTGTTGCAATGCCACTCAAAGGAAGAAACGGTTTGTGCTTTAATTCTGTTTATTGAAGTGCTTTTGGATTAGAGGTCTGCACGGGCCGAAATTTCATAAAGTTACCCGGTCCGGGTCCATCATCTTCTGGCCTGGCCCGGCTCGAGCCCGAGTCTCAATATCACAGTTGTTATCCGAACCCGACCCGAAGCCCAGATTTACTTTTTTCAACCAGAAAAAAGCCCGATTTTTTTAAATATAGTAATCCATTTATACTTTTCAAACAGTATAACATGTTATTGTTTTCATATTTCCAACGATATTCATAGCGCATTTGAAATAAATTATTTAAGTTATGAAAACCATTGCTTTATGACTGACTCGGGCCCGAAAATAATACGAAGTATTTTTCTTAAATATGAATTCCTTACCCTGGCCCGGCCCGAGCCTGAATCTGAATTATCTTTATCCGCCCAAGCCCGGTCTACGTCCCGGGCCGGGTCAAGGTCTGCGAGCCAAGTCCAGGCCCGTGCAGACCTTTATTTTGGATATACAATATCTTTTGTTTTTCTGTCTGATTCAGAGATGTCACTAGTTGTACGTGTTTGATTCATATTTTTAGTCTCTAGATTTAAAAAAAAATTCTTCAGAAACCTTCACGGGTGTTCACAACAATTCACCAAAGTTTGATCGAAATCAGATGAATTTTAAAGGAATGCATAGAGAACAAACAAAAAAACAAACAAATCTTAATTTATATATATATAGATAGATTGAGAATTGATTTTCAAAAATTATTCACGAAATCCGTTGCATTAGAATTGCTGTCTGTGTGTTTCAAAATATTGAAATAAGATTGATGTTTTACAATTAAAATCTTTACCACTATTTGACTAGTTTACAATAACTAATCCACTTGCCAATTGACAGCTATATTAATAACAATAAAGCATCATATTATGATTATCTGAATAACAAATATAATATTATGACGAGCAGGTTGGCACACATTGACATTAGCGGTGTTAACTAACTTGTCACAGAATTTTTCAGAAGACAAAGTTAAAAGCAAATGCATAATATATAGTATATACTAATGAGATTTCTAAGCAATAGTTTGAAGACTCCCGATGATTTCCACAACAACAAATTCATATTATTTTAATTCGATTCTGAGTGTCTCCTAATATTAAGCACATACTAAAATTTAAATGAATCAATAAAATACAACCATCTAGATCAAAACCAATATTTTTAATGGTACTCACTTCGCTGCATCTGTTTTTGTCGGAACAGACTTGTATCTTTGGAGGGACTCTTGTGCAAATGCAAAATTGCCCATCCAAGGAAATATTGTTCCTATTATTATTATCCAAAAACTACTTCTCTGGAAGGGATTTGGATCAAAGCTAAACAGTAAAAATTGACAAAATTATATTCAGACAAGTTTAGTGACAATAATTCAACATAAATAATAGGATCATTTTTTATAAATCACTCCATATGATGATTATGTGTATTTTTGACATGCGTTGTTGACAATTGTACATCCATATTTTTCTCTATTAAAAATATTAAATTAACATTGATAACTTTGTTATTCCACTGGTTGGTTAAGCCAGCGGGACATTTTTTTATCACGCAATAATGTATTTTAAATTTGGTGAGAGATCTTGCTCGTAAAGAGATTAAAATTAAGTAAATATTAAATGAGTACCACAAAGAAAAAGCACACATCAACGGTCAAACACATGCCAGTTACAGAAAATACATGCTTATTTATCATAACTCACTCAAACATTTCAAGTTTCCCAGCGTCATATGCCGTTTGCATAATATGAGTGACTCCGCCTTCATTAATTGTACCAATGATCACTACAGCCATACACACAAATACAGATATAAGAGTCTGCACCAAATCTGTCCAAATTACTGCTTTCACTCCACCCTACACAATTTTTTGAAGTTTGTGGTTTAAAAATTGAGAAACAATGCAATTGGTTGTAAATCAGGCACCATTCTTAGTTTTAGTCAATGTAGATCGTCAGCTTGCATGTAGTTATTATAAAGAGAGCAGGTCAAAGGAAAGGAGTCAACAAATTAAAAAACAATTGCATTTAGGTACCTACTGAATAAGTTCAGTTGCCATGACTAAAATGAAATGTCATTGTTACTACTCACAATTGTTGTATAAAAGATGCAAACTGTAGATACTGCTCCAGAAATCACATCGAGATTGACTTGGGTAGCTGTAAAAAATTAGATTAGTTTTCCTTGAAACCAGAACATTCTGTTACATTGAAAACCGTAAAATTTATTATTCTATCAATGATGGATAAACGTTTTTGAGTATAATTGAAATATCACTCTTATATTACAGGTGTAACAATAATAATAAGTGTTGCTTGAAATAAATTTAGAAATAATCTTACTGTTAAGGGTTGTCTATGGCAAACAGATTTTTTCAATATCAGAAACGTGTCGGTCAAACTGTTGCTAGATCAAGTTTTATGTTCATACAAAAATAGTCAATTTTATTTACACTTATTCAGATATTCATAGATGGCATTTTTTGTTATTTTTTTTTTAATTCAAAGCATCTTATCTCGCCACCTAGATAACCATTTATTTTACCTTGTGCCAAAGCCAGGGAAGGTATATAAATAAACTGTGATAACAACATCAAAGAAGCCAGTATGTATGCAGCAGACACTACTTTCCGGAGAGAACTGCAGAATCTCATCTCAATGTACTGAAAGAATCAAAGGAATCCATTGCACATAAAGCACATATAATGTTACTTTGCATGGTTTTAAAATTACTTACTACATATTTTTAAAAAAGCTTCAAGAATATGCAATCTACAATAAAATTATCTTTCTATACTAATTTTTTTGTGATCTAATTGTAGTAAATAATGGTCTAATTCGCAGATAAAAAAAATGAGAACTTTACTGGAGACCCGATCCTCCCATGTTTATTTTTCATGATTTATTCAGAAATTAAAACATGTGAACACGGGCTCTTCGCGATTAAAAAGTAATAAAATGCCTTTAAAATCGCTATTATGATATTAGCAGAAATGATACTATAAATTAAATCAATCAAATCCAAATTTTTTAGGTTTATTTTGATAGTAACATATTATGTAAACATTACGGACTCATTTTACATTTACGAATTAATTAAAAATTTGAATTACCTCACAGAAACTTGTTATGTTGAGATGAAAGAATATGGGAATGAACAAGTATGAGACTATTACACACACAAAAAATATTGTTGGAACAACAAGCCAGTATGAAACACCACTCTGATATACTTCAGATGGGACTCCGATCAGCGTTAGTGCTGAAATATTACTGTAATAGAAGATGTATTAATAGTATTTACTTTCAATTCTTCTTGTGTAGAGTGGACATTAATTTATACATAATTGAACATATTTAAAATATTTGAAAATATTTGAGCTTAAATTGAAAAAAAAATTATCAAATAACACTGAATTTGAAGGTTTGAACAGTACCTCTCCGTTTGCTCCTTCCCAAGACATACCATAAGGTCCATTAAGCACATCCTATTGATGGTAATCAGTGACCATTCAGGATGAGAGCATCAATTTTATCAGAAGAATAGATTGACAATATTTAATCTCCCTTGTGACAGCCAGATTCGCCGCTTTTAAATTTTGGATATTATAAAGGGCTGCATAGGGCTCCCTCTTATCTCCCAATTCATTACAAAACCAAACCACAGTACTCTAATCATTCGCCACAAGCATTTGTTTTCAATGCTCAATATATGGTCAGGTGTCATAACCTGCCCCACCTTAGTACCATCAGAATGCATTGAATATGTAGTGATGATGCGAATTTATTATTTAATAGAAAAGATTTGATTATTATTACCTAGCAACCATCGATAACAGAACTGGTAGAGCTTGCATACTCTTCCCGGCTAGTAAATATTCCTTTGTGGTCTTTTGTTTGCTGCCAAAACACCCAAAATACACCCCAATCAATGCTGAGGCAATCAGCATTCCAAAAAACACCCCATGGTCTGTCCAATCAAAAATCGAGCTATCATTACCATTGGTCGTATTATAGGTAGTCTCCATGTCTCACAGTACACTTTGTGTGGCAAGAAAATCTCTCAAAATACTGATAACATTATGAAATATTTAAGACAAGATAAAACCCATAATATTTATAGTAGTTATAATTTTTGTAATCTTAATTGTCAGTGATAATACAATGTGCATAATATCTACATATAGCTGTAAATTTTTAGTAAATTGATGTTGAATAGCAACAATCGATTATTGTAAATTTAATAAATATGGAGCAATGAATGTATGTGAATCTTTTGATGAAAACAGTTTGAAGAAGTGGCGGTCCCACTACACAACTATACTAAACATCTCCTCAATCAAACAGTCTGGAAACAAAATGCAGGCTCTGCAGAGATATCTTTTGTGACAGGAATAAGTCTGAAATAGGACTGTTACAAATAGACAACTTTATAGAACGGCGAAAAATGTACAAAAGACTACAAGTTATACTTACATAACCAAGAAGATGGTTGTCCTCTTAAGTCCCCTAACAACTATTCTGATCATATCACTGAAGCTTGCTTATATGTTGATAAAATATGCACTTATCGTAAAACTTCTCATAAGTTCATTATAGATAATATTATATCATCGCCCCAAAAGCAAAAGGGCACTTGTGACATTTTAGCAGTTCCGATTTTATGAAAGCAATTTTTTTTTCTTTACATTATAAGTGTCACTTAGAATAGTAGTGATGTAACTCCAAAATTACGAAAAATGAGTTTATATCCCAAACACGTTCAAAAGATGTTATTCTATTAGTTTAATAATGGTGCACTTCCATATATACTCCTAATTTATTTAAAAAACTGTTTTTATATTCCCATATTTAATGATATTTTTCAGAATAATAGTGAAGTACCTCCAATATCAGAATAAGAGTGAAGTGTCCGGACAGACTTCACTACTACACTAACGTTTAAGTTCTTCAGTTGATTGACAAACAGTTATTAATGGTTGTAATTTGATTCTAAGAACATTTTACAAAACCTTGATTTTCTCAAAACTTCAAAACTGGAGTTACACCATTACTATTCTAAGTGACACATAACCAAAACGACATTTGCAAAACACAATTGAAAAAAGAAGAACAAGAACTTATGTATTTGTAAACTAATCTTCAATTATTGATCTATGGCAAAATATATTTGATTTTATTAAATAGTATGAGTTGAAACCTATACAATACCAATTTAAGTATGATTAAATTGAATTTTTAGTAATAAGCCTTAGTACAGGGGTTCCCAACAGTATTATAGAAATCCATAAATCAATTTATTAAACTATCCATACTGAGATTCGGACCCATGAGCACCGCAACCGAAGCTAATGACGTTGACCACTTGACTGCGGACCAGACAAAATTATATTATTGTAACTCTTTATGAAAATAATAATAGCCTATAATAAGAAAATATTGAGTAGCCTATGCTTCCTTTTTGGCATATCCAATTGGAGCCTTTTTCATAACTATTTTTGATTCAAATTCTTTTTTTTTCATATTCGTTTCACAGCACTGATGAAGTCTTACATGATACTATTTCAATTAATTCAAGAGCTATATTTTATATTAATAATAAGGCTTGCTTAGATAATTGCTGCATTTGACTCCTCCATAAATATTAAACAGTTGACCCCAGCGGGTTAACACACCCAATTGTGCTTTTTACTCATCTTTGACACTTTTTGAAAATTACAGGTTCTTGAAACATTTTAAATGGGATATTAAAAGGGAAGAATTCAAAATGATGTTGCTGTTTAACATAATGAAACAGATGTCCAAGATTGAACTTTTGCAATTTATTCAAAAATATTATTTTATCCTCGCAACTGTGTTGTTTGCTCTGAAAGGAGCTTTTTAAAGTTGAAATTAATAAAAAAACTATTTAATATCGACAGTGAGCAATTTGCGGTTGAAATATTTTGCAATAGTTTCAATAGAACACTAACTGGCAGATAAAATAGATTCCGATAATGTTGCTGACGGCTTCGCTCTTAAGAATTCATCCTTATAAAATATTTATTTAAATATGTTTTTCTAATTTTTTAAAATGTTTTTTTTTGCGAACTGTTGGTAAAATCTGCTGAATATCTTGTTCTAAATTAATTTACAATCATCAACTCGTTTTTATGTGCAATATATATCAATTAATGTATTGTACATAAATAATTTCGTGTTTCTATATTAATGTTAAATTTAAAATTTGTCAGGATTGTAAAAATATAGTAGATACATATTTTTCAAGAAATTATATTTATACATAAAAATTTTCTGCCTGAGGCGCAACCTTTTGCGTCGTGGTGCCTAAAAAATTTTGGAAAAAAGTGATGGTGGTCGGCAAACTCAAGGACGGTCCCGAGCGGCACAACCCCTAGATACGAGACTGCCCGAGACTATTATTGAAAACAGAAAGATTATTTTGGATTTGGCCAAACAAAAAAATCGCCAATACTTTTTTTTATTCACTCAACTTAGGTTAAATAATTTTTAGTACTGAAGTTACGTTAATGTTTTTAGTTAAATAGGGTTAAATAGTTTGATTGACTTTTATTAAAAAATATATTAGCCACTATTTCAAATTCATCAAATAAAAATAAATTAATAAATTGTAAGTTTTGTTTATGAAATTTACTTTTGGCTTGTAGTGTGCCGCGAAATATTTATGAAATTTGGATTATTGAGATTTTGTACACTTCCATGTATTTTGTCACTAACGACCCGGGTTTCGCCTTTCGGCATCTTCAGGCATTCGAGCTCACGAATGGACTCGAACTGTCAGTTCATGGAAGTGTACAAAATCTCAATAATCCAAATTTGATATTGAAATTCCATCAAGCACCCTCAGTCGATGTCTTAAATTATCTTAAATTAAAATATTTATGAGTTCTTAGGTGTGCCGTGGGTGAGAAAAGGTTGCGGAGCACTGGTGTAGAGTCATGGACATATATTACCGAGTATTTTTGATGAATTTGATGTTAACTTTGTGGAATTTTTTATTATACCTATTGGAGTTTTGATTGTCTATAATATTATACAAAATTCTTGCAGATTATATTCTGTTGCTCTTTTACGATATTTTGTTAATAAATTTTTTCATATTAGCATGCAAGAGTTATGTGATTATTGTAAACTATTTTGACCTATAATGTAATAATTCATGGATGAGTGTCATTAAATAAATTCTTGGGAGTGAACATGATGAAAACTTTCTCAGTGTGTGCCATCTTTACGGACACAGAAGACTTGCATAAGGAAACCAACAATTAGTGGAAATATACGGCTTTCGTAGAAAGTTTGTATTCACTTTTTAATATAACATGCAAATAATTGTAATTTTTTATTAGTAGACATATTTACAAAAATAATATACTTAAATCAGTCTATTCAAAATTATCATTTTTAGGTATCTTTATTTCTGACATTACACTGTCTTTTGGTGGAATAAATTCAAAGTTTCCCCGTTTTGGTAGGAATCGCCTAATAGGCGGAGATATCAACTTCGGATCAATTGTTCCCAAGTCATTAAATCCGGTGAAGTAGCTTACAATTATACCGACGGTAAAGGCGACAGTGAAACCGACCGTATGGTAGAGCATGAAAGAGAGTCTATACAGCGGGAACACGTCATCACTGCAAAATAAATATAAGCATTACAATATTGTACCATTTTATTAATGAGAGGTAACATCAAGTCATTAATGGGTCTTAAGATTGAGTGTCAATTTTTTTACTGCCTCCTTTCACTTCCCCATAGCAATATAATATTTTTGGTATTTTATCGCCAATGCTTATCATTTTTAAAGAGAGAATGAAATGGAATTTATAAAAATATCATGAACTATGATCTAAATAATTTTATTTTTTTTCCCCATATAGTACTGTGAAGGACATTACGGGAATGCTGAACAGGGTATATTTGTGACTGCCATTTTATTCAGTATATGTTTATCTTTATGATATACCGTATATGTAACCCTTTACATAGACTTCGGACTACAGCACTGATAGTAACTCTCACCAACTTAGAGACCAGACCATTGCAGTAAGCAAACACAACCACTTGACAGATTCACCTAATATAAGTGAATAAGTAAGTGCAACACTCTAGCAAAAGCGTCTATCAAGCTATGTTTTTAAAATGAATGGCTCAATAGGAACCTGAACCTAAAGCCAAAATAATTTTTTTTTTAATACTTGACAGTATCATAATAAATATGATAAGCATTAAAAAGAATATCTACCTTTTATCATCGGCAGTCACTATGCTTCCAATCATTATCCATGTTACAACACCAGCTCCAGCAATCCCACCGACTGTTGCACCTTTGGTATTGGCCCAAGGCACCATTGTTCCCAACATGAATATTGAGAATATTGGGGAACCTAGCATACTACTTAGTTTGTAGCTCATCTGAAATAAAAAGAATAATATTTATTACAGACCAACATTTTACCAGTGCCTAAGAATATTAACTCACTCACTTCGTTCAAATTGCAAATTTATTTATTTTCTATTGTTTTTTTAATTAGTTCAGTGGGGCTAAAATTGCCTTATGTATAAACATGTCGGACGAATTTTTTTTTAATGAACTATTCCACACAACATGAATTATAAGCCTCAATAACATACAGTGAATGTGTTATAATATACTATGTAACATTTTGCATGATACTTACAGCCAGAACAGTGCCCATTTTTTCTATAACAGGAATAGTAATCACCGTGAAAATCCCAATCGTCACAACCAGCGCCTTCATTATCATGTTGGCCCTATCTTCTGTTATGCTTGGTTTTTTAATATAATCTTCGTAAATGAGTCCTGATATACTATTCAGAGCAGCTGATAGAGAGCTATAATGCATACCAATGAGTGATAATATATTACATATTAAAGTAAAAGAATATTTTTTTTCAAATAGTCATTCGCAAACCTGCCCAAAAATAGACTTTCCCTTTATGTTTCACAAAAAGATAATAACATATTGATTTTTTCCATTCTGTACAAATATAATTACTCTGCCCAATATGTGTTTTGTTAAATTTTGTAGGTTTTAATATTTAGAATAATAATTGTCAAATGCCAAGTATTTTAAACCTTGTAAAGAATGTTAACAAAATCAAACAACATCAAATAAAAGAGAAAAGACATCTTATACCCAAAAATAATAAATTGAAAATCAGCATTCGGTATTGTCCTTGTTGAGGCTTCATAACAAGCACATTGTTTGGATATCTTAACAAATAGACAATTCAATTCAATTTAAAGTAGGTACAGAAATTTCTGAACAACAAGTATCATCATAATTTCAGTTGATACAAAGTATAAGTTTCAATCATTAAATACATTGTTTTACTCCTCTTATATTCAGAAGTATTAAGCGGGACTAATTTACCTTAATGCTGCGCTGAATACACTCGTCACAAAAAAGCCTGGTAACATCGGAATATATCCCAATCTGTCTAAAATGAAGAAAGGAAATATTTGATCTGGCCGAGATACTAACTAAAACAATGTAAAACATATATTTATTAATATATTCTGCTATATACGTTTGATATCATTAATAAATATTATTAGAATATTATCAAAACGGTAAATCAACACTCCTCTTATATAAGTAGTGATTAAATTCATCATTTGACATATCTAAATACTTCAAACTAGAAATCCATGTGGTTGACAGCTTCATCTGCCTTGCGTATCTTGTGAATACATAAATAAATTAAATTAACAAATTAATATGTGAAAAAATGTTGCATTGATCTGATAAGACATTAAAAATCATGTTTGCTCTCTAGAAGAAGCATTAATATGCTTAACTCGTCGGCTGCTGACGGAATCGTTTTGGCCCACAGACAATGCCTAAATAAAACAATGGTAACAGCAGTTTTCACCCTTTACTTAAGAAATCTTTAAATTCATTCCCTGGAATTATGGAACTGCATTCGTATGTTCAAGTGCACCGTATGAGTTATAATCAATCAGCAATATCCAGTTATCCATTAAACCTTGTAAGAGGAAGCAGGCCAAGTTTCTCTGTCTACAAGCAGCTGTCAATGACATCTACTTTACAAGGAAAGAAGTAGAGGGAGCTATCCAATTACCCTATTTAACGCTCGCAGTGAGGAAAACATTTCCACATACATATGGCTCATCCTGCTTTTTGCTTATGAAATTATATACAGCTACACACGACTATCATATGTTGCAGCAGAGCTATGGGAAAACTTTAAACCCAACTTACATGTTTTTCTACAGGATCATCATTATGGTAGACCGCAAAGAGTAAGACACCGCCATATATGCTTAGAGTAGTGAAGAATACTATTCCAGCGTAACAGATAAATAATGCTCTGTAATAAAAACAACGTATTCATTTATATATTAAGGGTTTATTTATTGGGGTAGGAATTTTCACATATTTTACGTTAATGGAAATTTGAGGATTATCTTTTCAAATTCTAATAAAATAATGATCACTCTTCAAAATGACAGCATTCTCGCAGATTGAAAATTTTCTAAATATTTAATTTAATGACAGTAGAATATTTTCTCTCTCTTGTATTGTGCTGTGAAGTAATTATAATATTTGCTTAATATCGACAATAACAAATGCTTTTATGTTCAGAGACAATTTTGGCAAAGTTGTTTTTGTTCTTTATTATCAAATGTACTCACTTCACTGCGTCGGATTGTTTCGGAACTGACTTGTATCTTTGAATACAACCTTGAGAAAAGGCAAAATTAGCCATCCAGGGAAATACTGTTCCAATAGTCATAATCCAAAAATTGCTTCTCTGGAATGGGTTTGGGTCAAAGCTAAAATAAACAAAAAAATCTATGCTCAAGTGGAAATTTTTATTTTATAGAAACCACCAATGATGTTTCCAAAAGAAGATATGGTTTTAAACCTATTTTAGACATTTGAAATGAAAATAAAGTTTCTATTAATATGTAATATAATATTTTATTACAATACTTGTTCCAATTTCAATTTTTTGTCTATGACCAAAACTATAATTTATCCCAAACGAATGTTAAAATCAAATTTGGATTATTAAGATTTTTTACACTTCCATGTATTTTGTTACTAACGACCCGGGTTTCGACTTTCGGCATCTTCAGGCATTCGAGCGCACGAATGGACTCGAACTGACAGACAGTAAACAGTGTCCAACGTTTATATAGAAGATACAAATACGACAAATATTTACAACATAAAATATTATACGTCTAGGATCCACACTGATACCTGATTTAACATTTCGAGAATCGCCTTAATCCTTATTTTGTAAACAACACATTAACAGAGTGGCGAATTGCCGCTTTCCAACTACTATTAGAATTATCAGTGATTTTACAATTATAATAGCATTGTGGGTTTCGACGGGATGCAATTCGACGAAAGGATAAATACATACAATCATTCCACATTTAGTGACATCTGTTAGGTGTTTCAACATATAGGATACAGTAACGGAATGTTAAAATATTTTAATTTCCGGTGTAAAATCTTCTCGTTCATAGAGCAATTCAAAACGATATTCTTTTCTTTGATTTTCTATTAAGAGATAAAGCTTTAACAATAATATAACACAGCATTTTAATCAAAACTTACTCAAACATTTCAAGCCTCCCAGCATTATATGCCGTTTGAATAATATGAGAGAATCCGCCTTCATTAATTGTGCCGATCATAACTACGACCATGCAAACAAATACAGATATAAGTGTTTGCACCAAATCTGTCCAAATAACAGCTTTTACTCCACCCTACACATCAAAAATAATAGTTAAATGAATTACAGTAATTTCCTTATTATATTTATTGAAAGTTCAAATGAGTTACTTTTTTCATCTTGTATGTTCATGACATCATCTTCTAAATGGCATTCACAAACTTTTGTACGTCTTCGTTAATCTTTATCTTTTGTTTTGTAGAAATGATTTTTTAAAATAAAATATTATATACACATTTTCTTTTTTTTTCAAATGGGTGAAATTTGTCATTTCACTTAAATATGTGCAAATTCAAGGTCAAATACAAACAACTGATAGCTTGTGTTTAGATTTCTTCTGAATAAGTTCAGTTACCTCGATTAAAATAAAGTGTCATAGTTGGTACTCACAATAGTTGTATAAAAAATACAAACAGCTGATACTGCTCCGGAAATCACATAAAGATTAATATGGGTAGCTGGAAAAAAATTAAATTTTCATCGAAAATTAAATTTGATTGTTATGGTTATATAATAATCATTTTAAATGGCAGGAGTCACCAAGCCGTGGATCTTAGAGAACTCGTGTGTGGCTCTTCAATAACAGCTAGTGTGAGAATAAAAATAGTATAGTGTGTGAAAAAAGAGTATATTGAGAAGAGAAACAAAATATAAGAGCTTTTTTGCCGCACACAGCTAAAATATAGATACGATAGCACAGTGGTTAATTTACTCATATTTCGCAGATTTATATTTGCCACCAATCATTTGTAAGATGAAAATTTAAGCTTGTAAACATAATATATGAATGTATTATGTTTAATCTGCATTATTATTATAACAAGCATGTCATCAATTTTTTAAGGTAATCTAGTAATTGGCACTGTAGTAATTGAAGAACTATTGTAAGAACATAGCTAAATAGCCATATACCATCAAAAGTGCACACAAGAACATAACTAATGCCTTATGTTCATAGCTACTGTGGCGATTCGATCAGAGATTTTCATTTTATTGAAACTTCATTTCAGTCCCAAAATATTTTCACCCAAAATACAATTACATTTTACTAGATAATTTTGTATAAATTAGTTGCATGTGACAATTTCATTGCAGAATTCAAGATGTTACAGAATTGATAAACAGCCGAAACGTATCTTTATCACTAACTTGAATATATTATAAAATATCTAGATAATTTAGTTTACCTTGTGTCAAAACGAGGGAAGGTATGTAAATAAACTGTGATAATAACATCAAGCTGGACATAATGTAAGCTAGAGATACAACTTTGCGGAGAGAACTGCAGAATCTCATCTCAATGTACTGAAAGATAACAAAACAATTTATTAGTCACTGTAGATTCATATAAAATGAGTGCCATTTCACAAATAAAGATTAACTTTCATGCTCTAAAAATAAATAATGCTTTACCATTTTGCTTTGCCAAACTTTAAATAGGATATCATATAATTCCATGACTACTTTTTATATGGAATCCTAAATCCCAATGGCTCAACCTGTTCTCGTTAAATAACTCATGAAGCAGTGCTTACCAAACCTTTTCATGCCACGACCCTTTAAATTTGAAAAAAATAATTCGTGGAACCCCGAAAAAAAATATTTTCAATCGGCAAAATTTTTATTTGACATTGATTACGTATTACTATTAATACATACATATTTATATTTTATCACAAATAATAGTACCAAACTTACGAAGCTTACAAAACAATTTAATGAGATGGATGAGGTTGCATGTTTTTACACAACAAATCAATATCTGCTTCAATGTCAGAAATGCTAACTTGCAAGGAAGGTAGCTCTTCCAAAGCCTCCGTGGAAAGGCATGATCTCTGCTTGTTTTTTATTAAAAAACGAAAATGCTGTTTCACATAGGTATGTAGTTGCAAAAGGAATTAGGATTACCGAGGTTCTTTTTGCAACAGACGAATATTCTTGCTGTCGCCTTATCCAAAATTCTGAAATACTTTTTTATTAAATTCCACTTCAAGCAAATTATCTGATTTGATATCGATAAACTATTTTCGAGCTGCCCACATAAGTAACAGTACTTTTGATGCTCATTCAAATTCGGGAAATATTTTTCGAAAAATAGTATTGATTTGACCATGCGATCAAGCTTAAATAACCTTTTTTATTGGGGTTCAGAGTGATATTTTATTTGTTGTGAGAAACTCATTCAAACATGAAAACATCTCCGTGCATCTTCGACTAATACTTTTTGACCACAAAGTAAGCATTTGTTGGAAAGCCTGAAGTTTTATATTCATGATCAAAATTTTGCTTTCTTTTCCCTGAAGTGAAAGATTTGATTCATTGACTTTGACAAAAAAATCTGCCAAATAAAATGAAAAAAACGTCCACTTCTGAGCACCAAAGAAAGAAGGAGCTACCCTCAAATGGGGTTACTTTGCCTACCGATGGGGTCAATGATACAAAGGGTTCCACGCTGGAACCACTTAATACTACAAACTGTATCTAACCTCATTTCACATCATGTTTGCGTAATTTTAGTGAACTTCGAAAATCCAGATTGAAGAGTGATTTCTTCAAACTTTACGTTGTATCTAAAAAACTATATGAGATGATCTTCTAATAATCTATCACGTACATTATTGATGTCTTGGGAATAATTTAAGCATTTATTTAGTTAAATTTGATTGGTTTTGATAGTACATAAGTCACCAGACAATGTAGTAAACGAAATTGAATTATGCTATGGGGGCTACTTTAAATACATTTGGGATGTCAAAAAGTAAGTAGTCAGGTATATTACTATTTAATCAACTACGATTTTCAAGTTTTCCTACCTATAAATTGAATGGGTATTTTACAAAAATTTGAAAGTAAATATTTACAGCTCTTCGTTTTCAATAATTAACATTTAGAATATTAAATTTTGTTTCAGGGTAAAATACATATTTTTTTGACAAATGCTGTTATTTTATCATTGAAGTTAGATGTCTTTGTGTGTGACCTATGTCTGTGACGAGTTATCTAACTAATTATTTATTAATTAATTATTTATTAGTTAAGCTTAAATTACTCAAGAAATCTTATACACCTAATTCTCTTTTTCCACGGGAGATACGTTCCAGAGATCAGCTTAGAAAAAAACCGTGTAAAAAAAGATAAGGTGCACGCACAAAAACGGGAGATAGATTCCATAAATAATTCAAATTCATTTTTTAACACATATAATATAATAAGTAATAAATTGACATGATTTGCAATTTCAATTACACATTAAATGCTAAAAAACAAAAACCAGATATATATATATAGATATAATAACCAAAAACATTATTGTAAACGACAAAACCATGTGTATTTTCTTCGTTCACCAATCGATTCGCAAACGACGGAAACGAAAGAAATGACGACATTCATGCATAAATAGATTGCATTGCTTAAAAAATAGCAAGTAAATACTTTTGAAGAATAAGCATTACGTTTAATATAAATATAGAATTATACACGTCGTCGGTATTTTCCTAACCTAAAAAAATAGATGATGGATCTAGAAATTCATGAAAAGCATGAGAAGCCGAGGAAAAATAACAGAACAATTTGAAAATGCTTTAGAAGCAACAATTTTCGAGTTTGTTCAGTTTCGACAACTTGAAGAAACTATAAAGTATATTACCCATCATTCAGACACATATACGTATCAACAGTTAAACTTGACAATGTTTGAATTCATGGAATTAGATGATTTTGAAATAGAATTGGTAGATTTTCAGTCGAGTTCGATACAGACACAAAAATTTTAAGATTTAAGAATAATTTTGGAAGAAATTAAGCAAAATCGATTCGTTGGATCAGTCCAGAGGAATGACGAAAATGAAATACTAACAACTTCATCAATCCATCCCGGAAAATTTTTCTTGTCTTAAAAAAATAGCAATGGGTATTTTAACAATTTTTTATCGACTTATTCCTGTGAATCATTATTTTCTTCAATGAACTTTACTAAATCAGACATAAGAAGTACACCAACAGACAAAAGCAGTACTTCTTGTATTCTATTAAAAGCTACCAACTATGCACCCGATATAAAACATTTGGCATCTAGCATCCAACAACAAAAATCTCACTAATAATGAAGTTTTGAGGGTTTTACATTTTTTTTAAGTTTAGTATATTTTTTATTTATTTCATCACTCAGGCTCAAAAAGGTTTGCCACCACTAGTCTAGTGGCATCCTGAGAAGACATGTATGGCGGGCTTAAACAATATTTTTTCAAATTCTAACAGCTACATTATTCTATATTCTGTACCTACTTATTCTTAAATCTTGCTTAAAATTAGATTATATTATAAATTATTAATATAATTTTTATTGCGTTTTACCCTGTATAATTAAAATATATGAAAATCAATGTAACTTTGCCTACGACAAATAACTATTGACAGACAACTCTGAGGTAAAATGTTTTTAGGTGACCATCAAATATCAACATTTGGCCACATTTACTCACCCAGGTACGAAAATTATATGAGCGAAATCTTGATAAAATATGCAAAGTAACCGTTGCAAAGTACCTAACCCCACTTGACGGCACATATATACATTATTTCCAGAATGTAAGCAAATTAAAAGCCGACGGGAGGACTCTTGAACTTTGACAACTGTCGTGATTAAGCGGTAGGAGCTAACTGGTGAAAGTAAGAATATATTTGTCTTAAACAAAAGATGATGCATTATGGTGAATATAGGTATTCCAACATATTTTTTTCTATGTAATGTGTTCTTGATTGACAACGTTAAATACACATTGACTTAATATGTAATTTGGAAAAATGTTCATAAATAAATATCTGTACTTTACACTGAAAATTTTCGCGGACCCCAGTTTGAGAATCACTGTCATATAGGATGTGGAAATATAAATTACCTCGCATGTACTTGTTATGTTGAGGTTGAAGAAGACGGGAATGAAGAGGTAGGAGACTACCACGCAGATAAAAAATGCAGTTGGAACAACGAGCCAGTATGAAATGCCACTTAGATACACTTCAGATGGGACCCCGATAAGTGTTAGTCCTGAAATATGACTGCAAAAGAAGAAATGTTATTACAGTTATATCAGATTTTATTTCATCAGTGACATAATATGAAAATATATAAAACAATTTGGACATTTTAGACGATCAATTCATTGTAGATGAAGTGACAAAATATCCATCTATGGCATCCATGTGAATATTTTTCTGTTTGTCAGCTTAAGATGTTCCTTTAATATCCATTAAACAACATATTTTTTGGCAGCTGTAATTCCGGTTTAATGTATATATAAACGAAATAACTGTTTTTCGTTAATTTCGAAATAAACAGCAGATTACACAATTAATCAAGTCATTTATAAGATTATTACAATCTTTTGGTGAACATGGGCTTTGGTGCATTCGAAAAATTAAACTGAAACTTAGATTATGGAGTGGAGAGATATGTTATCTACATGTTAAATATACATAATAGACCAAAAAAGGTTTTGCTTTCGTGACACACCTCCACCCCACGACTATTTTGTATATGAACATTACATAGTCCATAGTATATGTTTCCAACACCTTGCTAGCAAAAGATGACACCGATTTAACCTAGCAATGTAGCTTAAAATAGAAATGATTCAACGAGAACTGTTTGTTAACCTTTTTTTTCAGAGAGAGTAAAGATAGAAGGATAGGTCTAGGACAGGTCTAGCAGTTAGCTGATTAGCCCTATGCCCCATTTCAAGGTTTGGATGGTCGGAAAGGAATTTGTATATCTATGCCGTTCACGGAGATTGACCAATCGGCTACAGGACCGCTACATGCTCATCAGCCAAATTTATATTTATAAGTTTAAAAAATTGAGAATTTTTAAAGTTTGTTTTAATTCATTTTTAGGAATAATAACAACTATATTCCATGAGGTTTTAATTATAAAATTAAAAAGCATTGATTATTGTTACCTAGCAACCAGCGATAGCCCGACTGGTATAGCTTGCATACTCTTTCCAGCAAGAAGGTATTCTGCGGTGGTCTTCTGTTTGCTGCCAAAACACCCGAAATACACCCCAATCAACGCTGACATAATAAGCATTCCGAAAAACACCCCATAATCCGACCAATCAAAAATCGAGCTATCACTGCCATATGTTGTATTATGAGCAGTCTCCATGTTTAGGAGTTCACTTGGTGCGGCAAGTAAATTTCTTAGAAGACTAATTTATTTTTTTATATGAACCATCCAGATACAAGTATGACTATTGTAATTTTATTTGCCAGTGGCAGGACGTATTTGGTCAATTAATTCTCTCTCTTGTAAAGTACCAAATGTAAGGTGGATTATAAATTATAAATATTAGTTGTTTGACTACTGAAATCTTTAAATTAATGCCTAAATAATAAGGATTTTCAAAAATTATATTTAAGTGAAAGGAAACAAAAACAATTAATTACGACTACTCCTTGCTAAACACAATATCGATGGTGTTTTGGCCAATTAGTGTAACCCTCAATATTGGAATTGTTCAGGAGAGAGTAAAAACTGTTTTTATCTCAAAACTTATATGGTGAGTTGCGTTATGAATCTTTGAAATGCTCTCCTATAAAATCTCATGTTTGCAAAGATTATGCGTAGGGAGTGTCGATATAATAGTGTTATAATATTAGTTGAATAATTATTGTCTACTAACGAATTAGGCATTTTCATAATAATATATTCACTATCGTCTTGCAAACGTTGTAACAATAATTTCTCTTCTTGTTGTTGGTTAAATAATTCAACAAGCATTTTACCTCACCCACTCATGATGAAATTAAACATGTTTTTATTATATGTATACATTTTTTTGTTATTTGAACTAATTATAAAGATCCGGTTATTTAATAATAAGACTGCAAACACTATAACAGTATTGAAAATGCAATATTGATAACAACGGAAAGATTGACATCTACTTTAGTTGATTTCAAAAGTATAATACATCTTTTAAAAGCATATAAAAATTGTATGGAAAACATGATTTGTACTCACAATTAGAATCTGAGAATGTTTTATTTGTGTTATCAACAAAAAAAACAACTTTTAAACAATTTATTTGTAGAGCTGCTTACGAACGACACACGTCGATACAAAATGGTGGGGTTAGATATTTTGCGTTGTACGTTTCAGAGCCTAATGGTGAACAAATTTTCTTAAAACATTTTTTCAATATATTTAAATAACTTTCAATTTTCAAATTTATACTACACATGCGTATAGCAAGCGTATGCAACAAGATGGCATTATTAGGTCATTCTCAGTCGAAAGTGGAACTAGAAACTTTGCTCTTTAAGACATCGATATATATTTATTTTTACTTATGATTGGTATGACGTTAAATATTTCATAAAAACATTCATCAATACCTAAAATCACGCCATTATGCTGTGTGGATATTTTCGATGGACTGAGCGGGCACTGTGTGAAAATTTACTTTTTATATAAAATTCAATTTGATAACGTCATTTCACCGGTTGTTATTATTGCGCAGCAAATGTTGTGTGGAGGCTAGATGAGCACTAAATTAATATCATTTAATTCGAAAATACATTTATTCATGTTGCCGAGGCTGATGTCATTCAGCACAATATATTTTATTGACAAAACATTTGAAGAAGATTAACTTTATTTTCCTAAAACACATGATTGACCAGGTGAAAATTGGGGTTTCGATTGATCTAGAAAATTTATATTATCCATTTTGTATTATTTTCCCAAACATAAACCTTTGTTAAAATAGTTGCATAAAAGTTTTTAATTTCTTATTTCTTCGACATTTTTCAATGACGTTGTAGGATCTAGGATGTTTATCATTATAATCATCAAACTACATCAGAATTCTATAGACCTCGATGTCACACTGACGATAATATATTTTATTCGTTTACTTTTCAGATAATAGTTTTATAAATACATTCATTCAATCAGTCCACCTTTACGAGGTAGGAAATCTCTTGAGCGTGATACTCAACCACTTAAAGAGTCCTAATGAAATGTGTTGGAACTGTTAGATGAACTGTCTTGAAAGGGACACATCATGTTTGAGACTATGAAGATGGAAGGAAATTGCAGCATACATTTCAATAAATTAAGCATCTTATGTGAAAAATTCTGGCTTCTGCCGGCACTGCTTTTTTGTCAAAAAAATGATTGTATCATTATGTGATATCAAGTTAGCAGACAAAGGTTTATAATATTGTATGACAGATTACATTATACATCAAACAAAGCTTAGAAGGCGGTTCAAGTGAGTCTCAATATTCTTTGAAATAATAAACTGCACATTCTGTTATATGAGTTGCATAATTGAAAGATCTAACTAATTGTATTTAATAATTTAAGACATCGACTGAGGGTGCTTGATGGAATTTCAATATCAAATTTGGATTATTGAGATTTTGTACACTTCCATGTATTTTATACATGGAAGTAATGGAAGTGTACAAAATCTCGATAATCCAAATTTAATTGTATTTAAAGCGTAAGATGATATTAATCAACTACAGTAATAGGATAAATAGGTACCTATTTTTATGTTTTTACAACCGTGAACTCTTATCTCAACAGAAGTTTTTCTACAAGAATTGCTTGTTACTCAGTTGCTCAAACTCTCTTTTTTGAAGAGAGTAGGGATAGAAGGATAGCGCTAGGATAGGACTAGAGGTCAGCTAATTGCTCTCGCTACGCCCCGTTTTTAGGATCCGATGGCTGGGAGGTAATTTTAGAGATCGCAAACATCCATCCCTACAAACAGAAATCTATTAATCATTAAAAATCAATTTATGAAACTGTCGTACCAGGATTTAAGCCCGAGACATCTGTAACAAAAGCCAACGACGTTGAACACTGCACTACGGACCCGACAAATAGGCATTGCGTGTAACTATTAACATGACCATAGATAATTACTAGGGGTTCTGAAGTCCTGACTCTTTTCAAGTCACGAGACACAAAATTCCTGGGAATTACTGAGGTTGAGACCAGATTCTCTTACAGTTTTGTTGGAGTAAAGAAAAATCATTCTATTTAATATGTGTACGTACCTATGTAGTGCACTATTATGTGATTTAAAAATACTATTATTTTCTGAAAAACAAATGGGAACAGTATCCAAGTTATGTTTTAATAACAAAACACAAACATCTATAAAAATATAAAACTAAACTAAAAAAAACAGTCACAAAAACTCCAAAAATATAAAATATCTTATTATTTTCTTCATATCGTCGCTGTTCTGGAAGAAAACACTAAATCGAAAAAATGACATATTGAGTTAGTTATACCAAAATGTTCCTTATTTCAAACTCTATCGTATAACAGAACACACTTATTTTTATAAATTACACCTTTACTTTAGAACAGTTTTGTACAAACAAACAAAATGAAAAACGTATGGCATTTCAAGCATTTGATAAACTTCAAACCCCAATTACTCAAAACTATTTTTTTCCAGTTATTGTCTTCTTCCAGAACAACAACGATATATAAATTGGTAGAAATAATGTCAGAAAGGAATTTTGTTTCGTCATATACTATTTATTATTTACTGTTTTCCTCTTTTTTAAAAATATTTAACCATTCCTCATAAGTGTCTTCCCAATCCTCTTGTATTTTACCCCTTGCATTGGGCTTATTCTTTTTTTTTCAGAACTCTAGGCTATTTTTCCGTTTAAAATAAATTTCGTTTTCATGTAAAATATTTTCATATTATGAAGCCATACTAAAATTACAGTTATTTTCGTTTTCTAAATGTCTGTTACAATAAAAATTTAAATATGTCTAAAACAATGACATATCCATTATAGTCTATCGTAGGTTCTTATAAATTGTTTTCATTGCACATATTACATTGTAGATTACATCAGTGCTCCGCAACCGGTGTGCCGCGGCATACCGGTGCGTCGCTAAATGTTCCAAGGTGTGCCGTGGCGCAGTGAGTCCAAAATTATAAAAATCGAGTATATTGATATTATAAAAAAAATTGAAGGTATTCGGTTGCTAAGATCTCTGTTGACATTATTCCCATTGAAACAAATGTTGTATTATTTTGATATTTATTTGAATAGTTGTATTAGTTTAATTTAAGACATCGACTGAGGGTGCTTGATGGAATTTCAATATCAAATTTGGATTATTGAGATTTTGTACACTTCCATGTATTTTGTCACTAACGACCCGGGTTTCACCTTTCTGCATCTTCAGGCATTCGAGTACACGAATGCCGAAAGGCGAAACCCGGATCGTTAGTGACTCAGTTCGAGTCCATCCGTGTGCTCGAATGCCTGAAGATGCCGAAAGGCGAAACCCGGGTCGTTAGTGACAAAATACATGGAAGTGTACAAAATCTCAATAATCCAAAGTTGTATTAGTGTTTGCACTGATAGTGCAACTGCAATGATGGGAGTAAAATGGAATTTGTCTCGTGTGTAAAACAAAAAACTCCTATCGTAGAAATTCATTGCTGCATACATTGGAAAGCATTGATGATGACTAATAATTTACCAGTGGAATTATTAGAAACAATAAACGAATGTATCAAAATATAATACACATTATCTGATCAAGCTCCTTAAATTCACATTTTTTAGAAAATCAACTTCGCTATAAGGCTATTTATTTTTTACTTAACCAAAAAATGCCTGAAAATCATCAACTCTTTCAAAATAGTACAGGAGTCCACGTCGTTGCCTTGGGTTACGGATGTCTCGGGTTCAAGTCCTGTACGCACAAATCTACTGAATATCTTCTTCTAAATTGGTTCACAATTTTTAATTCGTTTTTATCTACAACGTTATGTACATAAAACCAAGTAATTAATGTCTCATACATAAATAATTTTGTATTTCCATAGGAATTATAAATATGAAGTTTATTTAAATGATTTACAGATATTTTTACATATTTGAAAAACAAAATTGCGGGACTAAATGACAAGATTATTAAAATTACAGAATTGTAAAAGTATAATTCACATTTTCCAAGAAAATACATGTATATATAAAAATTTGCCTGCGGCGCAATCGTCTGCGTCGTGATGATTTATGATTAAAAAAATACGTAAGTAAGTAAGCAAGTAGTTTTAAAAATAGCCTTAACTCACCACTATTGAAAATATAAAATCATCAATTTTGGAAAAAAATGAAGGGGCGGCAAATTCAAAGACTACCCCGGGCGCACATGCCACTGCCTCCCGCCCATCCGATCCTTAAAACGGGACGTAGTGAGATCGATTATTTAACCACTACTAGCCCTATCCTTTCATCCCAAGTCTCTTCAAAATAAAATATTCATCAGTTCTAGCCCTATCCTCACTCTCTCCGAAAAAAGTGCTTGAGTAACTGAGTAACAAGCAGTTCCTGTATGAAACTTCTTTTCTGTTCCATATATTCCACTTCGGGAGTGGAAATAGTGAATTAAATTAGCATATTTAGGCGTGTGGTGTGTCGCAAAATGTTAATGAGTGCTTAGGTGTGCCAAGGGTGACAAAAAGTTGCGGAGCACTGGACTACATGATGAGTGAACACCCAGTATTTATTCAGATTATATTTATATATGTACACATTTATTTCTAGTCATAATATTTCACTTTTAAATAAGTATAAATAATGATTAGTGAGAATTTAAAACACCCCATTAAAATCATGTTCAAGTTCGTATGACAAGTGATATTTTATTTATTTATGTCTTAGCTATTCTTTTAAAGGCGTATTTGTCTGAAATAATTGTCTTTCATATTTTTGTCTTTGAATTGTTTCCCAAGTCAGTGTTTGCGTAAGTGATTAAGCAATAATTTTATAGATTGCAGATTATTGAAACTTGAAAGCATGTACTGACATAAATATAAGTAGGGTGGCTAGAACACGGATTCTGAAAGGCGAACCAAGATTGTTAATAACAACATATTATTTTGGTTGCACTAAGCACCACCATTTGATAATATTTTTTGATTCAATAACCTAATAATTATAGTCAAGAATTCAGATGAAGGAATATAAAAAGGTGCCTCAATTTCGGCTTAACCAATAAGTGCTGCGAATTTCAAAAAAATATTGAATAGGATGCAACAAATTGCGCATTTCCATATATTTAACATTCAAGAAACCTTGTTTATAGCAAAATTCGACGATGGACCAAGAGCGAATATGTAAGTTCCTTATGGCGCATCTCAATAAAAGTTATTTTCGAAAACTGCTTGTTATTCAGTTGCTTGACCTCTATATTTTAAAGAAGATAATAAAAAAGGACAGTATTAAGAAAGGACTCGTAGTTAGGTAATCGCTTTCAATACAACCCGTTTTGAAGATTGCTCTGCACTTATAATTAGTTTGTCTATAGGCTAGTAGTATTTATTCAGGGTTGGGTCCATGGTGCAGTGGTCGTTGGATGATTGTGTTGTCTAAAATTCCACCCATCCAATCCTAAAAATGGGGTGTAGTGAGAGCGATTAGCCAGTCTCTAGTCCTATTCTAACCATTTTTTTATCTCTACTCTCTTCGAAAAAGAGGTTGAGCAACTGGGTAATATGCAGTTTTCGTAGAAAAACTTCTGTTAAGATTAGTGATGCGAGTCCGGAAAAAACTGGTTTTTTTTATGGGTAGAAACCTGGGCTTAAGCCCGGGAATAAACTCGCATGAAAAAATTAGGAAAAAACAATTTTAGGCGTTGCATTTTTGACGTATGCATAGATAATATGGTAATAAGTCTATGTGTCGTAAATGTCAGATGATTTTTATTGTCTATGGTTCTCAAAACGACAACAAACGTCAATTTTATATTGTTCAAAAGGAAAGGCTTCAATAATCAGTTAACATGTCTTATATGCTTGGACATTTACACAATGGATGGCAAGTCGACCAAGCAATTTTATCTGAAGAAGACAGAGTGGTGGTATGTAAGGACTCAAATTAAATATGGATGAAATTAATAGTGACAATATAAACTTGGTTATGTTACGCTTTTCCTTTGTCTAATTCACGGGAATATTTTCAATGTAGCTTATGATAAGCTACCGGATCGTTTATTTCTATTCTTGCTTTGAAACAACTATTTATTGCTTTTAAATACCTGTTACAAATAATATTATTGATGATTTTTAGGTTATACGATTTGGTCACGATTGGGATCCTACTTGTATGAAAATGGATGAAGTTCTTTATAGTATCGCTGAAAAAGTAAAAAACTTTGCAGTTATTTATTTGGTTGACATTACTGAGGTACCAGACTTTAACAAAATGTATGTTGAAACATAAATTATTTGTGTATTTTTTTTAATCATATCCTATCCCAATGTTGAGTATGTGAACGGTAAATATTCTGCACAACATGCTCTTCTTTTTCTACTCAAAAATGCTTCTAACAACACAGTTCTATAGGAAATTAATTCATGAATAAGAAAATGCCAAATAATCATACATGAGGATCAGGTAAACTAGGCTTGCCAGGCGTCCCCATTCCAAATAGTATCAGAAAAATGGGTCGTCGTTTTTTTTCAGATAGCAAAAAATTTCCAGAGCAATATAATGATTTATATCGTATGTGCGAATATACTTCTTCCTTACCATATTATAATGGTAGCATGGAGATAATATTTTCGGTAATGGAAATTCAATAGACGTATGAAAGAAATAGACTTTCAGTAGAAACAGTTCGTAGTATCTTACAGTGCATTGAGAATTATGATTTTAATTGTGTTGAAGTATATTTGTAAAATTAGTTAAAATTCGGTGAAGTTATTTTTATTAATAATATTGTTGTTATTCTAAGTAATCTGTATAATTAAATATGTGTTAAAATTTCTTGGTTTCGTTTTCTAATTTAATATAAATTGAAAATTAAATGGAGGCTACATGGCAGCCCAAGCGATCCAATATCTCGGAGGAAGGAAAAATGAAGTGTTCTTGAATTTTTTTTATTTTTCTCGAGGGTGGAGGGTGTCCCGTTTCGACTTGCGAAAAATCTGGCAATCCTAGGTAAACTGATAATATATGCGAAATACGAAACATAGTTTTGGTATGAAAAAGTTAACACAATAATATATCAATCAAATGGTTTATTATCTAATCTATATATAAAAATGAATTTTTGTTTGTTTGTCCTCTATGCATTCTTTTACCATTTATTCGATTTCGATGAAACTTTGGGGAGTTTTTGTAGCCACACCCGTGAAGGTTTCTGAAAAAAAATTTAAATCTAAAAATGATCTATTCGTGTACGCACACGGAAAATTATTGTGTATCCAAAATAGAGGTCTGCACGGGCCCGGGCTCGGTCCGTGCACACTTTATTACAATCAAGAAAACCGATAAGTTATGCGAATTACAAAATTTCGTCGCCATATTTCAAATTTTGCTCCAAGAACAAACCATATCGACTTTTTCATATGTATGTTGTATTTCGGGGAAATTATCGGTTTCCCTGATTCCCACGTATGATAATTTGTTCATTTTGCTATTAGTAAACCATTTAGCTGTGCCTTATTTATTTCTAAAATTTCTTGATAAAATAATCTATGATTACCCATATTTGATGCAATATTTCAACCCCTTCATCCACATTGAAAAAGTGATTCTCCGATAGTAATGATTAGGAATTGTTGAGATATTTCTAGTTATACTCAATTCTCTATTTTGATTGTACTTACATTTATACATTTGCAGGTATGAATTATACGATCCCTGCACCGTCATGTTTTTCTTCAGAAACAAACACATAATGATTGATTTGGGAACCGGAAACAATAACAAAATCAATTGGACACTCGAAGACAAACAAGAAATGATCGACATTGTAGAAACCGTTTATAGAGGGGCCCGCAAAGGCAGAGGTCTAGTCGTGTCTCCTAAAGATTATTCTACCAAATATAGATACTAACTTGCCAATGCTTGGAAATTTCTAAATAAATTATTAATATTTCATATGAAGTTGTGCATCATAAGTGAAAAGACAGTTAACGCTATAAAAGCAATGAAATATTAACATTGATTTCAACGTTAATATTTTATTTAACAAAATTATTGAAGTGTGAATGAAAATTAATATCTCATCGCTAAGTATATGACTTAAGCATTTCGCTATAAGTTCCTATGGATTGTGATACACTTCCGGTTTTCAAATCCATATCAGTATGGTGCGCCGATTTTTCCATTGATATTCAGCTGAGTCTCAGTGAGTTCTCGAAGTGCCTATTAGAGAAAGAGTCACCAAAAACTTGCATAATAATGTAAAAGTTTACAATTTTTGGGACTGCTGAACTAGCCGTTGAGGACTATACGTTGATCATACCTGCTCTAAATTAAAATAAATGTTCGTCTCCTTATGCTCAACTTGCATAAGGAATGGTTTGAAGATTAATAGTATTTCTATATTTCTTGATATATTTGAAAATAAATGAAATTTAAGAACATATGTGACTTAGCAATTTATACTCACAGAAGCAAATCTCTGCTGAAATTATCCCCATCTATATGTGAAGTTGAAACCTTGCCTACAAAGTCATCTATCAAACAAACTTTAATTTTACAAATCTATGTAAAATTTGAAATTCCATCGAGCACTCCCAATCGATAACTTAAATTTAAAAAAAACTTTTAATCAGTGTTAAAAATACAATGAAATAAAACAATTTTGTGATCGATTTTTCATTCTTATATTTTTCTACGACCAGTACATTTGGAAAACGTTTCCACAAGAATTACTTTAGTGAGAAGTATTTTTGACATTCAAATAACATTGTCCATTTCTTTTAAGCGATTGACAACGCTGACAATATACACATACATAGTTAGGATTCACATATCGAGTTAAATTGTCATTCTTTACAACAATCATTATAATTAAAATCAATATGATCACATCATATTATGAAAACACAACCTTATTACATATTTAAATCATCGTGTCTGATCGCTGGAGAGCATCCGTGTGCTTCATATCAATCGTAGGGAAGTAGAGAAAAATCAAAAATAGCAGTGTCGCTAATACATAAAAAAAAAGACTTTTTAAGTCATAAACAAAAAGGAAAAACAACTATTATAACAAACATTATTAAAAAGTGAGCATTTATATCAAGGACTCGCCTTCATAATCCAACTGTCTCAAATTTTGTTAGTTCCATTAAACGGAGACAGCCATAAAAACTATAAATTAACTTGTGATGATGCATTATGTCGAATTACACGTGAGCAAAAAAGCACATGTATAAAACCATCGTCCACCTTTTATAGAAACTGCGATTTTGGTGAAACACAGTTTAAATAATAATACATAAAAATAAAGAAAGATGTACCATAAGAAAGCAACGGATGTATAAAAATAATATCAAAAAATTAAACTAGGTTACACGTTATGCAGAAGAAAGAAATTTCAAATATTTACAAAGTTATTTTTCAGATTACAATGACTCAATATGTTTGAATAGGTGATCATAAATAAAAGAGAGTTTAAATATATTTTTAAAAAATGTGTTGCTTGATATTGTTTATTTAATATCTAGAAAAGTTTTCAGAAAATTTCAACTGAAGATTACGCAAAACTTTTATTGAGAGACACGTCACATTTAGAGGGTAAAATCGCCTTCAATTAAAATATATTAACAGGTATAACAATTACAGTAATTTAGTTTTGATGTTCCTCTTTTGAGTTTCGTTATCAATGTATAAAAAATCTACAAACAACAAGCAAGATGGTAAAACATAAACCCACCTCTATGCAGATGCGTGGGTCATATATATATAATCTAGACATATTTGTAAGTGAAATCTGCTATAGTTTTCTTTGGCTATCTTTTATTCACTCACCGAGTCAAACTTTTTTTTTTGAGTTTTAATGAACAGTTATAATGTATTACAAAATCAGTCATCAAAAATACTTGTTTAAAGTAAGTATGTAATCGATAAAATCATAAAACAAAATCTAAAATCGGATAATACATAAATTAATTGTTAAAAGCTTGACAAAATTTATTAGTTAAGCTCGGACGATAAAACAAAATATTTTTAAGTGCTGTTCTGAAACTAAATTAAACAAAAAGTCAAGTGACAGATCAGGTTATCAAAATATGAAACAAAAATTCAATTAGATATCATTTAACTGAAAAATATCTGGGTGTGAATTAATAAAAAAAGACTTGTCATAGACTCATTCAGAGTAAACTGTTTTTTTTTTTGCTGTGAGGCAAAATGTTTTTAAGTTTTCAAATAAATATTTAAACAAAAAAAAAAACTTGAGATCATGGAAAATTCAAATGGTCGATAAGAACACACAATTTCTTAATTACGTAAGTTTAAATTTACACAGGTATTTTACGACATCCTAAAAAAAAGATCAGCAATAAAAAGGAAAACGTGATCGGGATCATTTCAATCATTCACTTTCGGCGACTGCAAGTAACGAAAGGGATTGAATACAGAAAAATAATTAATTTCCGTCGCAAGGACACCACAGCAAAACTTTTGGTTGTGAATTTTCAAATGTTTCAAAATATGGCACATAAATCATTAGGTGAAAAAATCAGTATTCAACCCCTCACATATTACTTTTGACATTAACAATAATAATTTATTCCTCGACTGTTTGTTACATAAATAAACACTGCAGATAGATTTTTAATAAAATTAAATATGAATAAAGGTCACATAACGAAAAAAAAAAATCAACTGTAAAAATTAAGGAACCATTCCTTAAATAAACTTTGTTTTGTAAGTTTTTGTGATGATTCAAATTTATGAAAATGTGTTTCATATAATTTTTTTTTAATAGGTGTACACCCGATCTGCCGTCCCGTTTTCCAATACTCGCCGACCGATGATGCACAGATTATTTGACAATTTCAATGGACGCGATTAAAATTCATAAACTCAAACATCACATCATGCAAACTTCTTCAATTTAACAGTTGACATCTTGAAAATGGATGTTTGATGCCTTATCTCAAAGATTTGTTGAGTCGATCTTTGCGTACATTCTCCTAGAGATTATCTCAAGTGATTTGAAATTTGAAAAAAAATCTGTTGTTGTTCATTCTCGATGTAAACGTTCAAGCGTTGAGCACCAAATCACTAGATGTATCAGTTTTATTGTAATGGTGAACTGCTGCTTCACTGTCTTTCTAGTTACTAATATGTCCAATCATTTAACTATGTCAATCCATCTGGCACGATGAGCATGCGAGCACGTTTAAAGTCAAAACAGATCAAATTGTACTGCAAGGGTTCATAAATGTGATACGACAGTCAAGGAATAATTTGTATATAAGAATGATAAATAAATAGAGATTCATTCTCCCTTAGAGAAAAACTAAATCTTATTCATTGCATTGGAGATACGTCACTGCTATAAAACTCGAGACAATATTTTTACAAAAGAATTTAGCTCAAAGATATAAATTCGATTCCTTATGTTTAATAAATAAATAAATAATATTGACAGATTTGCAAGTAACCTTTTAAATACGCTTGCAGAGTTAGAAGCCTACGTCGCATCGGTGTATAGATTTTCATAAATGACAATTTTAGATAATAATAAATATTTAGATGGTATGGATATTTTTCATATTTCAATGATCATGCATCGAGACGAAATAAACGCTAGATAAGAAATAGTAAAATTAAAATATTAATAAAGTGAACAATCGAATAACTAAAACAAACAAATTTTAATGTAACCAAAGTAAAATAACAGTTAACTCAAAATATAATGAGCTCCTATTTGGCCTTTTTATATGAAGACATCAAATTTGGTATCGATAGATTTATACGTTTTGCTTTCGTTCAAAAAATTATGTCAATTTCAGCACATTAAAGTCTAATTTACAATCTCGATACTAAATACACTCATTAATTTATAAGTTTTGTCAGGTTACGAGTTAATTAAAAACAAAAGGATAAAACTTACAACATCCAATACAATTTCAGGATGCGAGTAAGTATAAAAATATTATTCAGGTACTTTTTGAACACAGTATAAGTCAAACTATATAAACTATGAATCAATCTAACTTCATATTGAAGAGAATTACTTCTTTTTGGCACAATCAAGTTTCTAAAAAGTTACAAATTGCCATCTTTTCGTGAAATGGAATCCATTAGGAAAACAATTCTCATTATAATTATATATTTACAAATCTATACACCGATACCGTCTTAGCTATGCTGATCAATTTGTTCAGTCATCTTCGAGAAAGTGTCTTCAGAGCTAAATTAGACAAGTTGTTCGACATGTTACAGTTTTTTTTATAAACAGGAACTATAAATGAATCTACCGTGTTAAAGTTACGCCATGGAAATTCACACTCGCTGTGCATTGTTGCATGTTTATTTGCTCCGGAAACAAACATGTATCTGCTTTGCATACAGTTTATTGAAATATTAATCCATATAATGTTGATACTTAGCCCTAGTGAATTTCCATAAACAAACACCCTAATAGACTCCTTATTTCCAAATTACAAAGAAAAACCATAAAGTATGAATTGTTATATTCCAGTTCACCAACTTAACAAGAAACCACTGTGGATACTTAATCAAAGAAACGGTTAAATCTCAAAATATTGACAACTAACAATTGTGAATTTATTAATGAATTAAATTTTTGCTCTCACGTATCATTAGGTAATAGGAAGGTGCATGCTGTTATTAGGAGATTGAAAATTATTAGATGGAGTTTCGGGGATTTTAAACGATAGAGGATGTGGGATAATAAATGAACGAATTGAACAACTCTCAATTTTAACAGATGAAAAAACATAAAAACAATAAAATAAAGTTCCAAAAAAACTGCCTTCATTCTGTGATCGAGGGTTCAAAGCCTCCAATAGATAAAATTCGTTTTGATTTATATTTCAATCAACATATTGCCTTATATCAAAAGGCATTCATTCTTTCTTACTTGACTGACTACTATAATTTTTCAAACCAAATACCAACTCAGGAAAATTTGTGTTGACCAGATGGCCGACAAGCAGTGTACATAAATAAAACAACTATTTGCAGTACATATGCTCCACTTTGGGATCATATTTGGTTGAAAAAAACATTATTTTATGAAGTAAAAGCAAAATAAAAATTTCTAGGTTCAAAGAAATATTCAGATAGGTATCGTTCTAACTTTGATCATATTGGCTGACATAATTCTAATCAATTGGGTAAGCACAGTGGTTCATGCAAGATAGTGTAGTATGTATTTGCGGTATGGGACCGTTTATTGGTATTGGTTAGAGTGACCATGGTTTCCGTGCTCTTGATTGGGGTTGGCGTCTCGATTCTGGTGATTGGCCCACGGTTCTAACGGGGACCTCGGCGACCAGATGGAACTCAACGAGTGGAAGGGATCGTAATTGCGTGTTATCTGTGAAAAAATTAAATAAAATAATGATATCCAATAGAAGTATTAAGTTTACAATTTAAACCATGAGCTAAGTGATAGTTTTGCTAGCGCTATACTTGTCCTAGGTGCGGACAGCGCAAAGAGTTTGCTGTTCACTTTCGAATAATTGGAGTCACTTTTAATTCATTGGGGACTATCTGGGACACTCAGCAGTACTCAGTTAAAACTAATGCTATTTGCTCAACCCTTACATTCTATCAGTGCGACTTTATGGTTGTTCATGGTACCTGCCGACGACTCAAAAAAATTGTATACTGAGCTTCATGAAAAGATGCTTGCATCTGATGTTGAATGTGAAGTCGTTTGACTTTGAGAAGAATTCAGAGATTAGGGAACAAATCAGGTATCACCCTGTTACGTCAGCGGTCACGGAGAGGCGTTGAAACTGGCCAGATAAGTGCTGCAGATAGCTCCAGATGGCCTCAACCCTGCTTGCCTCTTCTAACTGGTGGGATTCAGGCGGATAGTGTACTCGGTGAACTAAGGGATGCTGATATATCATGGGAGCAAAGCTATTTGCCGGTGACAGAGACTTTGGTGGTGACGAGTTGTTGTCATACATGTTCCACATAAGCCTCGAATATATATTGAAGAAGAGAGAAAAATTCTTTTAATTTTCAACACATTTCCTACAAGTAATTCCTAGTAGGACATCTCTACTATATGAAATACTGAAAATGATTCTCTCACCTGAGAGGCAGGCTGTTGCTGTGACTGAATAAACTGTGTCTGCGTTGGTTGCTGATTCTGCTGATGATGACCACCGCCGTGATGAAGTTGCTGAGGCCTGGCCTGCGTGTGAGAGTGTTGATGGGCCTGCGATTGCGTGTGTGAATTAGAGTGGGCGTGCGGTGGTGCGAGTCCCGGAGGAGGCCGCGAGGGAGCGCTGCCGATGGCACCTAGTCCCCCTCCGACGGCAGATCCACAAACTCCGGATCCAGTTCCGCCGACGCCTCCTGAAATATTGCCGCTTGATCCGCCGCTTCCATAACCACCCCACATCAACCACTCTGCGGGACCAGGGCCGCCTTCACTTTGCACTGCAATTCAAAAATATTTTCACTGTAAATATTTAATTTAAGACATCGACTGAGGGTGCTTGATGGAATTTCAATATCAAATTTGAATTATTGAGATTTTGTACACTTCCATGTATTTTGTCGTTCATTTTGCCATTCGTGCAACCCGGGTCGTTAGTGACAAAATACATGGAAGTGTACAAAATCTCAACAATTCAAAAGTAAATATTTAACATTTTTTTTGTTGATTTCTCGAGATTTTTGAGTAAAACAATACATAAAAATATGGTATTTTGTAAAACAATGGTAGATTTTTCAATTAATTTAAAAAAAAATAGTGGCTTTGATAAATGTATCACAATTTCATACACATTTGTTAACCCTCTCGGTTACTAACAGATTTTTCAAAATATATATATTAAAGAAAATTAGAGCAATAATTCATACAACTGGAACCTGCTGGAATCTTTGAGGAACATTACCAAATTCCATATTAAGGAGTCAAATGCCAATATGCATGAACATTCATTACTCACTCATATTTCCTGAGTTAGATCCTTGCATTTGCATTCCAGATGCCGGGTTCGCCATGTTATTGGCATCCTGCGACATGATGTTGGCAGAGGACATCACCGCACGATTCATCGCCGATTGATCCCAGAGGTTAGAAGCTGTGCCCCATCCAGATTTGTTATCTATGACGAACATAGCAGTGTAAATACCCACACGAAATGAGATAGAATATAGGAGCATGTAACTACTTTTTCAATATGGGAAATAAATATAAAAATATTAACTGACCTGAATACATATTCATAGTGCCATAAGCCATATCAAACAAGCTGGAATTTGGCGTGTTGACTGCCAGGGCATTCGGGTTTCCCATTTCGAGACCCAAACCGCCAGAGTTATTATTCCAAGGCATGGGAGAATCGAAAGCTTCCATTCCTGTGAGTGGAGAATTTTCACCGATCGAAGACATCCTATTCGCCGCATTCAAATCGAGCAGACCGGAATTGGAAGTCAGATCTAGCAGGCTTCCGGACATGGGCGAGTTAGGATTCATAGTTGCGTATGAATTTCCATCCATTGAGCTCAAATCTCTCAAGGCTTCTAAGCTATTCTGATTCATGATCATAGAACTGTCCATGTGATTGTTTCTCATACTCTGTTGCATTATATTAGCATTATTCGGATTCATGTTTTGCATCGTGCTTATTGCGGCATTGCTGTTATTTGAAGAAGAGCCGTAATTGTTAGAAGCAGCATTTGCAACATGATCATTTATGGCCAGTTGATTTCTGGCAGCTGCCATATCAGACAAACTGTTAGAGCTGAAATATGAATTAGAATTTAAGAAGAAGCTGTTATTGTTATTATTTGTTCGATTAATCATACGTAATTCGTCTGATATTTTCTGAGGCTGAGGTTTCTTGATCGGAGGCGGGGCATTAGGATTGCTGTATTGACGGGCCTGCTTTTCCGGTCTGGTGTCCATCCAAGTTGTCGGCGATTTCTTGGCATAGTAGTTGGAGCCTATCGGACCGAGGTCAGGCGTGCCCTTCGGCTGAGCTTCAGGCTTTTTAATATCTATATTGGAGTAGAAGCTCGGGTTCGAAGATTGAACGGGCTGCAGTGGATTGATCAGAGTCTGCGCCGAGGCCGTTGGTTTCACGTCGATCTTTCTGATTTCGGGCTCCTTCGGATGAGTCATGAAATTATTGGAGAATAATGAATTATCAGTTCTAGCGACGACGTCGCTGAACGATGCTTTGTTTTCCCAAACTGTGGCGATAGCCGGAGGCGTACTGGTCGAATTTCTAGGGATGTTGATTCCGGTCAAGGAATGAGAAGAATTCGTATTGGTCGAATCGTTCTTTGCTCCGAAAACGAAGCTCTTATCGAGGGATCGTTTCTTGGATAGGAGTTGCTTTTCTTTTTTCGCATTATTTTTGAAGTTGTCTTTTTTGCTTTTCGTCACAGCAGAAACGGTTTCTTGGGCGCTCTGATTGACGATACTAATTTTGACAGGGTCTTGGTTAGACTTCTGCTTTTCTGATTCGGGATTGGCTTTGGTGGAAACGGAAGCCGAGACGTTCTCTCTGTTTTTGGTCCATCTTTGATTGGGTTCAGCGCGATTGGATCCCTGGCTTTGGCCATTGTGTGATTTGTGATCGTATTCCTCGTCTTCTCCGTCTCCCTCGTAACTGTCTTTGTACTGAACGGGGCATTTGACCTTTTTACTGACGACAGTCAGCGGGCTCTTTTTACTACCGCCGCTCTTGTTAGATGAAGAAGTAGAATTATCGTTTTCTTTATCCCCTTCATCATTATTTGAACTCTCTGTTGTGGTCGACGAAGTGTCCTCTTCACTGTTAGGTGACTGATGCGAATGACACTTTGTTTTTGTGTGCTTTTTATTGCTACCGGCGGCATGAGCATTCACATTACTATGCGTTTTATTGCTGCCGCTTCCATTAAACAAATTGGACAGTTTTTTCGGGACATCTAAGAGTTTATTGTGTTTTTCCCGTGTCGTATCTTGCACTGTAACTGTTTTTTCTGCAACGGGCGGTTTGACCGTGTCACTAGAGTCACTGGAGTGACCCTGCGAAGATTGCTTAGCGTTAACTTTGACTCCTAACACTTTAATTCCGTTTCTTGTAAAGACGTCATTCCACATGATGCGTCCGTCTGTTTGCTCTTTTTCGGTCTGCTTCTTATCTTTGGCGTGAGGGATCTCCTGCTCCTGTGACATCTCTGCGGCAGTCGCATCCGAAGCATTTGAATTTCTCTTTCCGAGCTTTTTTCTGTTTTTACCGATAACACTGTGAGTCACCTCTTCATATTTCTGGCTGGGGCCGCTTGTTTTGACTGAATCTCCGGAGAATAAACTCCTGTCTTCATAATTCCAAGTGGAATCTTTAAAAGCCGGCAACTCTTTCGGAGGCTGCTGCTTCTTGTCGAGAGAGCTCGGACAGCAGTCCCACGCCTCGACTTTCTTATTGGCGCCTATCAGTCCTAGAGACTTCAAGTCTACGGGAGGATGGAACACTCTACTGCTAAAACTGGGCGCTTCTTTCTGTTGTTTCTTCTCTGCGGAGGGCGGACAGCAGTCCCAAGCGTCAGCTTTTTTAGCCATTCCCATTTGACCGATGGCCCGTAAATCTAGCGGCGGATGAACCACGCCTCTGTCTCGAGACATAGAAACGGATGCCATCTTTAAGATTCTGTCGGAATCGTAAAAACCGGCAATCAAAACGCATATTCCGATGCATGTCAAAAGAAACAGAGCCGCACTTCGCAAGGAAGGCTCCCACGGAGGTCGTCGCAGAATAGCTGCGCACCGTCCCGCCAGAGATGCGGGAATAGAAGAAACAAGAGAATAATTTACCGCCGCATTGAGCGACGTCTCCATCACCAGCGTTCTCTCTACTTTGGTGAGAGTGAAGTCTGGAGTGAAAGCGATGTCCACTTTATACGTCCCATTCGGCATCAGCTCAAACGGATCACAATTCAGAACTTTAAAACCGTACCCTTCACACTCTATACTGTTAATGTAAAATTTTGTCACTCTGATCGGAATGTCACCCGTATTTCTGGCCACGAATGTTCTTTTTACTGTGAGGTTAGGAGGCGCGGAAGATTTTTTCGTTCTATCTCGGTCGCAGTCCTTCAGATGCTTCTCGGTGAGGTCGAAGACCAACGGACTGCCGGATCCAGGTCTCCGGTTTCCAAATTTCAAGCTAGGTACGACCCCTTGCCCCGTTAATCTGACCACTTCAATGATTGTCAAGTTATTTCTGAAATTAAGAAAACATCATTTAGTCGAGGCACCGAAACAGGCGTAGGTGTTACCGAGTGGAAAGACCGTCGAGACGTGCATCAGAATTTGATGGTGATATAACAGACACGATTTTCCACGCAGAGAGCCTGTCATCTTAGAGGGAACATTGATGGTGAGGAAATATGATTAAATTTAAAAATATAAGAATTACTTGGACAGATTATGTGCAAAATGTAAAACCTGGTTTAAATGATGCGTGAATGCAAAAATACTTATATCATTGGCAGAATATTTAAATCTTGGGACATAATTAACAATTAATTTTAACAATTAGATACCTTAACATACCTTATATAAAGGAGACTAGAAACTCTTGCAGAGTGATTGGCCCTGAATTCCACTGTAATATTGCTATGCCCGCCAGGTGGCAGAATGACAACACACGAATCAGGATGCGGAGTCACGTGACTCGGCAGCCAGTCCCGCCAGGACGATTCCGAGCACGATATCATCGATTCGTAGTCTTCATCGCTGTCTGCGATCGGCCTCTCACAGTAAGGTGACGATGCGTATTGGCACGAGGCGATGCTGGCTCGCGATGGAAATCTAAATGCGTGTTCAGCAGAACCCGGGCAGGGTTTTGATGGGGGACAGTCTGGCGGCTCAAGGCTGAAAATAAGAATAATCCATTAGTACCTTTTACAGTCAGAAAATATTATTCGACGCTCTGCTATTCGTTTATTTGGTTTATTAATCGACAGTATTTGGTGGAACCAATTAGCTTCATTAACCGGCATATAGCAGCAAGGTAAATAAACCTAAAGATGTTTTAATTCAGATGCAGAAAGAACAATAAATGATAACCACTTTTCCTTTTAATAAACACCCTATCCATCTCTGAATAGAGAGATTGATTAATTAACTTAATGCCGATTCTCGGTACTAACTATGTTGAGATACGCCATAAGCATACATTTGTTGAATTCAAAAGCGTATGTTAAATAGATTGGTCTCATACAGTTTTACCTTCCTAAATTAACTAAACCTTTATTTGCACTGTAGGAAACAGTTTGCAATTTAAAATGTTTCGAATAATGCACAATGTACTTAATGATAAAAATGTTGATGGTAGAAAGAAAATAAAAATGGCAAATCCTTGGCGATCTATATGAAAGATACAAAAAAACCCACCTGCATATCGACTTCAAATAAAGATTTCAAATGTTGTCATGTTTTTAATAAACAGTTGAGTTAAATCCCTCACCCCTTTGGCAGAGTAATCTTATCGAAGGGCTGCGGACCGAGCATCCAATCGATGAGCAGCTGAAGCAGCAACGGCCTGCTCTTGGAAGGGTTGACCAACGTTAGCTGCAAGCGAGACGACTGCGCCACCTGAGCCAGCGGAGCCTCCAACGGGACAGCGGCCAACATTATCCGAGGCCAAGTCATTGACACTTTGGTTGGCAGCATGTGATTACGCACCTTTAAACAATAACACGTTTATTAGAACAATCATAGAAAACCTTAACAATACTTCGTAAAGCGGCACAGGCAGAATACAGAAATTTAACAAATGGCAGTTGGTTTCAAAAGAAGTACAGTTGCAAAACCTAAGACAGCCAGCATTAAATTAAATGTTTTTTGTAGGATCATCATCCGGGATGTGTTCTCCGAGTCAGCAGAAGCTGTTGACATTCCCTGTGCTAGTCAGGGTCCAGTGTATACAGATCGGACTTCATCAGATTTATTTTCAGACAAAATTTAGGTCAAAGTTTATCTCACTGCAATTTTTTTCAGTTGAGAACAATTTAACTAGTGATGTGATTAAATGGTTACAAACTAACTAATTCCTTAAAACTTCATATGTGTAATGTATTATTAAAAATTTACCAGTGATGATTACTATGGATGAAGTCCTCAACAGCCCATGATGCCTAACATTCATTCTCAAATAAAAAATACTATAACATAGCCCCTCGATCTATTGCCACAATGACAGACCGTTGAAATTTTAAGGAATAAAAACTTCACCCGCGCAAACAAAAAACACTTTTTGCAACATAGCACTTTCATCCACTCATTTTTTGCTTTGCAGTAGCTATGAAGTCATGCAATGGTGCTTATTTTAAATATTCGATTGGTCTATAATATTCCTCTATTCTTACACGGTGTACTTAATTTCACTACTAATTTACCACAAAAATAGGTATAGAAATTAAGCTTAACCGGATACATATTTTTGGAAATATCGCATTATAGAAAAACCTGTCATACCTGATTAGTGTCAAGCCTGACTGACAGATTATGATAAGGCGATTTCGCAGTGAGATTGAGGAAAAGACTATATCGTGTGTTGACTAGATTGGAGTCCAGCTCCAGGGTATCCAACGGAAGAGCAATGCGAGACAGCCACTGATGCCCCACTGAAATAAGAAACCGCATGCATGATAATTGAAACTTTTAATAACTGTATAAATAATAAAAAATCTATCATTTCTGCGATAATATAAATATGTATGTATATGTAAAAACAATGCATGCAACAGAGGTGTTTTGAGCCCTTGAAAGCCTGTTTACCACTCAACTAAAGATCCGGATGAAAATGGAGAGTAGAGACCAATCTCTCGGTTAATTTTTTTTCAATTCTTCTATCTTCTGTGAACTGAAGAGAGAGATCAAATAACAACTTCCACAGTGAGATGCTCCATTAGGAATATATATTGGGAGCAAAAAAAGTTGAAAGTGTGTGTATTATAGTTTTAATATAAAAATAATGTCCCTTTCCTGGCATATATTCTTTGTGGAAAGAATGGTAAACAAAGCATTTACAGAATGTATTGGATTGATAAGTAATTTTTGATAGGGATATTTTTGTCAATTGACATTTCTACGCAATGAAAATTATAACATAATAACCTGTTGTATTGAGATCAAGCCCCGTGTAACATGACCCCTCGCATCTCAGATACGGATCGTAATGCAGCCAGCCAATCTCGCTGAGCGATTTGGCGGCCACGACAACAGGCCAACTGCTCCCGGGCAGAGTGGCGTGGTAAAGTCTCGAGTCCAGAGGGGCGGCCTCCACCGACACCACCTCCATGTCCACCGGGAATGTGGACTTTATTCGCAGCGGTCGCGAACATAACGTTCCCTGAAAGGAAGATATAAACAGAGAGGTAAGAAAAACCTTTTCTCGACAAGTAGTAACTAGTTTGGCGGTGACCGGTTTTAAGAAATCACATATTCTTTGTTTTTATTTTTGACTACAATTTGCAAATTGCTAGACTTGACAATGTAGCGTGGATCTGTATTAAAATTTCGATGATAATATCAGCTAATAATATTAAAAGGAAGTAATATTAAGGCATGTCTTCGATAAAATAGTTTAAGTAAAAAGTGTTTGGATATAAGTGATTTTTTATGAAGCTACCAGATTTTGAAAGTGATGTTAGGATGACAAATTTTAGCTAAAATAATAACAGTAATAGTTGAACATATTGCATGAATGAAACCTTTTTAACAAAATGAGAACAAAGAATTCATTCAACACTCCGTTTGTGTATTTATGCCGAATCAAATTATATATACCCCTTGAAATATAATATAATCTGTTATCAAATTTCTTAGTAAAATCTTTGGTAAGACTGATAAAATGACTGATAAAATGTGCACCCTTCCCAATAGAATAGTTTTGAATTGCATGGTATTCAGCGAGAAAAATATCCAAACAAATTTTTGTCAATGAAAATGTAAAATTATTTATTAAACAAATTATTTTACCGGAAAACAGTCATCAAAAGCAGTCGGCTCCGCCTGCGAAAGCCGGCCACCGCTGGCTGAAGACAGAGCGACCGGCACCACGAGCCTCTCGTGAGCTGTTGCAACCCAAATCTCCCCCCGCAGCGACGCTTCTCTTGCGGGAGCCACCACTGATACTGCGTAAACAGCTGACCAGCCAGTCGGGACGCAGCTCTGAAGAAAAATATTTTTATACTACTACTGAATGGAGTCTTCAGCGCCGCATGCAATAACGACAGCTATCAAAACAAAGCAGACACTTGGTTCTGAAATGTTTTGAATTCATTTTTGTCTAATATAAATATGGTGGCATGATTCGATAAAAAAATTAATTTCAAAATATCCAAATGTCCATGTATAATTTGGGATAAAATAGGTATTTTTATCTGTATCAATGTATATGTATCAAATGATTTTATTACCAAATGTTTCAGATAAAAAAGCTAACAATATGCACACAACATGAAAAATTTTCTGTAATAATGTTATAAATTAAATCATCTTAAATACTGTTTTTTTCTCTTGCTTTTCTTAGAATACTGTAAACAAATTTACAGCTTAAGTAATTAGGGCCCGGGTATTGATTGACATCTAGACTGCTTTTGGAACCGCATAAATTGAGATGTGACGTATAGAGATCACAGTAGTATAGTAATTATACCAGATATACTCACACACGCTGTTATATTTGCAGCTGCCGCATTAGGACTAGAAGGCAAAGAGATGAGACCCTTGGGCGAGCATCCGAGTAGTTGTACAGCGGCCCCCGCTAAGTCAGCCCCGTGACCTTTCAAACAAACGGGGGCCGGGTTGGCGTTTCGCAGAGACATCGTGGCTCGGGTCGTACTCGACGCACCCACCAGACCCAGGTCTAGAGTGTTTTTCTTTGAAGCCGGGGGTGGGATGGACAGTGACTGCGGAAAAAATAATATTAATATCTCTCTGCTAGCAGAATGTGAATTTCCAATCGAGTCAAAAAATTGATCAATCCCTTTACGATAGATATTTTTTTCAGATTAAATATATTAAGTAGTACAAAATTGCCACCGCATCAAATGTCTAAAACTTTCAAACATTCAAGATAAACTCGTGGAGAAAATACATCACAAGCTCTTTAGTCTCTTTTTGACGTTGTCAAATGATAAAAACATTATGTTTCAGCGCATCAATAGTCTGTCCACTCTTCCTGATCCTACCCTTCTTCAGCGTATAGTAAGAGGTCAATGTTTCACTTGGTATCATTTTGTCAAAAAACTATCTTCTTCTTCGAAAACTAATAAAAGCTCTGTAACGATGACAAGAATAGAAGAGATGTGGAGATCGAACTGCAAACAAATCCGAAGACAACTCACCAAGTCCAACTTCCCGTTGTAAATGTAGACTGGTATTTCCAGCGATGAGATATTTGTGTTAAGCGTTATCTTCGACTCGAACTTCAAATAGTCATTCCAGTTTTTTAGTCTTATTTTGAACCCTATGCCTGCTTCATTCGGATCCAGCGCTTTGGGCCAAAAATCTTTAATCTACAGAAGGAAGAAATAAAATCGTTTTATATGCGGATACCAAACACTACGCGAGGCTGAGAAAATATCAGTCATAAATGTAACAGATAAACAAACCTCAAAGTATTTCTCGATACCTTCTCCAAGAACAATATCGGTAATGTATATGCCGATATTGTATTCATTCTTCACTATGAACTGCCTTAATATTGAGATGCCAGTTTCACACGATAAATACCTGGAAGAAATTCGAGATCAGTAAATTTAATATATTATATATTGAATCCTTAACCCTCAACATGAGAAGAACTATTCGAATCTAAACAGAATTCAAAAGATACAGTATTAACTCTCATTAGCTAGGTTCTTGTGTATATTAATTTTTGTGTCATTGTGCGAACGATTCGTTATTAAGTGAGACCACTATGTATTTAGTTTAATACATCAAAAGAAAAGCACCACCGACAGTTTGTCATACAATAATTGGAAAGAATATATTGTTAAAGTTACCTGGTAACGGATTCATCATAAGTGAGACCGCCGCTAAGTACATGTGACGTGTATGGCAATACAATTTTGTACTGCCCTTGTTTTGTTCTTATAATTACTTTGCCACAGCACTGCCCTGATTCGTATACCTCACGCCCTGGAAATAGAAACATATCAGACATATAAGTGACTTTGTAAAATTGTCATACTTTACGGAATTATATACCGCTGGTTAGCAATTCTACAATTCTACAAATATTTATGATGAAAGATACAATTTTTAATGATAACAAGTTCACATAAATGTAATGAATTAAAAACTAACGCCTGGATTTTCCAATGACAAGCTTTACATTTGAAAATCGGTCACATCTTGTTAAGCTGCTAAAGAACTGCAGCAGTAAACAAGCTTGTAACGTCTCGCAACTGATGCCCGTATAACGTACATAATGAAAACATCATATAAAATTTGACTACATTGCATTTGGTGATGTTGAGATGGTTTTAAATCTATACTGATTTCACCCACTGATATTGTCTTACCGCAATATAAAACGGATCACTCCAATTTCTAACGTGCAAAGTTATTATTACTCTATTTTAATTATTAATCAACTATCATTGTTTGTAACATAACATGAAAACCACTCTCTCCTGCATAATTGCTTATCATTTTGTTTGCAGCACAAACCAATCAACCTCCATGTTCAAATCAATATGGTATTGTAATTTTATGTTTCCAAACAAGCCGATGCCAGGTGGTCAAATTCAAGCTATGTTTAATGACTCCTTATTTCTAAATATGTTACAACAATATTTACTTATGATACAAAGTAAATCAATGGTCAGCAAACTTTTGGTTGTAGATTTTTTTTAAATTATGTCTAATGTTCGATTGTATTTAGAACAAAAATAAAACGTAAAAAATTCAGAGGAATTTTTTGAGATCCACCACAAAAATAGACAGTTTGCTGACCATTGAAGCAAATCTTCAACAACAGAAACAAAATCATGCAAAATAACGATTCATAAAGCAAGTACAAGAGAAAGAAAAAAAATGTGAAAAGGGAACTCACAGTCAATGGTGAGAGTGGCAATGTGTGTGTCAGGTCTGGACATTGGGGGCAAGTCCAAAGATTGAGCGGGGGTTACTCTTATGGCCCCGACGCTGCCGGACGACCCTCCTGCGCTGGCAGAGCCGCTCTGCCCCGCTCCGCCCCGCACGCTCACCGAAGATATTCGGACGGGGCGCGGAGAGCTGTTGCCCATGTACACGCGCACCTGGACCAGATAAGCGGGGGATGGATAAACACAGGGGACAAATAAGCGATACATCCACACTAGACACCGACTTTTTACTTCATTATTTCACCTAATTACTTGTCCCTGTTACGGAATGCTTTCTTATTATAAAATGCCCAATTTTAAAAATACAATAATTAGGTTAGAAATACTCTTATGCCCCGACAACATTCACCTACTTGCATCCAACTAGCCCTCCTTTTATATTACTTCATTATTTTTAGAAATAAAATGTTTTGTTTTGCAAAAAAGAATAACCAATAACTATTTTACATTCTTTAATCAAGAGCTTGCGAGTTCAAAATTTTATTTTTTAAAAAATAAAACACAATTCATTTGTACTACTTCCACATATTTATAATGGCATTATCAACTGACTCAGTTGATAATGCTCGTGATGAGCGAAACCAGTCCTGATCATTATAAATATGTGGAAGTAGTACAAATGAATTGTGTTTTATTTTTTAAAATATAATGTCTTTCCACCAAGAATTGACAGTTAACACCTTAAAAGTGATTCAAAATTTTAATTGTCAATGCAATATACAAAATAATAAACGTCTTTAAGGATGCCAACAGAAAAATTATATTTCAATATTAAAAAAACAATAATATCATACAGGGTAGGGTCAACCATTGCTTTCCGATATATCGCCACTCCAATTACAATTTTACATAAGTGACAATATATAAATTTTGAAAAAGAACAGTTTATTTAGAAAATTTGTCAATAAATACATGAATAAATTTTATACAGACAACTAACTAGGTTTTTTATACTTAACACCAAAAAAGAACTGGGGTGCCAAATTATGCAAACTGATTTTAACTGTATGTATATAATCAAAGCCCCCTATAATTACAAGCCATGCTGTACGGCCTGTCAGCAGGTATTTTTGCGGACGAGTAGTCCGTTACATTTACTGTGGAGTCATGAAATCGATATTTTGGACTAATTACGATGAATTCTAGTATATTTTATAATGTGAAATAGTGGGTAATTAAATGTAGTATCTTTAATGTTAATAGGAATAAAGATAATTTCGATGGATTCAGCGGTAAATTTGGTGTTTTAATATAAAATTAAAATTGATAACTTAATTATTCCAATGGCTGTGTTACTAAATGTAATGCGTTTAGCTTCTTTCAGAAGCATCTTAAGACTTACTATATTGCAAGGTTATTTATTTTTGGAGGTGAAAATCCCAAGGGAAATAAATTTAATAGTGGTGAGCTACATGTCCTATTTAATGTTATTTACTAATAATCGATTAGTGTTAATGGTTTTATTAATTTCTAAAAACTTCTATTTAAAACTATTTATATATATATACCTATTTTTATGATATATTTAGTCTGAAGATGCTTCAGGAAGCGAAACGCGTTTTACACGTAATATTTAGTAACGCAGCCCATGGAATAACTAAGTTATCAAGTTTAATTTTATATTAGGCATAAAGCTGTTAACTTACTTTGAAAGAGTATAATTATAAAGCCTAGTCGTTATCAATGATTGTTATTAATCGACAATTCAAAGTGTGTATTTTGCAGTAAATTACGATTCTAATAAATCTACCCTGCCACACATCGTATTTCATGTCATTCACTACATATATTATGACAACTATACGATATAATTTATTGCGACGATCTAATTATTACTTAATATACATATAAGTTGGTATTCGATGAATCGTAAATTATATGATTATAGTAAAGAAACACTGAATGAACTAACAAGAAATCTTTTCAAACATATTCGACGACAAATGAAGTTGTTATTTAAGACATCGACTGAGGGTGCTTGATGGAATTTCAATATCAAATTTGGATTATTGAGATTTTGTACACTTCCATGTATTTTGTCACTAACGACCCGGGTTTCGCCTTTCGGCATCTTCAGGCATTCGAGCACACGAATGGACTCGAACTGAGAGACAGTAAACAGTGTCTAACGTTTATATAGAAGATACAAATACAGAAGATACAAAATCTCAATAATCCAAATGAAGTTGAGCGACAATCTTCACACAACCGCCATACAATTTGTTCGTAGAGACTGGGACTCCCATTACTACTGGTAAATTGCAAATTTTCTTATAGCACTCCTTGTAACTTAAGGTTGCTTTGATATAATACATGAGTGAATAATTGGACTCTAAAACCTTTTTTCGATCAAGGTACGCAAACATTATACTCAAAAGTCTTACATGGTAAAGAGCATTGTTTGCATTCACCTAAGTGAATAAATTTTTTTCATTGAATAATTAAATATATTAGTATGTATAACAATCAATAACTAGACTCACACAGTAGATAGAAAAAGCGAACTGAGGTCTCAGGATGAATTACACTCTTACCTGTTTTGGCGGATCCCGTGTTCCCCCCATACCGAAGTCCACAACATGCGGCACGGTATAAGGGCCAGGTTCTGATGATGGAAACACCTCCACTGCCACTACGAGCACCGATTGCGTGCCATTCACTTTTATCCTACAAGAAAAATAAAATTCATGCATTTTATTGTGGCAAGATATAGTGAAAATTTAAAACTAGATCTGTTCGGAACGGAATGTTGCAAAAACTATAAACAGATGCCCCGTTATAAATTTATTATTAAATTAAAATCATTTCTCTACATACACCCTGGTGTTATGATGAATAAATAAAAGTTGAGAGAAGAATAGTTTGGACATTCCGTTGATGCATAATTGTGATCATGCAATTTTTAATGTGGGAAATTGTGTTTAGGATCACAGGATACCTAGCGGAAAGTATTATCAAAGCGTGTTTAACGAGAACTAGTCGCTAACCCCTCTTTTCAAAGAGTGAGGATAAGATAAAAATAGAACTAGTACTTATCTAATAATTTAGTTAGTTAGATAGGGTGTGTAGAAAATTATTATAAACATCAAAGGCATGCTAACTTTTGATACCTGTTAATTCTTAAATTCATTAAAAAATCAATATAAAAATACAGGGATATGAACCCTCGACAGGGCAACTGAGTGAGAAGAAAGACCTCGAGTGTTATCACTCGGCTAAGGCAACCGACTAAAATAAATTTTTTGCTCGTCTCTGAGAAATTATAAAACAGAATTATCTATCTTATCAAAAAACTCTGGCACCGTGCATGGCATGGGTTACTCGTCTAATAAAATAGCAGTATCAAATTAATAATATCAAAATGAAAGTAATTTTAGAATCATTATTTTTTTTCACTTTCTATAGCAGGCATTGAATTTATAAGTATGGCCATTTATTTACCTGACGTAAGCCACATGCGGATGCTGCGGACGGTGCTGTGAGGATGGAGCTTGCGGCGGGATGCGGGGCCCTCTGTATCGCACGGCGATGACTGGTCGCGTTGCGTGCGCGGGTACTTTCCAGAGGGCTTGCGGCAATTCAGTCGCTCCCCCGGGCAGCTCTAGTACGACACCTCCTCCAGAGGAATACACCTCTGTGATCTGAAGAGGAAACAATAACAATCATTTTACTTGCCAAAAAATGTCTTACACGCTGCGGCACTTTTGCAATCGTGTCATCTTTTTACATTAATTCGTTCACCAAATTTAACACGGTTCATTTACATTTTGGGTCCTAAAGATTTCACTTGATCATCATTTATTTTTTATTGCGTGCTGCATAATATTTTTAAATAATTTCTTTTCTACACTCTCGTTCAGAGCTCTACACGTAGAGTTCTGAATCCTTAGTAATAAAATCCCGAATGCAGCTTTAAGAAGTGTTTCACTCTTTATTAGAATTATTATTTCAGAGAATAACAACAGCGCTATTGTTAACATAAAGCTATTAAAATAGATTGTGTACAACAAGAGCCTTTGAAAAACATGCATATGTATTGATTAATTAATGCATTGAAGTTACATGCTAGTCACTGTATATTCTGTAAACTCACGTAAATTTATAATCTACAGTAAATCAATAAATACTTTTAAGGTGTTAATTGTAATAAATGCGAACTAAAATGGAGTTTAGGCTTAGATTCAGAGATTTATAGATCTACAAATCTAAAAGTATTCTGCCTAAAATAGTGAAAAGGTCAATATAAATCACCGGTACCTGTGTATTCTGTTGATGTAAACATAATAAATATTGATTAATTTAATTATTCAACTGTATTTGATTAGATTGATGTATACTGATAAGTTTTAACACTAGCGCTGACATTAACCCTGTAAAGTAAATGACGTTTACCTGTATAGGATGATCATGTGGATTGTGCATGTAGATGAGCGGAGAGAAAGAAGCGTTGTGAGGCAGTCTCACTCCCACCAGCGGCTGCAAGCGATATGCGCTCGGTACACTGGTACCAGACATCTAGAAACGATAAAGCCGTTGATGACGTGGGTTGTTATGGTGTTCAATCATTATTTTTAAAAGACAATAATATTTATTATAAAAGTATTTATTAAACTATCTGAATGGCTCTAGAGTAAGGTAAGACTCTTGTGTTAACTGCAATGAAAGCTTAAACAAACATCAATTTCCTTTAAAAAGTTTCCTTCATCTTTCGCTAGCCAAAAAGAGTGATAGGTAATTTTTCAAACATCACTCGTTGACGATGAAGGTATTTTTAATCAGCACTAGAAAATGTGCATTTTCATTGACTGTATAACATGTTAGATTTACAAAATCATGGGGAAGTATTTAATAGTTTTTTTTTCACTCTATGAAAGTCTAATGCGCCATATAAATAGCTCGATTAAAATGGATAGTCACTATTTCCTGATGAAATAATTTGTATGGACATACGTGTACAGTACTCTGCCGTTGCCCATACAGCTATCAACAAGATGCATATTCTGAGCAATGGAATAATAAATGTGAATTTTAAGCTAATGTTTGTTGTTAATGTCTAGGATATTATCATGAATCCGAAATAATAAATAAATTTCGTAAAAAAGAAATAATGAGGCATAAAATACAAATAAATCTTAAGAAATTGTTTCACAAATAGCAGTCGTTCTATTTATGACGGCAGGACTGACCTTAGTATTAAACGAGTCGACAGAGTGGAACATAGTTCAACTACTAGCTATTCATTTTACTCAACTGGTTTAAATTGTGTTAGAAAAAGTAAGGAATAAACAACAACATAACTGTGATAACAGTTGCCATTTGTAGACATTTGCATGAATAGTCATCATTTGCTTCTATTCCTTACCATATATTTATGAATGCCCTCGGATGTGTGAATAAATAAACTGGTATCCACATGTCCTCTTTCTCTGCCCAAAAACACCACATTGAAGGAGGTGTTGCCGTTCGGCGGTATGACCTTAAAAATTAGCAGCATAAATGCAATTAATATTTTGAATGCATTTATTATTTATAGTAATATGCTAAATTAAGAAATTAGAAATGTCAAGTGTGAAAACCACAGCATGGATTCTATTATCTGCTTTAATGTATTTTATAACAACGACATGGAAATTTTGAACATTATTTCACGAATTTTAAACAGGATACATGAAATAAAATGTCACCACATTATTTATTATAGTCATCCAATTTTATAAAGAGATGAATGTTTCATAATTTTTATGCATCAAAATTTTACTAAGCAACAGTGTATTCTAATTTGCATACTTAATTCAAAAATATTAATAAAATGAAATTACACTTAGGAAAATTAATAAATAAACTCTTAACCCACTGAGGCATGAATCATGTTTATATATTTAATCCCATCTTATTATAATGGAGTTCTACCAAGTAAATGCCAATTCAATCAATTTAAATATTTATATTTGTATTACGTTTTGTTTATTTGAAAGCATGTATATTTTTTTTTCATGTCCGCTCCCAATGTGGAGCATATGGTCTCCTAATGGAGGTTTCTGCTTGTTACTCAGTTGCTCAACCTCTCTTTTTTCGAAGAGAGTAGGGATAGAAGGATAGGACTAGGACAGGACTAGTGGTTAGCTAATCGCTCTCGCTTTTTTAGACATTACAAAAACTCAGACTACGAACAGAAATCCATAAATCGATTGTAAGATGAAATTATGAAAACCGTCCGCACCGGGAATTGAACCCGAGACATTCGTAACCGTAGCCAACGACGCTTCCAACTGCGCCACAGACGCCGACATATTATATATACAATGTATATTTACGTATTCAATAAAGGTATTTATAATTTATCAATGATGTTTGATATTGTTTGTAGAATTTGTTAAGCCCTGTCAATTTCAAGCATTAAGGGATAATTGACAAAAGTTTTAACATTTTGTGTATCTTTTCATCTTCAAAATGTTTTAAAATAGCCAAATGTACACATTAACTCCTTTCAAGTGAAATCTCACAGGCAGTTAGAGTTATGCACCACAGCACTACAACATAATCAACCCTCAAAGACAAGAAAGCTTGAATGAACTTTTAGCGTTAGCGGTTTATTCCAAGATTATAAATCATCCACAGGATAAATGCGGAAAGTGTGACCAAAACAGTCAATGTGATTGAACTTGATTGCTTTATATAAGAAAATCGAAGGATTAGACAAATTTAACATTAAGGGAAGAAAACAATGATTTTTTCAACATAGAAAGAAGGTAAAATAAGTGCTACTCACCTTATCTTCGAAGAATGAGCTGTGAAAGTGCATCGTGTTGCCCGATATTGAAGTTAGATGCACCGTCCTGTTTGCCCTGTTAGTAAGTACAACCCTCTCGCTGTGGGGAGCGCCCAGGGGCCGCGCTCCGAACGAGAGGGCGGGTGGCGAAAAAGACAATGACCCCCCTGCCCCCCCTCCATCCAGCGGACCGCCGTTTGTGCCGCCATTCCCATTGCTGCCAGTCAAGTCCACAATGGATCCTCCGCCGTTTGCGCTTGGAAACTCCTAAGAAATTAATATTATCAACCATTCTTTAGTTGCTATTTGAGTTGCTTAATTTGGTACAAAAGTACGGTACTGTTCGACATTTTCATGGATTTTGATGATATGTAGCTGGGGAGGAATTCATCAGGTAAAATATGTGTCTATGTTGGAATTGGTATGAATTGTCATAATTGGTTTTTGTGAAAAAACCGATTATGACAAGTCATACTAAACACAACAAGCTAAACTGTTCTAAAGTCAAGCTAAAATTCACCCTGAAATATAAAATGCTTTAACGATTTTCTCTACAGATTTTTTAAAATGATTTTTGTGATCTTGACATTTTACAGTTATTGCGTTATTCAATGATGTAGTTGTTAAATACATTTTACCAAAACAGTTTTGTGTTGATAACATTTTATTTTTATAAGTGACATGAAGGTCGCGCTTGAAATGTATGCAAATATTATTATATCAGGATTAAACCTCAAATAATAAAAAAAATATATATACACACAACTACATGATCTCAATGGATTGTCAACATAATTATTCAAAAAAAAAGCGTACACACATTCAATTGAAGAATAATATAAATGATAACAATTTATCTTTACCGAATAGAGATAAGTTGTGCAGTACATTGTTTTCCATTGGAATTAGTCCAACGCTCATCAACCCATACTGAACACATTTCTCGGTTAGTGACTTATTATTTATAAACTCAAGCATATCTATTTATAACTAGTATTTCTATTATCAATTAGTCACATCACATAAAAATTAATGCTATTATAAACGCCTTGCGAAAAAAGATATTTTTAATTAAATTTTACTATTATTACCTTATCACAGTTAATGTTGAATTGTTTAGAATATTTTAGTTACTTTAATACTAATGAAATGGTAACAGTTATAAAATACAACTAAATAACCGTATGTTTTTGGTGGCAATAACATTATCAAAGTATTACAATATTTATATAATTTAAGACATCGACTGAGGGTGCTTGATGGAATTTCAATATTAAATTTGGATTATTGAGATTTTGTACACTTCCATGTATTTTGTCACTAACGACCCGGGTTTCGCCTTTCGGCATCTTCAGGCATTCGAGCACACGAATGGACTCGAACTGAGTCCATTCGTGTGCTCGAATGCCTGAAGATGCCGAAAGGCGAAACCCGGGTCGTTAGTGACAAAATACATGGAAGTGTACAAAATCTCAATAATCCAAATTTAATTACAATATTTACTTACAAGTAAAGTGATGGAATTCGGTGAAATACTTTCATAAGCCACTTATTTTGCAATCATTTATTTATACATGCAAACTTTACATAGGATAAAAATCAAATCGAATCAGCTGACAATAATATAGAGGTAATCAAAAATGATACTGAAATAGGTGAAAATTGGGCGTATTTAGTTGTTTATTTAAAAATTTTCTCATAATATTTTTAAATAACTAAACGATAAGAGAGGTCAAGAGTTGTTAAAATTATTTGTTTAAAATCTTGACCTGCGCCTACATTTATTGTAATAATAATTTTATAATAAAACACTAAACAATTTCTCAAAGAGTACGAGAATAATATTACAACAGCTGATAAACAGGATGTTTGATTACAACCTAAGTAGGCTTGTTGTAACAATTTTTATTTGAAAAAGATGTACTTAGCGACTCCGCAATATACACCATATCGATGGCTTAACAGCTTGATGTTCGCATGTTTTTTTATTGAATTTCACGTGGCGACCGGGTGATTTTTCAAAAAATTCGCAAAAAAACTGTCATTTCACTAAATTCGCTATAAGTTGTAAACCAATCTTAACCAAATTTGATTCGATGGCTTCCAGATACTTCGCCACATAAATCAATGCCATTTGAGCAGTGGTTCTATATCTGTGGGTAACATACTTATGTGGTGTAGTGAAAAACTTTAAATCTACTAAAAGGTCTTTTTTTTAATATGTAAAATCTTGCAGATGTTACAGGTCACCCCAGGGCACGACATGGTTATCATAATGACTCGAGCCATTCAATAAATCACTACTCAATGTGTAAAAAATAATAACCAATACTACGAGAATGAGAAAAAAGTAACGTGTACCATCTAGGGGTAGTTTTACAGAACTATTTAGTAAAAATAATAGTTTAATTTTTGTTAAATAATGTGTTGTGTGTATTACCACCATCTCTCATTGACATTTGAAATCAAACTCAATTATAACCCAGTACTTTTTCAATAGAATGGAATGTATGACGTAGGACTCATATATGAGTCCACGGACAGCAACCAAAGTTTTTCAAGGACTCAAATACGAGTCCGCGGTCATTAAGCTGTTAATATCAAAATGTTGTAACTAGCGAAATGTCAAGGTGTTGGGAAGACTGTTGGATGCATTATATATTTATATTCGTCTTGATTTACCTGTCTATCTGCAAAACATTTACAATTACAAAACTGTGAAATTTTAATATCTACTTTATTGGCGTACTGTAATATTCTTTAGTTGGTCTTCTTATAAGGTTTTATATTTTTGAATGTAAAATTGTGAGTTAATAATAATAAAAACACGTATTGTTAACAAGATACGAGCACCAGATAATTCAAATTTATTTTCTGTCTATAGTGTACTGTGTATTGCCAGATTGGATTTACAGTGTTGAGGAAATATTGACAGATGGCACTACCACCTGGTGTATCATATTACTAATGATATAATGATTAGCTAAAAATATATTATATTTCCTAAAAGAAAAATGTATGTAGTAAAAAGCTACAAAAACTTCTTCCAACGCCCAAAAAAATATTTTTGATATCTCAACAGTCAACATTTTGTAGTTACAATTCGATACTTAGCCACCAATGTTGAATGTTTTCACAATCAGCACTCAATCCTACTAATGGGTTTAGCCTGCAGTTGATGAGAGTTATGCATATAATGTATCTAGGGTGGCCAGATTTAGGAAGTACAAATACGGGATATTTAATGAACCTTCTCATTTCTTATAATCTCTTCGTTTTATTTTATAGAATAATTAAAAAATTCACAACTGACATTATTATAGTTATTTAATACAAGTGTCATTTTTTACATTGTCGATATCCATATTGAGTCTATTACGCAGAACATTTCCTTTTGTTTTTCTGAAATACTACTCCTGAATGACTTTTAGATATAATAGACTTTGTAGTTGTATAGATTTCAATACACACATTTACTGCCTCGGTGTTGCAAGGTCCAAAAAATATTCTCAAATATATTATGAATACAGTTTTTTACCAACAATCAGTTGATTAGGAAAATTTAACTGTCCCGACGACCTTTATCGGGACAGTGGGACAACATGTTAGAAAACAGAACATGTCCGGTAAATATAGGATGTGGCCACTCTAAATGTAACCATAAATATGGCAGTAAATATAAAGAACAATGACATTGTTTTAAACCTTTAGCTGCCCGTGACGGAGAGAATACGTCATGAACATTTGAAAATTAAATGTATGATATAGCTTTACGAAACGGAAAATTTGGATTTTTTTAATTATTAGTGACATCTGTGGATAGCTAAAAAACCTTTAAGTGAAATATACCGTGGGAATGGAGGTATATTCATTTAAGGGCTACCATTTTTTTTTTCCAAACAACCTCACCATGGATTGAAATTTTCCATATACAGAAAAAAATGTTTTGTGTAAGAGCGTAAAAAATTTGTGAAAAATTACAAATAATTGTAGCAATATTTGCAGAAAATAAATTCTCCCTTAATTTATTTTATACTGAGACTTAATCAATTTTTGATTTGAACTATCAACACCTAGAAAGAATTTAATACAAATGTAGCGATTAGGTCGGACTGCATTTTTGTTCATAAAAATAATAGTAACCTTAAATAAATGCTATAAATGAAGATGAATATAACATACCTGGTAACTTACTGATACCCCATCCAATATTGAGTCTTGAATCCCATCTGAAAACAGAATAAAATTAAATTTTAAAAAACTTAAAAGAATATAGCTAAAAAAATTAAATAAAGTGATGTAACAGTGAACCCTCTATCAATCAGTTTGCACGCAAACATGCATACGGTTTACTGCAAACTTGTGTGTTGTAATTTATATTTGTTATTCATGTATAATTTGTAAGAGTTCAGGAAACACCACAACAATGGGTTTGGAAAGTATTATAGGTATAACAGATATTTGACAAGGGAGGGTTAAAAAGTTCATCAAAAATTAAACAGAAAGGAATTAAATGAATCTTCAGAGTCTTTCAAATGATCATTATCTTGTGAAGGAGTTTTGATAAATATGTGCTCACTAATTTTGGATGAACAAATCCAACTGTATTTGCATGATCCTTAAATCTAAATCGGCTAGATATATCCTTAGTTCCACTTTAAAATAAACTTGATAAAAATAGAATGTATACAAAAGTTGGAATCGGATATTTTCATGTCACATGTCGGTGAGAAATATGGTATAAAAATTTTGCTGATATTCGGGTTTAACGTACACCCTTTCGTTAACATTAGACCGTTATATCGAGGTTTTACAATTCTATATATCATACAGACCAGTCTGTAGGAGTTTTATTATTATTACATATCACATGTAGGTATACATTTTGATTATAATCAAAAACTAAACTAAATAATAAATAAAACTAATAAATAAAACTAGCTATTTTATACATTCAGTATTTCAATTTCAATACCGTCATCTATGAGAGGCGTCTCACTAGTTCTTAAATAATAAGTGATATTTGACGATACGATGACTGCTTTTAAATTAATTTATGGGTGAATTTTAAGCTTGTGAGACCTTTTTAAAGAAATGATAAAAGTGGAATTTAACACACTACTCAAATGGATATATTATATCAACCATTAATTTATTATATTTTTTTAATAATGTCAATAGGAATACAATTCATTATTTCATATGATATCTCTTTTAGAATGTTAACTTTATCTGGTCATATTTATTGCCGGTTTATATCTGAACAACGTAAGATAGTAGATTAAATGAAGTATATGTCGATAAATGAGATAAGACATACATCTGCTAGTAAAAACTTCAACTCGTTGAATCAAATATAATCAAATTTTATGCTACAATATTTTGATCTTTTGCCATTACTAATATTACATCCTACGTATGCTTCAGGATAGTAATTTTGTTTGGTAATCTTTGGGAACGGTACGAAAACGACACTCTTATAAATAATATAAAATTAAAATTGATAACTTTTTTATTCCACAGCCAGCGGAATAACAAAGATATCAATTGTAATTTTATATTAAAGATGAATTTCCACAAAGTTATCCATTAAAAATAATCGTATAAATTAATGACACCATTCAAGGAAAATTGTACTCATATCATCTACAAAGTATTCATTATGAGGCATGCAGGGCTGCTTGCTCTCCTTTTTCAAGCCCCCAATGCTTTTCCATATGTTGACTTAATGAGAGGATAAGAATAGAAGGATAGCTAAGAAAGAATGAAAAGAAGGCAGGCATTCAATACTTGATAAAAATTAATGTATGAACGTGTGCGGTCAGGGTTTCGAATCTTTGATCATGCAAAGGAGTAGGATGGAATCTTGGGACCCTCTAAGGATTTATGAGAGATATTGAAGTCACATCAAACACCATCAGACAATAGTATTAATTATTATTGATATACTTTTTTATTATCTTATGTATCACTAAACAGATCTAATAGGAAGGTTAAATATTTTATCTCATTGTTCTCAATAATTTTCCTTTCAAACTGGACAATTGCAGTTGTATAGATTGTAACGTAATCTTACTATTCAGGATTAAGATAAATGACATAATATTCAAAATTGGTATTATACATGCAGCCATTGTGTAGAAGAATATAAGTCACCAAGAGTTACGGATATAATATGTAACAGTTAGAAATATAAGGCATGCTTGCGACAGGCAAAGAGTAAAACGTTCAGATAAGCAAGTTGACATCCTGTTTATAATATTTCGAGCACAACAATTCCTTTCAAGATATTTTTAACTGCGGTAAGTTGGTTAGTAATCAGCGTGGAAACAAAACGAGAAGATAAAATCTTTTCTACGGCCAACTAATTAATTGTATGATAAGATTGCCGTGGCAGTCCCAAGCGTGAATAAAAATTATGTCTTCCACCGCATTTTAAAAACACTAAAACAACATGCCGCAAAGTAAATAACAACATTGAAAAAGTATCGTGACGGTTCCGTAGCTGTAGTGGTGACAGTACGCACAGACGGTGATATGTTATCCGTAAAGAATCGCAAACAGTGGAACTATGTATTGTCATCTCAAATTGATGTTTTGTATTTCCAGGCCCTGGAGCACTTGCAGTTTAAACACCTTCCAACTCTGACTTAACCTTACACTTGTGTGCGAGTTCGTCAACCTCCGAGGAAACTACAACATGTTAATACAGGCGTAAAAACCACAGATGTTTCGAGACAGCAACAAAATAGTGTTTTGTTTTATGTATTTACTTTGTTACAAACTTATTTCTGCAATAAATTTTTCAAGGACTGTCAATTGACTAAAAATAGCATCACTATGGAATCGAAATCGTGAATTGTGGGATTTTGTCAGAAGAGTCAGCTGACTCCTAACAGTTTTCAAATAATTTATAATTCAACCAATTTGCGCATCGGTATGAAAATATTCATTGTTTTCAGTTCAACTTTTCTTTTACACCATGTCCGCAACCAATGTGGAGCATACAATGGAGGCATCTTAATAGAAACTGTTCTATGAGAACTGCTTGTTATTCAGTCGCTCAACCTCTCTTTTTTTAGAAAATGTAAGGATGGAAGGATTTGGCTATAACATCATTAGTGGTTAGTTAATCGCTTGCGCTATACCCCGTTTTTGACATCAGAAGAGACGACAACATTGACCGCTCGGCTTCAGGATCGGATGCCAATAAGATTGCGCATAGGATTTTTTTTTTAATTGTTTCAATCGGAATTGGATTAAGTCAAAGCCAGATTCTGTAGATTTTATAGACTCCATAAGTCTGGTATTTAAAAAAAATTTGGGATAGAGCAAAACGAATGATAAACAAGCCCAAAGCGCCAAATATTAGCTTTACAAAACGATTGTTGATGTATTATTGAAGACTATAGCCCAAGTAGTTGGATATTGTTAAAAGAATAAAATTAGTAAAACCTCATTAAAATGGATATTACAGAAACAATCCTACTGCAAGTATGTGTGGAAAAATGATACATAAGGAAATGGTAATTCAATAAATATTAGCATTCAGTTCTAAAATAATTGAAGCATTATGACTTTGAAAGTGAGAATAAATTTCAGATACTTTTTATCATTAAGATGTTGAACAAACAGTATGGTGACAATTCTGTTTCATATAAATATTTCATAGTATTATTGGTCTAATTTTACTCTGAATAGGCTACAGTATTAAATATCTTTCAGTGAAATACAATACCTGTCAGTCATACAGCAATAATACAAACAGGCGTATAAGGCCTTCGTAAATACAGTGACTCACAATGTTTATTATTAGAGCTACAAGATATCCAGCTCCTTCCAGTACAACGTTTTCACTTTTATAATCAGGGCATATCCTGATGCATTATGATAAGTAATATATCTTATATCTTACTTGCAATTTGAGTGTCATACGGTAGTCTCATTATGAATCGGACTAAATCATGAGGCAAATGTTTTTATAAACCATATGTTTACATGTATATATGAAGAAAATTTCAGTAACTTTACTCAAAAGATAGAGGATTAATGAATAAACGATTCTATTCTTTAAATTATAAATATACTTTCACTAACCTATCTATTATGATTGCATCAACAAACCATGTTTATTTACAAAATAATACTTCAATCTATAAATATTATATATTTTGGAGAGAACATCAATGTTTTGGCTTCACATTTCATAATATTGTAATTTGATACATGGTGTGTAAAAATATCATGCTCACCAATAAAGATGAATGGTTCCAATTAATTATCTACACAACAGCAAAAAAAGATAGATGCCTCAAATATGCAAACATTCAAATTGGCATTAAATGTCATAACATTCAGAGGGATAAAACTAAGCTGTAGACACACTGGATTGAATTGGCACATATATTATATTATCTTACTTATAAACGTAAATAAGCTCAAGTTCAGATTGAATAAGAGGATTCTTAAGTGTTTTTTTTTATATTTTCCTCCGTTCATAGTTTGCACGAGACAACACAACATTTTTATTTCTTTCATCTAAATCATTTAAGTTTGGTCCTTGGAAAAATTATTATATCAAACAATTACGTGAATATGTCATCAAACAAGCAACAGTTCAAACATTTAAGAACGACTTTTTAGCCACCGGACTCTGAATGCAGAAGCACAGCAATTTTGGTGCCATTACTGCACACATTACCAAACTGATGTCCTATCTTTTACTGTGTACGTTCATACAAACATGAGTGTAAACTTTGTCATATAAGTAAATCTTCAATATGTATGTGAAAAATACATATGACTTGCTTCTAGGTATAACTTTTGATCAGTATTTTTTTCCAACTTCTTTGATAAAACCTATTTGGGAAACACTGCAATATATTGTTAAAAATCTATTCATCAATAAACTATTATTAACACATTGGAAGATAATTGCAGTGCATTAAAATAAGTAAGGGTGCTAATTCTGAATGCATACAATGCATATAATGCTAAAATGAATTAAGAAAAAGGCTAATTGCAACCAATTAATGATAAATCAATGATTTAATGGATATGCCAGTATAATGAGTTCCAATACAAGACTAATTAGGATAACTCTTATTGTGGCCCAGAGTAGATGGTAAGCATTTTACTAATAAGTTGTAAGACCCTTTATACCTTATTTAAAATATTTCATTAAAATAACTTAAGCCATTCTAAGAAAATCTAATTTTGTTTTGATACCTGAACACAAATTCATATAATGTTAATTCACAAGGAGACTTTCTATTCCTTTGGGTTCAACTGAAGGAGAGAAAAAAAAGCCAAATTTGATTTAGATGGCTATATATCTCAAAACTTACAGATTTACAAACAGTATTTATGTTTTCGATGGATTCAGCGGTAACTTTGTGAAAATTCATTTTAATTTTATATTATTTATAAGAGTATTGTTTTCGTACCATTCCAAAAGTTTACCAAACAAAATTACTATCCTGAAGCAGATGTAGGATAATATATTTGTAATGGCAAAAGATCAAAATATTGTAGCATAAAATTTGTTTATATTTGATGTATTGAGTTGAAGTTTTTTCTAGCTGATGTACATTCCACTGGCTGTGTTACTAAATGTGACACGTGTTTCTTTTCCTAGTATTTATATTCATCTTCTGTTTTCATACAGAATATAACTCTACGTCTGAAACATCAGACACAGTCAACCTAATTCTATTAATTGGCGAATCTTCAGATACGGCAATACCCTACCTGGGTATTGTGGATCGCAACTCTAAGTATTATTCTACTGGTGGTAGAATATCAAAGGAATACAGGTGTGGTACACCAAAGGAACAAAGCGTGGTGATATTGTACCGTACCTGGGATTTAAGACCGGTCTTCTAGCACATAATCACACCTATATGACAGCTGAATGTCTCTTAAAAACAATTTTCATTTATTTAACCTATCTATATTTAAAGCACTATTGTTTCTATAAAAAAAACTGATACTATAAAATTTTGATCCATTCAATGAATTCTTTTAATATTCAACAGATGTCTATGTTATATCTCACAGAAAAAAAGTTTTTTTAACAGATTCCATGTGATATGTTTCAAAATATAGGTAAATAGTGTTGAAGGTTAAAGAGAGAATATGAGAAAATTATACTAATGCCGCAGCTTTAATTATTTTTATGTTAATTAAATAGCTAGATATAAAAAATCAAAATGTTTGACAAAACGGACCACCTCATGTAAATAGAATGTATATTTTAGCCACAATGTCCAGTAAGGATTTTAAAAAGCATGTGGAAAAGTGAAATAAAAATATTTACCGTACTATCAATCATTTAAATCCATTTATCAACGCAAATCAAATGTTAATAGAGTTTTAATAAATATACAACACATCATATGGTTACATATTTTGACCTAATACTTCATGCTGCATTTAAAATTTAATAAATTGTCTCGCATTTAGAATAACTCCAAGGATTGATTAGATCAATACGAAAACATCAAACAAAATATCTCAACGGGGGGTAAAATGTGCTAAAAATACAATATTTGTTTGTTATATTATACCACAATTCAGATTTATCAAGTTTGTGACATTTACAAAATAATGAAAGTGTACGAATAACGCGACAACAGGTGAAAATAAGGGGGCATTTCCCGTGGGAATGGTTATGAGTAGCATGCAATTGTCAGTAACATATCTGAAATAGTTCTAAATTTATTTCAGGAAGCGTGAAAACCAAAATAAAATCGATTTTTTTACCGTGACTATTTCCTTGTTCTGTCACTTTAGTTTTGACGACTTCCATGAGCGTCAACATAAACAGATAACACCACACTATTTGCCTATTCATATTGATTTTATGATATTTCACTGTTAACATTTCACTAAATTCTGTCGGCTTTTATTTCATTTTTATTATAATACTCCACAATCCTACCGATCGCGATATCTCACTCACATTGCGTTGAGAAAAAAACAATGACACTGGCAGTGCTACCAACGCGAATATTTCAAAAGTGGCTCTTTATGTTTCTTAGCATGGATATTAATATAACAGAACCTCTGTACTAGGTACCAAGTAATAAAATAATATTATCAGAAGTAAAGTAAAGCATTCTTTTAAGTAATAATTTTTTTTTTTAAATTAAACTTAGGCCTGTGTGATAAATGAGTTTTGTTTAATAAAATAATCAATTTGTGATTGATAGAATTTTTTATTTTCACATTTGAATTTTTAGATTGTATCTAACCTATAAATATCTGGTTACATTTAGTAAACATTATTATTCCTATTCAAGTGAATATCAAGAAACAAATATTCAAGAGCTACCATAGTTTCTTTATAAATTATGAATTCACAAAAAAATGATTCAAATTAGTGTTTGGTGGTAGACTCAGTTCCAAAATAGCTTATTTACTATTGTAGGTAGTTTTTCTTTTTGTAATATGTAATATACACCATAAGAATTTGTTTTCGAAGCTAAAAAACATTTTTTAGTTACGCTCAAAGTTTAAAAAAAAGTGGGCCATGTACGCTTAATGAAATTAATATTCTCTTCCAAATAAGTTAAATGCATTAATATTAATTTGATATAACTACCATATCTTTATCTTCTAGCTTCTAGGGCAGTGCTCCGCAACCGGTGTGCCGTGGCACACCGGTGCGCCGCGACAAGATCCCAGGTGTGCCACGGCATCGAGCGTCCAAAATGAGACAAAATCTAATATTTTATGTAAGACAAAAATTAAAGCCACTTGGTTTGTTAAAATTTCCGTGTAAACTATTCTAATTGAAACAAATATTACATTATTTTGATATTTAATGAAATAATTGTATTAGTGTTTAAACTTCAATAATGGGAAAGAAATTGGGGGTTGTCTTGTGTGTAAAACGAAAAATCCCACAGCACAAATTATACGTTGTTGCATATATTGTGAAGCATTGATGGTGAAAAATTTTCTTGTTGAATTATTACAAACGAACGAATGTATCAAAATCTTGCCACATCAAGAGCCTCGAATACGCATTTTCTTTTGTTTCGCACATAATGTAAACACGAGACTATTATTGGAAATAATGGAGAGTACTTTAATCCACTCAACTAAGCTTAAATAGTTTTTAGCTTAGTTAATTTTTTTAGTTATAACTTTTATAAATGCTTTTTTAATAATTTGTAATATTCGAAAAAAAAGTGTACTGTCACTTTGAAAACGTAAGTTTATTTGGCTTTTATTAAAAATTAGTCACTATTTCAAATTCATCAAATAAACAAATTAATAAGATGTAAGTTTTTTTTTATGAAATTTAAATATTTTGGCTTGTAGTGTGCCACGAAATATTCACGAGTGCTTAGGTATGCCGTAGATGAGGAAAGGTTGCGGAGCACTGTTCTAGGTACTCATCGTAATACCCGCTGCAAAAACAGCCTTCTATTTTGTATCATAGATGCACAAAGTGCTCAAGTTCAAATAATTGCCAGGAGTGTCTTGGACCTTCTGTATAATGCTGCAATGTTATTGAATTCAGAGTTATTAACCCTCATTGTAACCAAGTCGATGTGACTGAGCGATTCAACCATGTGTCTAACAGATTTAAGAAATTCCATTTTACTGTCCATCTCTGGATATTGTAAGATGTATGGATATTATATATATAATAATATACTATACCAACAAATTAATGCATCTGGTAAGTTTGCAAGGGGCTCTACAGAGAGATGAGATTCAACATTTTTAATAACCGGTTGGCTCTTTCATTACTTATTAAAGAATGTGTTTTTTTACTATATCAAATTTAATTCAAAGTTGTCTTGTCATTGATCAAAAATATTACACATTTATTGAATATCATATAAGGTACAATTACTTACGTTAGACTGGTTAATGAATCTGTAGAAATTTCTGGCACAAGCTCTTGCAAATCTATTTAAAATTCCTCCACTGGTCCTAAATATTAGCTCCACTGCTATATATCATTAATTTGCGACAGTAATTCGAATACTATATTGAAGGTATTAAAAAAGAAGCTGTTTTGTTTGAAATTTATTGGTTCATTATAAAATAACACTTAATTACAATTATTGTATCATAATATTTTGACTTTTAAGTATTTAAAAGTTATTAACAATAATTCCAAGTAGATTTCACAGATGAAAAAATCTTACTTTTCTAAAAATCATGCTGATTTTTTAAGAGTAAAAACCGAAGATTTATTATTAATTTATTTCCAATGACTTCAAATTTAAAATTATGCACTTCTTGGCAACTTCAGTACCCGAGGTAAAATTTTCATGAAAATTTAATTTAGAAATTGACATACAATATTTACAAGGTTATTTTAGGTTTACTTTATTTATCGAGTACAAATATTAAAATACTATGAATATATACTGAGAAAAATAAGTAATTGTATTTAAAAGAATCAACTTATTTTGTTTTGTTTAATATTTCAAGCTAAGTCTAGATTCAAAGCTCCATTTACAGATTACATAATGAGGCATAAGGTGACTAAATGAATATTAAAAAATAAATGATATTTTTATGCCAACTAAGATGTTTTTGTGAACTTAGATATGTATATACAATTTGTATTGGTGGAAACTTCACCTCTGGAGCCTAAATGATTAATTAAATATTATAATAATAAATTATTTTTATGGTTCAACCAAAATTTATGTTCTGATTATCATTGAATGCATATCACCATTCTAATTTTGGATTTGAATGCTAATACCACAAGATATCATATGCAATTATTTTGGTTGTTGTAAAGTTACAGTATACCTCCCAATAACAGGAGCGGCTAATTATTTTGAAGAATGCGGTTCCAACAATGCATTCTCTTTCACCGAACTAGAATGTAGAAGACTATACACGCACTGAGAAAGATCTTAAATAATGATAAGTTTTTTACCATGTCCGCTACCAACGTGGACCATATGGTCTCCTAATAGAGGTATCTCAACACAAGTTTTCCTATGGGAACTGCTCGTTACTAAGTTGCTCAACCTCCCTTTTTCGAAGAGAGTATGGATAGATTATAAGGGGGTTTTTACTATATGAAAAATAAGATATTTATTTATTTAACAAATATTTTTTTACAAAAATGTTGTTGATTGTGTTTGATATTTTGCATGGAATAATAGGATTTATTTTAACACTTTTTACCTGAGAGTTTCCTCATAGTTGTAAGAGTTTCCTAGATGTTTCTTCATATATAAATTGCAATAGTTCATAAACAAAATGATGATTTGGTTTATCCAGTTTATTAACTTTGGAATTAAGAGTAGATTTCTGAGCAAGTTTTATCTCTATGAGGACAATGATAACGAAAAGTTAATTAAACAATTTATTGATATTATAATATGTGACTCAAGTAAATAAACAAAGACAAAACATTAAGCAATACAAAACATAACGAGTCAAAGACATAAAACTAGAATTTGGACTAATTTTGAACTGAAATAATAATCAATATGTTTACTTTTACACTAATTTTTGATCGCACTAGATTTACTCCCATATGACTGCAATATATAACCATGTCGGAATAATGTGTAAGACAAAATAAAAATATAAAACAAAATTCTTTTAAAGGACAGATTTTTCTTAAAATATAAGCAATTTTTACTGATCTTGATATACAAATAAAGTTTCAAAATATCTTCCGATGTTTCCCTTATTTATTTAAATGTCATTCCATCGACAATTAACAAAAAAACAATACTGAATTATAGATAGGTTTGCAAGTCTCAATGACATAAACTTTTATAGTTAAATCTGATAAAGTGGATTCTTCATTTATACAATGCGTTTACATAAAAACAATACATGTGAAAAAACAATGAATACTAATATGTTCTTCAGAATGTTAAAACAATGTTAACAGTACGCATGTGTCGAGTATGCTTGGAAAATCTTGTGTGGAAATAACCGCAAGTTGTCTGGTGCTTCAATGCCAGGTGGGTAAAAAAAAAGGTATGCCACAGTAGCAATTAAAATGAGTTTTTTTGTACCATGATATTTACTTAACATTCCAATATGATAAAGTTATTAAAAAAATCAAACACCCCTATAATTTTGACGATTAATAGGGAAAACAATATATGGAGGAATGATCGATCATTCCACTGTACATTGAAAGAGAGACCATGTTTTTGATACAGAAAAATATTTATATAATTGATTATATTTACTAAAAATAGCTCAAAGTAAAATTCATCATTTTGAGGGAGTGTTGGGATTTTTTTTGTAAACAAACTGTATTAAGTTGCATTCAATCAATTAACTGAAGGCATTAACACTGATGAATATATATATTGTGTCTACGTGAAATCTTTTATTTAGCATTAAAATAATAATTGAAAAATCTAAATCGCACCATCATAGCCTTATGTCGAATATATACATGGAATAATGTCATATTTGCTATACCAACATTAATATAATAAACGAAAATCTATTCATTAATATTATTTATATATATATGTTTACAATGTAACGTGAAACAAAATATACTATAGAATGTGCTACCATGAAAATTAGTGAAACAGATAAAAGAAAAGTTTACTAAAGATAAAAATATTAATGTAAAATAGTGTGGTGAACAATTATATCGTCGTCTTAACTAGCAAACTGCTTATCTACATTTCAGCAAAATGTTCAGTAGAGTTTAAAAACTCAATAAATTCAATTTTAAATAATGTTATTCTATGAATTTTACATATCACAACAAATGTTAAATTCAAAAATAACATAGGTTAAAACTGAATTTATTGAGTTTATAAACACTACTAAACATTTTGCTGAAATATAGATAAGCAGTTTGCTAGTTAAGACGACGATATATAAATTTTTATTTTGAAATTACTGAATCATTCTTTATGGTACATTTTCATCCCGTTTTGATCAATAAAGTTTACAACCGAATTGTTATAGAATAAAGGATAGACTTGAAGACGCCGTTCATTTTTTAGTCAGAGTTAGATTGTGAAGTCAGTTGTAATATATTCCAATTTTCTGGTAGCAGTATATCTATTTATCTCCTGTATTTTGAAACTATGAAAATATTGTTTAAATTATTTTTTAGTAAACATCAGTTTAATACACACAACTCAATTGCATTAAACAATGTCCTAGCAGCAAATTTTCTTTGATTTGATGCTGAGTGATTTACAAATTTTTTTTCATAGATCCAAAACACACTAGACAAAAAAACAACTAAATCCAATTTAATAACTAAATACAGTTACCAACCGACGTGATATATCTTAATTAGAATATCTTTGTTTCAGAATGAAAACTTTTCAATTATAAATAAATCAAACATTCGATTAGCATTACAATATTAATTTGGATAATATGAGAAAAGAATTTTTACTGTTCTATATAATTTAGCAGAATTTATTAAGTGGATTTTGCTAGAAAATTGAATTCATAAAGACAATTTAGCAATACTAAAGTATTGATGAATTTTTTAAATGCGAATCTTGTCAAATAATAATAATAGCTTGTGCAAACACATGGCTTTAAACAACACATCAGAAGAAAATACATGAATATGAAAAAAAAAAATATGTTTACAATAATACAGGTTTAAACGAATAACTGATGTGCCAAATCTCCATTACTAAACATTCAACCTGTGTACCTTTCAACTAGTGCATGTAAGCTGTTACATTGCATGAAGTATACTATATTTCAATTATTAGGGAATGCTGAAAGGGACGACGAGATCTTCGCGATGCTCTACTCTCAGTTCTGACATAGCTGCCGCAGCTTTCTTGACAATATTAGCAATCTGTAAACAACAAAGCAATTATACAAAGAAATCATGACGCATAACAAACAAATCAAGTTTTTAGATTTGGTGTTAATAGGAAAAATCTAAGCCAACATGTACAACAAAATAGAAAGATCAAAATCTTTTTATCACATAAAAATGTTCAAAATGTTCAAAGTGACATCGGTCCCAATAATTAAAGTCGTGGAATTAATAAAAAAAATGTGTTTTATTTTTCATTTCTAATAAGAATTTTCATAATGAAATGAATATGAGTCGAATACTCACTATGTAATCAATTAAATTATATATGTGATAACATTTTATAACAGATAAAAATAGTCCGATAGCATAAAACACAATAATAAAACACAAAGGCCAGATATTTTAATAAAATAAAATTTTAAATGTTGAACCGCATAATTAAAATATTTTCTTTGGCGACCAGTTTTATGTATCTAGTAAACAAGCGGTTCTTAATCTTTATGATATGATTCCTCTCATATTTTTTTTAACCATGTCTGCTCTGAATGTGGAGTATATGGACTCACAGACCCATTTAATAGCGCTTGAAAATCTGTTTATATACAAGCCCAATTCTACGAAGAGCCTATTTCTTGAATACATATTTACAGTACAAAAAGCATAATCAGTGGATATATTTAACCTTCTAAATCTTACTATCTCTATCTATCAGCCCCACCGGAAACGATTTTAATTAGGCCAGGATTAAAAGGGTTAACAAGCTTGTCTTCTTTTGATAGTGTTAAGCATGATGGGTGGTGTTGCTGGTATTCATGAACAGAATGGACTGAAAATGCATAAAGAATCAGAAGGTTGAAAAATAAAATAACCTATAAATTTGATTAAAAATTATAGAATTAACTGTGAATACTCTTCCCAGACCTCGAGGGATATATAAACCACATGTTAAGAATCATGATACTAAAAACTTTAATAGTATCAAGTAAGAAAATCGAAAAAAGTCCTTTGAAAAAAAATATTTTAAAAATAAAACACAACTATTTTTATTTTGCTGCCTTTCCACGAAGAATTGATAGTTAACACCTTAAACGTGGGAAAGAAAATATTTGATCTCGGTAACTCTTACTAGTTCTTTATCTTGGGGTGCTATTGGTTCCTGTTGTAATACATTAACTCTTTCCGAGTGTGGAACATCTCGTAATAGTCTAGGTTTAGGCATTGTCACAGTGACGGCAGTTCCTGGGACTCCTCCCGGAGGTACAGCCGCTCCTCCACTGAGTCTAGCCTGATACATCTTTACGCGTTCATTATACTCATGGGCTTCTAGAGCATGTGAACCGAGAGCTCCAACATCAATGACATTGCTGTGAAGAGAAAACAGAATTACTTTGCAATATATATATATATGGCTATATTAAATCGTAAGAATACATTAGATCCATGATTATCAGGACTAAATGGAAATGCGATCGTTTGCAATGAAAAATCCAGATTATGGTGGGAGAAAAAAATATTTGTATATGCAAATTAGGAAAAAGTGTTTGTCATCAAATACATTGTGTTACATAAATGAAAAGATGAATAAAAAACATCATTTCGTATTTGCCTTATATTTACTAATTAATAATCCGTTAATTCAGCGTTGGTGATATTATAATTAAATTATGTAATCAACATCACAGTTTCATTAAAGATAATTGTATCCAGGTAAACATTGCATTGAAATCATTATGTTTATTAGTAATACTGAGTCCTAAATAAAAAAAAGGAAAACTGATTTTCATTTTAAATTGAGATTCTAAAATACACCTTCAGTTGTTTTTAAATTAATTCAGTGGTTGCCGAAATATTTAAAGTGTTTCAGAAGGGTATGTCAGAAGCATTGCTTACGTTGCTGTCTCCTGTAGTATTCGACTCAATGCCGATTGTTCATCTGGTTTTCGAGTGGCCTGCGCTGATCTCGCCGGCCTCATAGGCGCAGGCTCATTTCGTACTGGGTCTACCAAGAGATGAGTTCTCTCTCCGACGCTGCCTTCCTGTAATAAAATTTATTTAACAATTTAAGTCTTTACTAATATCTACAAACTATTCACCTAATATTACCGAAAGGTTCTCACTTGGTATATGAATGTCATACTTCCAAAAGTAATTGTTTCGACTCCCCGATAACACAGTAGATATGAGAGAAGCTATCTGAGAGAGTGCTATCAGGGCAACCATACTCATACAAAATCAGAGGACAAGTTCTTTTCTTCAGATATGTGTGCTTTAAAAACGGGAAATAACTTGAAAACGAGAACATTACGCACTCTCTTTCTCGTTTTGAAGCACACAATCTTCCCAGTTGCGCTTGAAAGCGCCGTAATGCTGGCCAATGCGTACATAATGGATGTGGTAAATTTATCCCCCTGATTCTGGTTTGAAATTGGAATTGAAATAAATATTGTCAAATTTGCTTGAAAAACTTTTATACGCATACATTATGTTCATTTTTTAAGTTCCTTGTGTGTGAAAAGCAATGAACCGAATATATTAACTATTATGAATCAATATTTATTAATGTTGTCTTCTGTGTTGGTTTTAATCATCAATATTATAAATATTCTTGTGTGTAAACAATGTGTGCAACTTGTGTTAAAACAGAGAACTGCTTCTTAAATGGATGGAGGACAATATTTTAAAGTCGAATTTAATAACATGTTGTCTTTCTGGATACCATTTGGTAAAACCTACATTTATAATGCAATAAATAAAATAAAAAACGCGTACTACGCCCAAGCATGTCGACTTTTATTACAGCTAGTGCCTCATAAACTGTCATTGTTACATTTTCATTATTATTCATTCATATAAAAATAATCATTCCTCTCTGATGTGAAAAAAATATGATACAAAGCGTCCATCCCTAAAGGGTTAACAAACATGATAATCACTGCCTTTTGTAATCAGTACATATTGATAAATAACATTAGTAACAAAATTTTACACTGAATATTATATTAATGAAAATATTTTCTTCTTACTACTTATCAATTAAATGTCATAAATATAAAAAAAATATCTTAATGCGCAGTTGAGTCATTTAGACGAATTTATAAATGAAAAATACGATGTCTAGCATGCAATGATCAATGATTTGACAACAAAGAATATGAAATGTATAAGTCGGTATCCACTGTAACTATTTATAAAGAAAAAAAGTTATAAGTATGGAAGACAAAACAAATACAGTTTTTGAAACGTCAGAAGTCTGTCTTACCTGGGCATTAGCTTCTTCTTTACAAAGACTATAACAACAACCCATTTTAGTGAAGACCGATAGAAATTGTCATGAGTTATATTAGCAATCAGACTGTTTCTATATTCGAGTTCTAACCACAACAAATGACATTAATCACCAGCTGACGGCCATTACACTGCATGTGCTGCCAGCAGTATATTTTAAATGGAACACTATTTTATACATATTACAACAGCATACTTAATAACATAATTTAGAATACATAGTCAAATGTTATTGGGTCTATCATTAATATATAAAAGTTTAAGTGGAATTAAATATTTCTAAAACTTTCAAAGAAAATGTTTTCTCTAGTTTTATAACTGCGATCTCGATAAATATCATAATCGCACTGGCAACAGAGGTGTATACTTTGAAGTATGATGTGTCAAGTTGATTAATAAAGTCTAAATATAATAAACATTCGCAACTGATTATTTAACATAAGTGAAATATAAAAATGCTCAGGTACAGGGGTCCCAAAAAGAAAGTTCTCGAAAAAGTAAGAGAATTAGATGCTTTCAACAAAGTAGATGACGTTTACACAGAGACTTCTTCGATCGGAGGAACATTATCAGTATTCACATTCGTTCTGGTGTTATGGCTTGTATATTCTGAAGTTACGTACTATATTGACAGCAAACTGGTCTTCAAGTTTTCGCCCGACACAGACCTGGATGCCAAACTGAAAATAAACATCGACATGACGGTTGCCATGCCGTGTCCTCTCATCGGCGCGGATATTTTAGATTCCACTTCACAAAATGTATTCGCTTTCGGCGAGCTTCACGAGGAAGACACTTGGTTCGAATTGAGTACCGAACAAAGATTGCATTTCGAGTCAATGCGAAACATCAATTCCTACTTACGGGAAGAATATCACGCAGTCTCCAAACTGTTATGGCGAAGCGGCGGTGCAGCCGTCTCGGGATCGATGCCAGCGCGCCTCGACAAACCGGACAAGCCCTTCGACGCCTGCAGAGTTCACGGATCTCTGACGCTCAATAAAGTTTCTGGAAACTTTCATATTACTGCTGGAAAAAGCTTGCATTTACCTCGCGGCCATATTCACTTGAGTATGTTGTACGGGGAAGAATCTCATAATTTTAGTCATAGAATTAATAGGTTTAGTTTCGGTGACTCAGCGCCGGGAATCATTCATCCTCTGGAAGGAGACGAGCAAATCACCGACAATCCCACAATGTTATATCAATATTTTATTGAAGTCGTATCGACAGATGTTGATACGACTCTCTCACAGATAAAAACTTACCAGTACTCTGTAAAGGAACACGCTAGGCCTATAAATCACGATAAAGGATCCCACGGAATGCCTGGAGTGTTCTTTAAATATGATGTGGCCGCATTGAAATTAAGAATTTCACAAGAAAGAGATCATATAGTCCAGTTTACCGTTAGACTTTTTTCTATAATTGGTGGCATTTATATAATGACTGGCATGTTGAATGCATTAATTCACAGTGTGCAATTACTGTACATGAAAAAATTTGCTTCAAACACCTACATTAAAATTCCTCATCAAAGGAAAGTTTCATCTAAGAATGTTTCGTCTAAGACTGTTATTAATCCATTACTTGCTAATCAAGAATTACACAATATATTAGACGGTGTTTTGGTGAAATCATGAGTATTTGTGTGTTATGGTGAATGTATTTATATATCTATGCTCAAATTATAAGAATAATATAGATATTGCATTTCAATAGATATCTCCTATTAAAATTAATATTCGTAGCAATCCTATATGAATGGTAAACTCAATAAAATAATGTACTGCTGTTTTAGAATATTTAGCTTCTAATTCAGTGGCCTAGTACACTGAAGAATTACGGTTAAACTTACTTGTCTCAGTATCTATTATCCTTATAATGTGTGCAATTTGAACGAAAATATTGTAGCATCTACTTTGACTGTAATTTGTGTAAATAAATGTTTGTATTGTAAATACACTGAAACCTTGGTGTATCCCTTTTCCAGTCTCGAAATATTTTCGAATAAAATATGTGTTTTTTTGTATCGCATTGATTGTTTTGGCTGTTAACCTTTTGAGCACCAGAGTGCAGAGACTGTTATTAAAAGCCTCATCTACGGACACAAAACTAATATATATCATATAAATGTCAATTACGTAGTAACTATCTTTACATAAATCTATGTTTTTCATAAGATACAAGCCATCCTCGACTTTCGTACGATTCACTATTTTAAACATATCTCTATATTAAATTTGGATTATTGAGATTTTGTACACTTCCATGTATTTTGTCACTAACGACCCGGGTTTCGCCTTTCGGCATCTTCAGGCATTCGAGCACACGAATGGACTCGAACTGAGAGTCCTACTGAGAGTCCTCTCAGAGAGAGCTCTCAGTTCGAGTCCATTCGTGTGCTCGAATGCCTGAAGATGCCGAAAGGCGAAACCCGGGTCGTTAGTGACAAAATACATGGAAGTGTACAAAATCTCAATAATCCAAATTTTATATTGAAATTCCATCAAGCACCCTCAGTTGATGTCTTAAATTATATCTCTATATATTTAAAAATTAGATGTAAGCACATTTTTCAAGGGACGAAGACATTGATGATGAATCAACGCATTTTTAAGACTTCAAGTCAAGAAGAAGTCGAGAGTATTAATGAAGTCTTCACTTATCTTGATTTTTTGACCATATGTCTAATGTAATCCCAATGAAGAAAGTATGATTATCTTACGTACTTCAGGCAATTCTAAAAGACACGGAAAGCTACACAACTTTGTATCAGTAACGAAAATGAATCACAGTACTCCACTATCTCAAAATACCCAAGTCATATGACCCTTTATTTACTTTATTATATACTTTTTAGACAGGAAACTCTGTTTTCGCATTTTCAACTTTTGTATACATTTACAGGTATTAATTATGTACGAAAGTCGTGGACTCCCTGTACATCAAATTTTGCATCGATAAATCAGCACTGGGGCTAAAAGGGTTAATAAATCCAACAGTTAGCTAATCACCAACTTTTATATAAAAAAATCAATTGTGGCAGTTAAGCTGTTTACCCATTTACAAACCATATTATCCACTGTTAATTAAAAATTTCAAATAAAGAAACGCATGTCTTGTTAAATGCAGAAGACAAGGCACAGTAATACCACATGACTGAGCAAGCGGTTACTTAAAAGCTGTATGACAATGGCTCATGGATGGTCACATGTGTATTAGCCAATACCTATATTATTGCATAGCACGCCAAGACCTAGCTCAGGAATTTGCCTCATGAAACCACTGGATAATAATTGTGTATTAAAATAACCATTATCCAGATAATTGGGATCCTACTCAAGAACGATTAAAAACCACTTGTTGTGAAGGATAGACGGTTTAATATCAACCTATTCCATCATATTTGAATATTTAAATTTTTTTTTAAATGTAATGTCTTTCCACCAAGAATTGACAGTTAACACCTTAAAAGTGATATTTGAATATGATAACTCTAGTTAATTGAAATATAAAATTAAAATTAACAACTTTGTTATTCCATTGGTTGTGCTACCAGTTATGACTTTGTACAAAGAGGCAAAACATGTATCACAACCAGTGGAATAACAAAGTATTCAATTTTAAGTTTATACTAAAAATTAATAAAAGCTACCATTAAATCCATTGAAAATAATTTATTTTACAATTCATTATAATCTAATTGTGAGGTTCTATGGTTTGAGTAGAAGTGATCCATAAATCCTTGTAAAATTAAATACATATTATCTATTTTTTTACCTTACAAACTACTTGAGTAAATGCCAATAGAATCAATATTCTTTTTTCTTCAAATTTACATTACGCTAGTGCAATAAAGATGTTATGATACCTTCGCATGCAAGAGTAATATATATTTTAATCATAGGACAAGTGTGATAATACTTATAATCTTCGTTTTTGTCTGGCTATTAATAATATAAATGTGTTCCATATATTTTAGTAAAACGTATTTAAAATATTTTGACAAAATATATAAAAATGCTGTCAATTTATAATAGATTACTATTTCGTACTATAAACAATACATTGTCATCGTTCTGGAAATTAACTGCTATGTTGGTAATTCTATTTAATATTGTAAAGATAATAAATAACTATCGAGCAATGATTGCATGTGAATCTAGATATAACATCCAAAATAAAAAAAATGTTTTTGGAGAAAATTTTAATTTCAATGTATTTGTGTATTTTGTCAGATAGATAGAGCTTAAAAAGAGAATATTTTGGTATAAATAAACCCAAATTTTTCGACATAATGTTTTTTATGTCAAAGAGGGGATGATATGTAGCATTTTTGTCTTTGAGTGTATGTTGAAAGTAACGGTAAATAATTTTACAAAAATTATCATTTCTAAAGAAAGTCATCACGTGTGCATCAATGAATTTGTGTATTTTGACAAAAAGAGTTTGGAAAAGCAAATATTCTCAGTCGGGTCAGCAGTATTCACAATACCGCATTAGCAACCGTTTTATTGGAACTTATTTTTCATGTCATTAGATACTAAATATGTCTTTCAGCCAATGTGCATTCACAAAATGTTGGTTGGTGAAAAATGGCGACTTGTAACACCAATTTAATTGTATTTAATTCAAAAACATCAACATGTTTCTCGCCTGCACAATTTATCTTTATTGCTAATGCGTTGTGCGCCAAACCACAATATTGTGGAATAAATGACCACAACCTTTTCGACTCAACTCTTTTTTCCACAATAGGGAGTTTTTTTCTTTGTGTGCATATTGAAAGAAAAAAATTACAATGGCGCGTAAATACAGAGCATTTTCTTGCTGGATAGACTGATATGATGTCATGGTCAAGGTAAACATAACATTTGAATATTAAAAATGTTTTCAAATGTAAATAATAGATGGAACTTCATTATGCATTCCAAGTTTAAATATTATTTTAGGTCGGTAATAAAGAAATTAAAGAAGAAAAAGTGAAATTATTTGATTGAAGTTAATTTGTTCAATATTGATTGTAATATATTGGGCTCACTGCGTATATCGGAAATTACATAAATTGTGTATCAGTAACAGGTTTTCCTCGTTTCCAATCATGAAATGATAATAAAACAACAAAAATTTAGTTGCTTTGTAATTTATTTGTTTCATTACCTCCATTAAGATTTGAATTTGAATAATACCTGTGCACAAAACTTGGCACATTCTTGTCAATGATCTGGTCATATTTCACGGAATAAATTAATGTTAATGTTTATTTTATAATACAAAATATCGTTGAATATCTGTAAAAATAAAATCATTTTATGATTTCATAATTTCATTGTAAAAATGGGGAACCAAGGAAGAATAAAAGTATCTTCATGTTGTTATTCATTATATAAAAAATAATTAGTTATAATGCATGTAGTTGTGTAGCATTGGCAATCTTCAAATAAATTGATGTATAACTATTATTTGTTGCAGTGTTTTAGGTGGTCATCTGTCGAAAGTGTTTGATATTTTGATTTATTAAATTTCATATGAAATAAAAATATTTAAAATATATATGTACTTACAAAACTTTCAAAATGATTACGAATCTAGAAAAATCAATTTGTTCTACGACCAAAATGATATTTTTTTAATCCATTGCTGTAAATTTGAAATATTAAATCATTATTATTTTTAAAACTTATAATCGTATTTGGGATCAACCAAAATTTGCTTCGATCAGTTCTAAACCCTTGTATTCAAGTATTTTAAAATTTTAATTAATATATTAAAATTTAAAAAGTAATAATTAAAATTTAAATCCAAAATCTCATATGGTGTGGAGTTTTATGTGTGCAATAATTTTGTGTGTATTTTATGTGGCAATATTTCATCTGGCTCGGTTAATATGACATATACATATTATATCTCTATAGTTTGTTTGTTTATAATAATAGTTTTTTTTAATTATTTTCAAGTCATTTTGTTTCACAAGTCTTTTACATTTACATAAATAATAATTATAATATTCACTGCACTAAAGCCTACAATTGTGTACTAGTCTACTATCTGTAGTTTTTCAAATCCACGTGCCAAATCAAGATTTGTGTTATTGAGGACTTCATAAAAAATGTGATCTTTCAAAGTGAAATTTACTAATACGGCAGTATTGACTTTCTTCTTCACACATATAAGTGTTGTCGTTTTGGCATATTCAACACATTCTTCAATTTTTAAAAGTAACACCTCTTTCCTTATACCCACATATGTATTGTTGTCCTAGAACCAGGCTGTCCTATATCGAAAATCATAGTTTTGAGATAATTGTATCCAAAGATTTTAGCCTCACTCAACATTGCCACAAATCAAGTAAACTATTATTGTTCTCTCCGATTTCCCTCCCTGCATGTTTTCACTAATTAAGAATTCTCAAAAATATATTTGCTTTTTTATTTTCTTTCTTCTTTTATTTGTCATAAGATAGTTAATTTTATTAAAAATAAAATTATCTTTGCGAATAATTTCAAAGTTAAATGGAATTTAGATGAAAGTTTTACCATTAGATAGAAGATGGGAAAGAAAAAAAAGGTGTATAGGTACTTAACTCAATTTTATCCTACCAACGTTGTCCTATCTTAAAGTGAGGAAGATTAATTGTATTCTGGGTAAAAATAACTCTAACTTCATGAAAAAAAAACAATTTTGTGATATTTCTTCCATATGAATCGTGAAAGTGGGCCTCAAAAGTATTGTTTGACCCGGACGGCATGTGTTCTCTGAGAAAAGATAATAAGTGTATCAAATGCGGAAAAAATTATGTCATTTATTTTGTATCATGAGTGCGGTAAATTTGGTTCATTATTTATGTAGTTTTACATTTTTTATTATTATTTCATTCAATGTCAAATATTATTGTCTCATTCTGAACCTTTCAAATTAATGTTTTAACTCTGTCGAAATCTTTGATATTCATGTAAAAAGATTTATAAAACAAATGTTAGTGTGGGAAACGTATTTTATGTAATAAATCTATATTGAAACAACTTCGCAATTTTTCATTTATCTTTTCCATTTTTTAAAAAATTGTTTATACATACTTGCTACAAAAAAAACCGTCCTGCTGCCATCTGTATTTCTATAAATATAAACTAACAATAATGATATGTATAACTACCACTAGATGGTACCACTCTGTTAGAATATCTGAAGATCTGTTTATGTTTCGCAACCTTCATTCACAAATACTACGAGCGTGGCTCTAAGTTAGCAGCAACATTACTCATGCGTTATGTCCTCCGCGATTTCTTGATTTATAATGTTTCGTATTATTACATATTTGTAGTAAAAACAATGATGTATAATTCAAAACATTAATTAATGCCATCAACATAAATTGTATCAGAATAAGATACTGTTTATCATATTGCAACACATTTTTTTCTAAGAAATTCGTGATCTCATGGTGAGATATCAAGAAATAATTATCGTTATCGGCAGCTCACAGAAAATTTGAATAACGAAAATGTGAATGTTTTTCATTTAAATTTTAACATGTGCATACCTTAATTATTTACAATTAAAGTACATATCATAAACGTTTCACTTACATGATAATGATCATTTCATATTTGGTTATTCTGTACAGCAATCAATTATCACGTGATCGGCAAACAATCTCAAGATTTTTGTAGGCACCCTTTTTGTGAAGTTAATGACCTTGCTTCTAGCATTGCACGAACGCCATCCAACGTTGTATCAGTCGGAAATACACAGCTGGTCAGAAGAGCGAGATGTGCTCATAAAATTCGTCGCTTTACTCTCTCCCACTCACGGGCGCACTTACGAACATCGCTTCTCTCAGTATTCTGAAAACTTTTGCCGCGTCAGTTCGGTTGGTCCGGGATTATCAAAAAAGAAAACAAAGCTAAACAGCATCCATTAAATTACTGCAACTTTAGATGCGATCCGTTTCGTATTTAAATTATTTAGTACAGTCAGTGAAGTGTTCACGATTACGCGGATGTTGTTAATAATCATGTAATTGAATAATAAAGTTCTTTGTTTTTTGCCGTTGACACTGATCTCAATGATTGATATCCGATAAGTTTTAGTGAGTGCTCGCCGGTTATTATAACTTGTTGAATTGTAAATTGAAGTAAATTCCAACCGATTGAAGCATCAGCTACTCGTTCACATTCAGTGTTTGTGTCCACACATTTAATATATCAGTGAAAGTACACATCCAGGAATCGTTGAAGTGGTTTATCTTTATTGGAATACTTTTTGGATTGAATTTTATGCTTGGAATATCCGGCCGGGTTGATAATTATTGTAAAGAAGGTGAGTCTTTTTCACTTTCATAATAATAAAAGTATTTAATAAATTGTTTTGCAAATATAGCAATTACTACATGGATTAAAAATATTACCGAGTTGTCCGACTATTTAAATAGTTTGTATTATGTACATATTGTAAACTGGAAAGATTGTATTGCTTTCAACTTGTCATTACTTATTTGCTATGCCTACGTTCTCATGATGAAACTGAATATAACAGGTATATAGTTAGATCAGGTTTGTTTGATATTACCTATTATATATAGTAACTAGCCTAGTAACATCCGCATTTTTGATGGAACTAATACTTAGTTGATAGTTTATATTACGCTATTATCTTGTTTTGATGACACAGTAACTTGAAATACGTGAGTAGGGTTTGAGTGTTGATTTAAATTACTGTTTTGGTACTAATTGATTTAAATATTTCCCGACTACCTGCCCATCATGTTGACCAGGTACTTATGGTGTACAAGTTGATAGGGGTTTTCGTGAACATTATGTTAATAAATTTATAAGAAATCCGGAATAATTACCCACCTGTTAAAAACGTTTTTAGAAACATTTCAAGAACGATTTAAGTAAATAAGAATTTTCGATGTTATTTGATGTCAAAGATTTCCAGCGGCATAACATAGCCTTAAAACAATGCCATTAACGATCCTTGTGTGAACCATAAAGTCGTCCACATTCTGACAAATACGATTCAGTGGTTGGTAAAGCATACAAACTAATTGAAATTAAAAACAGTTTAATTTTTAGTATTGTAACTGGATTCACGATTGGAACTAAGTACTGAACGTTTGTTCGTTTCAAGGTGTTAACTGTCAATAAAATTTTGGAAAGACATTATATTTTAAAAATAAAAAAAACAATTTGTTTTGTGAACGTTAGCGAAACCAGTCCTGATCGTTATTAAAATGTGGAACAAAAGTACAAAACAAATTGTGTTTTATAATAAAAAAGTTAGTCAATTGCTAAATCGCTGCTTTTTGGAATCAACATGAAATAACGCCTTGAAAACAATAACTATAACTGAGATATTCACTGAAGAATCAAATGGGGATATTCACTCTAGGGCTTCCAATCTCCGTCAATAAGTCAATCCCGTAGTCCCGAAATTGTCCAGGGATTTAGTGACTAAATGTTAAATAATTTATGTTTCAAATTTAATGCTTTCTTATTATTTACAACGTGTACCTCGGTTTGGTCATTTAAATATTTTTTTTATAGTATGTACCTACATAATTAGATACTAAAGAGTTCGAGTTCATTCGTTCACTCGAATGTCTGAAGATATTACGTTTTCCAATTTTTCTCTCTTTGAAATCACTGTCTGATTCTTACTCTAAAAAAACGTATACATTTAAGTTGAAGTGAAAATGGACACAAATTTAATTTTAAATTTACAATTTAATTCATGAAATTTTTCGTAATTGCTAATCCTGATATCCCGGATTGAAAAATTGTGAATACCGAAATCATACAAAGGGTCCGGGATTAGATGCCCTAATTTCGCACCACTGAAGCTTAGTTTTAATTACCGTCAAACGTCATGACATCTGGATACTCTCTTAGCTAGTATATTATACCGTTTTGTACTGGGAATCCTCTAATTGAGTTGGCAGTTACTAATCTTTCTTCATTCGTCTTTTACCTGCATAACGAAATTATTTACTGTCAGTTCGAGTTCATCCGTTTGAATGCCTGAAGATGCAAAAAGAAACTGGTCTTTAGTGACGAAACAGGAAATGTATAAAATTTGAACGATTTAAATTTCATCAAGCACACTAATAATTATTATTATTGTAGCTCTCGTAGTTGAGAGTTTTCATATTGAATGAAATCCATTTATTTTTGTCGTGTTGTAAATACGAAAAAATGCTAGTGATGCTATACCCTGAAAGTATACCTTATTTTGATAGTATATATTCATCAGAAAGTGCATACTCCTAGGCGTTCCTAGTGAAACCAAGTTATTTTTACACGACGGTGCGGCTAGTGGAGCATGACAGATTTTCGTGTCAAATCGAGTGAGAAAACTCAGATTTCGTTTCAAAGTGTTATTTTATTTTCGTTATTTATCTATCGCCACGTGTTAATAGGGTTCTACAATGTTTGAGCTTGCATTATAGCCGAGTTGTACAATATGATTTGACTAAAATAATTCCGTAAAATACCTAGGTATAGCTACCTACCTTTGGCAAAATATCTTATCAAGTAGATTACTTCTTGATAAGATTTATTCATATCATATTAAACTTTTCACGATATTTCGTATTGGTTTTTGGATGAATATTTATCGTGAAAAGAGAACTTATAAGTATAATATCATTTTCGTATCTCAGTGAAATAAAATTATGTGATTAAATGCCACTTAATTCAATTGATATTCTTACTGGGCCGTAGATAGCGTCGAGCACACATCCCCCCTCCACCCATAATGACTAATGCATGCAGTAAGTACCGTTTTGGAAATTGATTTCAGGTTGGTTGTCTTAATTATTTTAAAATCACGAATTACAAGTTAGTGAAATTAATTATATGGTGATGACGTTTTGTAGTTTTTGAAAGAAAAAAAAAACAATCGGGCTCGGGAAAACCTGCGTGAAATTCCATTTTTAATGTTTTTTTTCGGATTGTTTTATTTGTGCACAATATCATTCGCATTATTTATCGTCTTCTTGAAAATGTACAACTTATCATTCAAAGAGATATACTTGAGCGATCGTTGATTAACTAGTCCTCGTTAAATAGATAGTTTTAAAATGCTCCATAACCCGTTAGAAATCTTTTCCTAATCAAACATATCCTTGACCGAGCGAACACGGTCTGCGGCCCGGCCCGGTGGAGCCCCGGGCCCGTGCAGACGTCTGATTTTCGACATTCAATCTTTCCGCCGTAGAGACAAAGGCGAAACGGGAAATACTGTTGTTAGTTTACTCAGTAGCTTTTGTTGGAATTAAATTAAAATTAATATAAATGAGCTTTGAATGATAACGATTTCTAGAACTAAAAGTCATTAAGTTGCTGTTTTTCTATGTAAGGTGGTAATTTGCAATCGTCTTCTGACTAATTAGTGTGCTGTGTGTAGTCTCAGTTATTTGTATTGGCATTTTTGTTCCGATTTCTTAGCGTCTTATGCTAGTTTCACAAATCATTGAGATATTTTGCGATCTTCTCTTGTTTCAATAATTCAAATACAACAGTTATATCATTCTGTCGTTATTATTTTTATCGATTTAGAAATCTGTGTGAAATTATCGTATTTTATTTTATGTTGTTTGTATGAAATCGAAGTGTTCTCATTATCTTCATGTTGAATATCATTATTTCAATATGACGTGAAATATAAATATGTCTTAAAATTTTGCATTCAAATTATCTTTCAGATATTGCAATTATTTGTGTTATATTTCTATAAATATTATGTCTCTCCACTAAGAATTGACTCATACGTGACCTACCGACTATCAGATATAAACATTTCTTGTATTGTGATCGAAATGGCATTTTGATGAAAAACTGGTTTTTTGCAAACCGTTGCTGTAAGAATATTTTGCAATTTATTTGCACATAACACCATCAAAATTTGCATCTAAATAATTAATTACAGTGGCACAATCATAAATAATGAACTCAATATATTTATAATTTCTGGCGGAAGAATGTTTGGTTTCTTGATTTTGTGTAAGCTGGAAAAAGTAACAAAAAAACTAACTCAACTTCTATAACACGAAACCGATATCAGTGTTAAAGAAGGACTGAGAAAATTAATAAGTATCGTTCACTATATTTAACAGTTTTTCAATGAATTTACATAAACGCCAGTCTTTTTTCTCTCCATTCAGGCACCTATATAGTATCGAAGGATACATTATAAAGGATAATCATAGCACACAAATTATAAGATTTGGTATCGATGAGTCATATCATTTGGTATCATGAGTCATATCATAGTTTCTGCCAAAATAAAAAATAACAGTATGACTTTTTTTTCTACCAGTACATTAAATTGCATACATTTTGACATTTAAAACGTAAAATAGACTTAATGCGTTCGGTCAGTATTAGGGCTTGCAATTTACCGTCTAATTTCTCGAATTACCGGTTTACCGGTGATTTGCCGGTAAATGAACAGACATACATACATAGAACATTGAACAAAACAGACATAGATTATATGATTAAAGTATAACTTTATGTGGCTATTTTTACTACAAACGGTACCCTAGATTGAAACGTAAATAATTCAAAACACGTTTCATGTTTGTCCTTTTTGTTTTACTGAGGTAAGAGAATGTGAGATCAAATAATCTATTATATGCCACATAAAGCTTGGTCAATTTAAATTACGACTGTTTAATATTTGGTTTACCTGCCTGTGAGTAGTTTATGCTATTTAACTTATTAGTTTATCCATTAACTTATTGATGTATCTATATGTATAATACATACATGCATTAGGTGTATGCATACATACTTTGTATAAACCTACATAATATAAATTCGTAATTAATTCTCTCATTTTTCTCTGTATAACATTGTTTATATCTTTTTTCTGAGTGTCCAATTTATTTTTGTGACCAGACTACAAACCGCGTGACAATGTTGCCAGAGTCGAAAAAACCAAATTCCCCATTCCGCATGCGTATCTACAATAAACTTTCGTTATAATATGTCTCTATCTGTCCTTAATTCGCGATAAAATCATTTACATTTTAAAATGCGTTTTTGGTGATTTACCGGTAAACCGGTAAAGCCCTAGTCAGTGTACCCTCGGTATATTACTATAATTTACAGACAGATAGACTGCGATTCTTAGGCTATCGCACGTAACGTCTCGAATCCTTAAATATTTACGTGAGACTGCTTTGAGTGAGGATTACAAGTTGCTATTATCTGACAAATTTCGACCATTAATTATTTCCTTCCTTTGATTTGTCAGGTAGCAGCGAGTTATCAAACTACGGATAACTAATGATCACAACTTGTTTTCCAGGTACACAAGTCTACGATTCTGTACTGTGCCACTGTGAAATAAAGCCAACTCGTAATCAATTTTTTTCTTTGCAAATGCTTCGATGACAATGTCTTGCCTAGCAAAAGTTTTCCGATGGTTATTATGTCTTGTTGAATCGAAGAAGAAAGTTAAAATTGCTTTTATCACACGTGTTAGTAGCGTTGCGGTGGAAAATCGATCGCCTTTTTTCACTTTCTTGTGAGTTACTATAGCCGCAGACAGTAGCGTGCTGATTAGTATCACTGTGTCTACGCTGTCTATAGTCTTCAGACAGCCACCGTCGATATCTGCATCGCCCAATATAAATATAATGATAATGTAAATAAACCAAACCTACAAACTGTTAAATAATGAAATTCATACATATATTTATGAGTACCTTGATATCAAAGTCGGACAAACGCCACATCCCACGAAAGTCATGTTTTTATTGTTTGTGGTAGTGCAAGTGATGATCTTTTCAAAAAAACTCATTACAAATATCAGAATACAACGGTTTCATATTGATTTTTTAGTTTAATGTTCGTAAATAGTTTCAAAAGCGGACACTAAACATCCATTTTCGCGAAATCAGTGGACGCATGTCCACTGATTTCGATCCACACATTGACACATCGTCCACACTTTGATCAATGAAAGAGCTAGAGTTTACTTTAAAGTGTCATGGATGCCGGGCTTGATGAAATGTGGAATATATATGAAATGAAAAATCACCTCTGCTGTACATTGTCATAGATGGCTTATGTCCGTCTTTGATACCAATGAACTCATATGTTCGGTCACAAATATAATAAATAAATCATGTAGGAAAAAACGTGGAGTAAAAATATGCAAAGTCATCATGATTGAGTTAATGTTCTCTAAATACGTGAACTCGCTTCAAGTCTAAATACGCCCACATTGCCCAAAATAAAACACGACCCCTCAAAAGGGTTAGTATTGTAAATAAAATTGAAGTATTTGTAATACGTTATCGCTTTGCGGCGTCATACGGAGAGCGAGTAGACTTAAACTCACAGAAGCCTTTCATAAAACACAGTTCATTTTTTATTGGTGCTGTATTAAGCTGACCAGGGTGATTGCCCCTGACAATCATTTGAAGTCATTTAACGCAGTTATTTTACGGGAAACGCCCCGAATTATTATGTGGATAATCTATTTGGTTGCTGACGGTTAAACGCAATAGACGATCTAAATAATATATGGGTTTTGGTTAAAGGCTGAGGACCCTGGGGAGATAGAGATTCGGTAGTAGGTGCACTAATAGTTTATTGGGAAACCACAATACAGCCAGTTTCCCAGGTCTTCAAAGTTTGTGGACGCTACTGATTACTGTGATGTTCTTTTCTTGACAAAGCATCCTTCCTTATCAATACTAGCCTCTAACTATTAATGCGGTTAAGACAAAATTCCGTCACAACGAAAATTGGTCGCATACAATTTATTTTATTGTTGAATAAGATTGATTATATTAAGCCCAACAGCTGAAAGTATTCTTCCTCGCGGTCAATTGGTGTCGTGACAATTTTTCCGCTTGGTGATTCGTTCGTGTGTTGAAGAAATATTGTACAAGCCACAGTAAAAAATAAAGTAGTAAAAAGGAACGCTGAATACTCACGGTGCAAAAAATGTGATGAACGATCAGTTATTAAAAAATGTCAACGAAAACACTGCCTTTTCACAATAGTTGCGATTTGTTATTTACACTTACACCTTGTCTTGTCTGGAAAAAGTCTGTGTGTGGCGATATCGGTACGATTTAAATCGATATAAATATGACGAAAAGTGGCGAAGCGGCAATCGCGCGAGCCAATGCAAACCACACACCGCCGCGCTAGCTTCCGTGAAAATATCAAACCAACTGATCGCGCCGTCAAAACGGTGCACCGCATCTCTTCGTCATCTCTCACGTAGGTCACTCCCATTGATGGAGAACGACTGCTCTTTTCGAGCTACGCCGCGCCGCCTCACGTTCGCGAAGACTTCGTCCACCTAAGATGGCCTGTTATTGTTCGACTAACATCTTATTATTTTGTCTGTCGAAAGGTGATGTTATATCTATGCATATAAACATATCGATGCCAATTTTATTACAAAAAATGCTTCTTTTTAATCTTGATCCAAATTACTTTGCTGTTCGTAATAAGATTTCACCACATTTTATGTTTTTTTTTATTACAGAAACATATTGATTTGAATGTTGATAACGGTATGAAAATTTTCGGAAGCGTCTGCAATACCTCACTCAAATTTCTCGTTTCATATTTTTTAATTGCTCGGAAAATATATTATATTTCTTGTATAACTTTGAAGACAATCATATTTCATAACGCCGGGCTCGTAATCCGAAAAACGTAATAATTCTTTGATTATCTGGGCATGTGTTGCATAGATTCTAATCATGAGGAACAGTTTTACAAATTTTCACTTCCCATAATATCTCTTTCACACCTGTTGAATAAACGCTGTATCTTCCAACATTGGACAGGTATGCCGACCAATTAAGCGGTGGGTATTGCAAATTTTCGCTCGCCTCGCTAGATAATCAAAAAATCGCTATCTTAGCTTCACGGGCCGTAAATTTTTAGTGCAGAGAATCGCCGTAAATATATTTTACAACATTTATCACGGTTTTTCGAGTAGATGGAAAATACGCAGCTATTTAGCAGACATATTTCAACGTTCTAATGTTACCAGTCTCATAGCAAGGCAATCATCTAATATGCATAAGTGATATTATCTGTCAATGAATACATTTTGACTGTCTGCAAATAACTTGTGTGATTTTTAAACAAATACTTAACTTTTCGAAAACACGATTTAAGTTTTGTTACGAAATCTTACTTAAAGTGATTGATGGTAAATTTTGATTATTAACCCGATGAACGCGCTGGACATGTTTACATGTCCAAGACTTTATCTCGTATTTCCGGCCAAACTAGACGAAAACACTTGTGGATATATGCTTTAAGAAATAGTTCCAAGCTTTACATAGAGAAATTAGGCAACAGATTATGAAAATGTCAAGTAGAACACAAGGAAATATATTTTTGAAAAGAGCTCTTGATATTCAGATTTGAACTGCCGATACGCAGCATTAATCGTCAGCCCTATGTATTACACATATGTATGCGGCTACGCGCTTGCTTGTGTGCGTGTTGGCGATGTATATGAAGACTGGCCGCAGCCATTTTGCTTGAAAAGTCATAGATTAAATATTTTTCAGCTTCTTCATTTTCTTCGATTTATTTTAGCGAGTTTTAGCTTACTTCTTGATGTATTTGACATAACTAATACATATTTCACATATTTCTCCATTTTTTACTGTTGAAATTGATCTATTTTTAGCCATAGTGAGCGTCTTAAAAAATCAATTGACTGAAAATAAATTCGTGCGACAACGGCTCGCCTTTTAAGGGTTAATAGTCCTTTTATATGTACTACTTATCATGACATTCTGATTTTTGTGAATGGATTGGGAGTTATAAGAATCAATCGCGTAACAAACCGTTGGTCTCACGATTGTCACATAAGAATAGAAATCAAACCGTACCACTAAAAAACAAGTGTTGTGATCATATCAAAATATTCCAAAAACCGTCATAAGTGCGCAGAAGAATATAATAATATACGTGAATTATTTACGTTTTACTCTAATCAACTATGCTATCGTTCATGATACTCCAATACTCTAAACAAGCAATTGTTTATGGGAATTTTCTTTATGGCCTTTTAGATTGACCCGAATACAGTAACAAAAAATCTAGTTGTGTCATTTATAATGCGATAATTATGGCGTAGCGACCTTAACGTGATTTTAATTGGTGAAATCGTACCATTCAACTTTTGTAGAGTTGTTGACTCTGTTCCGCTTGTGATAATTAGTTTTTTTTCCAAATATTTGGATGTTATTAAGTTTTTGCAATCCTTACGATGACCATCTGTAGTGCGGTGGACTGAAGCTGTCGATTATCGTTAGACTAACCTTGGTACGATTCAACCTCCCTATGTAGAAGCTTTAGATCAGCTATTGACAACATGTGGGCTTATTGGAGTTTGCAGTTTTCTATATATTTTGTATTTTGTAAGTATTCATAAAATAAAACTCGTCTTAAATTCAATGCAACTCGTTATGGCACGTGCATAATTCTGTTTGGGTGTAGCACCATTTTATTGATTGAATTAGGCATTTACTTGGTAAGACTCCATTATAATCGGATAAAGTATCAAAGTATTTAGTTCTACACAATTTTATTAGTTAGTTTATAGCGTAATACCATCGTTGTTCTGACGATGGCGTTAAGCCGAAATAACTATCAACGAACTAATACAATTTTGTAGAATTAAGTGCTTTGCTTTGCCGTATGTTATTGTCACCATTTTGTGTCATCACATCAGTTTTTTATTTTTAACTATTAACCGTACCCATCATAGATGACGGTATTGAAATTGAAATACTGAATGTCTAAAGTAGCTATTACGTCGGAACTGTGTATCCATTGCATAACATTTTATTTCATTTTAGAGCGGTCTGGGCTGTTTTAGTAAGATATTTACAATTATTTAACGACTTGAATAGTATCCGTAAACATTGTTCTAAATATGCGAGAGAAGTTTCAAAATCAAACATTCGATGACAGATTCTCACACATGCAAAATTATGAGGAAATGCTTACAATATACCTTGCAATCTTGAATATTGAAGTGAAATAAGCACCTACGAATTTTCAAATGCAGCTAATAGACCTGAAATCATGCATCAAGCAAAAATGCCTGTCTTAGGGAATAGGCGTGAAGTTCGTCAGAATATAATTATCCTCGAAGATAAGTTTCCGAAATTAAAAAAAGACTGGCAATGTGGATTAGAGCTGCATTTGATATTACATATACATAGTAAAATCGAAGTGTCGCATCAGGTTGGCCGATGATAACATGACCGATCAACTGCGATGCGCGTCGGTTAAATTACCAGTCGATACAAATGATATCAAATAATAAATGTCGCATTTTATTAATTAATTAATTAATATAATATTTTGATTTTGTTGTTTTTTTTATGCGAGCGGCTCATCCAATTCCAGGAATATTTTATTTGACCCACCAAACGATTTCTATTGAACATCACAGTTTTTTAATAAATAGAATAATAGATAAATAGAATTCTTTTTTAGAAGACTTTTCTAAATTGCACACGTTGCCCATTTACTTATCAATCATACAATTACCATTGATTTCATCCAAAAAAAAATCAGGATTTACGTTATTCACGGTTGGAATATAATATACTCTATATGGAATATAATTAAATTATTATGAATATTATAGAAGTTTTATGTATTCTAATTTAAGTATAATTTAAAGCATCGACTGAGGGCGATTGATGGAATTTCAATATCAAATTTAAATTGTTGAGATTTTGTACATTTCATCTATTCATTCAAATTTGATTTTTTATATAATCTTTTTTGTCTTCTATCTGACATTTTAATGTCTATTGAATGTGCATTATTTTAATCGAGCATCGCATATCCGGTACTAATGACATGTGCAAATACCTTTTTTTCAGGAGACGCATTTAACGATTCTGAACTTGGTAGAGTCGCATAGTTTCATGATTGATATAAGTTACTATAAGAACTATACTTATGAAATTAATGCACCAGACGCTGGGACCTATTTAGATTGTTTTATTTTTTTAGAACTTGTGACGTTGCACCCGATATATGATATGGCATCCTAATGGACAAATCTCAATAGGAATTTTTCTACGAGAATTGATTTTTTACTTAGACAGTGGCGATATAAAGATAGGAATACGACAGGACTAGTGGTTAGGCAATTGTAGATGTTTTTAGAAGAGGGTGGGTGGGAGGAAATTTATAGACATCACAAATATCCATGCCTTCGAACAGAAATCAATTTATGAATCTGTCCATACTGGGATTTCAACCCGCGATATTCGTAACTTAAAAATTCGTAAAATTCGTTGGCGCCGGTTATAAGTAGAAAATCATTTTTGTTATGAAAGCTACCAAATACTTTAGTGATATTCACTAAAGTATTCGTTGATATTTGTAAATAACAACGCTGTATTTAATCGTAGTGTGAAACAGTAACTTATTGACATAAATAAATAATGTACAAGTACTGACTTGTGAAATGAAAAGTTTATTGTTATTTTTCATTTTTAAATCTACTTAATATAATTTGCAAATTAGCATCTCAGGCAAATGGCCAAACGCCTATAGTAAAAAAACTCAGTTTATAGCGCTTTATCTCCAGATGCCTCACATTTTATTTAAAACTCAGATTTCACGCTTTCTAAATCCAGCCTGCTGTTCTTCTCGCCAATTCGGAGAGTTCAGATTCGTAAACCACACCACCTGCTCAAGCCTCACTTTTCCAACTGAATCTGCAATCATTGCAATTGTCTTTACCGCGATTTGACTAATTCGCCGAGTGCAAAACGGCATAAGCGCCTCGTGCACGGCGAAGAAAGTTATTTTTTACGCCGGCGAATGCAATCATTCGGCTATGTAAAGCCAGGTAATGGCTGACTCACTCGTCGTTTTCCAAATGCTTTGATGGTTACATATAGATATAAATTTCTATTATTTAAACAAACAGTAAACTTAATTTTTTCACCGATTTTGTATTGAGTACTGTGAAAAATCAAGTTATCCAAATAATTAAACACGGCGAAGAACTTATTAAATCGTAAATATAATAATAAACTGAGCAATATTGGTATTTATAAACTTTCGTGCAACAATAACAGTTCAGCCGATTACATTGGTCAGACATAAATTTAAAGTTTGAATACATGAGCATATACGATGTCATAGTAATGTAGAAATTTAATATTACATAAAGCTTTAACTAGTAGAGGGTAACAGTTTGAAAATGTAAATTATAGCCGTAAATGTTTTCTCTCCCTTTTACTAAGTAATGTGCGACAGTTAACGCTTTTTTCAAACACCTGCTACGCATACATGGTGTGTTATTTTTTAAACCATTTGCTAATGGGGTAAAACTGGAAGAAGAATAATGAACATTTTATACATCCATCAATGGCCACTTCCATGTTTCTTGCCATATTCCATAAAATATCAGTTATTAGAAATGTTTGATGGCTTATCAGGCTTATCTTATCATTAGATTATAATGTCTCACATACACTTTGTGTTTACATAATTTATATTTATTCAATACATTATTTATCTTTTATTTCATTGAAAATTGACAAGTACAACGCGCTGTGTGATAATATTTCATAATGTTAAGATACAATATGTGAATGTATTGATATTTAATATTTTCTATGGATTATGTTTGGTAAAATTCATTTTTTATATAAAATTAAACTTGATAACTTTTTTATTCCGTGACGCGTTTCACTTCTTTAAGAAGCATCTTAAAATGTTATTTACTAATACGATTATATAATTTACTTACTTTTATTTCTAAAAACTCTAAGCTATTCATATTAATACCTTTTTTATTTACTCGATGGAGTATTTCTAAGCTATTATTTTTGTTTAAATTATGATCATTTTCAATTAAATGATTCGCAAACTCTGAAAAATTATTACTTTGAGACATCTTATATGTTCTTTAACTATAATATTAAATTATTTAAGTATAATTTAAGACATCGACTGAGGGTGCTTGATGGGACTCGTCAGTTCGAGTCCATTCGTGTGCTCGAATACATGAAGATGCCGAAAGGCGAAACCCGGGTCGTTAGTGACAAAATACATGGAAGTGTACAAAATCTCAATAATCCAAATTTAATTTAAGACATCGACTGAGGGTGCTTGATGGAATTTCAATATTAAATTTGGATTATTGAGATTTTGTACACTTCCATGTATTTTGTCACTAACGACCCGGTTTCGCCTTTCGGCATCTTCGAGCATTCGAGCACACGAATGGACTCGAACTGAGAGACAGTAAACAGTGTCTAACGCTTATATAGAAGATACAAATGCGACAAATATCATTTACGAGGCAATACATTATACGTCTGAGAGCCACACCGATACCTGAGTTAAAATTTCGGAAATCGTCCTAATCCTTATTTTGTAAACACCATATTACCAGAGTGGCGATTGCCGAAGGCGATTGCCGCTTTTCAACTTCTTTTAGAAATACCAGTGATTTTACAATTATAATAGTATTGTGGGTTTTGACGGGATGTAATTCGACGAATGGGTAAATATATACAATCATTCCACATTTAGTGAAATCTGTTAGGTGTTTCAACGTATCGGATATAATAGCGGAGAATTAGGAAGGTTCAGCTGCTCATTCAAGATTGGTAAGGAGTATAACTGGCCTCTATTAATTTCTAAAATTTCCTGATAAAATAATTTATGATCCCCATGTTTTTATGCAACAGTTTAACCCCATCATCCGCATTAAACGTATGGTTCTCCATTAGCAAGTGATTTGCGAATGTCGAAGTTTCTTTTTTTTAATCTAAAGGCAGCTAAATGTTCTGATACCCTTATATCTAATGTACGTGTGGTTTTACCCACATAGAAATGTTGGCAATCATTGCATTGTAATTTATAAATACCAGATTTGTTCTTAAAGTTTACTCTATCTTTATTGTTAATAAGTAATTTGCCTAGAGAGTTTTTGCAATAGAACGCCGGTCTAACACTATCAGCGAGTTGTTTTTTAATTTTAAAGCTTGTGCAACCTAAATAACTAATTCTATGCCAGATGCTAGGGTGGTCTATGTCTTTAGACAAGTTCCCGAAATATAGCATCTTTTCTGCTAATTTACGTTGTTTTTTTGATACAAGACTATCTATAAGAGACGCCTCATAGCCATTATTAATGGCAATTTGTTTAATAATGTTTAGTTCGTTTTCAAAATTAAATTTATTTAGAGGTATAGTGACTAATCTGTGAACCTGAGAATGGAAAGCAGCCAATTTATATGAGAAAGGATGGTCTGACTTAAAATGGATCGTGGCTTCTGGAAACGTCTGTTTTCGGTAAATTTCAAATTCATGAATGGAGTTTTTAATATCAATATTAAGGTCAAGGAAATTTATATTCTTGCCCCCTACTTCTAAAGTGAATTGAATTTTATCATCTAGTGAGTTAAGAAAATTATGAAGGTTAGAAACTTGTCTCTCAGTAAACAACTTCCCATTGCAAGGCCTTCGGTTTGTTCATAGAATCTATTATCAAATTGAAAATAGTTCTGGTCAACGCAAACGTCTAATATATTAAGTAATTCCGTAGTAATGACAGGATTAACTCTACGCGTATTAAGGGTATCTTTGATGATTTGTTTACATTTGTTTACAGGTACATTAGTGAATAAGCTAACAACGTCAAAAGAAATTAATTTGGCGTTTAACGGAATGTTATAATTTTTAATTTTATCTACTAACTCTAATGAATTTTTAATACTATACAATGGCTTGAATTTACTGTGATTGCGGATGAGAGAGTTAGCTCTTTTGGAAAGTTTATACGCTGGAGCATTCATATATGAAACTACCGGTCGAATTGGTATTGAATCCTTGTGAATTTTAAAATTCGAATTTCAAAATTCACAAGGATTCAATACCAATTCGACCGGTAGTTTCATATATGAATGCTCCAGCGTATAAACTTTCCAAAAGAGCTAACTCTCTCATCCGCAATCACAGTAAATTCAAGCCATTGTATAGTATTAAAAATTCATTAGAGTTAGTAGATAAAATTAAAAATTATAACATTCCGTTAAACGCCAAATTAATTTCTTTTGACGTTGTTAGCTTATTCACTAATGTACCTGTAAACAAATGTAAACAAATCATCAAAGATACCCTTAATACGCGTAGAGTTAATCCTGTCATTACTACGGAATTACTTAATATATTAGACGTTTGCGTTGACCAGAACTATTTTCAATTTGATAATAGATTCTATGAACAAACCGAAGGCCTTGCAATGGGAAGTTGTTTGTCACCACTATTAGCAGAATTTTACATGAACCATTTAGAAAACCTTATTTTTAGCAATAAAACAGAAGTTAGAAACGTAGTTTATTGGTTCCGTTACGTAGATGATATCCTTTGTCTATTCAATGGAACTGAGAGACAAGTTTCTAACCTTCATAATTTTCTTAACTCACTAGATGATAAAATTCAATTCACTTTAGAAGTAGGGGGCAAGAATATAAATTTCCTTGACCTTAATATTGATATTAAAAACTCCATTCATGAATTTGAAATTTACCGAAAACAGACGTTTCCAGAAGCCACGATCCATTTTAAGTCAGACCATCCTTTCTCATATAAATTGGCTGCTTTCCATTCTCAGGTTCACAGATTAGTCACTATACCTCTAAATAAATTTAATTTTGAAAACGAACTAAACATTATTAAACAAATTGCCATTAATAATGGCTATGAGGCGTCTCTTATAGATAGTCTTGTATCAAAAACAACGTAAATTAGCAGAAAAGATGCTATATTTCGGGAACTTGTCTAAAGACATAGACCACCCTAGCATCTGGCATAGAATTAGTTATTTAGGTTGCACAAGCTTTAAAATTAAAAACAACTCGCTGATAGTGTTAGACCGGCGTTCTATTGCAAAAACTCTCTAGGCAAATTACTTATTAACAATAAAGATAGAGTAAACTTTAAGAACAAATCTGGTATTTATAAATTACAATGCAATGATTGCCAACATTTCTATGTGGGTAAAACCACACGTACATTAGATATAAGGGTATCAGAACATTTAGCTGCCTTTAGATTAAAAAAGAAACTTCGACATTCGCAAATCACTTGCTAATGGAGAACCATACGTTTAATGCGGATGATGGGGTTAAACTGTTGCATAAAAACATGGGGGATCATAAATTATTTTATCAGGAAATTTTAGAAATTAATAGAGGCCAGTTATACTCCTTACCAATCTTGAATGAGCAGCTGAACCTTCCTAATTCTCCGCTATTATATCCGATACGTTGAAACACCTAACAGATTTCACTAAATGTGGAATGATTGTATATATTTACCCATTCGTCGAATTACATCCCGTCAAAACCCACAATACTATTATAATTGTAAAATCACTGGTATTTCTAAAAGAAGTTGAAAAGCGGCAATCGCCTTCGGCAATCGCCACTCTGGTAATATGGTGTTTACAAAATAAGGATTAGGACGATTTCCGAAATTTTAACTCAGGTATCGGTGTGGCTCTCAGACGTATAATGTATTGCCTCGTAAATGATATTTGTCGCATTTGTATCTTCTATATAAGCGTTAGACACTGTTTACTGTCTCTCAGTTCGAGTCCATTCGTGTGCTCGAATGCCTGAAGATGCCGAAAGGCGAAACCCGGGTCGTTAGTGACAAAATACATGGAAGTGTACAAAATCTCAATAATCCAAATTTAATCCAAATTTAATATAATATTAAAGTTGCTATCTGTCTGTCTGTCCTACAAAGGATGCTTGACAGTCTTCACAAGAGAGGCGGTATATGTCACACTGTGACAATGATTCTATTCGATATTTATTGTTCAATAAGATTTTATCTTAATTATTAACTGTATAAAAAGCTGCTTGCATGTTATCCGGTAACAGTTTTGACATTTTTAATGATGTCTCTCCAAAATGAATGATTCTACGCCACATAAAAGTACTCTTATCATGTGTTAGTTCTTTGTACAGATAATCCAACATTAATTTATTTGATTGCTTACGCTTTAATATATTATTCACTAAATCGGTTTTATAACTGTTATTGTTTATCACGTTGGTGATGAAACCAATGGAATAACGAAGTTATCAATTTTAATTTTGAGTTGATATTTATTTAGGGATTGATATAATACACCGCAGAAGGCCATTTATTTCTTTTTTGGTTGAAATTTACTTAAGTATGTTATAGGCTTTTCCGGATTAAACTTTCTTTAGTAATAGCTGCTTCCGATCGTGCCAAACTTCTTTGTTGACATCTCCACAATTATATTCATGTCTCATATAATGATGCGACAGAATGGTATGTTATGAAAGATTTTTGAATTTGATTTAATTCTTTTTATAAGTCATGGTACACGAGAACAAAAATTCAAGGAACGTATCTCTTGGAGTACTTATGGAATTTAAAAAAAAAGTTTGTTAGTAAATATAACAAGTGTTATATATTATATTTAAAAAAATCATATTATTGTTTAAGAATGAATCAGCATCAGTTTATTCAATATTAAGTAAATTTATAGGCGTCATATATATTTGTATATGAAATAGGACATTGATTGTATGTAGGACAATAAAACATACAGTAAATGCAAAAACAAAAATATAAGTGTACCGTTGTGAGTATGTTTAATATTTCTGCAGGATAAATGAGTTTTCAGAAACACCAAAACTTTTATTGACGAACCGAAAGACAACTTCTTTTAAAATATCAGTTTTACTCAATTATAGAATAACCTAAATATGTTGACATGGTCATCAATAAAGTATGACCTATTATTTACGGTGCTTTAATTATTACAGAATCGCCTGACGGCTGGCCGCTCAAATTTATGCAAATTAATGTAATATTTTTTACGAAATACCAGTGGGTGTTCTTCTGCAATACTCCGCTATATACTAATTATTTTTATTGTTCAGCGGCGTAACGGCCCGCCACTGAATATGTTTTGAAATGTTTACTGCAATTTGTGCATCGATTCGGCAAAGTTGTGTGTAAAATGTGTTTCTCAAATTATGAACCAAGTAATTTAGTAGCGCAGTCTAGTGCGATTGCTTACCAGTAAAAATAAACGGACATTGAGTAATGACGTGTATTCATAATCCACCATTTAATAATTATCAGGATCGGTGTTGATTAATAATTAACATTTTCATTTAAGGCTGTATTTTGTTTTTGAAACCCGCTTTCAGTTATATATTATTGAATCGAACGTTTCTGGCAGGGTTGCTTGATGATGGCAGGATCCCATCTCCCAGGACAATCGTCAACAAAAACACTAGTTCCGTTGCCCCTTGATCATTTTTAGATTCAATTGGTTGGTTTACAGTTAAAATAATTTACAATATTTACATTTGCAGAATTTAATACACGTAATGAAAAAAACAAAATTTGACGAAGCGATTGGCAAACGAAACTAGGCTGGCCGTCCTATCGGATAAGAGTGAATCGCTTCACCCCTCTCCTTAGCGGAGTCAGCCTAACAGCAAGAAACTAGCGTCGTGATGACTGACAATAAGAAATTCAAAAACGCGACCTTTTCGTAACGGTTCTGATCAGTTGTCGCAAGTATGCGACCGTTGGCCAATGAGTATTCGGCGCAGGCGGTCAGTAAAAAGATTTCAGACGACTATCCCAAAACGGGATTCGTGATTTTATTATTACTGAATTTTCTCTGCGGATTTACATAAATGAGGTTAAATTTAATAATATTTGCTTGCCAATGCTTTTACAAATAAATTTCCATGGGTAAAGGCGACTCAAGGCATGGTTTTGGGCACGCTGCAAACCTGTGGTGTGTCAATATGTATAATTCTCTTTTATATGCTACCACTTCGTTACATATTGAAAATATTTTAATTTTTTGTCGTTCTGAGAAAAAAATATCAGGAATTATATAAAAATTTTGATAAAACTGTTGTTCAATATGTGTATGCTTAATCTACTGCATTCATTTTCAAAGTTACATATTTATATTTTATACTGAAATAATATTCTTTCGTAGATTGTTATTTAAATCTGTTGAACTAAATATTGAATCGAATTGAATAATAACTGAAAACATGTTTGGTATAACAGTTCATAATTGCCAATCCATCAAATATTTAAAATTTTTTTAATCATGAAATTATACTCAATTTTAATTTATTTATAAACTCCCTAGAGATTAACTCGAGGAGAAATGACCATACTAACACCCATGTCCAACACCTCAATGTTAAACACCAAAGGATTAAATTTGTCATTGGCCTTGAAGGGCATGATTTCAAATCTAACTGGTCGCTAGGGTAACGCTCTTATCACTAGACCACAGAGGACCATATGAATTATTCTGAATCTAGTAAAATTAATTATTTGTGCTTTGCAGCATGTTTTTTGATATGATTGTTTTTGATGAAAAAAACATTTCAACTCACTTGTGATTTTTGCCGGACGATGATAAGCTTGTATCAATAACCTGAAACACGGCTTTGACTTGGCCATCAGAATTGGCTCATTTGACTGAACAACTAAGTAAACATGAATAAAAAAAATCTCAACAATTCAAATTTAAACATATTTAGATGAATTGATAATGCAATATATGAGGCTAATATAACAGATCAAAAGACTTAAACGATGTGTTTTATTTATTACATCGGGTGCAGATAGTTATTTTATAAATATGCACCGTAATTTATTACAACTCTCCTCTGCATGAAAGATATGGTCAGTGAATACAGTAAGGAGTTCCAAGCCCCGCACCTGTAAAATTGTATCAAACGTTCGCCGGTTATCTGCGCATCTTCTTCCACCAGGAAGAGTATGCAAATATTTTGCGCACGCGCACTGCTAGATGCTCTCCTGGGCGTGACGGTGTTGAGAAATGTTTGACTTGATGTGTAACATATTGTAAACGGAACTACTATTATGCGAAAACTGAAATATTTTATATCTATACCGGTATAATTTTTGATGGGACATGGTGAAAAAAGTATACTAGAAATAACGTCTTGCAATTTTTATAAATGTAATTAATTTAAGATTCAAATTTGTTAAAAGAAATCTGTACATCTTTTTAAACAAATAAACCATTTCCGCTCCTATTGTGTAGCTGGCGCGTGCCGCGCCGTTCTCTCTTTCTCGCTCGGTCCACGTGTAAAGTGAAGGGTGCGAGTGAGATACAAAGGCATGCGGGCGCATTGCTTTTGTATCCTACTTGCTCATATGCAAGTGAGGTTGTGCGATAGAGATAACTCCACTGCACGCCGCTGATGTGTAACGTTCATCGCGAGATAATGAAGCATCACAACAGAAATAATCTATTAGAGGGTTCGAATCCTTGAATCTGCAAACGAAAGTCCATCTAACACTCGGCTACGTGACCGACGACCACGAGTATTTATTAAGCATATATGTATATTGTCAATTAATTATGAATTTTCACACAAGCGACTCTTTTATTTATTATAACAATATATTATTGGCAAATAATAAGCACTTATTATGAAATTGCTAAATTTTCAGAGGAATACTCTAATAACTTTTGGTGAAAATATTACATTGAATAAAATTTGGAAGTTTTATATACTTTCAACGGACGTAGCGATTTCCTGTGTTAAAAGTTATTACAAATTTATTCAATTTATGTACGCATGTCGTACGTTTGAATTAAAACCGAAATTAAACTCTGCTACTTACGAACTGAAAAAATGAAGATTCTCAACTAGGACATGGCGGTTTATTCTATTAGTAAGTAATACATAATAATGGACATTTTACATCACCTAGATTGAGAAAAATTGGTCGACGTTGTTCGTTGACTATAATTTAAATTAAAACTATAACGGCATATTTAATATAAGTTGAAATAATAAATATTATAAGTCAATCAATCAGAAATTCATATCATCTTGATGGCTCGCGAATATTTTAAGTGGTTACCTAGCCATATGCACAACTAATTATTTAGGGTGACCACTAATAAGCAAGTAAACGATACTCTCAATTAGGTATATTTAATCTTCGTTATGACGAATATATTCATTCGTAATCGCCGTTACATACTACATAATAAGTAGTGTTATTGAAATTAGTACTATTGTTGTTTCCCACGTCCAGTAGAAGGAAATAATCCCACACCTCCCGTCATTTTGAGTTGAGAATTAGAATCATTGTTTACTTAAGAAATAAATAACCTTGCGATGTGGTTAGTTTGAATATGCTTCTTAAATAAGCGAAACACGTGTCACATTTAGTATCACAGCCAGTGGAATGACAAAGATATCAACTTTAATTTTATGTTAAATAGGAACGCGATTGTTTAAAAAAAACTGTTGTGTGCATTCTTTGTTTATCTGATTTTTTGTTACGTGCATCGGTTATGAATATTAAAAGAATAACTATTTTTTTTGCGAAGTGTGTCAAAAAATTATGTAAGGTAAGGGTAATCATGCGAACTCTTTTATCGAATATCGTTGTCGAATGTTTTTCTAAAATATACACCCGACGATTAGTGGCAATGAATTAATATATTTTTTTCTAATAATAATTGAAATCGATAACCATAACAAATATTAAAAAAAAAAGGTTTTTATTTAGAAATTGAAAGAAAGTCATCTCAAGCGATTGAAACTATTTTATATGTGTCGGTTTTATGTGGTGTTTCTAGGAACGTATTCCTCGTCTAAAAATAGCGTCTGGAATGTAAACTACCTATCTTTAGAAGAAGTTTTCGATTATAAAATGAATATAATTATGTAATATATATAATTGAAGACTGGTGGCGCTTGATGAAATTTCAATATCAAATTTGAATTGTTTTGATTTTGTACATTTCCATGTATTTTGTAGATACCGAAAAGCGAAACCCGGGTCGTTAGTGACAAAATACATGGAAATGTACAAAATCTCAACAATTCAAATATATGTACCAAATTACACATTTTAGATATTGCATATTTGCGATAATGTCGCGAAATGTGACATTTGAGGTAATCGCTGAGTCATAGAACGAGAATAGAATTACAATTTTGATAAGACGATGCTGATTATCTGACAAAATTATCTCGTGCAGCAGAACGTGTGGTCAGCGCAACAATAATATGATAATGTAACTCGCTAAATATTTGTGTTCCAAATATTTTGGTTGGTGAATCACGCGGAATATTTTTAGACACTCATTCACTTCGCCTGTCTTCGCATCTGCTTACTTCTCAGTCTCTTCAGTTTACTGTATCCGATGCATTTATTTACATTTTGTTTCGAAAACTTTTTTTCTTAGTAGTCATCAAAATGGGCACATATTCAATATGGTATCTAGGTATTATTCAGCTCGATTTTTGTAGAAACTGCTTTCAGATTGGCAATAATTTTTGATCTTTTTGCTTCTTTTTACCTGACTTCACAATGTATTTCCTGCTTAATAATACTAATATCAAATTATAATCATTGAGAATAAAGCCTGCAATGGTACCGAAATCAACAATTAATACGGTGTCGACCTTAAAATTAAAATAGTATGAATACAAATCGTGAAAGCAAAAAAAAAACTTATTTTTAATGGGCTTGAGTAAAATTATATATTTTTACCATGTCCGCTCCCATTGTAAAGCATATGGCTTCCTAATACAGGTATCTCAACAGAAGTTTTCTTCGAGAAATGCTTGCTATTCAGTTGCTCAATTTCTCTTTTACGAAGAACAGGACAGGACGAGTGGCTAGCTAATTGCTCTCGCTATGCCCCATTTTTAGGTTTGGATTGGTGGGATGGAATTTTAGACATCACAAACATTCGTGCCTACGAACAGAATCTACGAAGATCCATAAATTGATTTTTCAATCAATTTATGAAACTGTCCGCATCGGGTCTTGAACCTGAAATATTCGTAACCGTAACCAACGACGTTAACAACTGTGTCACGGAGCTGACGAGAAGTATAATTATTTAGTAATGATCATTGTTCATCCTTAGTGGAAAGACAAAATATATGTCTGAACATATTCAATAAATGCCATTTCGGGTTATGTATAACATAGTTTTTTGTAGTCACTTTTCAAATACACATCGTCGTTGTTCTGGAAGAAGACACTAACTGAAAAATACTGCTTTTGAGTAATTAGACCTTTTTCAAATGCTTGAAATGCCATACCTTTTTCATTTTATATGTTTGTACAAAACTGTTTTTCAGTAAAAGTATTTATAAATATAAAAATGAAGGTTTGTTTGTTTGTATGTTTGTTCGTTTGTCCTTTATGCATTCCTTTACCATTCATCCGATTTCGATCAAATTTTGGTGAGTTGTTGTGAGGTACACCCGTGAAGGTTTGTGAAATATAATCTTAAAAAATAATCAAATACGTACAAATAGCGACATCTCTGATCCAGACGGAAAACAAAAAATGTTTTATATCCAAAATAGAGGTCTGCACGGGCTCGAGCATGACCCGCGAACCTTTACCCAGCCCGGTCCGTGGGTTGGGTTCGGGCGGGTAAAGACAATTCCGGTTCGGTCTCGGGCCGGGCAAGGAATACAAATATTAGAAAAATATTTCATACTATGTTCAGGACATGAGTCAGCCATAAGGCTTTTTTTATAACTTAATAATTTATTTCACATGTGCTATGGATATTGTTGGAAATATGGTAACAATAACACATATTCTTGATGAATTACTACATTATAAAATAAATCGGGCTTTTTTCGGGCTGAGAAGAATAAATCTGGGTTTAGGTTCAGGTAAGGAGTGTGATATTAGACTCGGGCTCGGGCCGGGCCTGAAGATGACGGACTCGGACCGGTAATTTTATGAAATTTCGGCCAGTGCAGACTTCTAATCCAAAAGCACTTAAATAAACAGAATTAAAACACAAACCCTTTCTTTCTTTGAGTGGCATTGCAACGCATGCCGGGTACTCACTAGTAATTTATAAAAATAAGTATGTTCTTCCCATAAAGTAGAGTTCTAAATAAGGAACATTTTGGTTTAACTAACAGAACAGTGACGATATATACTTCCCGACATTACCTCCGACATTCCGTACGATGTAAGTCTTACTCGAATATTACTGCAAATTTAAAGCAGAAATCGTTAAAATACAAATACAAAAACAATTTTTCGTCATGAGAAAATATGCCTTGTTTTAATGAAACATCCCCTATTTGTTTATGTGCTACAAGAAAAATATCAATGAATGCTCAGTACAAGTATTTACATATATTATGATGCTGACTTGGTTTGGTCGATCCACTTCGTCAAAAGCGGGATTTACATTCTTTCAAACAGGTTATGACTATGTTAGTCATCTCATTATGCATTGTGGTGTAACTAGTAGATAGTTATACAAATAACATTGCCTAATCGCATTCTTGAGATCCATAAAATTACAATAATTAGAAAAATTATCATAATACCCAAATAATGAAACTATGGAGCCCAATTGGTTGTACCGTCACTATCAACAATTATCTTTTCAAATCTAGATGAAAGAGTCTATAATTTTCTCAGTGGGGGTTAGAGCTAACTCATAGTTTTATTTGCTTCCTGTATCAGTGGTATTATGTGGAATGGTTGTATAAAAAAACTTTGACCTAGACGCTGCCTGTATTTAAAATGTATTTATCTGACATCTTTCTCGACTGCCGTGGTCTTCTGGGAACACTCTAGGTCAGCGCTTTCCACTTTTTTAACAGGTGCGGATCAATAAAAATATGTATACTGACAGAGAATTTCGGTGGTCCAGCACCGGTCCGCAGACCATCGGTTGGGAAACACTGTTCTGGGCTACTATTCTACGACTTCGATTGGAATCCCTCGCTGAGCAGATGGCAAAATCGAGCTTTGAATTGATTTCCACGGGCATTTGTGTACGCGATGTTTCACTCCTGTAAACTCGGCACGTGTTGATCGACTAAAAGGCATTCTTGTATTTTTACTTAATATAGTTTTCAAATTATCTATACTAGTATATGTTTAAATTTGGATTATTGAGATTTTGTACACTTCCATGTATTTTGTCACTAACGACTCGAACTGAGAGACAGTAAACAGTGTCTAACGCTTATATAGAATATACAAATGCGACAAATTTCATTTACGAGGCAATACATTATACGTCTGAGAGCCACACCGATACCTGTGTTAAAATTTCGGAAATCGCCCTAATCCTTATTTTGTAAACACCATATTAACAGAGTGGCGAATTGCCGAAGGCGTTGCCGCTTTTCAACTTCTTTTAGAAATACCAGTGATTTTACAATTATAATAGTATTGTGGGTTTTACAATACTATTATATAGATTTTATATAGATAGATTTTATATATATATATATTATATAGATAGATTTTACAATACTATTATAATTGTAAAATCACTGGTATTTCTAAAAGAAGTTGAAAAGCGGCAATTCGCCTTCGGCAATTCGCCACTCTGTTAATATGGTGTTTACAAAATAAGGATTAGGGCGATTTCCGAAATTTTAACACAGGTATCGGTGTGGCTCTCAGACGTATAATGTATTGCCTCGTAAATGATATTTGTCGCATTTGTATCTTCTATATAAGCGTTAGACACTGTTTACTGTCTCTCAGTTCGAGTCGTTAGTGACAAAATACATGGAAGTGTACAAAATCTCAATAATCCAAATTTAATATTGAAATTCCATCAATCACTCTCAGTCGATGTCTTAAATTATAGTATATGTTTAGTTGCATTCATGTTAAATATAGCTTGATCTAATTTAAGACATCGACTGAGGGTGCTTGATGAGTTTTCAATATCAGATTTGAATTGTTGCGATTTTGTACACTTCCATGTTTTTTGTCACTAACGATCCGGGTTTCGCCTTTCGGCATTCGTGTGCTCGAATGCCTGAAGATGCCGAAAGGTGAAACCCTGGTCGTTAGTGACCAAATACATGGAAGTGTACAAAATCTCATTAATTCAAATTTAAAATAGCTTTTGATCTGACCGATAATATTGTTTTCGCAATTCTTCTCTTTTGTTCATGCTACAATCTGGACATTTCCGATGGATTTATCGTCAGTATTTTGAAGTGAAATACTTAAGTGACCGTGGTCAGTTAAGAATTTACTGGTCCATAAATCAATCTTAACAATTTCAGAAATCTCCATTCGGTAATAATTACTTGTTTCATCTGCCGTTGACCTTTGCTATTAATCCTTTGTCCCTTTTCGAAAAGGTCATCAAACTGCGCATTTTTCTCGCTGTTTATACATTTTACGACTGTGCCGTAAATCGTTGACTAGTAAATACTCGCATGCATGTGTCATCGCAAAAATATTCAACGACATTCAATTATTGAAACTACAAAATGCAGAGGACGTGCCCAGCCGCGAAAGGCATTCAAGAAATGCAAGGCTAGACGCTACAACAGAAATGTATTCGTCTGGAAGACATCTATTATAAGACCTTGACACATATCATCATTTACTTATTCATTATTATTTCGATCATATTGACTGAGATAAGATATTATCTGAGAACGGATTCCTCCATATCTATTACTCTATCGATAGAGTCAATTTTGAATTTATAACTGTTCACTTTCAATATATTATACAATAACGGTTAAAAATTATACTCTCTTTTAAAAAAATTTCGTAGAAATTTGATGATTTTTAAAGTGAATTTAAAAAATCGTGCGTGCTTATAGTAGATATCGGCGCGAAAACAGGTGGTGCAAAACTGACGTAAATATCCTTTTTAACCGAAATTGAGTCACGGCAACGATATTCAGCAAGAGAAGGGACGAATATTGGTATAGATGGGCAATGGTGTTATTGTGACCATACGGTCACGCTAGTCTCTGGAGGGTTAAGGTGGCTAATGCAAATCGATGAAACTTATCTATACATTTCTCTTTGATTTTACATCATAAAATGTATCACTACAGAGAACGTGCAGAAAGCTGCATAATATAAAATCAGCTGGAGTCAGATTAATTAATTTACGATTGAAAAAGTGACACCTGATCCAGAGTTCTAGTGTTACAGAGTTATCAGGAAGTCATTGTTTGTTAAAATGGTTTACTTTCTTAGCTATCTATATTTTTCAAATGTAGAGTGGAATATGATTTACATGAATGTTTTGTAAATAATAATCGTCGACTTCATCCTGAGAAAGTTAATTCCACCTGACCGCGGTGTGCCGTTGCCCGCAATCTGAGGCAATGCGACCTCGAGTATGCTGCGACGCTGTCATATTTGACAAATCTGTCGAGGTTACAGGGTAACAGTATACTGGAGTTGGAACAGATACTTACGGCAAATACTAGGGGTACGGTGGTTTGATTTTGTCAGGAACTCGGACGTAAGAGAGCGGACGGACCAGCCTCTTATTACGTCCAAAATAAAAAAGCGACGATGGACCGGGCTTGGAGACGTGCTGCGGAGTCTGAATCCTGCTTTTCTCTTTTACCAACCAGATGGATTCTGTCGCCCTAGAAGGTGGCTGATGACCATCCATAGGATGTATTCGGCGGAGCTACGGGACGCTGGGATGACCTGGGAGGATGCGAGGAGACTGACGGGGGACAGAGAAGCTTGGAGGAACCGGGTGATGGCCATATGCTCCGAATAGGGAGCGGATATGATCGAAAAAAAAAGATGTTTTGTTACATAGGTATCTTCGTAAAGGCCTCGTTTTTGTAAATAATTTTAGTGACATGGTTTTATCTCCTTTGTAAAGCATCTTCAGACTACTATTAATTACTACCTATCTTCTCAATGAACGTGATTCTGTCTGATATAATTTAGAGGAAGGAATACAAAATGGAAACGCACTCCGAACTACGATTTAAAAAAAATACTTTGATCTGTAACTGTGACATATACTATATTTTATTGAAACAAGGTTCTGGGGTCAATTTCTTCAATTATTCTCTCGAGCGAAGATAAATGTGCAATTTGATTCACAATGCGTGGGAGCGTTCTACTAGGCCGATTGTCAAACTATCGAAGTAGGCATTCCCCTTTTCTAAAAGAACTATTTTTATGTGTCTATTCAAAACTCGTTTCATCACCAATCGCTAGTAATACCAAGCTACGTGGGAGCAGTATAAAAATACCTTTTGCCAGGACTTTTTCCCAATTTACCTTACTAAACCATAAATGTAGCAGGTGTACAAAAAATAACTGGGTCAAAATATATTAATAAAAAGATGTATTCATGGAGTAAGATTTTGGTGTCTGTGATTTTTGCTTCTGTTATTTCATTTCTTCCTTTGACCCGAAAGAAACTACCTACGTAATTTAGAGAATTGATTTCGTATGATGTAATCATTTTATGATGATGACCATGATCGTAGTTTACTATATCGACACTCCTTATGTATAATCAAGTAAGGGTCACATACGTGATTATACGTCTATTGAATTTTCGTTGTCTACGCCCTCAGTTCTATAGGCAGGCATCAAAAAACATTGGGAAGAATACTTCATCGTTTTTTTGTAAATTATAAACACGTAACTATCCACTTATAATACGAAAGTCTTTATCTAAAGTCCAATGTCGTATTTGTAATATTTAGAAAAATATAAAGCTTTCAGCAAAATTTTATATAAAATAAGAGTTGGAATATCTTGCACGACAGTACTTATAACCTATAACACCTTAAAAGTCAGGTTAGAAGACAGGGACCCTAATAGAAAATTGACTCATTACGCACTTTGAATGTTGCCATCAATGTTTGTTTAATCTATTCAGTCGATATTTGAATTTACGGATATTTACATTGCAACATCAGTTATTTTATATTTATCTTATTTCCTGCGCGCGATTGCTGATTGCCGGTCGTTGACATAACACAAACATTTATTAAAAATTTTGTTGTATTATATGAGAGAAGTAAGTCTACTACTCAAGGGAGAGGTTGGTGGAGCGTCAACACACTTTGACTGTCCCAAGTCCGGCGTGGTGACAAAGGATAATTAACAGGTTCCATCGTCTTCCATTAAAACCCGGTCGTATTCAGTATACTTTCTCTTTAATTGCAGTTAGTTTATACCTATAAATTCCTCGAAGACAGTTATACAAACACAAACAGATTTAAAATACACAATTTCAATTTAAAAACACAGCAAGTGGTTTTATGATAGGGTCATCCCTTTGACCGAACCACCGCGGGGCTGTGTCGGCCACTAACCGCCAAGCCCCTAGGCCGAGGGACAAGTCATTCTTCCCTAAGCACCGCCCGCTTTTTGTTTACTTCTAACGGTAAACAAACAAATATGACAAATTATTTTTGAACGTCTTAAGAGAGATATTACATATTAAATTTGCATGGATAGGAAGAGTCTGCAGATTGGTTTTGAAGACCCCTGTCCGCCCCGTAAGTACGGGGCGGTGTCATATAATAATCAATTTCGTTTTTTTTAATTCGAATATTTTATTTTTACCCACCATAGACATAAACGATGAACACACAGTGCGCAAAATGTCAAATGCGTGATTTGAAAGAAGTGAGACAAAGGCTTCACGGAACCGATTGCGTTTAGTGTCACATAATTATTACGCTTAACACACTAAAAGGAGCATCTGTATTGATTGACTGATATTTATTTACCTATAAACTAAAAGATCGGCGAACTTCGTATATCGTACTGACATCAAGGCATCCGACAGTGATACCGTTAAAAAGTTCAAGCTTTGTACACGTAGGAGTAAAAAAAGACCTCCGAGAAAGAAATATTTGCGGTGAGTGATAACCGATGTAGAATATTATTATATTATAGCAGCTATTTTCCCATAATTTATTTTTTTAGCTATTTTGTAAAGTGTCGCTTCGAAGGGGACCTAACTAACACATTTTCCAGATGAATCTATGTGTACTTAGAGCCTAAAATAACCACGGAGATCTGAGTAATCATAATATATATTACCTACTTATGTACACAATAATTGTAGATATTTATTTTTGTTTGCAAATAAATTCTTTTTTTTACCATGTCCGCTCCGATACGTAATCGTGGAATATGAATCTTGAGTGTCTGATAACTACTTGAATAGTAAAAACGCGAAAGAAAGTCGAATGGTCGTAAAGCAGAAAGTATTGAACGACGGAAAAAAATAATACATGTATCATGGGAAGATATTTCAGCAAATTTCACGATAAACATTATACTTCTTTTTTTACCATTTCCCAATGTGGATCATATTGGCTCCTAATGGAGATATCTCAACAGATTTTTTCTACAAGAAGAGCATGTTACTCAGTTGCTCAACCTCTCTTTAACGAAGAGAGTAGGGATAGAAGGACAGGGCTAGGACAAGACCAGTGGTTAGTTAATCGCTCTCGCCACGCCCCGTTTTTAGGATCGGATACGGTTTACGGTGCATACCGAGACTGATTAGCTGACTGGTTGTCCTGTCCTAGCCCCACCCGTCAACCCTTACTTCTTATGAGTGAATAACAATCTGTTCTCTTTCTGTTGAGTGTCAATACAATACCCATTTATGCTCCACATTGGGAGTGGTATTGGGCTTTGTTCAACCATGTGTTGAACAAAGCAAAAACCGTCTTCGAGATCATAGTAATATTGTATTGAATATATAGCATTAATTAATTTTGTTTTATTTTTATTGAATCTCATTTCGCTTGACAAATTACTTTTCGAAATGTCCTCTTGGTATTGATCTCGTTTCACAGAAACGACTTTCTCAAAGTCGTATCAGTTCAGGATGGTTGATTCAATTCCCGAGTCGATTGATTTATGAGTTATTCGATAATTGTTTGGCAATATCTTATCCGCTATAGGTGACATTCAATCTTTCTGCAATTATTCGCTCCCAATGTATAGCTAATGGGTTCCTAATGTTTTTTATCCATGTCCGCTCCAAACGTGGAGCATATGGCCTCCTAATGGACGTATCTCAACAGAATTTTTCTTTGATAACTGCTTGCTACTCAGTTGCTCAATTTCTCTCTTTTTTTTTAAAGAGAGTATGAGAAGAAGGATAGGGCAGGGCTAGGACAGGCCTAGTGGTTGGCTAATCGCTCTCGTTAGGATCGGATGGGTGGGCGGGAATTTTTAAGACATCACAGTCAGACTACAAACAGAAATCCATAAATCGATTAAAAGATCAATTTATCAAAACCGTCCGCACCGGTATTTGAACCCTATACATCCGTAGTCGTAGCCAACGACGCTACCAACTGCGCCACGGACGCCACGGGTTCCTAATGGGGTACCTTTATTGAAGTTTTTTGAAGCTCTCTGGTTGTAAGTCAGTTGCTCCAGTTCCCAATCGATGGAGTTAGGAAAGAGCTAGTATTTAGATAAGTGCTCTTTCTATATGACTTGTTCTCGGTATCAGTGTGGCGAGTGATGGAAACATCACATACATCCTAGCCTTTTGAATCTTCAGAAATCTATTGAAAAATCGTGAAATGATAGTTCATACCTCATAACTGAGTAGACGCAGGCCAAAAGTATTGACCACTCAGTTACAGAACCGGCACCGGCATGTACCAACTTTTTTATGCATTAAGATATCTTTGGTTCCAGTATACATACTTTACCAATTTGATGGAAAGTCGAATGAGGGTGATGGAAGTCACTAATCCATATAGATAATTTCTTATTCATTTTCTTTGCGGTAGTTAAAATGTCAATGTAAAATAAAATGGATCACTTTGTAAATAAGCTGTCATGCGAAACTTGCGACTCGCGTGTACATAGGTCAAACGACTTTAAATTTTAACACTAGAGAAATCGAATCATGATTACACAGAATATGTAGGTTTGAAAATGAATACTCTTTTAATTTTTTATATCACTATTAATCTAGTAGTAAAACCTTCGTCGGCCGTATTTTCAATACCAATAATAGATCCCCCTTTTCATTTTGTTTCCATTGAAATACGGCCCATCACTCTTCATTAATAGATATTACACTTATTGTGCGTCCGTTAACTTATTAGAAATATAAATACATTATAGATTCATTTAGATACACGTGTCACTGATTTTGTACCTATCCATCAAGCCGATTTTATTGCGTATTTTACCCATTCCTCAATTTATGATTCATTTCAATGAAAAGTTTTGGCTTCATAATATATATTCCTTGCCGTAAATGATTGAATACCACTAAAGTGTTTGGTCGTTTATATTTTCTACTGGAATTATTCACATATTTAATTTGAGACGCCGATAAAATCATTATTATAGTACGTGATAAACTATTTTTTTTCTTTGTATTTCGTTTCAAAATCTAAAATTTTATTTTATTATCTCAAAATTATTGATACAGTTACATCAATAAACTTCTATAACAATTATTGTGGTGTTATAAACCTGCTAGCTGACAGTCCCAAATGATTCGTACCAGTCTTGTTGAAATTAATTTTTTTGTTCAATTCGAAATACTCACTCGTCGAGTGAATCCGTACTTGATCATGTTTATTTTTTATGTATGCATGAAATGCTATAAAAACAAAATTTTAGTATATTTTGTGAAATTTCTTGTAGCGTGTTCAATAATTATGTATGCTATTGAGTAGCTTGATTGCAGCTCACGACATCGTCTTTTCTCGGTGCGTCCATCACCGGGGGACTTAGGTCATGAGCCTGCCGTCGTTTAACTCCGCCTTCATCCTCCAAATCTTAAAGATTGTCTTCGCTCCTTCTTGACGTTGCTGAACCACGAAGAAGTACGCTTTATTGATGTTATCATACCTGAGCAGTTTGAAACGGGTTAAAAATAGTACATTAAAAAATCATGACTAGTCAGTTTTGACGGAGTCATGAACAGTTATTTGAGAAAACATTCATTTGCATCCAATGCATGATTCGTGTGTCAACACACATTCGGCTCGTGGAGATCGAGCTTAAAATATTGGTGACTTGCGCATTCACATTAGGGCATCCAATTCCGAACCCCTTTCCCGATCCCGGGATCGACTTTTTTCAATCCTGGAATCCCGGGACCCCGGGATTCAACAAAAGTCAGGTCCCTGTCTAAAGCAGGCACAACATATGAGCTAAAGAGAGAACACACTACATTTAGATATTATTGTAATATAATATATAAATCGAAAATAGTTATCCGGCCGCTGGAAACGTATAGTTCATCGGTTAAGAATTTGCATTTTAATATAAATAATTTTTTACTATTTTGAGGCTAATTCCGGTATTGACTCAATCCCGGGATTACGGGATTGACTTATTGTGCCAGCGTGATTCTAGATCCCTGGATTGGAAGCCCTAATGTCTTGCGTATTTGACCTATCGGGCTTTTTCACGCCAGCGACTTCTGCATGGTTTGTATATATTTACCTCTTCATTGGCTCTCAAACATATGCGAAGAAAATTTTTATATTACTTATACTTAATAATATTTTATTTTCAGTCTCATATTTCGACAATTTGTTCAGTGGCCATAAAAATAAATCCACGAGCATGAAATGAAATTATCGAGGAAACTTTTTTTTGTGTTCCATATATTTAATTTGAATTATTGAGATTTTGTACACTTTCATCTATTTTGTCACTAACGACCCGGGTTTCGCCTTTCGGCATCTTCAGGCATTCGAGCGCACGAATGCCTGAAGATACGAAAGGCCAAACCCGCGTTGTTAGTGGCAAAATACATGGAAGTGTACAAAATCTCAATAATTCAAATTTTATATTGAAACTCCATCAAGCACCCTCATTCGATGTCTTCAATTATTCCAAATATTTATTCGACAATATGATCTCTTGGACTTAACGAAGCGATTTTCTTCATAAAATCCTTTACTAAACATTTCATTACTTGTATATCAATCGTAAATGGTATTTTGCGTTATAAAATTTTGTTACCTACACATTTTCTCAGTTTCTCAGTGACGTGGAGCAATTTTTTGAAATCCTGATTACAGAAAACAATTTTCTCTACCTTTTGTATCACAGCAAATAATAATTCGATGCAGTTATGGTGGCGAAAATTACTCCTAAATATACTAGATAAACAAAATGTAATTGATTGGAAACTGGTTGGGAATATTGAAAATAAATAAGCATCTTTTTTTTTCTATGGATTCGGCGGTAAATTTGTGGAAGTTTATCTTTAATATAAAATTAAAAGCAGTCTGAAGATGCTTCTTAAAGAGGCGAAAAGCGTCACGTTAGTGATAAACCAGTGGAATAACTAAGATATCAATTTTAATTTCAATTAAATAAGCATCGATTATGTGATCAAAATAATGTTCTTTTCGATTGGAAACTAGAGAACCAACAAATACTTTTTTTTTGGCCGATCATTTCGAAACTATGTTTTTGTATCTTGTTAATTCATTCTATTTTTTATATGAATTGTTTATCAAAACATATGTCCCAATTGAAAATTTGTTTTATTAATATTTCGTTAATTTTTATGTTTTGAAGGTAATACATAATAAAAGTCTCAAAGTATAGTTTTGTCTACTCTCGTACTTAAATTGTGAAATACATTTTTTTCTATATTTTATAAAACTCCCCTAACAAATCGATATTTACGACACGTTTCTTTTTAATTAAAAAAAAAATACGGTCGAATACTCAGTTTCATTATAAACATTTTTTTATAACCTGACAAAAATCATCTGGCCATACGAACACACTGCCATGGAGATAAACTCATTTGCATTCAGAAGATACATTTATTCCTTATCTGGACATGTACACATTAAACCACTTTTTACTTAAGCTAACGGTTGAACGTATAAAATAAATATAATGATTTACATGCTATTGTCCTCAGGTAAAATAATACATAAGCGCTAATGAGTAACGCTACTTTGAAATACATGTACCCTCACGTTTCTTTAAATTCAGTTTATATCTCTAGAACGTGAACATAAAATTTGTTTGTATAACTATATCAATATAAAACTCTGATTATGTACGATCTAGGTATTTGTTCCATGTTAAGTACATAATATACTAATATCGGAAAACGCAGAATATTTGTTTATAACGTTAAATTTCGACATAAATTATGTTTGAAAACTTTCAAAGTTTTAACTATGTTTATTTCAGGGGATTTTTATCTTCTGTGTACAGAATATTACTCGAAAATAGTAACTTAAACGACACCTCAAAAGCAATCTAATCATCACATAAATGATACCAGAATAATCGGAATCCTTATAAAGTCATTTTCACTCGAAATTTTTCAAGATACGTAATCGTGAAATATGAAACTTGAGTGTCTGATAACTACTTGAATAGTAAAAACGTGAAAGAAAGTCGAATGGTCGTAAAGCAGAAAGTATTGAACGACGGCAAAAAATAATACATGTCGTACCATGGGAAGATATTTCAGCAAATTTCACGATAAATTTTATACTGCCAATACTCGGCGAAACGTTTCACAGCAATGTTAATTTTGCGTTAATTATTTTTGATAGAGATTGTTGACTTGATAAACATATTGTCGTCGAATGTTTTTTATAATGCATCATATTTTGAATGTTAGTGAATGATGCAATAGTGGTAAAAAATGTATGAACCTTGACTGAGTAGGAAAGGGATCACAGAAAAGGTTATAAGGTGTTTCACACGGTCGCATATAGGGGAGAGTGGTTCGTAGGTGGTACTCCTTAACAAGAAGAAAATTTCTATGGTTTTCCCCCCCCTCCTTTTTTTTTAAACCATGTCCGCTCCCTATTCGGAGCATATGACCATCACACGGTTCCTCCAAGCTTCTCTGTCCCCCGCTAGTCTCCTCGCTTCCTCCCAGGTCATCCCAGCGTCCCGTAGCTCCGCCGAATACATCCTATGGATGGTCATCAGCGGCCTACCATTGCGACGGAATCCATCTGGTTTGTAGAAGAGACAGGCAGGTTTCAGATCTGCAGCACGTGTCTAAGCCAGGTCCATCGTCACTTTTTCCTTACAAAATCAAACGACCGTACCCCTAGTATTCGTCGCAAGCATCTGTTTTTAAAGCACAGTATACGGTTACCCTGTGCCTTGGTGATGTGCCATGACTCGCAACCGTAAAGCAGCACTGTCAGAATGCATGCGTTGAATAAGTGGCACTTGGTTCTAACCGAGTACAACTGTGAGTCCCAGACTTTCCGCATTGAGTTAACGGTTGCTCCAGCTATCCCTAATCGGATTGCGAGATCTTTGCGCGGATTGTCATCTCCCGTGATGTGTACCCCAAAGTACCTAAAGCCGTCGACTCTCTCGATGTCTTGCCCCGCGATCGTCAGAGGCTAGTCTTGGTCTGGACAGAAACTGTTGCAGAGCACATTGGTTTTATTCCCATTGACTTTGAGGCCAATGCGATACGAAGTGCTCTGCAGCCTGTCCATTGTTTCCTGAATACCCTCGACAGATTTGTCAAATATGACAGCGTCGTCAGCATACTCGAGGTCGCATAGCCTCATTGGGGGCAACGGCTAAACCTCGGTCGGGTGGAATTGACTTCCTCAGGATGAAGTCGACGATTATTATGAAGAGGAACGGAGCCAGAACACAGCCCTGTCTGACCCCGGTTGAGACCCCAAACCGTTCTGTCTTTATGTCGCCGATTCTAACATAGCATTCACTGCCCTCGTGCATGCATTTGATGATGGCGATAATCTTGGTTGGGATTCCGTAGATTCATTTGAGCTGTTGAATTCGTTGCTTTGCTGGAGAAGGCATCTGAGATTATGAAATTAGTCCGCACAGGATCGGCCAGGTAAAAACCGGCCTGGTTTTCCCTGAGGATACACATTACTGGAATCCTTATTCTAGCCAAGACCATCTGCGCCGAGACCTAGCCAGGCTCGCTGAGTAGCGTTATGCCCAGGTAATTGTCACAGCACCAGAGTGGTTCACATTCTATGGAAATTATATAACAAAAAATATTCACCGCTTCTACATTTTTTCCATATATTATAAAGAAAAATTTAGAAGCGATATTAATATTGCACGGCGTTGCATTCGTAATTTATCCAAGTATATAATAAATCAACAACGTAATATAATAATAATAACAATAATAAATAATTAACATTGATACAAATGTACTTCATTTTTTAACCCTCACTCTTTGTGTCAAATTTACTGTCATGTAATTTAAGATATCGACTGAGGGTGCTTGATGGAATTTCAATATCAAATTTTACTGTCATGTAATTACGCCACTAGATATTTGATCAACCTTTCAACTAGATGAAATCATTACTGAAGCAACACCTACATAACCCATAAATCTCATTGCACATTATTTATATTTAATTGCTCTATTCTACGTCATAAATTGATATTGCATTCAGATAAATAGGTAGCACGTTCCTCATAGGCGCGGCGCAACTTGCGGTGCTTTAAGTGTATGTAAATTTTCGATGTTGCGATTCACATGATTGTTTTCATTTACCAATCATAATATTATTTTCCATGCGCGAATAAGCTCTTATCATTTCTTACTCGTACTATTTATTGTATTGAACGGTGGTTACCAACTCGTTTCGTATTGTGATCTAGTTATGCATTTCAAAGGTATCAAACGATCCGTAAAAAATTTAGTCACTCCTTACATACCGCAATATGAATGATTTTATCGGCAGGAAAAAACTCGACTGTTGATAATACTCTTTAAATTGTCGATAGATATATGTATATCAGGCGCGTGCGGTACCTTTATCTCTTTCTCGCTCAATCACATGAAAAGTGAAGGTGCAAGCGAGATGCAAGGGCATTACTATTGTATCCTTATTGCTCATACCCAAATTAGGTTGTGCTATAGAGATAGTGATAAGTCCACCGCACGCCGATGATGTTAAGAAATCATCGCACGTATCATTCTTAATAGTTAAAGTAAAATAATGAGTAAATAATCTTTTTTACAACCCATAGGAATAAAATCTTCCATTGCTTCGATTATTGCCGCGTATCATGGTATTTTCTCATATTTTTGTCCCAAGTTCAACATATACGTACCGTAATATTTTCGATGGATTCGTCGGTAACTTTGTCGAAATTAATTTTTAATGTTAAATTAAAATTGATAACTTAGTTATTTCACTGGCTGTGTTACTAAATGTGATACGTGTTTCGCTTCTCTAAGAAGAATGGATCTTCAGACTAAGTATAGCGATTATCAATTTTAATTTTATATTAAACAAATACCGACTTATCGAATCACGTTTCTAATATCCTGATGTTTCGAAATGTAGAAATATGAATTCATGGATGAATATTAAAAAGCGTCACATTTTATTTTTTTAGGCACCTATGAATAATTGTCCATGCTGTTTTTTGTATACTTATTTACACTAGATAAAATGATAATTTTTATCAAATTTCATATTGAAATTCGATCAAGCACTCTCAGTCGGTATCTCAAATTTGAATCGTTGAAATTTTGTAATGTAATTCGTCACTCACGGCCGGGTTTCGCCTTTCAGCATCTTCAGGCATTCGGGTACACGAATTAAGTCGAACTGGCTTCAAAAATACACGGAAATGTACCAAAATTCAACAATTAAAATTTGATTTTGAAAAGCCATCAAACACCCTCAGTCGATATCTTAAATTAGATAATTCCAATCTTAATTACTTCATAAATACCTTTGCAAATAGTGTCTTTCTCGATAGTGTTTTGACCATGTTATTAAGTACGTTTTTCATTATAGTCATATACTTGACATAAATGACTGCGCGTTGTATTGACGACCTGTTGATTATGTGCCTTGTAGAATAAGTAGTGCATATTTGAATACGAATAATCGTTCTTGTAGAAGTGGTAAAACTATTGCACACTTATATTTTGTATTTTGTCACTAAAGACCCAGGTTTCGCTTTTCGGCATCTTCAGGCATTCGAGCACACGAATAGACTATTATTTCCCTCTCTAAAATTCAGTTGAACGATTGACTTCCAAAATATCTTTGTTGATTTATACGAAATACATTTTCGGTTTCTATCTGTTTTGTGCATCTCTCATTCAAGTTCTCATCCCCGCATGCGTCGTTTTTTTAGGGCTCCTTAAACACGATGAATTGGGATTCTACTGTATTTATAATAACCTCAATAAGTACAATACATATGTCTTGATTTACCTGTTCGTCTGTCTATAACGGACAGGCCAACACTGCGCTTGTGCACGATGCGCAGACAGACATAGATTGTGTTGAGCAAATGTTGACAGGTGGCACGGTCACATGCTGTTTAAAATATTTTTTTCCATGTCCACTCCCAATATGGAGCATATGGTCTCCTAATGGAGGTATCTTAACAGAATTTTTCTACGAGAACTGCTTATTAGTCAGTTGCTCTACCTCTCTTTTCAAAGAGAGTAGGGATAGAAGGATAGGGCTAGGACAGGACTAGTGGTTGGCTAATCGCTTTTGTTACGCCCCGTGAGGATGGGATAGGTGAGAGAGAGGACTCAGACTACGGACAGAAATCCATAAATCGATTCAAAGATCAATCTACGAAAACCGTCCGCACTGGGAATTGAACCCGAGACATCCGTAACCGTAGCCAGCGACGCTACCAACTGCGCCACGGACGCCGACAATATGCTAATATTACTAGTATGCAATAGTAAATTAAAATTTGCTTTTATCGAAGCGAGTTTTATTACGAGCAGCGACTAAATTGAATCCAATGGCGAGCGTATTTATTGGCGATGAATAATTTTTGCGATATAGTTTATTTACTACACGTTACCAGAATTCAAATTGTCTAACTGTATTTCGTAACATTTAAATGCGCGCGCACCGCATACATACAATGGTAAAGAACAACCAATCCGAACGGAAGTGTGCGCGGGCGCGGCGCACGCGCAGGTGACCTTGGGTTTCGTGCCACAATGGCGGCTGTGTTCCACATTCAAATTTCCATTTTTACGTAAAGTTCATCGTAATTCGTTTACTTTTCTATGTAACATAATCGTTCACAATAAGTCATTGCTCGACGGAGGATTCTATTTATTTTTATTATATAGTAAATTTGGTGGATTTGATAACTTTTTTGATGGTATAGTATTGTAAAAAAGCATATTTGTAATAGATGAATACTCAAGCATTATGTACTTAATATCGAAAAAATAATATCAATGCTGTTCTGGAAAAAATAGGCAAAATACCAAACGGATATTCAATATGAATTTATTGTAAATCGAGTCACCGATAACCACGCAAATTATTTACCTTTTGATCTTGTTTGTATCCCAGATATCTGTTATAATTACAGTGTCTGATAATGACGAGATATAATATATTATCCTCATCTATACACATTATCGCTTATAGCGTGTGGAAGTATCACACAAACATTATATCTATTGAATGATAGTATCCAATTTGTGGCGGAAAAATTATTATCGCTGACTTAATTGTGTAAATCTGCTAACTCTACATATTATCACCAAAAATGAGATTATGTTTTGTTTATTATATACGAAAATTCCCCTTGCATGTTCTGTGTGAGCGCATATTTTTTTTAAATAACAGTGCAATTAGTAAACGTGCCTTCTCCCACATTATCTGTATATATAAAAATGAATGTTTGTTTGTCCTTTATGCGTTTCTATAACATTCATCCGATTTCAATTAAACTTTGGTGAGTTGTTGTGCGCACACCCGTGAAGGTTTCTAAAAAATAAAATCTAAAAAAAAAACAAATACGTACACACAGCGACATCTCAGAAAACCTTGTGTACGTACCAGACGGAAAAAGGTGTATTTAAGAGCTCTTCAATAAACTAAATTAAAACACAAACACTTACTTTCTTAAAGTAGCATTGGAACGCATACCGGGTACTCGCTAGTGTATTAAAAATGGGAAAAACTAGTATTTCAAATGCAAAATGAACTTATTTATCGAACGGCCTTTGTAAATTATATCTCAAAGATTGATGCGAACAATTGGTTCAAAAATATTCTCTACTATTCGTTGTTTTTTTTACTAAGCGTTTGATCGTAATTGTTATTCAGACGAACGCTTATTTCAGGTAAATCGTTATAATATCAAATCGTTCAAATTTTGTACATATCCGTGCGTTTTATCAGAAACTACCCGGGTTTCGCTTTTTGGCATCTTCATGCATAGCAATCCAAATTTAATGATGTAAATTTCATCAATTACCCTCAGTCGATATTTTATATTAAATCATTATGTATTTTTTGTACTTCACCAATAATTCACGCCCGTCGCAAAAGCATAGGAGTTGAACAACACTTTTATATTTCATTAAATGTATTTTATTCATATGCTATCACTATAAAAACTTTTTATGGGAATCCCACGACTGTTTTTTCTCTCAATAAATGTCAACTTTTTCATATAGTGGTATTGTCCATAACCTCGGTAGATTGATGAAACTGACGGTATTTCTACACATATAATTGTTTTCTAAATACAGTCTGTTGGCTAATTCGTTGCACAGTCTTACTTATTCCTTGGTGAAAAAAACTGATATTTTTTTTGTAATATTTTTATATCTTTCATTGGGATTCTAAGAATATTGCTTTTTGTTAATACTTTTAATTTATGTTATAAACTGTTGTATGATAGTAACATAGTCACCTTCACATTACTACAAATATTGTTGATTAAATGCCGAATACGCCCAAATACTTAACTTTTTTTATGTGTAATATACAAAAAATTGATATTTTAAACGTGTCACATACTTCTTGATAACTGTTATTAATTCATCTCATAACTTTCATAGCTATATCATGATTATTTTCATTGGTATTGGAGAAAAATAATATAGTAATAATATGAAAGGCTCTCTCAAATTATTGCAATTTAGGTTTATCTCTGTATGTTAACTGGACATTTGGTGTATGTAAAATTTCTAATAGTTTTGAATATGTAAAAATGGGAAGCAGATTATTATTTATTGATATAGCAGGTGGTTTCAATTAAGCCCTGCGAACATGAGAACAAACACTCTGGCCTAGTACTCATTCATCGCTTGTGGATTCGATTAAACCTGCAATTTATATTGTTAAACAAGTTAATTTAGACCAGTGGTTCCCAAACTTACTAAGCCATGGACCCCTTCTTAAAGCAAAAACCTGACTATGAACCCCCCAAGTAAAATAACTCTACGTAACTGCATAATACAAAAAGTATACATTTAATTTTGATGTCTTGAATGGTATATGGTTATGTAAAAATAAAATGTAAATAAAACATTTTGATATTTAAAGGATGATGAGGTTCATAACTGCACTAAATCCACGTTCCACTAAATAGGAAGTCAGGAAAACAATCAACAGCCTCTGTACATTGACTCTTAATGGAGGATATAAAATTGGTGTCTGTTTTTGTAACCAGACTATGTGGTACCCTTGTGCAAACATTGTTTTCAGCTCCTCATTTGTGGATTATTCTATGAATTGCTCCCGTATTAGCATGGATACATCTGAGTTTGCGGGTCTGTTTACAGAAGGGTAAAACACCCAACAAATTGCTACCAATTTATTTATTGCTATTTATTTCAACATTCATAATAATGAAAATGTCACAGATATTTTTTTATATTAAACCTTTCGCGGACCCCCTGACATTGTCCACGCACCCCCAAATTGTTTTTAATTTGCCACAAACCCCCTCAGCGGTCACAAGGACCCCTGGGGGTCCGTAGGATTCACTGATTTAGACTATAGAAATAAAATATAGTTCAAGAAGCCTGTCACACGAGCAAAAACTGTGATCATTTTTTTCTTTTCGTTTAGATGTACATACATAATATATGTTTGTGGTAACTGAATTCAATAAGGTATTAATTAAACACTGTACATGGTAAGGGAGGGAGATACTCACGGGTAAGACTTTTTCGAAAAAAGTTGAACCAACCAAAAAATACACTCGGACGCACAAGTATGTGATAACTTATTAAAGTATTTTATTTTCAGAACTTTCTGTAAACCTTTATCTTATGCATACACGAAATCAACCAGTACTTTTAGTATAAAATTAAAAATTGATAACTTAGTTATTCCACTTGGTTTATCACTAACGTGACGCGTTTCGCCTCTTTAAGAAGCATCTTCAGACTGAAGTTAGTGATAAACCAAGTGGAATAACTAAGTTATCAATTTTTAATTTAATTTTATATTAAAAATGAACTTCCACAAAGTTACCGCCGAATCCATAGAAAGTACTTTTAGTAGTTTTATCAATATGCCAAGGTAATGGCTATTTGCAATATTTGTTGCAATAATTATTATTGCTATCATCCTCTATGTGTTGCCGAATTAAATTGATATTTGATCGCAGACAGTGATTAAAAAAACTCGTCTGTCGCTACCGAATTAGTTTTTATAAGCCAATTAAAATGGCAGATTTACATTTTCGCTGCTAATTATTAATTATTACCACAATATTAGCACCGGTGGGGTTTATTCGCCAAGCATAATTTTAGCGGCTGTTAATTAATCAACAAATATCTATATCACTTCTACAGTAAGCTTGTGGCCAGGGTTAATTTGCAAGAATGATGTCATTATGATGATTATAATATTTGAAGTGTTCTGTTTGTGAAGCCTTCGTTAGCACAATTTTCACCAATTTAGTTCCGATATATCAGACATGCTCTGTGTACAGATTTCGTATTTGTTTAAAGAAATACAGTATAACCTTTAAATAACAGACTTGAAGGACAAAGCTTGACGCTAAATGCATATTTGATAAATTTTTAAATCCAACATTCAACGTTTCAAGGCGTGCCGGCTGATGATTTGACTTTGTATAGCCAGGCCCAGCCGTGTGAGTTTTATTTTTTTTATCGTTTAAAATCGTTGAAATCAATCCCTGAATTAGAACGGATAGAGAATAAAAAAAATCATTCAAAAATCCTGACGCTTTAATGACATTATACTTATATAAATGTATTTTGTCACTTATTTTCTCAAAAAAAAACCAACGAAAACCTACTTTCTTTCGTATCGGAATTTCGCCTTTAATGAGACACCACCCCGCCCGATTAATTTTGTTATATCGAGATATTATGTTTTAATGTTACTTATATAATATTTTTTGCTTATTAAAAACACGTTCACACACCACCAACCATTGTCTAAACCAGTGCTCCGCAACCCGAGTGTGCCGTTTTTTTTGTGAATCTTATTTATAAATCCTTTTCCAATCAGCTTCAGCCAAGCGAGAGACATTTCCCCGACGACCGTCGAAATGTCGCGATAACACCAGAACGTTTGTCTATTAATTCATCATTTTTGATTATATATACATTTGATATTTATGTTTTTCCGCTAACATTTGTTGTCTATTATATTTTAATTTTTATCATTTTAAATGGCGAGCAAATATATTTATTATTTGTTACCATACTTTACCAGTTATATTTAATAGTGATTTTTATATTTCTGTATTCCAAACCACATTTCATTATAAAAAGCGCCCAATAATAAAAATGTTATGGTTTATCACTTTATTGTTTTACCAAAATTAAATTTAGTGTTAAAATAATACACACTTATTCAAATTTCATATCGCCAAACATGTGCTTGTACTTTTGGCTAGCCACAGTGTGTTAAATAATGATGAGTATATTTTCTGAACACACACCAGTACATACTTGTATATTATTATATTATTATAATAAACACGTGAAGGGTTGAGCTGAAACACTCAAAACCAACAGAAATTATATTATTTCACGATTTGAAGACGTACCTCACTGAAACTGTTTTAACCTCAAAAGCGATGCCAACTGTGAAAATACTGAATAGTTTAGTAGTTGAAACCTTTAACTTTCTGTACATTGATGTTGAATTAAATATTAATTAATAACAATTAAGTAACCGCCGAAACTATCTTAGATGAAGTCCACGTAACGCAGATGTGCTGTGACTAGTGTAGACGAACAACCCGGGAAAGTTGAAATGGTGGGACGAAACCCGGAACATTGGGAAAAACACAGCAAATTGGAAATTACCTGTTAATTATAATAATTTTCATTTTTTCTACATGAGTCCATGTGGACATATAGATATGTGCATCTTGCAGAGTTTAACTTCATGCATAAAAATTGGAACGTTTCCGTAAATATTTTGTGCTGAGTTCATGTATAAATAGATGTTATTGGCGAACAGATATTGAATAAGTTATTTAATTCCATCTATGTCATCGAACTTATATTAATTTGAATTGTTGCAATTTGATATTAAAGTTCCATCAAGTCGATATCTTAAAATGAACTGATAACTTTTCGTAATCTCAAATTTGCGGATACAATGGCATGCGTAAAAAATGCCTCGCTTTTAAAATAAGTGTTTCCGAATGCTAAAAATGTTATGCAGTTATCATTAATATTATCATTGTTTTTTCCCAGTTTTCCCGAGCCAGTTTATTCCCAGTCTTTTCCCGGCCTCGCATCACTATCTGTGACCGATTACGTTTTAGATTACAGGTGGGCAAGGCATCTAAATTTTGTTTTTTTTATTATTATTTCCTGTCTGAGATATCTACTTGAAGGTATTCGAAATGAAATGAATAATCCTTCTAAGTTGATGTTTCAACATTTATTGTAATCAATTTATGCATTAGCCGACGAAAACGTGTTTTCGCATTAAAATGCCCACACTTGTATTAATAATATGCTTAAGCATTTAAAACAGAAGATAGCTAACGCATCAATTTCTAAATGAAATATTACGACTGTGTATGTATTGCAAAGAAATTTACCAGTTGAACCTTGAACTTGAGTTACCAGAAAAAAGCATTCTTTTGCTTTGTCTTGCCTAAGGATCTCCGAACTTTTTAGCCTATGGGCCACACTGACTCCTTCACTAAGACCCAAAACCTAGCTAGCGCATCATATCAATATACTGTAGTTTGAAATTACACCCAAATTTTGGCTGTTACTTACGCACTTGCGGACAAGTGTCAAAGACATTTCATTGCAGCGAAATGGCCGGTCTGTCTTAAAAAAAACTATGGCGCGCCGGATACCGGGCATGTCCGACCAGCTACCGCGGACCGGATTGGTGCTGCTTGTGGGCTGCAGTTTGGAGACCCCTGGTATTGAAGATAAATGAGATCGTTGTTATATCAATCCTCATACAAAAACTAATGACATATTGGTCTCAGTCCATTTACAAAAAATAGCATAGGTATCCGTTGTACAATACAATTATCGATTTAGTTATAGTTAAGCATCGGCTGCTAATAAGTCTTGCAAGTTATAGATTAATAATGGCTGTTCAATTAATTTGTGAATACATATATCTTTTGCTTGCGAATGCAACGTTATCTTTTATCTTCCTCTGATGTGTCTCTACTGGAATTGACTGGAGTATTTGGTTTTTAATATGTATAATAGTAATATGACAGCGAACTCAACATCAAACGTATGGCCTTGTTGTTTTCGCACCTTCCTCCCAATGTCCCAGTAAAAAGTTTTTTCTGTATTTTTGCAAGAATCATTTCTGAATTCATAACGCTGCCTCTAGCTGTGTATATGTATACTAAAATGAAAAGAAAAAAACTGTTACAAGAGGGCGCTAAAGAAACGTGTTACGTCTTTCTTTCTCTGAAAAAAAAAACGTTTATGCAAACTATAAAAATGTTTTTTCGTCGCTTCATAACGACAATCATTTATACAAGTCTTCTCGTTGTCCTGCCGAGTTCCATTTCCTCTATTGTTTTTAATTCTGAGAAATATTACACGCCTTACATTTTTTCGTTACTTTTGCTATTCGTGTCTCTATTTTGTTTTTAGCAAAAAATAATTTAATGCCGTCCCTAAGTAATAACTTTATTTTTGTTGAAGAAAAATATTTTCCACGTTCAAGATGAAAGCAATATGCATGTTTATATTTCAGTCCTAGATTTTTTTGTATATTTGCCTTACTGACGTATATAGTTGTACGTGAGATTCGTTACCGTTGACTACACGAGAATTTTCATGAACATGTGCAAGTTGATTCGCTTAATCGATCGATAATTAGCGCAGTTTAAATTGATAATGCTGAAGCATTGGCACGTGTATGAATTCAGCTAAATTTGTTACGTTGTCTGTACATATTCCCTGAATCATGCTCTCTGTACGTTCTTTGACTGGAGCAAATTTCAATTATCAATTGCCGTGTAAATTAAAGTTGCCAACGTTCAAAGCTGGCGATCCGATTTTAGAATCTCCGAACGTTTATTAATTCTTCATGAATTTATATCGGAGACCTTTACATGCCTGTAATATTTACAACCACTGCCTTTGGTTTGGATGTCATTTTTTACTGTTGTATCAAATACATTAATAAAAGTAATTAAAATATATTTTTTAAATGCCTACATTTTCAAATAATCGAAACATTTACATGAGCTATAAATGAGCGTTAGTCTTGATTTGGTTTTTTTATCAACACATTTATCCAGTAAAAGATTTTTTGATCAATAAAATTACTCAAACCATCTTCATTAATGAAAGATAAATATTTTCGATAAATGGTATCTCCACAACAACTATCTCTAATCAATGTTTTTAGGACAACGCTGTTTTTTCCGCTTGTTAACTAAGCGTGACACGTGTTTTGCCCATTTGAGAAAACAATTACAAAACTAAATACTAAATACTAAATACAAAACTATAAATTAATATCGATTACTTAAATGTTTATTTCAACTCTTTATTATTGAACCAATAAAAAAATAGTTCGAAGGGAATTTTTCGTTCACTAGTGACGGCGAGCGGACTTACGCACTACTTATTACTTGTGGTGGTGTTCCTAATAGAAACACATTGAAGGGGTAGCCGCTGTCATATTGAAAACCTAATTTACTGTTATTTTATAATATTACTTATGTATATTCTGTAATTTAAGATATCGACTGAGAGTGCTTGATGGAATTTCAATATCAAATTTGAATTATTGAAATTTTGTACATTGTCATGTATTTCGTCACTAACGACCCGGGTTTCGCCTTTCGTCACCTTCAGGCATTCGAGCATACGAATAAACTCGAACTGACAGACAGTAATATTTTAATATACAAGATAAAATATGACAAATTATTATCACTAAGTCTAGGAACTACATTTTCACCTGGATTAATCCCAACACTGACCCTTAATCCTAGTTGGGAAAACATTTTGTTTTTATTAAGGACGTAAATATATGTCATGCCAATCAATAACCTTACATTAAACTCCAGCTTAAAATAACATTTTATATATATATATTTATATTTTATTCGTTTATTTGATATTTGGCCCAAAATAATTCTGCCAAATATTTTTATATACCGACTCATCCGGAAGAGAGCTTACATTTTCATCCCTGAGGGATTTCCGATGCGTAGAAATGGAATACTGTATCATCCGACACTGCGTCTATGGGAGTTCATATTGAGCCACAGGGACATCTATGCGTCATACGAGTATACTCGTAATGTGGATTCATTCTTAAGGATTCCATAATGCAACGAGTGGAATGTTTTTTTTTATATAAATAAATTCTACGCATTTTAACCCAAATGGAAATTTGTTTCTTCGGTAAGCTAGATTGTTTTTACTTATTTCTAGTGAGTAAGTATTTTGATGTTGATAAAAGATACTTAAAAATAATATATACGTACTTCAGTTTTTTTCAGGATACTACATGGTTTTTTTCTCACATTACATAAAACTTTTTTAATGAATGTTATCATAAAGGAAAACAACGGGTCAAAAATATACATATTTTTGTTACAGAAAATTATTTCCTATTGTTTAAATTAAGTAGATTTTTCCGTCACCTAAAAATATGAAACGTCGAAATATTTTTTTTTCTTTTAATAATTGCACTCTCAAAGTATTTGTTTACACTCCTGCATTTTTAGTTAAATGAAAATAATAAAGTTTTCAAGCCGGTAAAGCAAAGAGTTGACACCTGAGAGATTTGATGTCCGAGACAAAATCGTAAAGTATTTTTAAGAATGTGTTCGTGCAATGCACGTCATTTGCAATTTATTGAATATAACGATTCTATAAAATCTTTTGAAATGTACCAAGTTCGTTTTCTCGCACTTTTTCTGACTGATATTTAAAGTAGAAAAACCTACTTAATCGCCTTAGGGACGAACTTGAACTGACTTCGAGTTGTCTGTACTTTAATGTCAGAAGATGCCTAAAGACGAAACCCAGGTCAATGTTAAGAAAACGATATAATGTATTTCTCCATTGTTTGCAAATGAATACACCATTTTAGTGATGGGTAGGTATGATAATAATATATGGCAGTCAAAAGTACAATTGAAAGGTCTTAAATACGGCCTTCTTAAGATCACCCTTCCCCTGGTTTATTTGCTATTAAAATAATCAAATTTCAAGTATATTAATTTAATACATACATATTGAAAATCAATTTATTAGAGATACTCTTAATTACACTGACACTGACTGACATTAACGAACTATAGGATCCGTCTCAAGACTATGCTGTTATCACTTTGTTTGATATTAATTTATTGACTCCGTCAAAGAAATAAATATTCTTAGACATAAGTGTGTAAGCCTGTTCCCTATTAAAACACCATGGAAGTTATTGTGATGCATATTAGTAAAAGGCCTGTAGCCGAGTGGTTAACGTCGTTGTCATCGGCTGCGGTGTTCACGTGCTGTTATCGTAGTCGGAGAGGTTCATAAATTGATTTTTAGTTATTGGGTTTATGGATTTGTGTTCGAAGGCATGGGTATCTCTGGTGTCTAAATTCTCATTCCCGTCTGACTTTAAAAACAGATGGTATCGAGAGCGATTAGTTTACCACTACTATTGACTTAACCCCGTAATTATATCTTTGCTTTTCGAAGAGGTAAAAATTATTTAGTTTAAAAATAACTCCGTTAGTTTAGATCTTCTTTTGTACAATAATTTATGCAAAACAATTGTATTAAACGAAATTAATAATTCTCAACTATTTTATAACATGATCATCGCCATTTCCGTTGATATGATTGATTTTTATTTGAATTTTCTCACTCGCTGAGTGAAATCGGTATTGATTATTATATTTTAATGTTTGCTGAAAGAATTTTATAATATGCTCAGAATCGGTGTCGTTACGCTAGCAAGTATTTAAATATTTTTTCCTTGAAAATGCTCACTCGTTGAGCGACACCGGTCAAAACTGAATGTTTTTAGCATCTATTTTTTAAAATGTGAGTTGAATTGACTTCGTACCGCAAAGATTTCGGAAGTGTTTCGTGAATGGTGACAGAAGAAAACTGTTGCTAAATCTCGAGCACGGGATGTAGGGTTATTCTTGTACTCCTTATAATTTATGTAAAAGAAAAAGTGCCGTTGCCTTTTAATTAAAACCTGCGGATAAACTGATCACAAGAGACGATCCTTTTTATTCGAGATTAATGAGAAAAATATTTTCCCAAAGCTTGGTATTTTCTATTATTCATGTCCCGTAAATCCCGCTAAGAGATGACTTCGTCTCTTTTATTACTTACTAGCCTTCTCACTCATCCCTGTTTTCGCTTTTCATTGGTTTTCCCGATTCGTCCTTTTCACTCTATCTCGAAATTTCTTTGGTATGTCTTCTTGTCTTTTTTTGATAATATGCTGTTTAAATTGTATGCTCAGCTTTTTTCTATAAATAATTCAATAATAGATCTGGAGACAATTATCATACCGCGTTTTATTGATTTTGTAATCATGTACAATAAAGCAATTAAATGAACTTATTAATGGTCATCGACTAATTATAATTTTTCATTTAAGTTTCTTTTATCTTCACCACACAAAAAAAAACAAACATCTAACAATATCTATTTGCGTTTCTTGATATCCTCCCAATATATACAACAGTAAAGAAAAGTCACTACTAATTGATTATTTATAAGTCACCTATTCATAGTGTACCAAAAACAGCTTTATCACTGTTTTTTATTTTTAAATAAAACATAATATAATTTAAGATATCGAATGAGGGTGCTTGATGGAATTTCAATATCAGAATTGAATTGTTGAAATTTTGTACATTTCCATGTATTTCGTCCATAATAAACTGTCAGTTCGAGTTTATTCGTGTGATCAAATGCCTGAAGATGCTGAGAGGCGAAATCTGGCTCGTTTGTGACGAAATTCGAATTTAATACATTATGGTTACAAATGAATTTTTAATATTCAAATAAAAAAAATGTATGGAAACTCACCAAATTTCTTCTAATCTCAATCTCAATATAATTCAGAAGCTGAAATGACGGTAGATAATGCATAACAGATATTGGGTATTTTTCCAATATATATATATAGATATAGAATGTTTTCCTAATTCGAGTTTTTCCGGGAAAAATTTAAATTTGATCTAATCGGGAATATTATCTACATGCTAAAATGTCGGTATATAATGTCTTCTACGAGAACTTTTCACTGTTATCTCTGCCCCGCATCCTTAAAACGAAACCAATCTCTCTAAATATAAAATAAATACAGTATAAAATTATTACTACAATGAAAATTATTATGAAATATGTAAGGTATGTGATCAAAAGTGGAATTAAGATATATTTATCGTTAACCACAATTGAAAATTACAGTGTATATATAATTATCCATGGAATTTATGCTACCTGCCATATTACATTCTTACGTAATCAATATTGAATGATCTATATCTAGCCTTCAATTATTATTCATTGATGTAAAAGACCGCTTCAAATTTTTTTTAGTGTCTTAATCTAATATTTTTTTTCCATGAGAACGGTGTCTTAATAACAATAATTTTGTTGTCTTAATCTTGTAATAGGGTAAAACGGGTATTATTGGCCCAGTCAGACAATTTATAATATGATTTTGCTTCTCAGAACAATTATAGAATGCGCTAGAAAAAGACGTCGGTTATAAAGTATTAACATAAAAAAAAAATATAGGCAATCCAAAGATTATTCGTCAATAATTTGACAGAATAGTAAATCAACTTTGTTTTTCTTATTTTCTATGGATTGGCGGTAACTTCGTAACTTTGGCGGAAGTTCACGCGTCACGTTAGTGATAAACCAAGTAGAATAACTAAGTTATCAATTTTTAATTTAATTTAATATTTGTTTTTCTTTTTGTTGAGTTGTGCACAGGTGAGAAGCATTTTCAAATTATTTTTTTGCTTTTAATGTAATATTAACGCGATGAACGCACTGGACATGTTGACATGTCCAAGACTTTATCTCCTATTTTCGGCCAAACTAGAATTAAACACTTGTGGATAATGTGGATATATTAAACCTTTAGGTATAGAAATTAGGCGACATACCATGAAAACGTCAATAAGAACACAAAGAAATATATTTTTGAAAAGAGTTCTCGATATTCAGTCTTTCTTATTCAGATTTGAACTACCGATACGCAGCATTAATCGTCAGTCTAATGTATTAAATCTACTTATGCGGCTACGCACTTTCTTGTGTGCGTGTTGTCGGTGTATATGAACACTGGCCGCACCCATTAATGCTTGAAAAGTCGTAGATTAAATATTTGTCAGCTTATTCATTTTCTGAGATTTATTTTAGCGAGAATACGACGAGTTAAGTTTACTTCTTGATGTATTTGGGATAACAAAAGTATATTTCACATAATTATCCATTTTTTAATGTTGAAATTGATCTATTTTTAGCGATAGTGAGCGTCTTAACAGATCAATTGACTGAAAATAAATTCATGCGAAAACGGTTCACGCTGTAAGGGTTAAAAACGAATTTCTCGAAAATTTCTCGAAATGCAATGTTTTTGACATTGATGAATTAGCCAATACTTCTATGAATACACAAATCTTTCTCGATGCACGATTCAATATTTTTTTCTTCCCGTCAATTTATATTAATTCGTTAGATGTGACGAAACTGGTAATAGATAATTATTATAGACTTGTAAGTAGGTTGCCAAAATTAGTATGCATTACCCTAGTATAATGTACTAATAAATTAATGAAATTTTTACTGAATGCAGCCTTCAGATGTTGAGAAAACATTTTTTACGAAATTCATTGAATTATGTATCTGCGTTGTATGGTCTTCCGCATCCCAACAAGCACATGCATTGAATAACAAATAAGACTTTTCGGCTATTGAACTCAGATATTATGCATATTGTGTGATTGTATCTTTATCGTGAAATCTATAGCAAACATTTCAAACAATTGTGATTATTTCCGTAAATATTTGATGAAAAAAGTGCTTATCTCTTATATTATTTTGTTTCAATGAATAACTTATTTTACTAAATTCGAACTTATTATAAACAGAAATTGATAACTTAGTTATTCTACTGACTGTATTACTAAGTGTAAGGTATCTAAGGTAAAAATGATTCTAATTCTTAAATTAAAAATGAATGTGGGTTTGTTACCTTTTACTGGACGTTTTATTAAATTTATTTAATAAAAATAATAACATTGAAATAATCCATCGAGCAAATAAAGAAGGCATTAAAATGAATAGTTGAGACTTTTACGAATTTAATAAAACCCTTAACATTGATCGATTATTAGTAAATAATATTTTAAATAGAACAGGTGGTTGACTACTATTAAATTTATTTCCCGCGGGATTTTCACCCCCAAACACTAGTAATTAATTTTGCAATTAGCAGTGTTCATTTTTTGTGTCTTACCCCCTCCCCACGTCCAATTAAAGGAAAGAAACGTACGCTTCATTTTTAATTTAAGAATTAGAATCATTGTTATACTTAGAAATAAATAACCTTCCGATATAGTTAGTCTGAATATGCTTCTTATAGAGGGACTTAACGTGTCACGTTAGTGACAAAGGCAGTGGAATAACAAAGTTATCAAAATTAATAATTAAAATGACTTTCCTCAAAGTTACCGCCGAATCCATCGAAAATATTACTAACAGCTTCAACTATTTTTTACAACAAATATAATAGTTAAAAAACTTTTGTGTCTTACATATTCCATCATAAATAATCACTAAGTATGCATAGTTTATTTTTCATGTTTGTTTATTATGTCTTTCCACCAGGAATGAACAGTAAATAATAGTATATTAATTTATAAAAATGAAAAAACTTTTGGCTTTGTTATAATTTTTTCACGGTTAAAAATGAAAATTACTTTCCACAAAGAGCCGCCGAATTCATCGAATACTTGCAACGTCACTCCCACAATCGTGGCATATGCACTTGCTAGTTATACCGCAGGTTATCCACCTTCCCGTATACTCCTTGATATCGACCTTCCATCCTTTTGGCGGACGACTTTGTGCCCTTTCAGTGATTCGCGGTCTCCGCTCTAAACTCCAGCAAAACACGCTCGGTAAATAAAACCTGCTTTCGTGCGACATTACCAGTCCAATTTCGCCTCAGAGTTTTATTATTCTAAGTGTTTCAATATCTAGATTCCAAAAGAAAAAGAGACTTCCGAGACCGAAAATATATTATTAAGCTTGTTACATTCATTGAATTGCCCTTTACAACTTATGACAAGGGTGCTATGAAGAGTTGTTTCATTGTGAAGTTGCTTTTTTGATCTGTGAGAGCGCTTCATTTTATTAGTTTTTAATAATAAATGTTAATATTACAAAAATTGGCCTTCATATGATTAATACACGCTGAAGACGCAGGGGGTAGAGAGTCAAAGCAGACACACTGCACTTTCCCCTACAGTCGTTCCAGCAATCGGCTACGCTATGAGTCGGGATAAACTTTCCCGAACACAAATAAAACCCCGAGCTCAACGGATGTATTTACTTTATTGCAGTTAGTGCTTGGAACAATGTTTTACAGATTCATACATTTCAAAGATGATTACAGATTATAACTTCTGGATTACCCCGCCCCCTCAGTTTTCGACAAAACAACTCATCCTGCGTTTGGGGCGGTGTCATGTTGTTTTTTAAAAAATATTTTTTCGTTAAATAGATAGAAATACGACATTAAAAACGTTTTTATAAATTAAATTCACACAACTGAGCGTGGCTTAACATACTTAAAATCATCGGCCGGCGCGCGTTGAAACTGATGTGGTCGTGTGATCACGTGATAACTGTGCACATATAGTTGTTTACGAGCGGTGACTTAATTTAAGCATATAAAATATTAACTAGATCTTTTAAATAATTTTCCTCATTTTACGAATATTTCTGTACCCTCAGTTCGAAGTCCGTACCATCGACAACTTATTGTATGCCGAATGCTCTTGTTAAATTAAAGAGTTAAAAAGTGCTATACATTTGGTGAAGTTTATTGTGAATCATTTGTGAACTAACATTCTAATATATTTCGCTTGTAAAACATAATACACAAAGCAGAAGAAGCGCCGTTGACAATTCTGACTCGCATATTGAAACTGGCATGGGTCATTATATGTGTGAAAAAAAATGTTTTATTTTACTCATGAATGAATAGTTAATAAGATACAATTAATTTTGGTTTCAGGTTTCGAGATGGTGTCTACACAGAGAAGATGGCGATAGAACGGGTCATAGAAGAATTCATCTTCAGGTGTTTGCCGGGTAAGAATATATCTGTGATCAAACCAATTCTAGTACGGCGAGTTATCGGTGGAAAGGCTATTTTTTTTTAAAACAAAATATATTTTTAGTGCTGATTCCACAATTTTTAGAATGATCTGGAACGGTTTCGGTCACTATACAATATACAACAAATTGTTTTATTTTTATAAACGGAATAATTTATATTAATTTTAGTTATGATGATTATTCATTTTATTTTAAAGTGCACTCTGTGCCCTACGTATTAAGTGGCAACGCCTTTTTGTCATTTTTACCAATCTTACATTGTTTAAACTTTTGATGATTCCACGAGTAAGACGAAATCTTTTAGCATATCAAGTGCCAAGGCATATTTAGGTGAGCACTTCGTAAAATCACCGTTTAAATCAGTGCTCCGAAACATTTTTTTACCCACGGCACACCTAAGCATTCATAGATATTTCGCGGCACACTGCAAGCCAAAATATGTTAATTTAATAAACCAAACTTACAATTTATTAATTTGTTTTTATTTGATGAATTTGAAATAGTCGCTAATATATTTTTTAATAAAAGCCTGTTTAACTCTTTAATCTTTTCAAAGTGATGGGACATTTAGCACATACAATTTTTTTTTTTTTAATTACAAATTATCAAAAAAGCATTTGTAAGAGTTGTAACTAAAAAATGTAATTAAGCTACTTACAATTATTTAAGGTAAGTTGAGTGGATAAAAGTACTGCTCATTTTTTTTATTTGACGAAATCCAACATAATCTTTCTGTTTTCAATAATAGTCGCATGTTCACATTCTGTGCGAAACAATTGCGATTGATATTTTTTCAAAAAAAAAATATTGTGTATTTGGCTCTTGGTTTGACAATGTGTATTATTTTAATACATTCCATCATTGTTTGTTATAATTACACTAGGAAGTATTTCGCCATCAATGGTTCCCAATATAATTATGCAGAAATGTGTAATTTGTACGGTAGGATTTTTTGGTGTACTCACGAGACAAATCCCTTTTTATTGCCCATCAATGCCGTTGTATTGAGAATAATACTAACGGAGATCTTAGCAACCGACTGGTTCTATGTGTCACTACTCAATTTTTCTCATTTTTGAAGCATTGTGCCCCGGAACACCTACGATCGTCTCGCGGCGCACCAGTGTGCCGCTGCACACCGGTTGCGGAGCACTGGTTTAAATAGACTCATTTTTATATCAAATTGAAGATGGATTCCGAAAATATCGATACAACTTTTTTTACCGTGTCAAATCAAATCGATGTAAACCGAGTAGCATATAATTAGGGGTAAGTGTGTATTTATAATTATAATACATTGTTTATCTAACTAAGATTATCTAGTTTCAATAGAGATTTTCCATACCAAGACTAAATAATTGTCTATTCACATTTTTTTGTCCGTATTTAAAAAACTTAGTTTCTTCATTTCTTTCCCAAGTACTCCCGAGAGATTTTCAGCGGACTTAGTTTAATATATATCCTGTTTTATGACGCAAGCGAGGCATTTTTATAGCTGAACACCTACATTAACCGCCGTAAAGGTAGAATGCCCTGAAACTCACTTTTAACCAAATATCTACATAGGTACACTGTTGTTATCCTAAAACATAATGGAGCGTAATTCATTAAAAATAGGGCTTTTGCTTGTAAGTGGAATTTGCTTTTTTTTAAATCAATGTCTGCAAAGAAGCGCTTTAAAACGTTTGTTTGTCGTCACAGCAAATAACGATAGCGCCAGATATGCTAAAATTTCGTGAAACAATCCCAACAAGAGAAGTCAATTTAAACATCTTTTTGTCACTTTTAAGGTGTTAACTGTCAATGCTTGGTGAAAAGGCATTATATTTTAAAAATAAAACACAATTTGTTTTGTACTTTCGTATGACCACGACCGGTTTCGCTCATTGGGCATTATAAACTGATAAAATATAAATCATAACAAGGCTATTTTATATAAAATTGAATGTTGATAATTACAAGGTATATCAAACAATTGGTTGAAGAACTATGACCAGAATTTACAGGTAAACAAACAATTTTTTTATAAACGAAATCTTTTTTGTACCCATGTCCGCTACCAATGTGGAGCGTATTGACTCCTAACGGAGCTTCCCTTAATAGAAGCTGTGAAGCGAGTGTTAAGGTCGTTCCTTTCATAAAATCTAAAAAACGTTCAATAAAAGGAATTTGAATTTTTCAAAAAGTAAGATTTTTTCAAAAATTTCCTCTAATGGAGCAGGGAAACAGATGCTGCTTTAGCGAAAACTGCTTTTTATTCAGTCGTTCAACGTCTGTTTATTTAGAGAGGGTAGGGATAGAAGAATGGAACTAGGAAAATTTTCGGATAGGTGGGAGGAGATTTTGGGCATCCATGCGCCCGAACTAAAATTCATAAATCGATTGAAAAAACAAAGTATAAAACTGTCCGTACCTGGGATTCGAGCTTGTGAATACCGCAACCGAAGCCAACGACGTTGACCACTCGGCTGCTTGCCCGACACCTACATGAACACATTTGCGCTATTTATCAAGTAAATATATTTCAAAATAAATAGAATCTCTTATAAAAATAATATTAAAATAAGCATTTCTGTAAAACATAACACGCAAAATTTACAAATGTCTATTTTGGTTATAACATAAATAGTTCATTTGTTAACTAGCTGTTTGTTTTACAGTTTTAACTGTCGAATTTTCTCAGAAAATGTGAACTGTTTAACATATTTCATCTCACCTAGTCAGAATTGTGAACAGATGTTCCAATGAACATTTTCCATACCGCTTTTGGTTGTGAATAATTAGAATTTAAACTTGAAGTTTGTCGTAGAACAACATAACTTCCACCGCTTGCAAATCAATCGATAATTTTTATTATTCAGATGTATTCTTGTACTATGGTTATGTTTGCTACCTTCATATCTTTACCCAATTAAGTCGACGTGCATCCACTTTGCAAAATAATATGGTCGTCACCTTATAGTACAAAAGTGACTACATATTATCATACATTCCATTCCCTTAGACTTGAGTGTTTACAATCGATAATGAATCCAAGTATGAACAGTAAAATTTTGCTGGGCATTTGAATTGCCTTAATGTATACAGCATATTATTATTTTGCCAGATTATTTCTAGCACCTTAACTAAAATCATTGGTATTCTTCTCAATGTGTCCGTGTTTATCATGATTAACCCTTCCGTACTCATATAATTAAAAATTCATTAAAGTTTACGTCTTCTTTCTATAATTAATCATGATTTGAAAACCTCGTCAATTTTACCATTGAAAAAGACAAAATTACTGTACAGTATAGTAACAATTAGAATAGTAACGACCCGAGATTTGTCCGTCCCTAAACATTGAGCGTTACTTTGGCCTTTAAACCTTACTGATCAGTTCGAGTCCATTCGTGTGCTCGAATGCCTGAAGATGCCGAAAGGCGAAACCCGGGTCGTTAGTGACAAAATACATGGAAGTGTACAAAATCTCAATAATCCAAATTTAACATAAATATTTATTCATCTCATATACACCACTTATTCTTGACAAAAATAGAGTTTTGTTTGTACAATTAAATTCTGACCATAATTTCCATATAAACAGTAAATCACCAGCTAACTCTGAATAAAAAAATGAAGATTCGTTAAATGTAATTTTTATGATCCATTTTTATATGTGTTTCCATATTGTAATGTTCCTTCTGATAGTAAACTTATATCTATATACATAAAAATGAATGAATGTTCGTATGTTTGTTCGTTTGTTTGTCCCGTATGCACTCCTATACTATTCATCCGATTGCGATGAATCTTTGGTGAATTATTTCTCCGCGAAGATTTCTGAACAAAAAATCTAAAATTTAAAAAATTAAAAAAGGAATCTAATATGTACAAACAGCGACACTTCATTTTGTGTGTGACGTAACAAGTCGTGTTAATTGTTCAATTCCAATTGCCGGTTTTAAATGGAAAATTGAAAGGAGATGATCTACTGTTGCCACGCATTCTAATGTTTCCGACATATATGCCAGTCGAATTCAAACGTCTGCAGTTTCGGTGCGACTCGTATTTGCAAAGCGCAAGGACAATCGCTACAAGTGTATGGACTAAATTTGGCAAATCCATGCTTCTCACATGGACAGCTATATGTGGCCTGCTCACGCGTCGGAAAACCTTCTGATTTATTCGTGTGCGCACGAGACGGAAAAACAAAAAATATTGTGTATCCAAAAACACTTTGGCATTGCAACGTATGCCGGGTACTCACTAGCCTTTAAAATAAAGAAAAACTGTTTTTAAATAAGAAAAAGATATCATTACCACTTTATAAAACCTCATTTATCTGAAAACTTTAAACACCGGATTCACATACCACTATTCTAAGTGATACATTTATGTGTGTAGTCATAAATCACTTCATTCAGTTCACTGATTGGACCCGTAACAGTCATAAACGTCTTATTGACCAATCATCATTTCAAACTGTCATAGATTTAATTTCTTTTATTGGATCAAGTATATGTCAGTCATTATAATAGAAGAAGTTTTAAATCGGTGTATCAAGATGACCCACATATCCATCTGAGAATTAATTCAAAATATCCTTTAAATAATAAACGTGGTAGTGTTAAGTTTTAGATTTTAGAGCAGCAATTCTCAATTATGTTTTTTGTCACATACTGATACGTTATAAGCGGCCAGATAACTTTATCTTGAAAGTAATCGTTTGTAATCGGTGATATCTATATATATATATATATATATATATATATATATATATTCTTTGTTTTGTAAATTCTTCTTGTATCTGGTGTTATCTATCATTTAAAATATTGCATTCGTATGTCTCGAACCGCAACAAGCTGATAACGATACTTAATTTTGTTTCCAGAGTATAACATGCGTGTTGGAAAACGTCTACAGTAACTTAATAATTACTCGCTGCGTTTCAAGTGTCCCATATTTAAAATCAAAAACCTCTTTTTGCCACAAAAGAAACATTTTTCTTCCTATAGTTAATAGACTATTTGCGATAATGGTGCAATACATTGAGGTAATGCACATAAATCTGACCAAATTTGGTCTAACAGATAGTAGAACATTCGTGAGATACACCTTGAATTCTACCAACGTAAAATATATGGCACGCACTTAATGTGATATAAAAGATCGGATTCTAAACGTAATAAATGTTTTCTTGTGACTCAGATTGACCATTTCTGAATTGAATCATTTGACTGATGATGACCTTTATATTGGAAGCAGGGTCAACTTTTGTTCGTCGGCAGGTCATTGTCGAGATAGCTCCTGTCCTGAGGGGCGTCATCATTTATTTAGAAGTAGGCCGGTTCGGATTTAATTATTCAATAGCCGGGATAATTGAGTTACGTGTCTCTCATTGTTTTCGATGTCCTTCAAATGGAAACATTGCCGAAGGAAACCTGGTCGTTACTGCCAGACAGCGTAAATATACGGGTGTCAGATTCAGATATTTAATCTCGTCCGAAAATACAATTCGTATGATGTGTAAAGAAAACATTTGAACAAGGAATGCGAATGAATCAATATAAAGTTATCTCGAGCGTGGTACTGCTAAAGACATGTGTAGGTACTATCGGGTAAAAAATTGCCCTTCTGGTGACATTGCTTTGTAACTCATAAAAGACATTTAACATATCTGCTTTCGGACACTATCAGAGTCTCAAAGCGTATAAAGATTTTCCAGGCATTCCTTCTAAAAGCGTCCTTGACATCATTTTTTATTTACATTTTTTACTTACAAATTTAATATTACTTTATTCAATATTATGACAACACTGAGTTGAAAGTGTGTTCAGTTGATAATATGTACTCTCTGGCTGAGCCAAAGCCGTCTATGATAATATGTAATATAAGTTTGTAAAATAAATAATACCTTTCCATCAAGAATTTTAAGTTGATAATATTATAAAGTAGTTGGCAAATTTACAAAACGTTGGCACTTAATATCTGTTATTATTATGCTATACATAGTCGCTGTTCTTTATAAATTTATTATGTAAGTATTAATAGCAAAAATAAGAATCGTCACTTATCGATGAAACGCATTAGTAAAAAAACGCACAGTCGTTGGTAATGCAAGGGAAAGCTAAAGTTATAGTGCAAATGAACGCTTTACAAAGATTCACGTAAAATCTGTAAACGACAAAATCTCCCTCGCTAAGAAAGTATAATTATCTGAACAAAAAAATTAATCAGTTGATTTAGGACGTGGATTTCTTATAATACTGTTCTATTAATCATCCGGTCAATAAGGAAGGAGTCGGTATTGTTTTAAACGGCCATCAATTTTTATAAATGTAGATTGGTATAGGTTTTTGTTTAATTTAATTTAGTAATACAATATTATATCGATTGTGGAGAGGAAAAAGGACGTAACCCACACTAAAAAAATATTGTGTTTAACTCGCACAAAAAGAAGGCAAAAGGAATTATCCCTCCGTCTTTTCAAAATACATTTTTCGATATCACAATGTAAACAAATTAATACACGTTTTGTGTGTGGTCTACATACGGTCTTTCCACGGTCCATATGTATATAGTTTTTATCACTCAACAATGACATCGTTCCTAAATTATTATAAAACAGTAATTTTCACGACAATTAACAGTAAAGAATATATTATAATTCTTATAACTTTCAAAGCACAAATTTTACATTAAAAAAGTAACAATTATTTAGAAGAAAAAAAACTTCCTAGGAAAAATAAAACATTTTGTTTACTATACGTCTTCAAAATTTTACCTTAGGGTTCGTGTTCTTCGCCAATACGAGTCATTCGTTGCTACTTCAGAATTGTTAGTGATGCTTTACCTATCATTGACAATTTTTTCCATGGTAAAACACGCACCATCATCAAATCAAATGGAGGTTTAGTATGATTCGCAACGCTTCATCAGGCGGCGGACGTTGTTACTCTTCACCGGAAATTTAAATAGGTTTAATTCAATTGTCAGCGTGATTGGATGTATGGAAATAATTGGTATATGCTAGTATTCGATTGGGAATATTTCGAAAATCACTGTGGCCTTTGATCGGTGAAGAATATTAATTGGATATTCTTTTATATATATGAAAATGTCCGTACGGGGATTCGATTAATCACTAGATTACAGGGCCGGATAGATACTTAATCAATTCAAAATGATTGTCAAAAAAGACAAGTGTAACGCTTAGATAAGCGACAAAAGAAGTACATACTAAACAATTTAAATTTTGTATGGAAAAATCGATAAAAGACATCTTCACATGTGATTATTCTTTGTTTCCACAATGGTTTCGCTTCGTTGATAATTGTTAATTATAATATTAATAGAATCATAGTATTTTAAACATAATAAGGCGAGTGTTTCTAAAGTTAGCCGTCGCTAGTGGTCGGCCTTCTGAGCTAAAAACTTAAATAATAGTGGATACATTAAAAAAACAGATTTTTTATATTCGTGTAGGTAGTCTTTGCCACTTGACATAATGACCTATATGATGGAATACGCAATTAATAAAAAGCACATTTTTACTTTGCAAGTTTCTACAAATTCATGTTGTATGGGGATCGCTAACAAAATATACTTTATATTGTCATGCTTTGCATCATTATGTTTTTTATTGTTCTATCGACTCTCAGTAAATCCGTTCGCGATATTTATTAAGTTTCAAAATGATGGCCGAACACTGGGCAACGAAAAGCGGACCATTGGATTTTACAGGCCGACCACTGGGAAAATTGGCATTTTTTTGTAAACTTTTATTATTTTGTGCTTGGTATAATATTAAGTATTTTATTTTTAATTGGTTACATTACTTAATCCCTGATTAATAGAATAACAGCGAAAGAAATATGTATTTATCATTCATTGTCTCAAAATCCCGTTTGAAAGTACACCTGTCACTTGGCTGACCACTGGCGAAATGACCCTACACAATTTGTTTTGTACTAATGCCATATTTTTATAATAATTAAGACCAGTTTCTGGGATGAAATTATCATTAGTTGATAATACTCGCGATGACTGAAACCGATCCTGGATTAAAGTATGCATTTCCACCAGAACCTGACACTTTAAAAGTAGGATCAAAGTGGCGAATCTTATAGATTATGCGATGTCTATGCCGAATTATTTCTACCTGTGTAGTTAAAAGTATTTACGTGCTCAAACCAAAACTCAAAATTTCGATACCGTGGGCAAAATGGAAATGTGTTTTTTTATCGTGACCAAGAAACGTCTCAAATATATTTTATATTAAAAATATATCAAAGATATTTCTTCAATTTTAGTTCATAAAGTGTTATTTGCCGCCTTGAAAGTCGCTTTAAAATTGAAAGAATGAAAATTCTACTGCGGTGAAATACCGCTTCCATATTCTAAAACGCGATGACTTTTTAGTTCAAGGAATTTCTAAATATTAAATTTTCACTCCTATATTGCGTGATCCTGCCTATCTTCAAAGTCAATACAGTTGGAATAATATTAAATCCTGACCTACAGAATATAAAGTATTACAAGAACTGATTTTAATATCACCGTAAAGATATTAAATTAATCAAATTTTCATTCATCCAGTGGCGAAGACGCTGTACTAAGCCATGATAAGGGGTGTGTTTGTAGAGGAATAGAAATTTAAAATGCAATATAACATTTAATAATCGTGGTTATGCTCATTATATGGGATTTATTGAAAAGTTTATTAAATGCCGTTAGCTTTTAAAAATTTCCGGCATGTGGGCGCCACAGCTGGCTTGAAGAAAGCGCAATCTCGAAGTCCAATTTTCATGTACTTTCTGAAGAAACTGCGGCCGTATATCGGCGAACTTTGGCTTCAAAGTCATTAAGCGTTGCTGGTTTATCGACGTAGACTTGCGACTTCAAATACCCCCTCAGAAAGAAGTCCAAAGGTGTTAAATCACATGATCTCAGTGGTCATTCCGCGAAATTATGAGCTCATTGAAAGTTTCCTTTAGCAAATTGATTGTAGCGTGCGCTGTATGGTATGTCGCACCGTTTTGTTGAAATCAATGTAAATAATATATTTCAATTTTTCGAATTTTTTTACACTTCCATACGTTTTCTCACTTTAGTCAGTTCGAGTCCGTGCATGCACTTGAATGCCTGAAACCGAATGGCGAAACCTGAGTCGTTAGTGACAAAAAAATATGGAAGAGTGCAATATTTCATTGACTCGAATTGGATATCTTAAATAATTGTATCAAAAGGCTTTCTTGTTTTTGCCGTATTATTTTTATTGGTATGATAAATAATAAAATGATATTATTCTTTTCAAACACGTCTTTTAGGGTTCTAACAAATCGTCCACTAGCCATTATTTATTTGTTCTATTTTACCGAGTACTCTCGCTCGCCCGTTTTCCCCATTCACGAGTTCACCTGTCTTCGTTCCCTAACCGATTCTCGCTCAAGTTGCCATCAATCTTGCCACACGCAAAACACAGAATTCTCCAAGACACCACATCACATTCATAATATATTGTCTTCAACGCTTGTGGTTGTGTTTTAAAAGTTACATAAAACTTAAATCCACTGTTTACTATTTACTTATTATTGTGCCTACAAAAAGAACATCTGAAGAATTAAGCTGAGATAGTTTTTTTTATTCAACATGAATATATTATAGTACGATATATTTCGTCGATATAGAATTATTATAGGTGACGATATTTATTATTTTTCGTCAACTTTGTAAAATTAATTAAAATACATTGTAACCGTGTGCGGTACGTTTTAATATATTTCATATGTTCATATTGTATCAATTTTATGCTTTTTAAATTTGAAAATGTGTTATTTTTACTTTAAAATGCGAATCAACATCTGATTGCTGATATGTAACGCACATTTCTCAATTTTTTGTCATTCACCACCCTGTTTCCGACAAAATATTCGGGTATTTAAGGAATAGATATTTTTTTCATGTCCGCTCCCAACGTGGAGCATATGGTCTTCTAATGGAGGTATCTCAACAGAGTTTTTCTATGAGAACTGTTTGTTACTCAGTTGCTCAACCTCTTTTTCGAAGAGAGTATGAATAGAAGGATAGGGCTAGGACAGGATTAGTGGTTAACTAATCGCTCTCGCTACGCCCTGTGATAATGGAATGGATGGGTGGGGAGGGGGTTTTAGACAACACAAACACTCAGACTACGAACAGGAATCCATAAATCGATTAAAATGTCAATTTATGAAAACTGTCCGCACCAGGAATTGAACCCACGACGCTATCAACTGCGCCACGGAAGCTGACAGATTAGCGATGACTATTTTAGCTTTGCTTTGTAAATATTGTCGATCTCTTCTAAACAGTATATTATGTATAGCTAAGCTAAAATAAGTATAGTTCTGACGATGGCGTTAAGCCGAAATAGCTATCAATTACCTAATAAAATTTTGTAGAACTAAATGCTTTGATATTTTATCCCATTATTGGTTACATTGTTTTTGTATGCAAAACTCGCGCGCTCAAAGTCAATAAAAATAATTCACATGTGATTATAATAATACCAAATTTCAACATTTATATTGAAGCAAAATTATTTGGAAACTACCCGGTTTGGTTTGCAACGACTTTCATTTTCAAATAAATCATTGTCTATGATCGAAATAGTTATATAAATACTACCGATACGACTAGGTCAACATCCCTGGTGAGCATGCAGGTCCCGCACATCACAGGCTCCGTAGTCGCTCCGCGGACGACCTTGAGAATTGGGCGCCAATCAATAAAACGCTCTCCCGCCGCCACGCTAGGACCGCGGGGATAGGGGCGCAAGGACGTGAGCGGTGCGGCAGGCGGAGAGGGATGCTGGGATGAAAGCCTACTGACGACTGCGGGAAAAGCCGGCGGGGAACGGGGAACACCGGCGCGAGAGGGAAAGCCCGCATGCGATTCACGTGGTCGAGCAATACAGACATCATTACTTACCGGACACGATACAAGACGTATCATTTTGACCAATACAAACCCAGCATCATATGCTTTTCTAAATTCTACTCGTGTGTAACAAACGTATTTATGTATTTTTGAATTGAAAACATAAGTAATAATTACACCTGGCAAATTAAATATATTTCAAGCTATAAATTTATTTATTTTTCCGTATTTATGGCATTGCTATATTTATGCAGCTGTCATATCTCAATGCTATGTTCTTACGCATCTGATTGTGATGTTATTAAAAATATTAAAAAAGAAAAACACCTGCAGTCACCCTTGATTACGATTATCGGTAACGTGTTCTAGGAATCCGCATTACTCCATACAAATTTTCAGCTCGGTATTTTTTATGGTTGTGAAATACATCAAATTCTTTAATTACATATTTTCTCCATATTGTTGTTTCGTCACTATTCTCTCGTCGTAATCTTAGATAACGGTTAATAATTTATCAAACTTGCGTACTACATACGAATGGGTTTGTATTGTTCAGATAAATTTATTTTATAAAGTAAATCCTGTAATAGGATATTAATCAATCACCCTCACTTTAACTATTACAAGAAGCTCATGTAATTACACATAATCAGTAAAATTGCAATGCATTTATTTTAACGACTAATTAATAACACCACGTAAGGTCCTTTTCTAAAAACACAATTAGTACCTTAAATGATTTAATTTTGAATAAACCTTATAATTTGTGCGTGAGATGGCATAATTTAATGTCTATCTCTTTTTAAGAGTATAGTTCCGACGATGGCGTCAGCCGAAATATCTGTCAACTAAATAATAAAATTTTGTAAAACTAAATATTTTGTCAAATTTGGATTATTGAGATCAGTGGCGGCCGGTGACAGGAATATTAGGGAGTGCAAAAAAAGATTCACATATTTATGCAAGAAATCCATCCTCCACATATTGGATTTTGAAAGTACTATCAGACATATACGAAAATATAAGTCTTATATTGGCGATATCAACTGTTTCTCTTCACCAGGGTTTCCCAAACCTTTCCTGCGGATTAATTTCGACGGACCACCTTTTTTCTTTTTTTTGGATAGGTAATATCAATATGAATTTGAGTACGTCTAAATTTGTTGCAGCCCTAGCAGCATATATACAACCATTCCAGGTTGTCGCGGATGATAGTTTGGGAAACCTTGTCTGTCTTTAGTCGTGGTATTTCTCAAAATGAATTGATCCTTTTTAAATTTTAGAAGTAACACTCACTTTCGACGGAAGTCATCGATATTGTATAAATTATTTGTAATGGCTTAACGGTTTAGCTAAATACTACATGTATTTTTTATTCGTGAAGAGTTGAAGTATAGACAGGGCTCCAACAACATCGTAAAAATCTTCTCTGCTGTATAAGACAGTTAGTTCAATTTAAGTTTAAATTCCTCCATGAAATCGTATGTTAAGGTTACCGTATTAATGTCTGCGATTGGAATAATTCTGTATTAAGCCGGAAATTTTTCGCATAAGTATTTTTTGGGGAAAGTAATTTGTAGAATTCAATATTGAAGAATATAAAAAATATTAGAGGAAGGTGTATTACGAAACTGAACCAGATACACAGTTGAATATTATGGAATAGGTAAGGCCAGCCAGGTAGAAAACTCGAAACTATCCTATTTTAAATATTCAATAATATCTACTCGGTATTATACACGATCATAGTTATAATTTTATAAATTGTATTCATCACTCCAAAAGTTATAATGGTAGGTAAATATTATTCTTATTGAAGAGCGTATAGTTAAAGAATCATATTGAAATTAAATGAGCTTACTACGCCTGTTCCACTGCCCCTTTTTCATTATTACAAATGACTGTTACAGGCTTGTAAACGCACACGTCAAATCGCTTTCGGGTACGTTCGGGAATTTCCGCCAGGGAGATCAATGCTCAAAAACAGTCCATACAAAATGCACCCGGCGCGTAGTTCATACTGTTGCAACGTCACAAATATGTCAAAATACATAGAACATTTCAGACGTCTAAGGAGTGCAAAAGAATTTATGCTCCTACCGCGTCATCGACCGACTTTCATGCGTATTCTGAATCGACGCAGAATACGTTTGCTAGTCGTGTTTATTGATCATCGTTTCCTGCAATATTTTCCTATGGGAAACACGAGGAAATTTTAAAATTAGTGAATTGGTATAATTATTATATTTGAATATCGTTTATTAATGGAATATTTTGATGGGACTTATTGGAGTGCAGTGCACCCTTTGCTCCTTTACAAGAGCCGTCCCTGATTGAGATTTTGTACATTTCCATGTATGTTGTCACTAACGAGCCGGGTTTCGCCTTTCGGCATCTTCAGGCATTCGAACACACGAATGGACTCGAACTGACAGACAGTAAACAGTGTCTAACGTTTATATAGAAGATACAAATGCGAGAAATATTATTTACGAGGTAAAATATTATACGTCTGAGAGCCACACTGATACCTGAGTTAACATTTCGAGAATCGCCTTAATCCTTATTTTGTAAACAACACATTAACAGAGTGGCGAATTGCCGCTTTCCAACTTCTTTTAGAATTACCAGTGATTTTACAATTATAATAGCAATGTGGGCTTCGACGGGATGCAATTCGACGAAAGGGTAAATATATACAATCATTCCACATTTAGTGACATCTGTTAGGTGTTTCAACGTATAGGATATAATAACGGAGAATTAGGAAGGTTCAGCTGCTCATTCAGAATTGGCAAGGAATTTAACTGGGCTCTATTGATTTCCAAAATTTCTTGATAAAATAATTTATGATCCCCCATGTTGCTTGAAACCCGGGTCGTTAGTGACAAAATACATGGAAGTGTACAAAATCTCAATAATCCAAATTTGATATTGAAATTCCATCAAGCACCCTCAGTCGATGTCTTAAATTATAAATATTTTGTTGTTTTATTCTATTATAATAGAGTTCTACCAAGTGAATGCCAATTTAATCAATAAATCCTGTAAATTATAGAAAAAGAATCGTGTAATACGGGGGATGGTTTTGTTAGGGATCGTGTTATAAGGGCATTTCGCTTCTCCTATACAAAACCGTGTTATCTTATTTCACTCTTTGCAAGATATTCACGGATTGTCTATTTTTCATGTTAAAATTCGAGGTTTATGAAACTCAAAACTATTGTTTTTATAGACAAGGTAATCGCGAGTTATAAATTTAACAATATTTTATTTACAATCAAACAAACAAAAAATCAAGTAATCTAATTGTAGTATTATAATGACGGTTCTATATAGAATTTATTTGTATTGAGGTTACACTGACAGAATGCATCGAGTCATAAGAACAAATTCTGAGATAATCACATTCGAAGCATTACTATTTTTTCAGAGTACTCTCACTGCTAAGTTAAATTTTTTTTTTTTTTTTTCCATGTCCGCTCCCAATGTGGAGCATATGGTCTCCTAATGGAGGTATCTTGACAGATTTTTTCTACGAGAACTGCTTGTCACTCAGTTGCTCAACCTCTCTTTCTTTTTCGAAGAGAGTAGGGATAGAAGGATAAGGCTATGACAGGACTAGTGGTTAGCTAATCGCTCTCGTTACGCCCCATGAGGATGGGATTGGCGGGAGGGAGGACTCAGACTACGAACAGAAATCCATAAATCGATTGAAAGATCAATCTATGAAAACCGTCCGCACCGGGAATTGAACCCGAGACATCCGTAACCATAGCCAGCGACGAAACCAACTGCGCCACGGACGCCGACTATAGAAGTTAAATAGTTTGTGATTAAAAAAAATGTTTTGTACATTAGAAAGAATAATCTTTTTGACATACAAGTCATAAGATTTGGTTATAGTCATATGTATCATGCTTGAATAAAAAAAAATATTACATCTATTCCAAAGCTTTTATATTCTATGACTTAATGGATTGTGTGAATGTACCCTCGATATTTTAAATAGACTTACAGTTAAATTCACTTTTGTTTAGATCATATTCACTTTCATAAAAACAGTTTTCACTTAAAACAAATACATTCCACAAAAAAGAATTTCTTTCACTGATAATAAAGTGATCTATCATAATAAAAAAAAAATTTTAACATTGAAGAAATATACACTTACGAAAAAATATTTTCACACGGATAAAATAGTTTTCACTCAAACTTTGAAATCGATAGTTTTACGGAGCTGTAATGAAATTTCACTTATTCTTCTATCCTATATTAGGCCGCCTATGTTGTCTTTGCTCCACACATTAGAATACATGACACAAACCAAACCAGACCAACCCTAACATAACCTACTGCAACTTAACTCACTTTGTTAAAAGAATCCGTGGAAACTATCGAAATAAAAGTTCAAGTATACCAAGTGAATACTATCTAACACAAAGTGCAATTATTTATAACCCTTTTAAATATATATTTTGGACGGAGTTGTTAACAGGTCACTACTTGGTAAGTCAGTATTTAAAAAAAGTTAGATTCAATTAAGTTATGTTAGTCAGTGCCTTTTATTTTCACGCAAATACTTTCACGTGTGGTCAAATGAAGTGCTCTAACTTGTAAACGGTCCGAAATAATCTTCTCCGAGAATTGTAAACACGTCAGAAATAATATTTATGGTCATAAAAGAGAGCGAAATTTCGTTAACAACATAATGAAAAAGTCTCGTGGGTGCGAAGTGAGAGTATAAAAACATTTCTCGTTTTGAAATTCGTTTCTTTTCTCTATCCTATTCAGTCTCCTTCCTCCATACCTCAATGTAAACGGAATCTCTTCGAGGACACGCCATTTTTTTATGTACAAAGTATTACGTGCTTATCTATCACCCGAGTTTGCCGTTTACGAATGTTTTAAAAAATATGCTGCAACTAATCCTGTGAGTCAGTTTTTTTTTGGAAATATTTGCAGCACCAGTATCTATACAATTAAGCACTTTTAAGGTATTAACTGTCAATTCTCGATGGAAAGTTTAAAAATAAAACACGGTTTGTTTTATACTACTTTTTTATATCAGATCAGGAAAATTTGGAAGTGGTACAAAACCAAATTCTGTTTTATTTTTAAAATATAATTAAACAATTACGTAATATAAAATATTTTTAATAGACTTATTCAAATGTATTTTTCGGTAAAGTCTTTCCAGGTCACATCACTAATAATGTGTAAGTTTTATATACTTGTTGTGTTTTATGTTTGTATATAAACAACTACTGCTAGAAGTGCGCTCTGTTCCTAAATTCTAATGTCTTTTTATTCAAAATAAACACTTTCAAATCATATATATTCATATAAACATTTGATTTAAACAAAACCAAATGTGGTTAACCATATTCAATATGTATCCGCTATATACGATAAGTAATATATTAAAATATGGGACAATTGGCAATATTTTGTGTTGGCAAAGAGAATATGTTTTTACCGTACTGATAGCTTATTTTGAAGATAACTAGTATGTAATTTAAGACATCGACTGAGGGTGCTTGATGGAATTTCAATATCAAATTTGGATTATTGAGATTTTGTACACTTCCATGTATTTTGTCACTAACGACCCGGGTTTCGCCTTTCGGCATCTTCAGGCATTCGAGCACACGAATGGACTCGACTCAGTTCGAGTCCATTCGAATGCCTGAAGATGCCGAAAGGCGAAACCCGGGTCGTTAGTGACAAAATACATGGAAGTGTACAAAATCTCAATAATCCAAATTTGATAACTAGTATGTATTAATATAGAGCTTTAATTTATTTTTGTGCGTGTTAACATTGTCAATCAAATTTGGATACGGTCGAATTACAAGTCTTGCCACTGTGCCACCATTCGAATTTCATCGATTTAATTATATACACTGTTGTCATTCCATAATAATTGAAAGAAGGTGCGAACTCGAGAAAACCACTTTGGTATGTCCAATTATGTACCGAGTATGCGGGTAGGTACTAGCAGGGTACAGGTGGAATGTTAACTCAGGTATCAGTGTGGATCCTAGACGTATAATATTTTATCTCGTAAATAATATTTGTCGTATTTGTATCTTCTATAAAAACGTTAGACACTGTTTACTGTCTGTCAGTTCAAGTCCATTCGTGCGCTCGAATGCCTGAAGATGCCGAAAGGCGAAACCCGGGTCGTTAGTGACAAAATACATGGAAGTGTACAAAATCTCAATAATTCAAAAATTAGTAGTCATTGAAATTTATTCTTCCAATGTTTATTTGCAATACAATTTGACTAAACAAAAATCGTTCTTGTCATTGTACTTAACTATCAACTATTTTGTAATACAGTGCTATTTTTTACCTTAATAAAATGGACGTTCCAATTAAATGCTAATTAAATCAATAAAAAGAATTAATCGCATATTTAAACCTACACAACATACTATATAAGCTGAGCTATCTATGTGTAGATTTGTTCAATTATCTTTCATTACTTTATTATTATCAAATATAAAATAACTTAATTCTAATTTTATTTCCAAAATGAGGCAATTTTAAATAATATTAGATTTTTATTGAGGAATACACTTATATATTAATGCAGCTATTGTATTAAAAGACCTTTTTTGGCATTTATTTATTTTAAAGTGCATGAATGAAGTACTACAAATGTCGGCGTGAGCTATCGGTAGCATAGCGGTCTTTTAAAACAATGGTGCACAACTTTTTTTAAAGAAGGATCAGTTAATCCATTTTCCAATCTTTGACGGGCCGCAGAGGGTAAAAGTGTTGGAAAATAATGATATATTATACTAGACAAGATATGCATTTCATCCCTTTTAGTATTTACTTTTAATTTTGGGTCGCAAGAAATGCCATTTTTTGTCACATGTGGCCCACAGTTTGTGCATCACTGTTTTAAAAGAACAGTTATACTATAAATAAACACCCTTTTTAACTGAACTCTTAACATATTCGGATACTCGAGTATTGCAATGAGTATTATTCGGTAATCTCTACTCAGTTTCTAACTCGGATTGGTTTTGCGTTCGATTTATGATGTTGGGTTAGCAGTTAAGAAGGAAATAATGAATTTCCGTAAATTAAACCTCGACGCCTTTAGGGGATACAGATGGATACACGAAAAGGAAATGTCAGATATTGCGATATCTCGGCATACCTTCTATTTCGGTAACCACATCTAGGGTGAATATGTGATGCTGGTTATTTTTAGTCGTTCATTCTTTCTCGGTAGAGTTTCTGGTTTCGACTTGATTGAAACTAAAGCTGTAAGGTGAAGTTTTTTAAAATGTCGTATCGAATTCACTTAAAACTTTTACTATTTATTCATTAGGCAGCCCTACTCGGTAGTTATCATAAATATTTTATTATTATTTATTCTACATTATTCACAACTATGTCGGTTTTCAATGTAAGCGCCTAATAGACAATCTCTGCAGAAATTGTTTTGCGAACACTTGCAATCACAAATTCAATTTAGAATTGCGTTTTATAAAAGACATTAATTATTAGATTTTTTTTAAATTTGAATTGTTGAAATTTTGTACATTTCCGTGTATTTCGTCACTATCGACCCGGGTTTCGCCTTGTTTTCCCAATAAAGATTAACGGTCATTGTTGTCAGGTAGGTAGGTGTTGGTATTAATTTAGGTATCAGTGTGTTTCCTAGACTTAGTGATGATATTTTATCTTATTCTCGCTGTCTGTCAGTTCGAGTTCATTCGTGTACTCGAATGCCTGAAGATGTTGAAAAGCGAAACCCGGGTTGTTAGTGACGAAATACATGGAAATGTACAAAATCTCAACAATTCAAATTTGATATTGAAATGCCATCAAGCAATGTCAAATAGGAATGGCTAATTCTTTGAAGTAAAAACAAGTTCTCGTTTTGTCCAGTAAAAAGATGTTTTGATGAATATTTGTTGTTTATTGTATAGATACTTAAATACTCCAATAAATATCATATATTAAAAGAACTACAGCGAGAACTATAAAAGGATTTATCTTATTGTACTTCTTTCTTACGAGTAAGGTCGCCTTTTTGTTTAGGCATACTATTCAAGAAGCCGCCTTTCACCTGTGCAATGTTCATTTGGTATTCGTAAGGGTCGAATGCATAATTTGGGTTAGATTGAACCATATCTCGTCAGCGTAAGACTAAACTTACAAATTACCGTGAACGGCTGTTGTAAATTTCTTCTGCGGCTCAGACACTTATTGGGGCATTTTTATGTCATGCCGTGGCACAGGTTGCCCCATTTAAAAATATTTTTATACGTAGTTTATTTAGGAAGGAAGTACACATACCAATATCACAGTAAAATTATTTAACGCTCCTCGCCGATTAAAAAGGGAATTTCAAAAGTACACCTTTTTTATGTATTTTATGCAAGGACTTCTTGAAATAAAGGTAAATTTATATTTCAATGATCTTAATGCAGAAGTACTCGGATACACTAACGAAACGCTATGCACGCGGAAGAACTGATGGAGATGCCTGATTATGTCGTAATCGCAATATGCGATTATGTAAACACCCACTCCTCCACTCAATATAAAATAAAACATGCCCCTCCCCCGCATTGGTATAAATTGATTAATAAATTGTATATCGAAAGATACACATTTCTTCGCAATGTTTTTAGTCTTGTAGCATAGCAGTGAAAGCACTTTCAATTCGTCTCTAGCAGTGGTTCCCAAACTTATTATGCCCACGGACCCCTTCCTAAAGAAAAAAATCTGACCATGAACACCCAAGTAAAATAACTATAAATATAGTTTTGATGTCTTTAATGGTAAATGGCGATTTAAAAATAAAATGTAAATAAAACATTTTGATATTTAAAGCATAATGTTAGTGACAAAATACATGGAAGTGTACAAAATCTCAATAATCCAAACTTAAATTAAATTATAAAGCATAATGTAGTTTATAACTGCACCAAATGCACCACGTTCTACTAAATAGGAAGACGGGAAAGCAATCAACAGCCTCTGTACAGTGACACATAATGCAAGATATAATATCTGTGTAGAATTTGTGGTATCCTTATTCAAACATTGGTTTCCGCTCCTCATTTGTGTATAAAACAAAAAATTGCCCCTGTATTATTATAGATTCATCCGAGTTTGTCGGTCTGCTTGCAATAGAGTCCAACATACGACAAATCGTTATCAATGTATTTATTGCTAGTTATTTCAATTTTCATACTAATGGAAATGTGTCACAAATATTTTTAATATATTAAGCCTTTCGCGGACCCCCTGGCGTCGTCCACGCACCCCCAATTAATGTATTTTTATTTCTTAAATTAACTAATTAAATTACGTTTAAGTCAAATTGACGAACAATGTCACTTTTCTCCCATCCGTTCTGTATAGCTTGCATGTAATAAAATCGAACAATATGTAATTATTTCCATAAAGCAAACGCAATACATCTAAATGTTATAACTCTCCATAGTTAAGATATTGAATAACTCAAATTTATTTTATTATTGTTCGAATCACGTAATTTGCCTGAGGGTAAGGTTTTTGCATAAGCCTTCGAAGCTTGCATATTCATGGTATAATTTGGCTTCCCTTTACAATTTTATCAAGAAATGTTGATACGAACTTCAATAATTATAATAATTGTTCAGAAAAGGTGAACGCTGAATTAAATAAAGATACTGTGCTATACTAGATGTAACGGCTAATTTGTTGGATTTGTTTGTTACATTCGATTCAAATTTGTTTTTGTGTCCCAAGAGTGACACATGTTTAGTTAGTTCCATTGAAAATAATATTCAGAATAGCTAGTATGTAATTGTGTAAAACCGTATGTTTAAATCAAATTGTTTTAGCGAATAGTTTATTTATATATAAAATTTATTTATATATAAAAGACGACGCGGCAGTTACTTTGTTTTGGAAACTTTTATTTGACTTGTGTAATTACAGATTTTTTAACATTTTGGAATAAAGTCAACCTTGCGGTCGACGGCTAATGAGAAATTATTGTCGCCTGTTTCAGAGTGTGAGTAGTCCGGCTTCTATGACGTTCGATAACGTTCTGTCTATCGTCCGTCTCGGTGTATGGTATGATGCGTTCTGTTGGTGTCTGCTTTTCCAGTGCTGGTAGCTCGTCGGTGTTGCCAATTGTATTTATTCTTTCCCCACATTCGTGATATTATTGAAAATATTAATCCAAAACTAATTTTGCCATTTCAATGATTGTTTTACTAGTTGTGACTCAACCAGTGAAGTAACGGAAGTTATCAATAATACATTTTAAATGTGTAGCTGTCATTTCTTGGTGGAAAGTAGTATATAAAAAAATTAGAAACACTATTTTTTTATTTTCTTTATTAAAAACGTGGAACTAGAAAAAGTATATCAATAGTATTTTAATATTAATAAATTATTTATGCATCTTTATCGCGGTAAATCATAGCTCACTTTCCCATGAAAGAGGTGTAATTTCCACATTTTCTTGCACGCAATACTACTTCCCTCTTTCAAACAATTCCGAGTTAAGTTATTCAAAATATAACAAATACAAACAATAAAACGGGCCGTGTTACTCAATCAATACTTTATATGACCTTAATTTCACATGGGCACTTTACGCGGTTAGTGATTACTAAAACATACGCACTGTGCCCTTAATCGAGTTTTAAAAATCGAATCGTAACATCACATAAACAATCATTTATCGATTTAAAGTAATAGTCTATCCTAAGAGAAGTTAAATTTAATTCTATATGGATCCTATATATTGCTAGAATTGGGAACTAATATAATATGGTTTGGGAAAAATCGTCAATTATTTTTTGGGAGTTCATTTCAATGTAAAATTAAGAACGATATCTTTGTCATTCCACTTGTTAAACTGAGTGTGATGGATTTTTGTTTCTTTGCAAAGCATCCTCGGTCAAATATAACGTTTTATTTGTAGCACTTAGTAACACAGTAAGTGGAATAATAAGTTTACAAATTAAAATTTATTTTTTGTTACGTATGTATGTAAATTCATTTAATTTCACATCTTTATAAGCGATCAATTTTCTTGTACCATGTTCGCTCCCAGCGTGGAGCATATGGCCTCGTAATGGAGGTATCTCAACAGAAGATTTCTATGAGAACTGCTTGTTACTCAGTTGCTCAACCTCTCATTTTTTTCAAAAAGAGTTGGGATATAAGGATATGGCTAGGACAGGACTAGTGGTTAGCTAATCGCTCTCGCTAGGCCTCTTTTATAGTATCGGATGGGTGGGAGGAAGTTTTAGACATCACAAACAGAAATCCATAAATCAATTGAAAGATCAATTTATGAAACTGTTCGCATCGGGACTTGAGCCCGAGACATCCGTAACGGGAGCCAACGCCGTTACCAACTGTGCTACGCCGACAAATACTCGATGTTTAGCAATCGTTCAAATTGTCTTAATATTGGGTAAGGATACAATTAGGATAAGGAAAGAACTAGTGGCTTAGCTCAGTGTTCCCCAACATTTTTTACCTGCGGATCGGTAAAAAAAAGGGGAAAAAATCGCATATTCGAAACATAAATGGTTTTTTGTAATATTTGTAAATCTTATATTGTGACAGATGGACATAACTATAACTAACAATTTTACATATGAAATTCTTGGAAATATATTTAGGTAGGGTTTTGCATCTGAGTTCCACTATCCAAATATTTCCGTTATCCCTGAGTGTACCAAAGAAGATTTATGACTGTCGATTCTGAGAAAACCAGCGACCATCGTGTCGCATCATCTTATCAATTATTATTATTAAACAATAACTAAAAATACAAGTAAACGTGCAGGCGAAAAATCCTATACTTAATATCATTGCATGGCGAATTTCTTTAAATTTGGCATACTGTTCGCGGCCCAGCGGAAAGTCTCTGCGAACCGGAGCTGGGCCGCGGACCACCGGTTGGGGAACACTGGTTTATAATTTTACTAAAAATATAATATGTTTTTCATTTGATAAATATACATGATGATGATTTATATGCGTGGGCAGAGTATTTGATATAAGAGACAAATTATTTGATTTTCATATTGGAAAAAATAATGCGCCTCGGTACACCTAGAATCAAATCACAGAACACTAGTGTGTCGCAGCACAGCGGTTGCGTAGTGCTGGGATACAGGGTGGGTGGGATGAATGATAACATTCATGCCTTCTTTTTAAAAATTCATATTATATCGTTTTAACTTTTGTAGCACTGAAGCAGAGGCAAATGGGGTCTGCGGCTTTCTAGCTCCTGGAGTTTTGCATTTTGACTTAATTCAAAATTTCACCATATTTTCACACATTTTTAATTATATATAAGTGAAGATTTTCGAATGCGGCCTTATTTGATTGCGGCGTTCTGATATGAAAAGTTCTCCACCTCTTCACTTAAGTTTCCATTGTGGGATTCGAATCATAGACCGCGTTGTCTAGTAGGATGAAAGCCCGAGAGCGTTTACAACTCGGCTGCGAGACCATTTCAATATATTGATCAATAATTTTGTTGTCATTTAAAACATTTTGTCATTAAAAAAGCACTTTTTTAATGACAAAATGTCAGCTTTTGTCTTTTATGAAAAAGAATGAGGGAAATTTGTCTATCCTCCGTATAACGCCGGATAGACAAACATGGTTACTCTTGAACTTATTAACGCTGCAAAAATATTTTACATTGCCCGTTTGGAGCTGCGCGGTGCATCCAAGTGTGCCAAGGTCGCTTGGATTTTCTCCCACTTATGTCGTCCCCGGTTTCCCAGTCCTGTGTAGGGATTGAAATACCGGATGAATAATTCAATACCGGTATTATAAAAATGTTAAAAATAATCCGAAGAAAAATAAAAACCAATTTGTATGGCAATACCGAATGAATAAATCAGTACCGGTCTTTAGATATTTCCCTTCAAATATCGGTATAAAAATCATCTACATCAGTGTTTCCTAAACTTTTTACACCAACGGGCTCGTAATAATTTCATGAACCTGTCCGCGGACCATCGGCCGAGAAATACTGATAAATCTATATCGTAAGCATAGAGAGTTAATTTGAAATAAAATATGACCATCCAATTTCTAGTTATCAATGTTGGAATCTGTCGAACATAAAATTAGGATAAATAAATATAAAATTAAGATTGATAACTTAATTATTCTACTGGCTGTGTTACTAAATGAATGATGCTTCTTTAGGAAGCACCTTCAGACTAACTCTGTCGCAAGATTACTTATTTCTATGGTAAACAATGATTCTAATTTAAGATAATTTAAGACATCGACTGAGGGTGCTTGATGGAATTTCGATATCAAATTTGGATTATTGAGATTTTGTACACTTCCATGTATTTTTTCACTAACGACCCGGGTTTCGCCTTTCGGCATCTTCAGGCATTCGAGCACACGGATGGACTCGAACTGAGTTCGAGTCCATCCGTGTGCTCGAATGCCTGAAGATGCCGAAAGGCGAAACCCGGGTCGTTAGTGACAAAATACATGGAAGTGTACAAAATCTCAATAATCCAAAAAAAAATGATTCTAATCCTCAAATTAAAAATGAATGGTAAGGTGGATTTGTTTCCTTCTACTGACCACCGGAAGGGGGTAAGAGACAAACGATAGTAGTTCTAAGCACCATAGTACTACTAATTACAAAATTAATCACTAGTGTTTGGAGGTGTAAACCCCCCGGGTGATAAATTTGATAGTGGTCAGCCACCTGTCCTATTAAAAATTTTATTTTCTAAAAATCGATTACTGAATTATATTCATTTTAATAACTTTTTATTTACACAAAGTTAGTGCAGAATCCATCGAATATATTGATACATCCTTCCTATATATCCGCCTTCTTGCAAATAATGCCAGCTCCAAAAAAGCCCCTATCTCATTCAACACTTGTTAGACGAACAGTTTTTGCTTCTTTTTCAATTCCAAAATATCGCTATTATATCTTTTTAAAACCGGTTTTTCGGTTTTGAAAAGACAAAGCTGAAATTCCGGGATACCGGGTTTGGTATTGAAATCCCTAGTCATGTGATGCTGTGACCTTTTTCTATCGCCAGACCATCTTTCAAGGCTGAATGGGGTTGCTTTTTTTTGCTGATCAAAGAAAAACTTTCAAAGATATTCTCTGTGTACTCTCACGCTCTTCGATACTTTGTACTCAGGTGTTCGGCAGAGTGGTTTTACACGTTGGTTTGCTAATGACGTCATTATCTGGAATTGATATAACTTAAATATATTCTTATGTAACTTTTTTTGTGTCAGCGAATATAAATTCATCCTTATCGTGGTAGACCGCAAGATAAGTATCGACGGTATCAAGTATTTAAAATGTAATAATTATTATTGACATTCAATAAGCAAAATGTTTTTAAAAAATTGAATTGTTAAAATTCTGTACAATGTATTTCGCAACTAATACGGGTTTCTAAAATGTTTTTAGTTATATCCAAATATATTTTATATTTAAAATATACTGAAATTGAAAAACCTTGCACGTGTATATTTATATATTACAAGTATGAAAAATATATTTGTCATTCCATACATTTTGTAATTATTGAAGTAATTGAGAAAAGTCCAAATAAATGTACAGTAGACTCCCAGATAACACAGTAGATATAGGGCGAGCTCTCTGGAAGTAGGCTATCGGGGTTACTATACTCATACAAAATCAGAGGATAATACGCATGCGACGTAGGAGTATTTTAACGTGTAATCAAGGAGCAGTCGCAAATTTTGATGACAAACGAGTGGTTGGCAATCGTGTTATCGGGGGTCTACTGTACTTAAAATTTAATGTAAATGAAAATAATAAAAAAAAAATGTTTCAGTCGAAATACAGGTAAATGTAAACCTGCAGAAGGTTTTTATTTTTCAAATATTAAAGTAGCATTTGAAAAGGACATATTAAAATGAAATAAAACAAATAAATGGTACTGCAAAATACGCGTCAAAGCGATATACATATCCTTAAAAAAATCGATTTAATGTCAACTGAAATCATGAAAACATTCAGTATTTTTCTTTCTTTCCGCAAGAATTCTTTACATAGTATGATTTTTAACTTTCAATCATCTCTTCTATTTTTTTAGTGTTTGCCATTTGCTGTTTAGTTTGATGTTATAAGTAGAAACGAGTAGCCTGAACGAAGTCTGTTATTTATTTGAGCTTTGCCATTTTCTTCGCATGACATAATGTCTACCCTACTCACAAGCGTCACAGACATACAGTCTCAAAGGAGAAGTGGAGACATAAAATTTGATACGATAATGTCATCATTATTTGTATCGAAAACGTGACTGGACAAAGAAAATGATGCTGTCACGTCTTATGCAGACAACGGCTATTAATTTTCTGCCATTGTGCTAGTATCTTATCTACGGCAAAAAGGTAGTCTAAAATACTTGCTTTTCATGTGATTGTAAATATGTAACAGGAAAGCGTTTGGCAATTTAAAAAGAAAATACCGTACTTTAAGGGAGGAGATTAATATACAAAAGTATGCAGAGAAAAGGAGTGTAATGCAAGCACTATCGGTTCCGATATGAAAGTATATATTCAAATGAACTCCAAACGACCCTTACCGAGATATGTATAATAATAATGATTCGTTTTTTAAGCAATGAATTTAAAAAAATAACCATAAGACACTTATTTCAACTTTTTATTTAGTATGTTTCTTATTTAAATTTATTATTCTTTTGATAATATTATGAACAAAAGTGTACAATTTTTACATTCAAGAATTTTGCCTTTCTACCAAGAATTTACACATTAGTGGGAACGCCCGTCATAAATGACGGTATTGAAATACTGAATGTCTTAAGTAGCTGTTCTTTAGTTTCTATACTGACGGACTGATTGTCGTTTGTTTGCCTCGGTTTTTATGTCACGTCGGAACTGTGTGTATTGTTTATATACGCCGCGGACGCTTAGCTCATGAGAAAATTTCGTACCTACATGTGATATGTGATAATAATAAAACGTCTACGTCTACTTCTACAGACCGGTCTAGGCTATTATATATAAGATTACAAGTGAAAAATGTGCACCTTCAATGGATTCGGCGTATTTTTTTTTATTTGAAGTAAAAACTGATAACTTCGTTATTCCGCTGTAATTTAGTCTGACGATGCTTACCAGAGAAGCGAAATCGCGTGGTACACCTAGATATACATCCTGTGGAATAACATAGTTATCAAGATGTATGTCAGTGTACATACTGATTTAGTTTAGTAATCATGGTTTGAATGAAACATGCAAAAATGAGGAAAAAAATTTAATGTGTTTACATGTCAGAATAGATAAATCACAGTATTTTAGCATTGTGCTTATGCGAAATAAATATATTTCTATTATACATACTGAGTTTTTTTATGATATCGGAAATTGAAACTCACTTCTAAAATAGTTCAGCTAAGGCAACAACGACAATCGCGTATAACTTCATGGCGTGGCAATATATAGGTACCAACGTAAAACTTTAAAAAATACATGTAAAGTTTATTTTTTAATAAATAAAACACAATTCATTTGTATTACTTCCACATATTTATAATGATCAGAACCGGTTTCGCTCATCACGAGCATTATCAACTGATAAAAATACAAACATTACAGGATTGTATTTTTATCAGTTGATAATGCTCGTGATGAGTGAAAGCGGTCCTGATCATTATAAATATGTGGAAGTAGTACAAATGAATTGTGTTTTATTTTTTAAAATATAATGTCTTTCCACCAAGAATTGACAGTTAACACCTTAAAAGTGACTAAAGTTTATTATTGTGTGGAATGTCAAATTCACTTTTTATTGGCCTCAACAAAATGACTATGGAAACCAAACAGTTGAAAATAAAACGACGTTTATTGCTTTTAGCCTTATCATTAATTAGCATAACTATGAATTTGTGTTTTCACTTAGAAGCATTAAAACCATTACCGAATACTTTTCGCGTTCTGTCTGGTTTCAGTTTTCCCTTAATTCACTTTGAATCAGATTGATGGGATAAATAGTTGGTCGTCTAGTAAAATCGTTTTCCTATCAAACTAGATGTTCTGCAACTAGGAGCTATGTAGGGAATATGTAGTCTTAACTATAATGCTTTCTTTATTGCTAAGTTATCGTTTATAATCTATTTTTTTGAATGATTCATAATCATGAAGTTTTACTTTAGCAGCGGCAAATTACGATACAAAATATTATATATCCATATTATGAAATGAAGCATTGACGTAACTAAATAATCATTTTATGTAGCCTTCTATGCAAACGTAACGTGATATTTAGGTGTCGCGGAATGTTGTTTTTAGGAGCTTTCGAGGGGCTTCGTACGGATATGACGTATTCGTTTATCTGATTACAACGCGACAAATATCATACTAACAAGCTTATTTTATTTAAATGCTAATCAAAACTTTTGATATTTAAATATTTTGTAAGTTCACGTTTACGTTTATATAATGTTATTATTAGAAAATTTTCAGTGAAAAAACCCTGAAGCTGTCTTACACGAAGGTATTCTATCGCTGGCTTTACCCGTAGTTGAAACTGTAAAACAATTAAATCTAGTTCATTTAAAATAGTTTTATCTGTTCTGTTTGATTTTTAATACTATGCTCAGTTGAAGAGTAGTTTATCTATAAAATGTGGCAAACCACAATTATTTCTGTTGAAAATGTCGATGATTATTATTTTTTATCGCCATTCGTCTAAATAGAAAAAACTTTGAATTCAATGATGTTGATAATTTTGCACAATATATTAAACTTACAGTTTTTTTTTCAATAGTTAATAGCAATGACTCTTAGTTGGATCTGTTTTTTAAAGTATTGTGATTGAACTCTCTTTATATTGTAAGCTTAAAGCGGATAGAGTACTCATTTTTCTTTGACGAGAGTAGAGATAGATGGATGAGGTTAGGGCAGGACTGGCGATTAGCTAGAAGCTAGACACTCGTTACGCCCCGTTGTTAGAATCGGATGGGTAGGAAGGAATTTTAGCCATGACATACATCCATGCCTACGAACAGAAATCCATAAATCGATTTAAAAAAATCAATTTATGGAACTTTCCGTACTGGGATTCTATTCCGTGAGATCCGCAACCGAAGCCAACGACGTTGAGCACTACATTTAAATATCAATCGAGAAGAAGCGGAAACAGTTGCTTTAGAACAGTTATCGCCAAATGGTCGCTCGCGAGCTACTGGTAGCTCGCGGTGATATTATTGGTAGCTCACGTAAGCTATTTTATCATCTATCGTCGAAAAATTTCAAGAAGACGGCCCTTCATCAAAAATGGAATGGATAGAATTTCAATGAGATTTGTCGCTTAAGAGTGCTTCTTCGACTGTAGAATATGTATGGCCTTTCGTCCCAACAGTAAAGTATTCAATTTTAGTTCGAACTACGCTCAAAATGAAGGCATTGTTTTGTTCTATCTAGTTATGTGAATCATCGTTTTCCAATATGAACGTGGTTAAATGTAAATATAGAAACAGACTCACAGATACGCATTTTGATTATTGCATTCGGATGGGAGTGACAAGTTCCTCACCGAGAATTGAAAAAAATGTGGAGGAAAGTGAATGCCATTCTTTTCATTTATTATTTTTACTTTTATTCACACTTATTTCAAGATATTATTATTTTGTTTATAAATAAATAATACATGTACGCATTTTATGTTTTATTGGAAGCCCGATGTCCTAATTTATTTTAGGTAATATAATAATATTATGTTTGGTACGTTAAATGACGATGATGAAAAATTATAAAGAAGGAATATGTATAAGTAGCTCACCAGACAATTTAAATTTCTGGAAGTAGCTCACATCCTTATTTAGTTTGGAGACCACTGCTTAAGAAAATAATAAGAATATCATAGATTTTTCCACATTTTTTTTGGGCCCTTTCTCGTCACTTTCCATCAGCTTCTTATTTTTTACGCGGTTCGAGGAACGGTATCTACCGCGTAAGTCGTGGAATAGGTGTAAATTCTTACTGTTGTGAATCAAAATTCAGGAAAACCAGTGTTATTTTTCGCGGGAGTGTTTATTATTTTTATATTTATTTTCGCTGGTTTATTCATACATTATGCTCTCGTTATCGGTAGATTGCAATGGCGCGGCGGATTTTCATGCATGCTATTCTATTAAAATGAAAATATTATGAAGATAGATTGTGTTTATAAAATAAACGGTAAAAAATAACGAACTTCCGAGAAATCGTGTCAGCTCCAGAATTGTGATGAAAATATTAAGTCGACCCATTTAAAAAGAAAAATCTTGTATAGATGGCGTTTCGTGCGAGTATATTATGACATAAATAAATTGTGGGCCTCTATGGCGTTGTGGTAAACTCGTTTCTTAGTGGCAAAAGGTTTAAATGAAATGGTGAATTTTAGATTTAGCAACTGGGTGATTTCTTTATTTTTTTGCTTGATTTTTTTAATATATTAGCGTAATAGTTGAATTAGAAATATTTTTCATTATTTTACTGATCTGAAAAGTGTGTTTATTGAACGTGATCATCCCTATTGCTCAAAAAAAGAGGGGTTGAGCAATAGAGAAATTCCGGTAAAAATCTTCTGAAAAGTCCATATATTCCGCATCGGGAGCGGACATGATTAAATAAATGTTTTTAAAGCATCCTTATAAAAGGAACATGCGTAACAAGGCATGCCATAGTCCAGGGGTGACGAACCTGCGGTCTTTCATTGTTTTTCTTCATTTACAAAATAATGTAGATATATTTTTATGTATGTTTTTTAATTGCGGCCTTATTTGTTTTTAAGATAAATGAATGTGGCCTTCCGACAGGAAAAGGTTCGTCGCTCCTGCCGTAGGCCGTAGACAATTACTACCATAGGATTCCGCGTTTTCAATCCCGGCATTTTATGAACAAAAAGGCAATGCTTGTATTGTAATCAATCCCTCACTGCCAATAACATTTCTCGAGTTTCTGAAACTAACTTTGGTAGAGTTTCAATGCTTATTAATTAGCATAAATTCAGGTATCCATTGTATATCTGTCACGCCCATATGGGGTAAAGTATTGTTTGTCTTCTATATTTACACACCGTTTGCACCTTAGCCCTATGCTAATCAATCAACGTCCGTCTCGGATATTTACTTAACCCACGTACTGATCAACTCGCCCAATGTTATTCAATGAAAACAACTTCATTCCCTATCCTTTTCGTACTGTTTCTACATATACGCACACCCCATGTATACAATTTATACATACACTTCGTAGATTGGTTTCCCAAAAACATCATGTAATTCAAAACAGTTGATCAATTGAGACTACCGCATGTATCTGCAGAGGATCATAAAACTACAATCTTTATTTATTTATCTATTCTGTAAAATAAATGTTAAAAAAGTTAATTTATTAAATTTATTAAAGTTGATATTGAAATTCCATCAAGCCCCCTCATTCGACATCTTAAATCAGTTCATTTACTAATTTAATATAAACCCCTCAATAAATAATACATTTAAATTGACGTAAGATGTCAAAAATTCTGTGCAAGCCTATTTTTCTTCTGTACTAGAATTGGTTTCTTCGGCGTAAAATAAATTGACCACTTTTTGGAAGGGAAACATCATTTTACAATGATTTTTCTTTTTAAAAATTCTAACCCCCCCACTTGATGTAAGCCACTATTTTGTCGACACTCTACATATAATCCCGTATCTGCAAACATGTGAATTTACAAGAGTGTATTTCAAAGATTCATAACGCAACTCACCACATTTTTTTTTCGATGAAAACAGTTTTTATTCTCTTCTGAGCGATTTTATTTTTTGCATCAATTGGCCAAAACACCGTCGATATGAATTTCTAATTTATTATATAACGACGAATTTATTTTAAAGCCCGTGTGACACGGAAACGTTTTATCGAGTTTAAAACCACGTATGTGTGAATTTGTAAAACCTAAACTATGTAAATTTAGGGAGAGGATTAGTTAAATTAAACATTTTTTTAGTAATTTCGTGTTATTATTTCAACCTTAAAAGGGTGAACTAAAGTTTTGTTGTATTAGAATTATTATATTATTACACATAGGCGACTTTTCAATTTGGGCTTAGACTTTTCGCTGACCCTACTTGTGATAGGATAAAAACCAGCAGAGCAAATGATAATATTATTCGAAGGAAGCAATTATAAAGCTGGGTAAGGGAAAGGGTTTTAGGATTGATATTTGCCTAAAAAGAAAAATCTAACATAGGTACAACCCAAGTGAAATCGCGATGAAAACTGCCAACATTGCATGTATATAATACATTTTGAAACACCATATAAAAAAATACACACAACTTATAAGAGTCAGCCTTTAAGTAGGTAATTTTACCCTACTGGACGTAATATAACGTGTTTGCACGCCTTATTGTTTCTCGCTTTCGCAAAAGCTCTTTTTAATTTCGAAATCAATGACGTTTAACGATTGTATTAAAATTGATTTTTATGAATACTTTAAGACATCGACTGAGGGTGCTTGATGGAATTTCAATATCAAATTTGTAGACTTATAATATTTTGTCGTATTTTTATCTTATATATAAACGTTAGACACTATTTACTGTCTGTCAGTTCGAGTTCATTCATGTGCTTGAATGCCTGAAGATGCCGAATGGCGAAACCCAGGTGGTTAGTGACAAACTACATGGAAATGCACAAAATCTCAATAATTCAAATTTTATGAATACAGTGATAGTACTAAATATACAAAATTGTCTGCTGCTATTTGTCAAGATTAGAATATTTGGTGATCTTTTAAGTCCTGAAATGATGATTGTCTCATCCAACTTCTAAAATATTGATATTCGAATGCATGAAGATGCCGAAAGGCGAAACCCTGGTCGTTAGTGACAAAATACATGGAAGTGTACAAAATCTCAATAACTCAAATTCTGAAATATTGTCAGTCAATTTTCTGATTATTTCTATGAAGAACGCATTTCTCGATTTTAGCATCCACTTTTCACACGTTTATATATAATATAGCTATATTCTATAGTGGTTTATAATGGAAGTTAACAGCTGTACGTTCGTAGATGATAAGTTAAAATTAATTATTCATTGTCATCAATAAAAACATATATCGTCTTTGTTTCAGGTGGGCGTGGAAATGGCAGCCGTTGTGACGGCAGGAAGCGCAGGAGCCGCTCTCTCTTTGGATGTCACTGACTCGGATAAAAATGGTACATTAATTGTATTAAAATTATTCACATACTAATTTAAATGAAAGTTTCATGGTATAGAATCTTTATTATCGATTATCCTTGACTGTATAAAATGTTACTTGTAAATTCTGTGTCAGCTTTTTTGTGTGAAAATTACAATTCAGCGAAATTATGCAAAGACAAGTGGTTGAAGAAGTTATGTTACGTTACAAAATTATGAAGTTTTGAGTAAATTAAGGTCAATGTCTTCATATTGTATTTTTTCAGTTGAGAGCAATTTAACTGGTGATCTTTTTAAGTGGTATCTAAGGATCTTACAATTTTACAAACTGTGAGCTAATTCGTTAAACACTTCAAATTTATGCCATTTATTTATTATAGAATAACACTGTGACGATTATTATGAATGAGAGAATTAACAAACAGCCCATGACATATTCAGCAATTTCAAATAAAAATAAAGTAACATAGCCTCTTCATCTATTGCCGCAATGTCAGATCATTGAAATTTTAAAAGATCTGATACATCCCGCCTATATGAAAGATGGGCAAATAACACTTATATATCAATTAATTAATTTTCGAATAAAATAGTTATCGTATTATGAATTCTGTTCAGATACGAAGAAGCGACGGTTCCTCAGTGGCCTCCGTCGTATGTTCAGGCGGAGAGCACCTCGAGGCGAGAACGAGGTCAGATGCTCAGTCGTTGGTGGACTTCCTCAGAGTCAGGTTGACGTCAGGGCTCGTACCACTACGCATATCCTGACCGACGATGACTCGCCCAAAAGAAAGTAAGTATATACCATAGAAGTAGTTGATTATGGAATGAGTGGTTTGCTGCAAAATCGTGACTTTTTTTTAGAGCTCTGACAATTTTTCTTTAATGATATATTTGCATAGTTTTTAAATAGAGCAATCCAAATGTATTGTTCTGGGAACGTGTGCGATGAATGAACATAAATAGTTTTTTTTATTATTCTTCATTCTGACAAGACAAATCGACACTCCCTACATTTAATCCTATATCTGCAAACATGACATAATTTCAAAGATTCATAACCCGATTGCTAAGTAACGACAGCATTTATATTCTTAAAAATGGGATCAGTGCTACTATTTTAAATCCAATTTTCCTTGTTGTTTGATGCCACCCATAGAACTGAGTGCGTAGACAACGAAAATGCAAGAGACACAATAATCACATATTTGGCAGTTACGTTATTATATGTAGGGAGTGTTGAAATATTTGCAATCTGTCACCTCTTTCCGTAAAACTATTGATATATAACGAAAGCGAGTGTGCCAACCCTTCAGTGTTGTAAATTTTAATCTGTTATTAGCACACAGCTGGGTGATATTCTAACAAAACATTTCACAACCTTACTTGTAGGATTAATTTTTAAGTGGAAATATATAATTGTTTTAACAATTTCATAGTTTCTTATCACGTTATATTCAAAATGTAAAACATTTATATATTATATTGTGGTAAAAGTGGAACCAGTGGCTGCGATACGTAGTACGCAACCATGCGATATCCAACCACATCCCACAGGCGTTTATCGTTCTCTGGTTATCACAATAAGCACATGTCATAAATGCACTTAGTTTATTGGTAAACATGTCCGAGTGATTAATACTGTTTGAAAATTAATAAAAATTATAGAACGTCCTTATACGAAATATTATTAGAACATAATATGTGTGGCGAAGAGCCAAACCGGCGTATACAACAAAACCAAATAAATTGATGATACAATTTAAGTCGTATGAGGTTCCTTTGTAAGCCACATGTGCCTATACCTCAAAATTTTACACAGTTTTACTGCGGCCCCCTATATGCTTGTGCATAAACTTCAAAAGTTTGATACATTTTTAAGTTCCCTTAATGCCAAATATGCCTATGATTTTCCACAACTATTCATCTATTATCATGACATATGTATATAAGCAGACTTTTTTGTTTTAATTGTATATGAATTTATCTGTTAAATGAATACAAAAATAAAAAAAAAAACATTGAGATCACAATCTTCCGTAAACTTTGAGTCCTTGAAATCTTCCGAGTCCACCTGAGTCCATTTGAACATATTCGTTGTATAGGCTGGTTTGGCTCCTAGTCACTCATATATACAAAGACTTTCGTTGAGGAATTGTTTTTTTTTATTCAATCATGTTTCATAATAAATTAAAATTGATAAATTGGTTATTCCACTAATTTTGTAGCTAGATAACTATTCTGAAGAGGTGACACATATTTACACAGCCGACTGGATAGCAGATTTAATTTGGGATTAAAAATTAATTTCCTCAAAATTACTGCCGATTCCATCGAGACAACTTTTCTTTATTTCAGAAGCACAGCATCAACACACGCTCACCAATCCGGTCTGAGCGTGTCGCACGACTCCGTGTTCACCGGCGAAGCATCAGGTGCGTCATGCGGAGATTCCGACTCCGAAGAAATTGGCGACGGAGACGATGAACGAGCTCGATCGGCCTCCAGTGGGGGAGGTACTAACCCCGCCAAGGATAGACGGCGAAGAGACACCCGGCCACCTTCTCATCACCATCACCACCATCACGGCAGTAGGATATCCTCGGGAATGTCGCTCGGTGATCCGCTCTCGGTAAGTTTAGTAATATATTGTCTTGATGTTCACATTGTTAAATCTAATTGTATTTACATAGATTATTAATAAACTCCATATGCCAGTACGGTGTAGAGACATGGACTCTAAAATCGAGAGACAAAAAACGGCTAGACGCATTCGAAATGTGTTGCTGGAGAAGGATGTTCCGCATACCATGGACGGCCAAGCGTACAAACGCATCTATCCTGACAATTTTGAGAGGCTCGTCGTTTGAGAGGCGGATCGGTTTTCGCCAGCCCGCGGACCACCATTTGAGTAGCACTGTCCTAGACCACAAGATAACGAAACCTGCAACGTCGGGTGGTTATCACCCATCAAAATACAATGTATGCTTAAAACAATCTGTATATATAAAAATGAATGAATGTTTGTCCTCTATGCATTCCTTTAACATTCATCCGATTTCGATGAAACTTAGGTGAGTTGTTGTGCGCACACCCGTGAAGGTTCCTGATGAAAAAAATTAAAAATCTAGAATCTAATATAAAAAAATAAAATTGAAAAAAGAATCAAATACGTACGACCAGCGACATCTCGGAAAAACCTTCTGATTTATTCGTGTACGCACCAGACGGAAAACAAAAAATATTGTGTGTCCAAAATAGAGGTCTGCATCATGGGCTTGAATTGCAAAGAATTCAAATTTGAGAAAAATATTTCGTAAATGTTTGGGTCATCAGTCAGCCATATGGCAATATTTCATAACATAAATAATTTATTTCAAATGTGCTATGAATATCGTTTGAAATATGGAAACAATAACAAATGTTCTTTGAAAAGTATAAATGAATTATATAAAAAAAAAATCGGGCTTTTTTCGGGCTGAGAAAAATAAATCTGGGCTTCAGGTCGGGTTCGGGTAACAAGTGTATATTGAAGACGAGCCTGAAGATGACCGTCTCGGACCGAGTAATTTTATGAAATTTCGACCCGTGCAGACCTCTAGTCCAAAAGCACTTCAAGAAACAGAATTAAAACACAAACCGTTTCTTTAGTAGCACTGTAACGCATGCCGGGTACTCACTAGTATAATAATATATTTAAACCGTAATGCCGTAAATGTTTCACGTCTTCTTTAAAGTAACGCAATCGAATGGGATTAACGACACATTAAATGATTGAAAAACATATACTTATTAGTTATCGTTGTTTTTAAGGAAGTTTTTATATTAAACGATATTTAAATTCAATAACGTGCCGTTATATCACTTGAAGGTATGTAAATTCATATATATAATAACGGTGAACGATGATAAGCAATAAAATAATACCACCTTGACTTTCAGTTGTCCGCCGACATGACTTTATTGTCGCTTCACAAGGCATGCTCGTAAATTAGGACCACTCGATTGACCTGTATTAGTGGAAATTTTTCGTATGTTGTATTAGTGATGTCGCAGTAAATGAGTTGCGTGGTAACTAAATATCGATCGTTATTGTATTAAATTGAATGACTATACTGCAATGTGTCTGAAACAGTTTTTATCGAAAACATTATATGCTGAGTTGCGTTATGAATTTTTGAAATGCACTCCTGTGAATTTTCATGTTCTCATTATACGTAGGGGTTGTTGATATAATAGTGGCATACATCGAGTGGCCGGGTCAGAATTTTTAAACCTAAAACCAATGTAAAATGATGTTTCCCTTCCAAAAAGTAGTCAAGTTATTTTTCTTATTTACATCATTTGGCTGACAGCTGTTCTGTCGTCTTCAAAATGAGATCCAATCATTAACAAATTTTAGTATTTTTTGAGGGTTACATCAATTGGCCAAAACACCATCGATATGTACTGATTAGCGTTAGTTACATAATGGTCGTCTTTATTAATTATTAATGCGTGTAGAGAATCACACCACCATTATTATTTATTCTTTCTTCTGGAAAAAGACATTAACTGAAAAATACTAGTTTTGAGTTATTAGACTTTGAAGTTTTTCAAATGTATGAAATGCTACACCTTTTCAATTTAGTTGCTTTGTACAAAACTGTTTTTAACTAAAAATATAATTTATAAAAATAATTGTTCTTCCATACGATAGAGTTCGAAATCAGAAACATTGTGGTATAACTAACTCAATATCTCATTTTTTCGATTTAGTGTTTTATATGACGATTTATAGTACGTCAAAAAATAAGAACATGACTGTAATCGTCGGCCTCTGTGGTTTCGTCGTAAGAGATTTATCCCAAGGTCTAGCGATCACATGTGTCTGGGTTCAAAATTTAGATTTCTTCAATTTCACATTTGAGATATTTTTCGTGATGTCTTTTCATCTCGAATTGGTTTCGAGTGACACAAAACGATTGTCATCGAGTTTATGTAATGTGATTTCAAAATGTTCTTTGCCTTGATGAGCTGTAATGCAAAATATATATTTTTAAATCTAAATAGTCGACGGACGTACTGTTAAATTGTTATACATCACAAAGTTGCTTTTAAAGAAATCAGCATTTCTATTGATGAATAAAATACTTAAAATTCTTTGTGTTTAAATTTAGCTTATTGTCTGTGTGTTTGTTAATTACAATATATCAATAGTTTCATATACCTTCCAATTGGTCAAGAGTCCGCCAAAACTCGTCCAAAGCACATTAAAAGTATGCAATTATTTAAAAGTTCCCACTTTTCTTATATTTCATCCGATTAACATCGCGTTCAATTCAATTACTGCCGACTGTGTCTAAGCACGCCCGTTACCCTAAAGAGAAAATAATATTCGTAAGATTATTTCATACAAAGACTTCATTCGTGCATAACCCCTCCCGTAAAATGATATTTACCTCCAAAGGTGTTTTTCCGTCGTATTTCACCCGTCGAACATCAAACGGGTTGACCCAGTCACCTTGGATGGTGTGGGTAACATCGCAATGTGGAGCAAAGCGAGCAACAGCACTCCTTCCTGCCACCTTCTCCTCATACTTCATCATAACTTCAACTTCATCATAACAAAGAAAAGAACTTCCGCAACGAATGGCCCAAGCAAAGAGTAAGGCGATGCCTTTATAGATGGGAATCGAAAGACAGCGGGATATGCCCATATGAAATCTGTCGTGTAGCCAATTTTGTCTTACTACAAGGGCTTTGGAGTTTTTGGAAGAGTCATAGTCATAAAAAACTGAGTGACCCTACTTATTTTTGTATGTCATATTTTTCTTCGTACTCCTCACGTGTGAGGGTCGTGACCTCCACCTACCGCAACAACTCCATTGCCTTTGACGATCCTTCGCCACACGCTTCTGCACTCCGCTGCTCTGAGGGCCATCGGTAAGGAGAATAATAGAAAACTGCATATAAAAAAACAACTTAACATTTTATAAATTGGAGTGGGATTGTGGGTCGATGTCAGAGTCGGAGTCGAGTTTTTTTAAATGACTCCTCAGACATGTCATACACACTTAAGTAGAGTTTTAATATGTTTAAAAAAAACTGATCTAAAGAAGTTATTAAAAATGTAAAATTAAATTAAAAATTGATAACTTAGTTATTCCACTTGGTTTATCACTAACGTGACGCGTTTCGCTTCTTTAAGAAGCATCTTCAGACTAACCGTATCGCAAGGTTATTTATTCCTAACGTAAACGACGATTTTAATTCTTAAAAGGGTGGGGGTGGGTTTTATTACATTCTACTGGACGTCTGGAGGGGTAGGGGGGTAAGCTATAAACACTGTTACACTATATACAAATCAATTACTGGCACCTGGATGTGAAAAACCCAAGGGGAATAAATTTAATAATGGCGAGCCGCCTGTTCTGTTTAAATCCCTGTTCTGTTCACATCCAGGTGCCAGTAATTGATTTGTATATAGTGTAACAGTGTTTGTAGCTTACCCCCCTCCACACGTCCAATAGAATGTAATAAAACCCACCCACTATATTAAAAATGAACTTCCACAAAGTTACCGTCGAATCCATAGAAGTTATTCAAAGTTTATGAGCATAAAGTGATGAATTACGAATATTATACGAATGATTATATTGTGAAAGAAGTCACATCTCAACTCATTAGTATTCACAGTAGCAACATTTCGAACTCGTGAACTTCTAGTATAAAGCAGACAGATACTAAAGTACAATGACGAGGCATCTTTCATGTAATAAAATATCTTGATAAAAGCTGATAGCTAATATAAACGGCAATACGGTCAATTTGAAATTGAAACAAATTTACCAAAAGACCTACAGTCAATCAGTTGAAATTTTCCACAAAATGTCACTCCACAACGAAGATCGATCATAAAAATAATTTTGCATCTCTACACAGCCGCCATAACTAAAAGCTCTCAAATACAATTTTATCGTGAATCGGATCAATCAATAAAATGTTGTAAAAAAACGAATTAGGTACTAAGGTATAGATTAAGTTTAGTAGTTCAAAATTAGTCTATACTTTATGAAATCTGTCATCCTCGCAATCTGAGATAGTTGCAGGAGATACACGTGCTATCGAAGGTTATGATTCGCACTGTTAAGGACTGCAATATATTATATACCTTCGTCCATTGTTGATTAGAAGATTAATTTTCAATAAGAAATTAGAATTTAGATGAACCTGCAACTTAATCTTACTCATATGTCGTATCCTAAATATTACTGTAGTACTCTGCGAAAGGTATGCCAGTATGAAATACTCGAGCGATATCATTGCATTGTGCTGGTGTCGTATCACATTGCCCGCTGACGTCACAAGTTACTCTTCACAACTCTTCGACCTGTGACCCCGGAGTCCCGTTACTCGGCCGGCTTCATTCTCCATTCATCTACGCGACTCTTTGTTACGCTCGAATCTCGGAACTGCTCAGGCATCTATTCTCTGTTACCTGTGTTTTTATCCGGATGAAGATTGTTTGTGTTTTTAACTTAATTAATCAGTTTCTTTGCGATGTCTTCTTTACTGTCCTTTGCACTACCTTGTTCTTACCGTGCCTACTATTACCGTATTACTTTATTGTTTGAGCACGGCTCTTCATGTATCACATAATGATTATTTTAAGAAGCCGAATAACCGATTCAAACGTCATTTGTGCTTAATTAAAAATATTAGATACTTACCATTCAAATGTTCATGTTAGTTTTAACCCTTACATCGCGAAACGTTTTCACATGAATTTATTTTCGATCAATTGAACTGTTAAAACGCTCACTTTGGCTAAAAATAGATCAATTTTAACAGTAAAAAATGTAGAATTATATAAAATATATAGTAGTTATATAATTTAAGACATCGACTGAGGGTGCTTGATGGAATTTCAATATTAAATTTGGATTATTGGGATTTTGTACACTTCCATGTATTTTGTCACTAACGACCCGGGTTTCGCCTTTCCGGCATCTTCAGGCATTCGAGCACACGAATGGACTCGAACCATTTAGAAAAACTTAGTGTCAACAATAAAACAGAAGATACAAATGCGACAAATATCATTTACGAGGCAATACATTATACGTCTGAGAGCCACACCGATACCTGAGTTAAAATTTCGGAAATCGTCAATCCTTATTTTGTAAACCATATTACCAGAGTGTGAATTGCCGAATTGCGGATGATGAGGTTAAACTGTTGCATAAAAACATGGGGGATCATAAATTACCTTAAAATTTTAGATTAAAAACTCCATTCATGAATTTACCAATCTTGAATGAGCAGCTGAACCTTCCTAATTCTCCGCTATTATATCCGATACGTTGAAACACCCTAACAGATTTCACTAAATGTGGAATGATTGTATATATTTACCCATTCGTCGAATTACATCCCGTCAAAACCCACAATACTATTATAATTGTAAAATCACTGGTATTTCTAAAAGAAGTTGAAAAGCGGCAATTCGCCTTCGGCAATTCGCCACTCTAGTAATATATGGTGTTTACAAAATAAGGATTAGGACGATTTCCAGAAATTTTAACTCAGGTATCGGTGTGGCTCTCAGACGTATAATGTATTGCCTCGTAAATGATATTTGTCGCATTTGTATCTTCTATAAAATTAAAAAACAACTTACTGTCTCTCAGTTCCGGCGTCCATTCGTGTGCTCGAATGCCTGAAGATACCGAAAATGACCGGGTCGTTAGTGACAAAATACATGGAAGTGTACAAAATCTCAATAATCCAAATTTATAGTAGTTATCCCAAATACATCAAATGATAAACTAAACTTTTCTATGTCTTAAAATCAAGAAAATGAATAAGCTGAAAAATATTTAATCTACGGCTTTGCAAGCAATTTGACTATAGCCGTATAATTATGTGTAATACGTATGACTGACGATTAATTCTGCGTATCGGCAGTTCAAAGCTGAATTCTGACAGACTGAATATCAAAAAACTCTTCAAAAATATATTTCCTTGTGTTCTGCTTGACATTTTTCATGAAATAATCGCCTAATTTCTCTACCTTAACGTTTGAACTATTTTTTAAAGCATAAATCCGCAAATGTTCCTTCTAGTTTGTCGGACATACGAGATAAAGTCTTGAATGAGCATGTAAACATGTCCATCGCGCTTTCATCAGTCATATAACTAAAAAGTCGTGCACTAAATGCGTTGTACTAAATGTCATAGTGAGATGAATCATTACATTATTACCCATTTTCGTTAATTACATTTAATAAAACCCAGCTGTAAAATACAATTATAATTGGGAAATCACTGGTATTTCTAAAAGAAGTTGAAAAGCGGCAATCGCCTTCGGCAATTTGCCACTCTGTGCTATGTTTACAAAATAAGGATTAGGACGATTTCCGAAATTTTAACTCAGGTAGTTACCGTGGCTCCATAGAAGTTATTCAAAGTTTATGAGCATAAAATGATATTTGTCGCGTTTGAATCTATTATACGAATGATTATATTGTGAAGTCACATCTCAACTCATTAGTATTCCTGCCTAGCAAGATGCCGAAAGGTGAAACCTAGTCGTTAGTGACAAAATACATGGACAATGACGAGGCATCTTTCAATAATAAAATATCTTGATAAAAGCTGATAGCTAATATAAACGGCAATACGGTCAATTTGAAATTGAAACAAATTTGCAAAAGACCTGCACAGTCAATCAGTTGAAATTTTCCACAAAATGTCACTCCACAACGAAGATCGATCATAAAAATAATTTTGCATCTCTGCAGCCGCCATAACTAAAAAGCTCTCAAATACAATTTTATCGTGAATCGGATCAATCAATAAAATGTTGTAAAAAAACGAATTAGGTACTAAGGTTTAGATTAAGTTTAGTAGTTCAAAAATTAGTCTATACTTTATGAAATCCTGTCATCCTCGCAATCTGAGATAGTTGCAGGAGATATACGTGCTATCGAAGGTTATGATTCGCACTGTTAAGGACTGCAATATATTATATACCTTCGTCCATTGTTGATTAGAAGATTAATTTTCAATAAGAAATTAGAATTTAGATGAACCTGCAACTTAATCTTACTCATATATGTCGTATCTAAATATTACTGTAGTACTCTGCGAAGGTATGCCAGTATGAAATACTCGAGCGATATCGTTGCATTGTGCTGGTGTCGTATCACATTGCCCGCTGACGTCACAAGTTACTCTTCACAACTCTTCGACCTGTGACCCCGGAGTCCGTTACTCGGCCGGCTTCATTCTCCATTCATCTACGCGACTCTTTGTTACGCTCGAATCTCGGAACTGCTCAGGCATCTATTCTCTGTTACACCTGTGTTTTTATCGGATGAAGATTGTTTGTGTTTTAACTTAATTAATCAGTTTTCTTTGCGATGTCTTCTTTACTGTCCTTTGCACTACCTTGTTCTTACCGTGCCTACTATTACCGTATTACTTTATTGTTTGAGCACGGCTCTTCATGAAAATATATAGTAGTTATATAATTTAAGACATCGACTGAGGGTGCTTGATGGAATTTCAATATTAAATTTGGATTATTGGGATTTTGTACTTCCATGTATTTTGTCACTAACGACCCGGGTTTCGCCTTTCGGCATCTTCAGGCATTCGAGCACACGAATGGACTCGAACTGAGAGACAGTAAACAGTGTCTAACGCTTATATAGAAGATACAAATGCGACAAATATCATTTACGAGGCAATACATTATACGTCTGAGAGCCACACCGATACCTGAGTTAAAATTTCGAAAATCGTCCTAATCCTTATTTTATAAACACCATATTACCAGAGTGGCGAATTGCCGAATTGCGGATGATGGGGTTAAACTGTTGCATAAAAACATGGGGGATCATAAATTATTTTATCAGGAAATTTTAGAAATTAATAGAGGCCAGTTATACTCCTTACCAATCTTGAATGAGCAGCTGAACCTTCCTAATTCTCGCTATTATATCCGATACGTTGAAACACCTAACAGATTTCACTAAATGTGGAATGATTGTATATATTTACCCATTCGTCGAATTACATCCCGTCAAAACCCACAATACTATTATAATTGTAAAATCACTGGTATTTCTAAAAGAAGTTGAAAAGCGGCAATTCGCCTTCGGCAATTCGCCACTCTGTTAATATGGTGTTTACAAAATAAGGATTAGGACGATTTCCGAAATTTTAACTCAGGTATCGGTGTGGCTCTCCAGACGTATAATGCTTCTATATAAGCGTTAGACACTGTTCTGTCTCTCAGTTCGAGTCCATTCGTGTGCTCGAATGCCTGAAGATGCCGAAAGGCGAAACCCGGGTCGTTAGTGACAAAATACATGGAAATTTACAAAATCTCAATAATCCAAATTTATAGTAGTTATCCCAAATACATCAAAAAGTAAACTAAACTTTTCGCAATCTTAAATCGAAGAAAATGAATAAGCTGAAAAATATTTAATCTACGGCTTTGCAAGCAATTTGACTATAGCCGTATAATTATGTGTAATACGTATGACTGACGATTAATTCTGCGTATCGGCAGTTCAAAGCTGAATTCTGACAGACTGAATATCAAAAGCTCTTCAAAAATATATTTCCTTGTGTTCTGCTTGACATTTTCATGAAATAATCGCCTAATTTCTCTACCTTAACGTTTGAACTATTTTTTAAAGCATAAATCCGCAAATGTTCCCTTCTAGTTTGTCCGGACATACGAGATAAAGTCTTGGACATGTAAACATGTCCATCGCTTTCATCGGTCATATAACTAAAAGTCGTGCACTAAATGCGTTGTACTAAATGTCATAGTGAGATGAATCATTACATTATTACAAATTTTCGTTAATTCAATTTAATAAACCGTAGCTGTAAAATACAAAGGGTTATTAGTGGGACAGTTTCCTATTATTCTCACAGGAACTGACTGAGAGAACCTGCACTCGTTCACATTCTCTTGAAATGATATAAAAAGTAGTCTAAAGGCTCCACATTGGCAGCAAACAAAGTTAGAAAAATACATAACCGTGTAATGTATCTTTAAAATCTCTGTATATAAAAATAATGTTTGTTTGTCTTCTATGCGTTCCTTTACCATTCATCCGATTTCGATGAAACTTTGGTGAGTTGTTGTGCGCACGCCCGTGAACGTTTCTGAACAATAATCGTAAAAAGAAGAATGAAATACGTACAAACAGTGACATCTCAGAAAAACCTTCTGAGTTTTTCATGTACGCACCAGACGGAAACAAAAAATATTGTGTATCTGAAAGCGCTTCAATAAAGAGAATTAAAACATAAACCCTTTCTTTCTTTGAGTGGCATTGCACTAGTATTATGATAAATTAACGTGTAAAAATTGTTTTAAATATTTACACTGTTTCTTTATAAACGTTTTATTAATGAATTAACACTCTTTACGGTGGTTTTATTTCCAATAAATGATAATAATTGTTTAATGATTGACATTTTATTGTTTAATCGAGGCATTAAATAATTATAACGTGTCATGTATAATAAATAAATTGCATAGCAATAAAAGGTTAAGCTCAATGTGATTTTATTACTTTGTATCGTAATAATTAAAATACTACTATAATTATTGGTTTTCTTTCTCAATCAACGACCACGATAAAAAACGTTACCTATAAATACTCTCTTATTTTCTTCTTTTTTTTCTTCTTCAGTTGCAAGTTAACACTACCCCCACTATAGTATTTCATGCCGTTGTTTGTCTCCGCTTCCAGTTTTCAGTGCTTGCCAATGGTTTTACTAACCCATTTGGCCTGTTTTTTCGTATTATCTTTTCTCTTTCTAATTTCAATGTTTATATATATTAGTCAGATTCTATTGTGCAGCATATGGGTCAGAAGATAAATGGTTCTTTTTATGTCAGTTCAAATTTATTTCTCAGAATGTTTAAATATGTCGTTAGGAAAATAACCGTTATTATAACGTACCTAATCGTTCTCTCCGTATGTCCATTTTACTTGATGTAGCTGGTAGATAAGGATGAAAACGTCCACGCCTTCGACACGGTACAAACGTGTTCAACGGGCAGGGGGTGGAACTTTTCAACCGCGCAATCGAATCTGATGGAAACCTTCGAGCGTACTACTCGGCTACGGCATCAGACATTAAAAACTGAATAAGTATATCGACGCTGTTCTGACCAATTGATGTAAGCCTTAAAATTGAAATAGTTCAGTTTCAGCCAAAAACAGTTTTTATCGAAAACATTATTCCGTTATGAATTTTTGAAATTCACTCACGTAAATTTTCATGTTCTCATTATACTTCGGGATTGTCGGTATAATAGTGGCTTACATCAAAGCTAAAACCAATGTAAAGTGATGTTTCCCTTCCAAAAAGTGGTCAATTTATTTTTCTAATTTTTTTATCATTTGGCTGAGACCTGTTCTGTCGTCTTAAAAATGAGATCAATCATTAACTCATTTTCGTATTTTTTTAGGGTTACATCAATTGGCCAACGTACAATCGATACACAAGGTTTTGGCCGTTCATGATTCAATGTAACTTAAAGTATGTAATATTTGAAATGATTTATTCAGTCACCGTCGCTGATTGAAAATTCCAAAAGTGGAAACATTCATACGTTATTTTTTTGATGATAATTTGTTCTTGGCGTTTTCACCACTTTTGACTCACATAATCCGATTATATTAAAACACGTCAGATCTATTGTGCAGCATGTATTTATGTCGGTCGCTCAACTTAATTTTTCAGAGAATGTAAATATGCGGTTAGGAAAATAGCTTATTATAATGGGATAAAGTAACAAAGTATTTAGCTCTACAAATTTTTTTATCAGGTAGTTGATGGCTATTTCGTCTTTACGCCTTCGTTAGAACTTTTAGGTAGTTCTGACGATGGAGTAAAAAAGCCGAAATAACTATCTAACCTGATGAAGCTGTAGGCTAAATACTGTTATTAATCTATTATAATGGAGTTCTACAAGTAAATGCCAATTCAATCAATAAATAGCTAATTGTTCTCTTCGTATGCAATTTTATTTGATTGAGTGGATAGATAGGGATGAAAACATCCATGCCATTGACAGTATACCAACGTGATCAATGGGGAGGGCTCGAACTTTTCACTTAAAAATATTAATAATTTCAACCGCAGATAAGCGTGACTTCTAAAAAGCCTCATAGTGTATATGGATCAATTCAGTAATGCTTTTTAGCGGAGTCATATCGCTCCGTATCTAAAATGGTTATATTCCAAAGTTGTTCGAAAAAAGGTAAATAGTATCGACCTATCAAGCCAATGGACCGATTTAGAATTTTTAAATATTTGGTAACGTTAACGTATTCGTGGATTCATGAACAGTTTGAGCTACACTGCTTTGTTTGTGATTAGTGTCTCTGCGCGAGTTGTTACTGTCGAGATGTCCCGTTATGTTGAATCTCTTAGCCCGCTCGCCGTTAGCGAATCTCGCCTGCAACTGAATTACAAGTGCCGGCATTTATAAATTAATTGAATCGTCGCTCGATTTATCTAGGAACATTACTTTAAAGCTATCTGGCATTGTTCGGGAATCACATTACAAGCGTGTCTTACTAACAATGTTGTCAACCTAAAGACTTGAATTTTTGTAAATGTAGTACTTTTATTTTTGCTAAGGAACATCATGTCGACCAGCACATTCATCATGTGGATATCTCGATCTGAATCTTTGCTCTCGTACAAGATACATATTCTGTAAATATGTTTTTGATTATTCAATTGCGATTTACTTTGTTTTTTTATGTATTCTTTTATATAATTATATGAACACTATTCGTGACTTTAAAAACTTTGTCTTTAGGCTTGATTGTAGAATGCTGGCCAGGCGTATGTATATTATATGCACTAGTGAGTACCCGGCATGCGTTGCAAGTACCCACTCGGAGAAAAGTAAGGGTTTGTTTTTGAATTCTGTTTTATTGAAGTGCTTTTGCATTAGAGGTCTGCACGGGCAGAAATTTCATAAAATTAGCCGGCTCCTAGCCCGTCGTCTTCAGACCTTGCACCCAGCCGAGGTTTCGAGTCTCAATATCACACTTGTTACATGAACGCACCCCGAAAAAGGTTCGATTTTTTTTCAATATAGTAATTCATTTATACTTTTTCAAATAATACATATTATTTTTACATGAATAAATCAACCAGGGTGTTTCCGAGATGTCGCTGTGTGTACGTATTTCATTATTCTTTTTAGATTTTTTAAAGATTTCAGTCTTTATTTTTTTATCCAGAATCTTTCACGGTTGTGCCCACAACAATTCACAAAATTTTCATCAAAATCGGACGAATGGTAAAGGTATGCATAGAGGACAAACAAATAAACAAACATTCATTCATAGATATAGATAACGTTTAATATAGCTTTTGATAACTAAATTAATTTAATGTTCAGCATTGGGAACCTGGTTTGTTTTTGCAAGTTTGTGGGTGAGTATGGTTGGGTTGGGAAGGCTTGATATCAGTTGTTGTTTGTTCATTGATTGTTGCTTTTTAAGAACTGGTTCTCGTGGTGATTTAATGGTTTGACATTCAAATTTAATTATTTGGGTTAACAATTTAAGGCCCGATGAGCCCGAATAAAATGGAATTGGCATTATTAGCGATAGCTTTTCTAGTTTTTGCGTCTTTCAGCTAGATGGGTTGGTTCAGTTCATTATAATATAAGACAAGGCCGACCAACAATAAGTTAGCGATCGACCTGTTGATGGCGAACATATCGTCGTACGAGAGAAACTGACCAAGTGTATTTCTAACAAAAATGGGCTAAATGCTCTTTAGCGTCTTACGAATAAAACTCTATCCAGATGCTATGGATGGAAGTGGTGCAGATTGATAACACTTGTCCAAACGGCTCCTTAAACATAATACACTTGTCAACTTTCTTGTAGGCACTCCATAATTAGCCAAACAGTGCTAACCCTTCATTGTGATACCACGATAGGTGCCGTTTAAGGAGAAAATGCAAACTATTTCTACGTATTAAACTCTTCGATGCATATATTACGTTTCAATCGTTGTTCTGAAGAGGCCACTCAACTGAAAAATGCTAGTTTTCAGTAATTGGACATTTGAAGTTTGTGAAATGTTTGAAATGCTTGTTTTTGCCATCATTTTGTTTGTTTGTACAAAACTGTTTTTAAGTAAAAGTATAATTTATAAAAATAAATGTTTTCTTTCATACGATAATGTAACATTTGGGTATAACTAACTCAATATGTCATTTTTTCGATTTAGTGTTTTTCTTGCAGAACAGCGACTTTATAACACTTAATTTCATGAAGTTCTTCATTCCCCGCAATAATATTTTGTGGAGGTAGCATATACAGCTGTGAAGCAATATTGTCTATAAATTATTTAAGATAAAGCTGCTTGCCATTTTCGATTAGATGAGCATCTGAAAAGGGTTCAAGATAGTGTAGGGCGTTGGGAACATTTCAGGAAATTTGTTTATGAACGCAAAGGAAGGGCTTATAATGAAATATATTCTGTGTAATAAATATGAAGTCTGAGGCAGATGATTAAATTTAATATAAGATGGATTGTATGCAATATATCACCACAATGTTAGTGCCTATACAGAAATGATGGTGTTTAAAACGTTTGTTTCGAGAGCCATAAAAACCTTTTTTTACTGATTAATCTTCATTAAAATTATAGGTATCCGATGTAGTTGTTTTTAAAGTTTATTGCTTTAAATGTCAAACACACGGTTATCTAGATTCTCTATTTAATAAGAATAACTTTCAATATTTGGCTCTATTAAGCTATACAGCCACTGATTTCTTTGTATAACGCACTAACGGTCAACAAAAGATTGTCGAAATTATTTGTCGTATGTTCCAGTGCTCCATGAGAGTGTATTTAGATGCAGATCTGCACATAGCCATAATTTTAAATATGCACTCTGGTGCCAAAAATACAAATGAAGTTTTCTTTTATTTCCGGAATGCAATCGTTTTATACAAGGGACTTCTTCTATCATAGGTTAACGAATAAATTACAATGAGGTCTCTGTTGCATGGGATGTTATCACAGTGGTACTACCTTGCCCTCCTCCACCCACCACTGCCTTCCCATCGTTAATTTTATTCGGCAGTATCCAGTGGCTTAACAAACGTTAAGCGTATCTACAGTTTTTTCTTAGTTGAGAGTGTTTTTGGAGCAACTGCCTATGACTTGGTGGCGTGTAAGTGTGCAGAAAAATCAATCCCTACTGATAAATGAAAAGCTTCTATGAGTACAGTAGTACTACAGTATCGTATGTCATTGAGTTATTTCGGTGTACCACCTCCGCCTACATGTTTTGTCATGACCGGAACTAATATCATTTATCACCAATCAAGTCATGATTTCCCAATCAATCTCGGTCCGTAGTATTATCCGCGAACAGGACTACCTCGAAGAGAATGTGACAACTATGCAAGGAAACATCTAGGCGAATATTTGTAAGCGTTTATGGTCACACTTTTACCCTGTAATATAATGGAATTCAGTGTTCATTTAACTTGAACAAAGGTGCTACTTCTCTCAAACCATACTCAGTCCTGGAATGCGCTATTTTTATCGTTTGGTAGATTACAACACCTATATATTATCTGGATTTAAACAATTGTTACTGTATAATTTAAGACATCGACTGAGGGTGCTTGATGGAATTTCAATATCAAATTTAGATTATTGAGATTTTGTACACTTCCATGTATTTTGTCACTAACGATCCGGGTTTCGCCTTTCGGCATCTTCAGGCATTCGAGCTCAAAAAATGGACTCGAACTGAGAGACAGTAAACAGTGTCTAACGTTTATATAGAAGATACAAATACGACAAATATTATTTACGAGAGGTAAAAATATACGTCTGAAAGCCACACTGATACCTGAGTTAACATTTCGAGAATCGCCTTAATGCTTATTTTGTAAACAACACATTAACAGAGTGGCGAATTGCCGCTTTCCTTGTTACTGTGATGTGTTATTTGACAAAATCCGCTCCCTTCCAAATACGAAGCGTATGGCCACCGCACGGTGCCTCCAAGATTTTCTGTCCCCTGCCAGTCTCTTTGTGTCGTCCCATGACATCCCAGCGTCCCGTAGCTCCAGCGAAAACGCTCCGCCAATTCTGATACTGACTGACAATGATTTCTTTTATTGATAAATTTAAAAAAATCGCAACTAAGGGTTTCGATCTCTGCCATCCGAAAATAAAAACATTGTAGCAGCAGCTATCGGTATTTTTGTTTACAGTCCGCCAAGCACTAAAGCGATGTTTATAGCACGGGCTCACGAAACCTTTCATCTCAATAATTGAATCCTATTTCGAGACAGAATACCTTTGTATCTATCTGTCATTATCGCCTACGAAAATAACCCGTCAATGGGCATACATACTATTGGAGACAAAAACACAAGAGTCATGATCAATTAACGGGGTTGTTTACGTCTGAAACGGTGGCAAGAGGCAAAAATAATATCAAATTTTAAATTTGGATTATTGATCATGATTTTGTACAACGACCCGGGTTTCGATCTTCAAATAGTTAAACAGTTTAACGCTTATATAGAAGATAAAATGCGACAATCTCAATAATCCAAATTTAATATTGAAATTCCATCAAGCACCCTCAGTCGATGTCTTAAATTACTTAAATTAAATAATATCGTTAATTCCTCGATTAAACTGTCGATTCGAGTTGCAAAGACAATATTTATTCAAGTAAAACATACACTATACAAATAATTTTCTGTACTTTATTGTTAAACATTTTTCTCAAACGCTGATACATATTTGGTTAGTGAACTGCCTCTGTAAATAAAAAAGAATAGATAGGAACAGAATTCAGATAGATATTTTTCTCATAAAAAAATAGCAGTTTGTTGTTTTCTACAAGAATTATATATTTTTTGACAGATTTTTCGGCATCACGCCATCTTCAGTCCGTTAGTTCTGAAGATAGTTTACACAGATCCTATTTCACCAACCACTGTGTGACGACTATGTATTTTTAATGGATAAAAATAACAAAGTGTTCAGCTCCACAGAAATTTGTAGACTTGAATACTTTGCTATTTTTGTCCTATTATAATAAAGTTCTACCTAGTTAATGTCAACTCAATCAAAAAAAAATAATGGCATTTGATTTTTTGGGATTAATTCGGTATCAGTGTGGGTTTTATCTTATATATAAACGTTAGACACTATTTACTGTCGTGTCAGCTCGAGTTCATTCGTGTACTCGAATGCCTGAAGATACCGAAAGGCGAAACCCGGGTCGTTAGTGACGAAATGCATGGAAATGTACAAAATCTCAACAATTCGAATGGCACTTGACATTAAACATACGTTTATTTTTTGCCACCAATAATCGATAAGTTAAAACACCGTTTCTAGATTATAATGGAGTGCTACTAAATAAATGCCAACTCGATCAATGAATTTATTTTTATTAATTTATTGAAGGATTCATAGATGGCAATGTATTATAAATATTTATGTCAGTTGGAGCAATCATTGTATATTGTACTTCGATTGGGTTCGCTATTCGAATTTTCATAGTCTTCATATTGATCTTTAATTACTTTGTGTATAAAATTAGTAGTTTTTTGTCGTTTATCGAATTGCATGTACTTGACATTGTTTTGAATACAAAATTATCTAAATGAGTGCATACATTAATCAACCGCTGTATTCTCCATGACAAGCCAATCGCCGCTGACAAATTGCGCCCAGTCTATTCACGTCCCCCTTGTAATTTGTGTCGTTGATTTTGATTAAAATGTCGAGAATAATAAAGTTATTAATTAAAATGACACTACGCTAATGCGATCAAGGTCGTTGCAATCAGCTGCAGCTGTTGGAGGTCAACTGATTTTATGCGTTGGAGTTGATGTAGATATTGTAGATCACCGGCTCTTAAAGTTTCTCTTCTAAATTGCAATGCCTACGCAACCATGTGTTTTAAATAGTCATAGTAAAATACTTGACATTGAAATGATCCATTAGGGATTATTTTTTACTTTTAAGGTGTTAACTGTCAATTCTTGGTGGAAAGACATTATATTTTAAAAAATAAAACACAATTCATTTGTACTACTTCCACATATTTATAATGATCTGATTATTTTTTGTTGCATTTTTTGAACCATGTTCGTTCTCAATGTGGAGCATATGGTCTACTAATACAGGTAACTCAACAAACGTTTTTTTTTATATAAAACGTTAAGGCCGGTTTTGCTGATTATAACGTTTGACATTTTTTCTACGAGAGCAGCTTGTTGTTCAGTTCCTCAACATCTCTTTTTCGATGAAAGTAGGGTAAGAAGGATAGGGCTACGACAGGACTGGTGGTTGGCTAATCGCTTTCGCGACCCCTCGTTTTTATTATCGGATGGGTGGGAGGAAATTTTAGACATACCAAACATACATGCTATTGAACTAAAATCCGTAAATCGATGGAAAAATCAATTTATGAAACTGTCACGTACTCGCATTCGTACCCGTGAGATCTATAACCGAAGTCAACGACGTTGACCACTGCACCACGAACCTGACATAATGGATTTTAGGTGTTCAATGTTCACGATAATCTATCGACACCCCCAACGATCAAAGCAGTTTCTTCATTTTGCAAGAGAGCGTAAAACAAGGTTGAAAAATCATCGATTAATAATGTATATATAGTTTCGGATTTTTAGAAATTATTTAACCAATCATATCGTATTAAGTAAATAACATGTTTTTCGTTCATCTGAAAAATTAACAAAAGTTTGTAACTAACTACATTGTTCGTTGGGGGTATTGAATCGATGTCTAAATAATATGTTGAAAATACTGAACAAAATTTGGTGTTAATCAAATGTTTAATTAGAGAAGTGCCGCTTAATTAACTGGTTATTTAATAAATTACGCTAAATTGAGAATGGGTAAATTGAAATGGGTCTTAAGATACATTTTATCAGGACGCTCTTTTTTACTTTATGCGCCACGAATGTACGATAATTTACTCGAGGAAAACCACTACAGAATTCTTTTTACATCTAATATTTATTAAAAATTCTTAGTGAAAGCAGAATACATACATTTGTTGATTAACTTTCCACCCGGCCATATGCCACAGCTTGTTTCCCACAAGATCATAAATATCCATGAACTTTAGACCTTTCATTCATACAAGGTTTTGTTTTCATACCAAGGTGGATCTGCCATGTAAGTAAAATCAATGTAATGGAAAATCATGTTTTTAAGAAAACGATTTTATCCCATTACATGGCATCACACTTTATCTTAACTGTAAAATACAAATTACTCATAAATTAGTCCAGATACATAGAATTATGTGATGTGAATGCTTATTCTCATATCGTGGAGCGAATAGATGTCAATTAACAGAAGTTTTCCGATAACAAGCTGTTGATTTATTTATCACACTTAAGTCTCAGTTGGTTGGATCAGACAGGATTGTTTTCGGCTCCGTTCCTCTTTATAATAATCTTCGATTTCATCCTGAAGTCAATTCCACCTGACCGAGTGTGACTGTTGTCCCCAATCTAAAGGCTATGCGACCTCGAGTATGCTGACGACGCTGTTATATGTTGGCAAATCTGTGAAAAGTATTCAGGAAACAATGGACAGGCCTGAGAAACAACTCCATCGCGTTTCAATAACAAGTCAATGAATTCGGCTCAATGTGCTTTGCAACAATTTCTGTCTGGACCCAGACTACTCTCTGACGAGCGAGAAGGCAAGACATGAAAGAGTCAGGTAGAAAGCTGGGTAATTGGGGTACACACCACGGGAGATGGCAATCCGCGTAAGAGCTCGCAATCCGATTAGGGATAAACTGGAACAACCTTTAACTCAATACGGAAAGTCTGGGGACTCACGGTTGTACTCGGTCAGAGGCCAGTGCCACTTATTCAACACATGCATTCTGATGATTGCTGATTCTGATTTGCGAGTCGTTGCACCTCACCAAGACACAGAATGACCGTATACTGTATTTAAAAACAGATGCTTGCGACAGAATACTAGGGGTACGGTGCTTTTGTTTATCGTAAGATTGGAGGATGAAGGAATTGGACGGACCAGCCTCTTATTACAAGTCACAAATAAAAAGCGACGACGGACCTGGCTTGGACTGCGTGCTGCGGATGCCCCAGGGGGAGTGCCAATCCTGCCTGTCTCACTCCTACTAACCAGATGGATTCCGTCGCCGTGGAAGGCCGCTGGTGACCATCCGGATGTATTCGGTGCTACGGGACGCTGGGATGACCCTGTGAGAAACGAGGAGACTGGCGGGGGACAGAGAAGCTTGGAGGAACCGCGTGATGGCCCTTATGCTCGGGTAAGGCGGATATGGTTTTAAAAAAGTCTTAGGTCACATTACTCTAAGATGTCTAGCAACAAAATAAAAATTACTTTAACGCAAGTTTTACAGGATTCGCCTATTGAAGTGGATGTAAATCAAGCTAGTAATTGGTTGTTTTAAAGTTGAATACCTTGGTAAGATATAGATTTGGTACGTTGATAAATTATAAAACCAATTTCGACATTTACTTACGTAAAACTTTTGTGAGAATACCAATTACACGATGTTTTTTATATTCGCTTACGTCACTATCCGAGAATGGTTCTGATTAGGATGACGAGCGACGTGGGATCTAACGTGTATCTGACATTCATCATTCGACAGCTACAAATAGCCGCCTAATCGCCTCACGTTGCCCAATCCATGTGCACATACTATGACAGGGCGAAAACCTCTCGAAATGTGTGGGCGAAGTGATATCCGTTGGCTTCATTTGAGTCATGCTGGATTCTGCTGCCTCGTGTTTGTTTGTAAACATGGCAGTAATATTATTTATTTTGTTAGTGTCTGTGATAAATGATAAATAGTTAGATACACAGCCAATTAAAAAAATATGATGAAACAGAGTTTACTTTTGACATTTGTGGTGTTGATATGATATTTTAATAGTAAGAATTCATCATACTTGGTTTTGCTTCAAAGATTCTCCTGAATGATATCCTCATCCTCCGAATTAATAGTGGAATGTAATATGTCGCTATCACATTATTTCTACAATTGTTTTGGGTCGCGTCCAGTATGCACTTGTCAACATGTTGATGTGTTACATGCATTACCTCGGAACGCATGTTTTTGTGATTAGGGTTATGATGATTCCTGATCCCTTATTTTTCTGCCACATTGGTTGGTAAGTTTTGTCAGTGCGATGCCTATTGTGTCATACAACGTGCGTAAATAACTAAAAACATATTTCTCATGCTTAAGTAATGCTTAAAGTGGGAGCAATGTATCGTATCCACGTAAGGAATCCAAGTGTCAAACCAACTTCTGTCATCTAACAGTGTTTTTAGAGGAATTTACAGAAATTACATCAAAAATTAATACATTCTTCCTGAACAAACTGGTTTTTGGGGTTCCCGGGGTGTGCATGTTCACCGTCGATATGGTTACATAATAAATAAAAAAATGGTGGATAAAGAATAATTTATTGTTATGCAATACGTTCACGACTAGTCAACAAACATATTTTTGACAATATTACACGGTTGGAGAGATATTATGCAGCATTGTCTAATTTCGTAGTGCTAAATGTGGCACGTGGCATTTCACGCATCCAGGAAATTGGAAATGTTATTTCAGCCAGAAAGCTAATTATGTAAAACCAAGAAGAAATTCGAACCTGTGTCACATTCTGCGTCTAGACATTTTGTCGTCTTCCCAGACTGAAATGAGTCAGGTTTTGATGATTTTATATACCAGATAACTCAATTTAGTAAAAAGAATAAAATTTCTTTAATTATCATTACACAAATGTCAATGATTATCTTCTAGAATATAAAATTTAAATTGATAACTTAGTTATTCCACTGGCTGTGTTACTAATGTAACGCGTTTCGCTGCTTTTATTAGTTACCTAGCGAATACCCGACATGGGTCGCAATAACAACCAAAGAAAGAAACTGTTTGTGTTTTAATTCTGTTTATTGTGTTAAAAGTTAAAACAACGCGCGCTACCTATTGTAAAATGGTTGTACTAATTCAGAAACCTCCGGCAATCAGATGAATGGTATAGGAACGCCACGAATATAAGAAGATGGTTGCACTAATTCAAGAGAACTTTCGCGGGTGTGCGCACAACAACTGACCAAAGTTTAATCGCAATCGGATGAATGTCATAGGAACGCATACATGACGCACAAAAGAAACATTAATTTAAATATATATAACGTTTTTTAATTTATTTCTCTAGAGATTTTTTCACTGCTACTACTAATTAATTTGTAATTTGTAGTGTTATAGTAATTAGTGCTATCATTGTTCGTGTCTTATCCTCTCCCCGTCCATTAGAAGGAAACAAACCTACCCTTCACGCCTTTAATTTAAAATTAAGAATCACTGTTTATCTTAGAAATAAATAATCTTGCGATATAGTTAGTCTGAAGATGCTTCTGAAGAACCAGAAGCGTTAAATTAATAACACAGCCAGTGGAATAATTAAGTTATCAATTTTAATTTTATATAAAAAATGAATCTCCAAAAGTTACCGCCGAATCCATTGAAAAGTTTATCTTCTGATTTTTCAATTCATCAATATTTTGTACCCATCCGCTCCTATTCGGGAGCATATGGCCATCACGCGGTTCCTCAAGCTTTCTGTCGCCCACGCCAGCCTCCTCCCAGGTCATCCCAGCGTCCATGTAGCTCCGCCGAATACACCTATAGATGGTCATCAGCGGCCTTCAGGGCGACGGAATCCATCTGGTTGGTAGAGACAGGCAGGATTCAGGCTCCTGGGGCATCCGCAGCACGTGTCCAAGCCAATTCATCAATGTGTGAATGAAAATCAGCTAGTATTTACTCAAAATACTTAAAATTCAATTGTTATTCATCACTTTTGTCTCGTAATTAATGCTTTATTAATAATTGAAAATATTATAAAGCCAAGCAAACTCTTCCCTATTTTTTACACAGTCAGCTCGAGTTCATACGTGCACACTTGAGTGTCTGAATATACGCGAAGAAAACGCGTGGAAGTGTACACAATATTGTCGATTCAAATTTGAAATATATTCCATCATGCACCTGCAGTCGAAGTCATAAACTTCCGATTTTGCTAAGATGAAAAGTGGAATATTAATTATACATAAAAAAAGTACAAAATAACAGAATTCAAATAAAATAATTGTTCCGTGAATATTTTTCATTGCCAAATGATGTAATTGAACAACAGAACGTGATAAAATAAGTAAGCATGAGAATCAGCACAGATGACACCGGCTATTAATAAGTCATTGATAAAGTATTCACTATTTATCTCCCAAGAATTGAGTCGCAGGATTCGAGAAACATTCCTTATCCGCAAAAATGCATACCTTCGTAAGAGATATGTATTTACTTCAAGAACGTTTCCTCGTCGTAGAAGTGCAGAAGTCAACTGTCTATTTTATATTAGTTTGGGTTCTTGTTGTGCCAATGTCTGTCTATGCTTTACTGAATGATGTCGATTTTTTTTTTTTATCAAGGCCTTTAACTTTCGTGGCTAAGCACCTTTCAATGGATCCAGTTCAGTAGAGCATTGATCCAATTAATGTTTTTGTCAATTTTTTGATGTTACATGATCGTATCTCATAGATGCCCGTCAGGATAGTTGGTTCAGGATATATTGCTTCTCGGTCACGCGAGTTCGCGCGCGCAACAAAGCACACGGAACGCGGCAACGAGACGCAACACACACAGGAAATGATCCTTCCGCAGGTTCACCTACGGAAACCTTGTTACGACTTTTACTTCCTCTAAATGATCAAATTCGGTCAAACTTTCCAGCGCGTCAGAGGCCCACGAGGAGCTTCCGCGCGCCAGTCCGAAGACCTCACCAAATCATCCATCGGTAGTAGCGACGGGCGGTGTGTACAAAGGGCAGGGACGCAATCAACGCGAGCTGGTGACTCGCTTTTACTAGGAATTCCTCGTTCATGGGGGAGAATTGCAAACCCCAATCCCTATCACGAAGGGGTTTCATCGGGTTACCCGGGCCGTTAAGCCAAGGAGGACACGCTGATCCCTTCAGTGTAGCGCGCGTGCGGCCCAGGACATCTAAGGGCATCACAGACCTGCTATTGCTCAATCTCGTGCGGCTATATATACCGCCGGTCCCTCTAAGAAGATTTTCATTGTACGCCGGTAGTGAAGACCGCAACGCGCCCGCGCCTCCGACGCAGAACGCCGAAGGACACGAACGCGCGCGGACCCTCGTGATACCGGTTGTACGTCTATTTAATAGGCTAGAGTTACGTTCGTTACCGGAATTAACCTGACAAATCGCTCCACCAACTAAGAGCGGCCATGCACCACCACCCACCGAATCGAGAAAGAGCTGTTAATCCGTCAATCCTTCCAGTGTCCGGGCCTGGTGAGTTTTCCCGTGTTGAGTCGAATTAAGCCGCAGGCTCCACTCCTGGTGGTGCCCTTCCGTCAATTCCTTTAAGTTTCAGCTTTGCAACCATACTCCCCCCGGAGCCCGAAAGCTTTGGTTTCCCGGGAGCTGCCCACCGGGTTAAAATAATGAAACTTCGGCGGATCGCTGGCTGGCATCATTTATGGTTAGAACTACAGCGGTATCTAATCGCCTTCGAACCTCTAACTTTCGTTCTTGATTAATGAAAACACCTTTGGCAAATGCTTTCGCTTTAGTCCGTCTTGCGACGATCCAAGAATTTCACCTCTAACGTCGCAATACGAATGCCCCCAGTTGTCCCTATTAATCATTACCTCTGGTATCAGAAAGCCAACAAAACAGAACCGAGGTCCTATTCTATTATTCCATGCGTACAATATTCAGGCAAAACTTAGCCCGCTTTGAGCACTCTAATTTGTTCAAAGTAAACAGCCGCGACGGCCCGCCTCGACGAGCGGCCGACCTTGCAGCCGACCGACGCCGGATGGCGAAGGACGCACCGGCGAGAAGCCCCGCAGACGTGCCTGTCGTACCGCAGTCGGTAGACCGACACCGCAGGACACAATTTCAACTACGAGCTTTTTAACCGCAACAACTTTAGTATATGCTATTGGAGCTGGAATTACCGCGGCTGCTGGCACCAGACTTGCCCTCCAATGGATCCTCGTTAAAGGATTTAAAGTGTAATCATTCCGATCACGAGGCCTCGGACGAGTCCCGTATCGTTATTTTTCGTCACTACCTCCCCGTGCCGGGAGTGGGTAATTTGCGCGCCTGCTGCCTTCCGTGGATGTGGTAGCCGTTTCTCAGGCTCCCTCTCCGGAATCGAACCCTGATTCCCCGTTACCCGTGACAACCATGGTAGTCGCATAAACTACCATCGACAGTTGATAAGGCAGACATTTGAAAGATGCGTCGCCGGTGCTAGACCGTGCGATCAGCTCAAAGTTATCTAGAGTCATCTCGAAGAGCGACGGACGACGCGAGCGCCGACCGCCGATTGGTTTTTGATCTAATAAAAGCATTCCTCACGTTCCCGTTCAGAATTACGTTTGCATGTATTAGCTCTAGAATTGCCACAGTTATCCAAGTAACTGTGTACGATCTAAGGAACCAAAACTGATATATTGAGCCATTCGCGGTTTCACCTTAATTAGGCTTATACTGAGACTTGCATGGCTTAGTCTTTGAGACAAGCATATGATTACTGGCAGGATCAACCAGGGAGCTGCTGCTGTTTTGCCGCCGTCGTCGCGCGCTATGTGCACGCGTCGACGCACGAACGCGCGCCGGAGTCACCCGGCGAGCGACGCTCGCTCTCTATTTTGTATTCGTATCCATTTATACGCATCGCGGACCGCCGATGCGACGACGACGACGACGACGACGGCGACGGCGACGGACCGGGGTCCGGGGCGGTGTCGCGTCACGTCGCGTCGCGTCGAAAGGCGGTCGCGCGCTCGCATACATTTGGTACGTTTGTTTGTCTGTTCGTCAGAGGCGCCCCAAGGCTGGGGACGCGTGCCGATTCATTTTTATTTCCCATCGTAAAACGCGCACACCGAAAACGCACGCCGTCGGCGCGGTAAACGGAGCGGCGGAGGCTGCAGCGCCTTCCGCCGTCGCTCGATAAATATGTGAGATTCCTGCTCGCGCGGAACTCCAGAGTGCTGTATGCGACATGTGCCGCGACGGCGCGAATAAATCGGCCGCCGGGTGTTTCAGGTCTCGCAAATGTACCGCCGACGCGGCCGTGTGGCCGCCGCAGTTTGCGAACGCCGTGCTCTGAGCGAGCGCGCCTCTCCCGTGTATAGACGACACGGACGACGACAACACTCGCCTCGCCACCCCCACCATCTTTCTCTCTTCCTCTTCGTCGCTCGACGCGCCGCCCCCGGGGGACGACGGTCGGTCGCCTGCGACGGACACGAGACGGCGGCGATGCTCAATCAACGACGGCTTGCAGCCTAACTAAAGACTACCCACAAGCTGAAAAAGCACCGCGGCACCGACGCGGCCGCGCAACTCCACTTCTCCTCCTCCTCCTCCATCCGTCCATTTCTTTCTCATCTCGCACAGACACGCAAGCGCGTCACACACAACACCGAGACGATCGCCTGCGACGGGCACGTGACGGCGGCGATGCTCAATCAACGACGGCTTGCAGTCTAACTAAAGACTACCCACCACAAGCTGAAGAAAAAGCACCGCGGCACCGACGCGGCCGCGCAACATCGCTCACTCATCGCAGCACACGGCCGCCTCCTCACACATACGCTGCGCCGGCGGGTCGCCGGCTCAGGCGGCGACACCGCGATGCCGAGACAAGGAGGCGAGGCCTCGTCGCCTATACGATCGGCGAGACGGCGGGCCGGTCGCGCCGCGCACGGGTGGCGAGCAGGCACGAGCGAGAGGGCGACCGACTGACTGACTGACTGACTGACCGACGGCGGAGATAGCCCGGGCCCGAGCCCGAACCTTAGGCGAGGTAATTTAGACCTAACCCGAACCTGAAGACTAAACTCACACAACCCAGACGAGTACCGAACGAGGCCCGAACCGGCCCGACATAACCCAAGCCTAACCTGACCTAGGCAAACGCAGCGCCGCCTTACCGGAACCGGCCCGAGACCGGCGGGCGGCCCGAAACAGGCCCGACCCAACCCAACCTAGGCGAAACGCAGCGCCGCCTGACCAGAACCGGCCCGAAACCGGCGGCCCGACAAAGGCCCGAACCAGGCCCGGCCCGACCCGACCCAACTTAGGCAAAACGCAGCGCCGCCTGACCAGAACCGGCCCGAAACCGGCGGCCCGACAAAGGCCCGAACCAGGCCCGGCCCGACCCAGACCCGAACCAGGCAGAACGCAGCGCCGCCTGACCAGAACCGGCCCGAGACCGGCGGCCCGACAAAGGCCCGACAAATGCCCGAACCAGGCCCGACCTAACCCAACCTAGGCGAAACGCAGCGCCGCCTGACCAGAACCGGCCCGAGACCGACAAAGGCCCGAACCTGGAAAAAACGCAGCGCGGGAAAACAAGAACCGACCCGAAACAGTCGGCCCGAGACAGGCCCGAACCAGGCCCGACCTAACCCGAACCAAACCTAACCTGGACAAAGCGCAGCGCCGAAAAACAAGAACCGGCCCGAGACGGGCCCGACCTAACCCAAACCTGACCTAGACAAAACGCAGCGCCGCCTAACCGGAGCCGGCCCGAACATATCTAAATGCTCGCATACGAATTGAGTAAAAGAAATATCCTTTGTATTTATCTGTTTCGACGTAATGAAAATATTTAATGCGAACATTAACGTATCGGTAAGTAAGTAAGTAAGTAAGTAAGTATACAGTAGAGTAAGTTAGTTAGCGTCGTGGATAATAATTTTGCTACCGAACGTGTGCGCCTGGGAACAGGCAAATTTATTCGGGTGATTTAATAGAATCATTGCCTGTA